>JAITYX010000030.1:6307500-7027500 GCA_021018815.1 Talinum fruticosum | reverse complement strand
GATTGGAAGGTGACTAATCCCTTGCATATTAGAGGTGGATTGTCACTTTTTTATGATTTTATTCATTACCTATTATATATCGTAAAACATATTTGTATCATTTTTTTTTATCGTAGTACACTTTCTAAATTATAATAATCAGCTATATATGTATAAAATAATTATTGGTTTACTCCTTCAATATATCTTCTAATGTTTGTTCAATTTCAGTTATATGTATGAAGTTTTCTACTTTTTATCATTTTAGGTATTTTTAATTTTTAACCAAGGTTAGTTAGTATGTAATTGTTATGTATTAACTTCTTTAATTTATAATATCTTAAAATTTACTCGTATGACTCCGTGCATAGCACGAGTTCGGACTAGTTATATATAGTATAGATCATTTGGGTAAGTTCTATTATTTATTTATTTAATTATTTATATCAACGAATCATATTTAATAGACAAATAAATTTTATGGTTAAGGTTACCCTAAGCTCCTACAATCACTCCCATTTCGATTTTTGACCAATTTGTAAATACTGCTATTATATATTGCATAGATTATTATTATTATTATTATTATTATTATTATTATTATTATTATTATTATTATTATTATTATTATTATTGTGGCAAGAAGTAAAAGAGAGTCCATATATGAATGGAAACCTATTTTGTTTTTTAATGATAAATTCTTATTTTTTTATTGGACGAAATTCTCAAATTTACTCTCGGGCCAGCATTTCATGATTTTGAAATGATTGCTATTATATATAGTATAAATTATTAAATTTATTGTGGCAAGGAGTAAAAGAGACTCCATAAATAAGTGCAAACCTATTTTTTAATGATAAATTATTATTTTTTATTAGACGAAACTCCTAAATTTACTCTCATGCCACCATTTTATGATTTTGAAATGATTGCTATTATATATAGTATAAATTATTTATTATTATTATTATTATTATTATTATTATTATTATTATTATTATTATTGTGACAAGGAGTAAAAGAGAGTCCATATATGAATGAAAACTTATTTGTTTTTCAAGGGTAAATTATTATTATTATTTTGGACGAAACTCCTAAATTCGCTCTCAGGCCACCATTTCATAATTTTAAAAAGATTTCTATTATATATAGTATAGATAAATTATTTTTTTTATTGGACGAAACTCCTAAATTCGCTCTCAGGCCACCATTTCATAATTTTAAAAAGATTGCTATTATATATAGTATAGATAAATTATTATTTTATTTTATAAAAATTTTTATTATTATTTTAAGTAATTAAAGTTATTTAAATACTTATTATAAATTTTTAAATAATTTATTTTGATTAAGATATTTTTTATTTTTTATATAGTTTGTAAGTTTTATTTTACGAAAATCTTTATCATCATTTTAAGTAATGAGGAAGTATAATGACAAGTTTGGATTCTGTAATGGGGAGAGAGAGAGAGAGAGAGAGAGAGAGAGAGAGAGAGAGAGAGAGAGAGTCCAAGAAAAGAAATGATTAATTGAATTTTTCGGATTTTTTGGTTGAAATTTTTATTTTGTCGGGCGTGTGTTCGGATTTAAGTATAGAAGATGGAACCAATTTACAAAACAAACAATCAAATCTAATTTTTTTCAAGGATCTTCCTCGAAATCTACTGATATGATACCAAATAGTAGTAATTAATTTAAATTTAAATTAAATAAATAAAGAAATTATTTTTTTATTGCTACTTTGTGGATTTGCCATTTTTTATATTTTATTAAATATGATCCGCTGACTAATGATAAATTTTCTCT
Organism: Talinum fruticosum; assembly: GCA_021018815.1. Classification (NCBI taxonomy): domain Eukaryota; kingdom Viridiplantae; phylum Streptophyta; class Magnoliopsida; order Caryophyllales; family Talinaceae; genus Talinum; species Talinum fruticosum. The sequence continues at coordinate 7,025,715 of JAITYX010000030.1, read as the reverse complement.
CATATAATCTAAATTATTCTAAAGAATTATGTTTTTTTATTTATTTTTCTTTGTTGCTTCTAAGTGAGTTATGCTTTCAAAATTATAAAATTAAATCCTCACTAAATACTTCATAATATGGGTATCAAAATAAATAATGTCATAAGAATACATTCACTTCGTGATTTAACAAGTTAATCTATAATCTACGGTATAATTAGTCAATCGATAGTAGTATTCTATGTTAATTCCAATCATATTACATTGATAAATTTTAATATTGTTTAATAAAAATAAATAACATTGTTAAGATTTGGGAGTTACGTGTTTACTTATATAATAAGTCATTGAATAAAAAGGGTTGAGTATATCTTGATGATTTGCAGCACCCCATGATCGTCCTTCAATTTATTTTAATTTCGTGTTTGCAATTTATTACATATTTGCTCTATGTACTTGTTTTTAACTACAATAAGTAGGCAAAATTTGAGTATATCAATAACCCAACTCTTGAGTAAAAAGATTGCCACAAAATTCATTTTAATTAAGATTTTTTATTTTATATATAGTTCATAAGTTTTATTTGATGAAGATCTTTATCATTATTTTAAGTAATCTATGTTATTCAAACACTTATTTGAAATAAGCTAGACATATTATTAGCAATTTTTATTATGTTCACTAAATTCTTAATATGCTTAACAACCTATGCAAATAAAATAGGAATAAGTGAGTAATATTTAATAGAGCATATAAATATTCAAAAGGGTGAAAAGTATAATGTATCATGCTCTAAGAAATCTAATTTAATTTAGTTTTTAATTTTTAGATAGGAAAATTAGTTAGGCAAATCAACTTACGGAATTCCCGTACGATACTTATAGAATTCTTTAATATGAACATCATTGATCCGGATGCAAGAAACTATATTTATGCAGAGTTCCCTAAACACTATCGATGGATTGAAACCTCACATACTTAGAGAATGAGACAAAGTAATCAAAGAGTCGTTGGCCGAATATATGCGAATCTAGGCGACGGAGAAAGATTTTATATGTGATTGTTGCTCAATCATGTTAAAGGCCAAAAACTACGTCGAGGTACCTCGAGTTCTTGTCAAACTATTTTTAGACCCAAAGTTCTGAAAAATGATTCTAAATCCCTCTAAATTATGTGTAAACTATATTTAAGGCCCAATTCCGACTAATGACGTCGGAAAAACGGTTGTTTAGGCGGGAATTTTCAAAATTACATTTGAAAGCCCCAAAATACCCTTAAATTAATTCCCCCGCTCTGTCTCTCTCTCTCCCCATTAGCATCATCTTCATCTCCATCGTTCCGCAACTTCGTTGCTTCTCATCCATTACATCCCTCATAGCCTCGAAACCTCCACCCTCAAGCTATCAAGCTCTCCCTTTCTCTCTCCTCTCCTCCCCTTACCGACCAAACTTACGCCCTCTTCCTCAAGTCCGACCATGTCCTTGACACCTACCTCGCTACCTCTCTCATCACCCATTTCTCCAAATTGGGTGACTTCTCCCGCTCACTTCGCTTTCTCCTCGATGTTTCGATCCCGATATCGTCTCTTTCAATGCTTTGCTTTACGGGTATGCCCAATTTCAATAGTCGTCGGCGTGTTTCTCCTTGTACAGTAAGTTGACTTGTTATGGATTGAGGCCGGATAGATATACTTTGAGCTCATTGATCAAATCATGTGACAATTTGAAGAAAATCATTATTCCCCATTCACTTTGTGTCAAGTTCGGGTTTCATTTGAGCGGGTTTCGGCTAGCGGGCTAATTCACAAGTATAGTAAGTGTGGGTGTCTTGGGTCAGTGAGAAGTGTTTTGAAGAGTGTTTGGATGTGGATAGTGTGGTTTGGACAGCCATGATTAATGGTTATGTTTGGAATGCTTGAGCTTGAGAAGGCTAGAGAGGATTTTGTGGCAATGAGAGGGTTGGGTTTGGAATTGAATGAGTTTAATTTGACTGCCATATTGGGAGCATTGAGGGATGTAAGAGAAGGCAAGCAGATTCATGGCTTTGCTTTTAAAACGAGGTTGCTATGTGGCGGTTCGATTCACTTGACCAATGTGATGATGAATATGTATTCTAGGTGTCAAATTAAACATATAGCGAGGGACGAGAGAGGGCGTAAGAAGCGAGAGAAGATGAACCGAGAGAGTGACAGACAAGTGAAGCACGAGCAGAGAGAGAGAGAGAGCAATCGGGGGATGAGAGAGGGAAGAAGGAGAGAAATGAGGGGTATTATAGACATTTTACATCTCCGGGCCGGAATTGGGCCTTAAATGTAGTTTACACATAATTAAGGGGGACTTAGAATCATTTTTCGAACTTTGGGTCTAAAAATAGTTTGACAAGAACTCGAGGTACCTCAGCGTAGTTTTTGTGTTAAAGGCCCATAATCATTTGCACATTTCAGAACTGTTAATGGTATTACTTATCCAACATTCATAGAAGTTGTAGATAAATTATGTCTCATGCATAATAACGTTAGTATTTGATGATGTTTAATGGATGCATCCATGACGAGAATATCATCGTTATTTCGATAGTTATTTGTGTGGTATACTATCAACCAACTAGAGTCCGTAACTATTGGGATGAATTTTTTCCATTGATGGATGAGAACTATCCTTCAACTTCCTCAACAGATCATGATTTTGCACTCAATTCTGTTTTACTTGAAATATATTGAATGTTAAAGTAGTTAGGTCATAAAATTACAGATTTTAACCTTCCACAGCTAACTACAAGCCGATGAAGGGGCTCAATTGTCTAGGGCTTTACATGCTAAATTGTCTACGTCGGTGCCACCTAAAGATATGCATTGTGCCCAAAATCTCAATGATAACCAACGATATGCATTTAACACGATTATAGAGGCTATTAGCATAAACATTAGTGACATGTTTTTCGTAGATGGCCCTGGTAGGATAAGAAAAACATTCTATATCGTGTCATTCTTAGTACTATGAAACTTGAAGGTCAATTCGGACTCGATGCAGCAAGCTCTTGAATTACTCGCAACACTTTTATATAAAGCCAAAATAGCACATAAGACCTTTGGATTTTCGGTTGTTATACATGCATCGTCAATGTGTTGTCCAACTAGACAATATGTTAAAGTGCATTTAATAAAAAGCTTGCAGTTATTACATGAGATGAAGCCACTATTACTACAAGAGCCATTTTTAACTATGGTAACGAAATACATTTAACTACGGTTATCCGACGTCGTGTATACGACCATAATTGTAGATGACCATCTTTTACTACGATTTACAACCGTCGTAAAAGACAACCTATTACTACAATTATTTAAAAAATTGTACTAATAGAGCACCTATTACCACGGTTGTAATGACAACCGTAGTAATAAGATCACATATTATTGCGATTCTCCACTAAGAACCGTAGTAATAGGTCCGACCCCAAAATCCCCTATTTTGGCCAAAATGTTTGGCCTTTACCTATTACTATGGGTTTTAAATAACAATTGTAGTAATAGGTTTTCAAGTTTTTAAATAACAATCGTAGTAATAGGTTTTAATTCATACCTATTACTAAGGTTGTTCCTTAAGAACCGAAGTAATAGGTATAATTTTTTTTAAATTATTTTTGTGTTTTCTTACCCCTTATATAGTATTAATTACATATACAACCATTTACACACAATCTTTTAGAATATATACAAATCAGAATCCAATAGTCTTGACCAGGATATATACAAACCATATTCATCACGTAAAGCTATATATGTTACATTAAAATAATGAAGAAAGTGTAAATATATATACCTCTATAATGTATACCTATGTAAATATATACCTATGTAACTGTATGCCTATATAAATCACACATTTGACCAATCAAATAATGAAGAATAAGCGTAAATATATACCTATGTCTTTATACAACAACCTCTGTCCAACCTTGTCTTAACTCGTTGAGCACTTCATCCGTATACGGATCGGTGGGTGGGTTCTTTCTCGGAAAATATTGTGACCAATGCTATAAAAGACATATTCATTAGGTCAAGTGCAAGTGTTAATTAAGTTGAAAAGAACATAAAAATTTAATTTTTTAATAATCAAATACAAGTGCAAGTGCAAGTACCTCTTTGGGATTAGATTTATTTAAATCAAGTTGGGTCACAACTAGAGAATGCCAAAGTTGCACTCTATGTTCTCCTTTTGTTCGTGGCACTAAAATTATAAAATTCCTAACACATGAACAATTTATTTGTACTTTATGTAGCTAGCAAGTAAGATGAAATGAAAACAATTTAACTAAACTCTAAGCAAGAGAACTTCACATTTACTGGAGACAATTTGTGGGTTTGATCTCACACGTGAGCCTCTTGAGCCTCCCTTACAAAACGTACATTACTATAGCATTATTTTTCAATTGAAAAAATAAAATTCAAATTAAACATACAATTGAGAAGAATACTAATTAATAATAAAAAAAATGATTAAGGTATGAACTCACGAGTCGAGTACATTCTTGATATCTTTTCTCATGGGATGACCCAAAGGATCGAGCCGATACGCGACATTGCTCCTTAGAAAATGGCGACAAGCATCCAGATGTAACCTACATCGACACAAGTAACACATTTATAAATATGTAATGCCATAAAAACTTCATTTAAGTTTATTTGTACACTTATCCTTCAATGAAGGTGCCAAGTAACATTTTTTCTACGCATTATGTTTCATGAATTTCTCGATATAACGGATCTGTCATCGGTTCGTTGCCTTATTTCTTGAATGGAATTAGGGTTGAGAAACTAAACCGACTAATTTCCCATTTCGTGGAATTAGGGTTGAGAAACTAAACCGACTCATTTCCCATTTCGTGGAGCCAGCTATTACATATTAATTGTATATAGTTAGAAATTGAAATTAACACTTAAAAAATAAACTTATGAATATAGTAACTCACATAATGTCAAGCATAATAGCGGATGCGCCGATCTCTTGCATCCCCAAAAATTGCATTATGTCGTCCGGGAAGACATATAAGTCATGTCCTTGTCATTCCAGTCAAATTGCCCAAGCACGTGATGTGGCGCTCGATTTCCAACATTGTTTCTTCTAACAAAGTCTTCACAAAACTTTGCAGAGTAGAACACCAATCTGTATGGGACTCGTGAATGGGTAGAAGAGGGGACTGCTCGGATGATGATCGGGAGTCGTCGAAGACTTGCTTGTGCCAACGAAGGGAGTTAGAGTGCCCTTCATCCCACTCTCGAATCTGTCCACGATATCCTAGTTCAACCATAATACAAGAATTAGAAATATATATACGTGATATTAACAATAGTTAAATTTAATATTTTACAAAATGAATTATTGTAGAGAGGATGACCAAACTCTTGGGCCAAGGAACAAAAGTGTTGACCGTGTCGTCAACGAGTGATCGGATAGGCAATTCATACTTGGCTTTCCCTTGCATGACTTCTCTTACTCTCACCCTCACCTGATCATCTAAAATCGGTGCCCCGTGAACAATGGTATCCGGCCTACATGGGTAAACAACACCCAATGCCACAACATGATCTAGGGGAGGGTGATGAGAAGCTAGCTTGTATTGCGCCTATTGCATAAGAATAAGCGAGAACAATAAAGAATCATGGATAACCCTTGAAAGAGAAGTTAAACTATATAAGAATCCTGGAAAAACGGACGAGTTTCCCTTAAAAGTAAACATTTTCCCGAGATAACAACCCTTATCGGAAACAACAAAAACTTAACTATATAAAACTAATTACTTAATGACCACACGTCGGAGTTCTACAACAACCACACTATACGCCATTCATTAAACAAGAGTAAATCAATTAGTCAAAATATAAATATGCATGTAAATCTAATTAGGTAACAAAATCTGAATTACCTCCACCATAAGTTCGAATTGGTCGACGGATGAGCTCGTGTTCACGCTCACCGATGTCCGGGGTGAGATGGACGTAAATCATCCAAGTTGGGTGCCGGCAAACCCATGTTGCTGAATTACGCCGTGAGGCATTCCTTTATCTAGGCATGCATCCGGGCTTGCATCTAGGCCATTATTTGGGCCTCCATTTGGGCCTTCATCTCTACTCTAATCTGTTCCCTCATCTCTTCCATTTGTGCAGCCATAATGACCACTTGGGACTATTGGGATCTGCATTTGGGTGGCCATTTAGGCCATTTGAGCCTCCATATCCACTTAGATAGAAGAGACGGCACGCTTCTTTTTAGCCCAAAATTGCTCAACTATCCCCAGCCTTCCACTGACAACTTGAACATGACCAGGATGCTCATTTCTTTCTAGGGCCAAGGCTAACCTCGTCCCTCCCCGATGGTGTCGGCGACTTATGAAGTCGATGTCCGTGACAAACACTCCTGTAAGAAGGAAATAAATTATTATTTGGCAATTCATATATTAAAACCAATAAGTTCTCAATATAAATAAAGGAAATAGTAAAAAACTCACGAGTCGCTGCACATTAGACTCTACTTCGGTCGTAGTGAAGGTTCCATCTTTTTCTTTCTTCCTTCGACCCACAGCTCGTCCCTCTCGATAATGAGCTGTGAAGTATTTATGATGGAACCTTCACCGGATGCACTTTGAAAATGTTCAAGCTTCTGTTTGTACAACTTGTCTTCCAACTTTGTGTATCCCCATGGGACATCGTATGGGGATACGCATTGCTCTTAATCCTCTTCCGGTTGGCTTTATCTTGTGCCTGTGCAAGTAATTAAGACAACGAAAATATCGATAAAAAAGACTTATATCGAAAAAAGACAACAAATGATAAATTACCTTGGATTCTGCGAAGAGACATATGCTTCAAACGTCCTCCAGTCCTCCTTGGTGATGAAGTTGTAGACCTCCCAGGGTCTACCTTGTTCCTTTATTTGCTTTGTTTGGTAGACCCAAATAGCGGCAATATGATATTTGAAGTTTCTATATTTTTTAACTACCGACGTAAGGGTCTTGTCTCTTACCAAGGGGATATCAGATTCTTTAACGTCCAAGATGAACGTTTTCGAAACATAAGAATCACACGTATTAGTACATATTAACCATTTACAATAAGTTGCAATTCTAAGTTGAGGTGTAGTGCATTTACTCGAATATCATTCCAAAGGTTGTCTTTAATCGAATCGGGACTCGTGCCCCAACTTCGTAGTTGATGTTCACGTATGTGCGGGTTGCCACACTAACATAGCTCATAAGCGAGCTGCATGATCACCTACAGCATTTCCGTGCATGTCAAATTGGACCCGTGCAAGGAGAGTTGGATCGTCTTTACTCCGCGCCAACTTCTCTTTGTTCATCATTGTTCGTCCCCTTGATTTTTTTGTACTTTGGGAAGGATTCATTTTATACTGAAAGCAATTATACAAGCTGTTGAGAAATAAACATGTATAACATTTTCTTTTTAATAGTCCAATTTCCACGGTCACATTTATTTATAATTTTTAGCATGCATATCTAATAGTAATCTTCTTAAATTTTTAGAAATTGATATTCATGTGAATTAAGTCTTATCATATTCATATTTGTGTGGAAAAATATGGTGAAATAAAGTTGTATGCTAGTTCAACTATATGTAGTCTATGGTTTAATTTTATTCACAACTCTTGTCTAATTTCACAAATTGTTTATGCCTAATAAATTGGTGAATTCAATGAAATAGTTGAATAATATACAATTGTAGACTAACTTATCCCAATATCCATTTATGGCGAGGCACGACATATGTACATATTTTATTTTTAGATAGACCATAAAGAAAGTTTAATACACCAATAAAATGTGAAAAAATAAGTTTCTAAACTCTTTGCCAAGCATGCCACTGTGGAAACCCAAAACCCCTTAAACCCTATTTAGCATGCTACTGTTAAAACCTTAAACCTTTGACGACGAGAGTACAAAGAATCTTTCATGACCATTAATCATGCCACATTTACACATTTCATTTAGCAGAGTACAAAATAAGAGAGAGAGATGAGTTACATACCGATCGGCGACAATAAGAGAGAGGGAGCAACATCGACGACGAGAGTGAGTAACGAGAGACGAGAATACGAGCAGAGTGTGGAGAGAACAACAATGACAACGGCACACCGGAGACAACCGACAACGACGAGGAGACAACAAAGATCGGAGAGAGGAGAGCAAGTGAAGACCGCAGAGAGCGAGAGAGACCAGAGTGAGAGTGACAAGTGACGGTGAGAATGAGAGTAGAGAGACCGAAGGTGGCGGATCGGTCGTGGGTTTTTTTTTTTTTTTTTTTTTTTTTGCTTTTGAAGAATTTTAATTATGGTTTAATGAAAGAACCATCATCATATATGCACCTTTGACCACGGTTCTTTTAGTGAGCCGTAGTTAAACGTGGACTTTCCACCTTTGACGTTGGTTCTTTCGGTGAACCGTCATTGTATACGCATTAAAACATCGCTTATTTTACAAAAATGCCACTGCATTAGTTTTTAGAATGGGTTTTCGTTATAACCGTCGTTAAAGACCCCGTCGTTAAAATTCGTTTATGTAGTAGTGCACTCGTGACTCATCAACATGCATTGATCGTAGTTTTAAGGACATTATGCGGTAAACTTCCCTTTTCGAGCCAAAGTGATGGTCTTTGGTGGAGATTTTAGACAAGTCTTGCCGGTTATACGAAAGGGTATTAAAGCTGAGACAATCAATGCATGTTTCACTACTATAGGAATCACTTTTAACTACGGTTTAAAATGACCTTTAATCACATTTATCCGACATCGTGTATATGACCATAATTGTATGTGGGCATCTTTTACTACGGTTCAAAACCGTAGTAAAAGAAGGCTTATGACAACGGTTTTCTTGAAGAATCGTCATTATAGGTTACCTATTACTACGGTTCTTCAAGAGAATCGTCGTCATAGGTCTAGCTAGGCAACACCTATTACTACGGTTCTTAAAGAAGAATCGTAGTAATAGGTTATATTCTGACCTTAAGAACTGTAGTAATAGGTCCGAATTTTTTTAATAATTTTTTTATGTTTGCTTGCCCTATGTACAGTTCAAATAACATAAACAACCATTTACACAAACACTTCCATAATATATACAAACCACAATTCAACACTCTTGACCGGAATATATACAAACCAGTAGATTCGTTACACATTTGTATATGGTACATATAAAAAGACAGATGTAAAAATATATATACCTATGTAAATATATACCTATGTAATTGTATACCTATGTACATATATACCTATAACTGTATGGCTATGTAAATCATAAACTTGACCAATCAAATAATAAAGAATAAGTGTAAATATATACCTATGTCTTTTATACGATTATGTACAAACTCGCCCAACCTTGTTTTAACTTGTTGTGTACTTCATCTATATAGGAAGTGGGTGGGTCCTTTCTCAGGAAATATTGTGACCAATGATGTAAAAGACATGTTAATTAGGTCAAGTGTAAGTATTAATCAAGTTAAAAAAGAACATTAAAAATTTAACTTTTTCATAATCAAATATAAGTGCAAGTGCAACTACCACTTTGGGATTAGATTCATTTATATCGAGCTAGGTCATAATCTTTTTCATGCACTTGGAGAATGTAGACGCCGCACTCCACGTTCCCCATTTGTTTATGACACTACAACAAGTAAAATATATTTCCAACACAATTTGAATTAATTAGTACGTACTTTATGTAGCTAGCAAGAAATATAAAATGAAAACAATTAACGTAAACTCTAAGCAAGAGAACCTCATCGTTACGGAGACAATCGTGGGTTTGGTCTCACACGTGAGCCTCTCAAGCCTCCCTTAAATTAATACTTGTGCTAGATCAATGTTTTTCAATCGGAAAAATAAAATTTAAATTAGACATACAATTGAAGACAATACTAATTAACAAAACAATATAAAATGATTAAAGTATGAACTCACAAGTCGAGTACGTTCTTCATATCGTTCCCGATGGTTTGACCGAGAGGATCAAGCCATTACGCGTCATTGCCCCTTGGAAATATGACATCAAGCACCCAATAGTTGCTACACGGACACAAACATCACATTTATAAGTATGTATAACGAAGCATAAAAATTCATTTAAATTTATTTGTACACTTACCCTCAATGAACGACCCCAAGTAACATTTTTTCTTCTGCGTATTATGTTTCATGACTTTGAAAATATAGTCGGCTCGTTCATTTTGTTTCTACCCAAATCCTTGATTGGAATTAGGGTTGAGAAACCGAACAAACTTGTTTCCCATCTCGTGCAGCCACCTCAAATATTAGTTGTATGTAATTAGAAATTGAAACTAATGGTTAAAAAAAACCTTATGAATATAGTAACTCATATAATGCCAAACATAATAGCAGATACACCAATCTCCCGCCTCTCCGAAAATTGCGAGTATATCTTCCGAGAAGACATACAAGGTCGTATCCTCATTGTTTCCTTCACGTTGCCCAAACATGTGACCTGGCTCGCTGATTTGTAACGGTGTATTTGCTGACAATGTCTTCATATAACTTTGTAGAGTAACACACCAATCCGTGCGGGATTCGTGAATGGATACGAGAGGAGACTTCTTCGGACGACGAACGGGCGTTGCTGAATACTTGCTTGTGCCAACAGAGGGAGATGGAGTGCCTTTCATCCCACTCTCGTATCTGTTCTCGATATCCTAGTGGATAATCAATACAAAAATTAGAAATATATATACGTGATATTAACTAAAGCTAATATTTTAAAAAATGAATTACCATAGAGAGGATGACCAAACTCTTGGGCCAACGAACAAAAGTGTTGATTGCGTCGTTAACAATGTGGAGGTGCCGGTGTCCGAATTGGCAATTCACAGCTGCCTTTCTCGTGTATGACCTCTCTCACACTCACCCTCACCTCATCACCTACAAGGGGTGCCCTGTGAACGACCGGTATCCGGCCTCCATGGAAAAACAACACTTGATGCCACAACATGCTCGGGGAGGGTGATGAGATGTTAGCATGCACTTCGTCGATCGCATAAGAATAAACATAACAATTACAATCATGGGATAACTCTTCACATAGAAGTTAACTATCTAAGAATCTTAAAAATGAACAGACAAAAAGTTTCCCCTTAAAAGTAAACATTTTCGGGAGATATATCCTTAATCCGAAATAACAAAAACATACTATAAGTAATTACTCAACGGCCACGCTCCGGATTTCCACCACAACCACACAATATACACCAATTAGTCAAAATATAAACGTGTAGGTAAATATAATTAGGTTGCAAAATTTAAATTACCTCCACCATAAGTTCGAATTGGTCAACGGGTGAGCTCGCATTCCCATTCCCCGGTGTTTGGGGCGGAATGGACCCAAATCGCACGTGGGTATACTTGGGTGCCAACATACCCATCTTGGTGAAGTACACCATATGAGCGTGCACATGTTCCCTCATCTGTTCCATCCGGGCAGCCATTTGGGACATTTGGGATTGTTGGAACTCCATTTTGGCCATTTGGGCCTCTATATACGCTTCATTTGGAAGTGACGGGCGCTTCTTCCTAGCCTCGAAGTGCTCAACTATTCCCAGCCTCCCACCGACGGCTTGAACATGATCGGGATGCTCATATCTTGTTAGGGCCAAGGCTAGCTTATCCCTTATCCCGGTGGTGTCGGCGACGTCCGAAGTTGATGTTTGTGACAAAGACTCTTATAAGAAGGAAATAAATTATCATTTGACAATCCGTAATATTAAAACCGATAAGTTCTCAAAAGAAATAAAGGAAATAGTAAAAAAAACTCACGAGTCGCTACACAATAGATTCTACTTCGGCCGTAGTGAAGGTTCCATTTTTCTTCCTTCGACCCACAGGTCGTCCCTCTCGATAGTGAGATGTGAAGTATCTATGATGGAACCTTCATCGGATACGCTTTGAAGTTATTCAAGCTTCTGTTTGTACGGCTTGTCTTCCAACTGTGCGTATCCCCCATGGGACATCGTGTAGGGATACACATTACTCTTAATCCTCTTCCGATTGGCTTCATCTCGTGCCTGTGCAAGTAATTAAGACAACGAAAATATCGATAAAAAGACTTATATCGAAAAAAGATAACAAATGATAAATTACCTTGGATTACGCGGAAGAGACATATGCTTGAAACGTCCTCCAATCCTCCTCGATGATGAAGTTGTAAACCTCCCGAGGTCTACCTTCTTGTTTTATTTGCTTTGTTTTGTGAACCCGTACAGCGACAATGCGATATTTGAAGTTTCTAAATTTTTCTCGCCGCCAACATAAGGGTCTTGTGTTTCACCATGGCGATGTTATATTCTTTAATGTCCAAGATGAACATTTTTGAAACACAAGAGCGACATGCATTAGTACATATATATTAACCATTTATAATAAGTTGCAATACTAAGTTGAGATGTAACGCCCCCAATTATCAGTTACTTAATAATTCCCTAATTCGGGAATGTTAGGTATGGTTGCAGCGGTAGTTCACGATCGAAGGCGTTACCGTCGTCCTAACAAAAGGACAAGGCTGAAATAAAATACCATAATAACCTCGTGTCTATTAGTTATGCTTCGGTAAGACAAGGAAACATTACATGCTACGTCACAGCGTGTCATGCCGACAACTTAAATAAACCAATCCCAAAGTACGGTTACGCTACATATTTACGAGATATTAATGGCCAATATAACAATCTGCGATAGGAAATACATAATACCTAATTACGGTCCAAGGTCAAGCCCAAAATTAGCGAGGAGGAGAATCACTGTGAGCATCTAACCCATCTTAGAACAATGATAATGAAGTATCCAGCTAAGTCTTGCTCCCGGCGAGCTTCTTAGGCCAAGGGCTCGTTCACGAGATGCTTTTCCTAAAAACAAAAACATTAAAATAATTCGAAGAATGAGTCGAAACCCAATACGAACACTCCTGTACAGTCAAATAATTTTGAAACACATTGATTGAGCGCGGGCATTTCAATTCATTTTAGTTTGAAATCGGGGGAGAGAATATGAGTAAAACATGCTTGCTGGTTATTATCCGGAAGTGGAACCCCTTGGTAATTGATATGATCTTAGTAAGGTGCTCACCCCTTGGGCCGACCGAGAACCCGAGTTGACGCCGCGTGCGGGTGGAATTGGTGGGCATAAGCCATGATAATTGATAATTGATAATTGGGCGGGGACCACTTAATTAGGTGGCAAAACTTGATTTGCAAATGATTCATTATTATTTGTATATATGAGAAATGTTGAGATTTGATGAAACATGTGAGTTTTCGAAAGGCACGAGCAATGAACATACCTGAATTGAGAATATTTGTTTCTCTCCTTTTATAAAAATTTAAGTTACCAGCTAATCGGCAACGGAAGTGCCCTCGGTTCTGTTTCAAATAAATTTTTGTTGTTAATAATGTATCTCTTGAGTTTTAATAATTGAATTTGTATAAGCATTGACAATTTATTTCGTTTCTTATATTTATACGAAAATCGGTTACACTAACATTTGTATTACTCAATTTTACTGCATTAGTTTCGTTTCAATTATTGAATACAACGCACACTAATTAAAGAAGTTGATTAGGCTGCTTAGTTAATCAATGATTTTGATGTAATTCAATTCGTTAGTTGACTTGGATTGAAGATGGTATATATATATATATATATACACACATAATCAGCCACTTATTCCTAGTTTATTCCTTATTTCTCTCTTCATTGCATTCAAAACTCCTAGTTAAGTAATTAATTAATCCATCATATGCCTTTCCATAGGAAGGTTTCACAATTTGACGAATTGCTCAAATTCACACATCCACCCTTTCTAGGTCATAAGCATTATTTCCTCAACAAAATTCACATTCACAACCACAATTAGGTATACTTAAAGCTCAAATTTTTCTCACACTTCTACACTTACACATTACCTAATCTCAACTTCTACACACACATTCCCCTTGGTTTGCTCAATTTAACCATTTTCAAAATATAACAAACCCATCAAATTACTCAATTCTATAGTTAAACATCTCCAACCTCATTCACTAAATCATAATTTCCCCAAAAGAAATCACATTCGTTCGCAATTATCCCATCAAAATATCACACCTCAATCATCCACACCAATTCGAATTTTCCCAAATCAATCTTTAAATTCACTCAACAAACATATTTCTAAATCGGATGATTCACTTTATAATTTCAATTACTAAGTAAATATTAAAGTGTATAAATATGAGTTTTAGGGTTTTACCTTCAAAACCAAGAGAGGGCAGCCAAGAGGAGGGTGGAGTGATGGCGGTACAGCTGGACTCAGGCGGACATCGGCCAGCACTGGCGGCGAATTCCGGCGGTTGCTGTAGCTGGTGGTTGGCTGTGAAATGGCCCGCGGCAGGGAACCGAGCAACGCCCGCGGAACGAGAGGAGAGCGAGAGCGCGGGAGAGTGAGAGTGAGAGATAGAGGGAGAGAATGGTGGCCGGCGCCGGTCTTCCAGCCGACATCGGTCGTGCTTGGTGGCCGGAGGAGCGAACGGTAGCGAGGGGGAGCAGGGGAGGCGAAGGGCAGAGCGAGAGGAGCACGGGAGAGGTAGAGCAACGGGAGAGAGAAATGAAGGAAGATGAAATTTGCCTGACTATTTTCATCCGTAGCTTTATTTATCTCCTCTCTCTTTTTTTTTATTTTTATTTTTTTTAATAAAAATTCCAGAGAAATCCATTTCTGGATTTCTCCTTCAAAAAATCTAATTTGTTTATTTTATTATTTTGATTTTATTTTGATTTATTTATTTATTATTATTATTATTATTTTATTTTTTTGTTACTTTTTAATTTTATTTAAATAATGATGTTTACAAATTATAACCTTATTATGAGATTTTTATTAGGGCCACCTCGTCGCCTTAGCTGCATAACACATATAAAATTAATTTAAATATAAAATATCGAATTGAAGTGCACGCGCTCAATCATATAAATCTTGTAATTAATGAATTAATAAAATAAATAATGTGATTTAGGGTCGGGTTGTTACATGAGATGTAGTGCCTTTACTTGAATATCGTTCCAATGTCCTTAACGGAATAGGGGACTATGCCCCAACTTCTCTAATTGATGTTCACGTATGTGTGGGATGCCGAACCAACGTAGCTCATAAAGTGAGCTTTGTGATCACCTACAGCTTTTCCGCGCTTATCAAATTCCACCCGTGCAAGGAGAGTTCGATCGTCTCTACTCCGGACCAACTTCTCCTTGTTCATCATTGTTCGTCTCCTCTATGTTTTTGTACGTTGGGAAGAATCCATTTTATACTGCAAGCAATTATACAATTCTTGATAAATAAACATGTACAATAATTTTTGGCATGCATATCTAATAAGCAATTATACAACTCTTGATATGTATGAATTATGCTTGAAGTTGGGTTGATTTTTTTTCTCCTCTCATTGTCACCGATACTAGTATGTCTTGATCCATGACCTATGAAGCAAAGTCTAGAGTTATCCATATGTAGACAAACTTACCCCTTTGTATAAATAAGTTTATCTCCCTCCCCGCCTTGCCACTAAACACCCTAAAGAAAGGGACCAAACCGCATTTTATTGTAGCAAGTAATAATGTCTACAAGCCCTCTACTCTCCCATAACAATTACTCAGGATGAATTAATATTCCAAATGTCATTGCATACCTCAAAATGCAGATTTAAGCAACTAAAAATATGCAAAAACATCAAGTAATTTCAGCTTGGCTACCTTACTTACAAAAACCCATATCCAAAACAACAAAATCATTGAATTTTCATCCATAAATATGCAAAAATCAACAGAAAGTTTTGGTACTACAAGCCATTCACTCATGCAAAAAGACTCGTGAGGGAAGCTTAAACTTTAACCTAACATGGAATTGAAGAAGAAATGTGATTTGGAGGAGCTCACATAATTGTGTTGTTAATTCTACATTTTATAAAGCACGCCATATAAGAAAGGGAGAAATGAGTTACATATCGGTCAACGAGAGTGAGAGAGAGGGAGCAAGCAGCAACGAAGTGAGAGTGAGAGCAGGCAGCGAGAGACGCAAACAGAGAATGGAGACACGGACAGAGAGTGGAGACAACGAGAGAGACGAGAGCAGCAAGAGTGAGCACGCCGAAAACCACCGACGATGGCAAGGACACAGCGAGAGAGAAGAGAGACGAACCGAAACCGCGCAGACAACGGCAGGTGAGACCAAAGTGAAGTGAGAGTGAGTGGAGAGACTTCAAGTGAGAGTGAGAGCGACCAAGGGTTTGTTTTTGCGTCTATCTATGATGACAGTTCAATGAACAAACCATTATTAAAAGTTAAAAGTTAACTTTTAACGACGATTTTTTCATTGAACTGTCATCATAAATACAACTACGACGACAGCTTCTTTAAATAAATAGTTATTAAAAGTTAACTTTCAACTTTTAACGACAGTTCATTCATTGAACCGTCATCATATGTACATTAATAACCGTTTTTTTACAAAAATGTCACCACATCATTTTTTACAATGGTTTTTCGTTATAATCGTCGTTAAAGACCCATCGTTAAAAGTGGGTCCTCGTAGTAGTGTTTCATCAAGTTAACATTGTAGACACATGTTCGGGAGTTCATTTGACATAAAATATGAGGTCTCGACTTGGTGAGAATTTTGCAACTTTGTTGCTTAGAGTGGGAGATGAATGTGAATGTATCATCGATGAAGATATGATCAAGTCGCAAATTACAACATATTAGATGAATTATACATTTTTTAGGCGTGGATATATATATATATATATATATATATATATATATATATATATATATATATATATATATATATATATATATATATATATATATACACTATTGCAATGGATGCTTGACGTTAGTGGCCTTGCATAGTAATGTCATATCACTTTGAATATGCATATTACTTTGAATATCACGGATGAATAGTGATCCTTTAATATATCCGCCATGAACAAGTAAGTGAACAAGTAATGTCCACTTCCTTCCCGGGGCTTTTTGAGAGGTGAAATAAGAAATTTCACCGAAGCAAAAACTTGAAAACCTGCATAAAAAACGTTAGAAAATAATAATTTTTAATTTTTGAATACCCATTATGGGTTAAATATCATAAGGATCTTGGGCACACTGCCTATCGAAAGGATCATAATCTGATTGAATTGATGAATCGGATGAATTAGTGCTTGCTTTCGGGAGTAATTGTCTGTTGTTGCTTCTTGAGGAGCTTGATTTCCTGCTTGAGTAGTTCAATTTCCTCATCTTGAACTTTTTCTTTTCCTTTTGAACTCTTTTCTTTTTCTCGTGGAGTAGGGGTGCTTGTTGAGTCGGTGGAGCTGTCTTAATTCCTAAGGCGGCTTTAACATCAAACTTGTCCCACCATTTGATCTTGAATTCTCTCACCAATGAATAGGATGTTGGAGGCTTGTAGTATTGAGTAATGGAAAAGGACCAGCAAAGGATCTAAGGAAATCCATATTTCTTATGGAACGTAATCTCCTTGAGGTCCGGATTGATAATTGAAATATAACATTGAATAATTGAAGACGATCATCGGCTAAATCAAGTTTGAGAGTTAGAAGATCCTCGAAGGAATTCTCTTGTTAAAAAATCGGGTAGGGAATTATTTTCCCCTTAATAAATTCTATATCAAAATCAAAACAAGATAAAATTGCTTGCCAATGGGCAAATATTTGTTTGGAAACAAGATTTTGAACATCTTTAGTAATAATTTCTTTTGCAGATTTGCAATTAATACGAAGAAGGAATTTTTTATTAAATAAGTCATCTTGAACTTTTGAAACGCACAAAACGATTGATAAAACCTCTTTTTAATGGTTGAATAATTTTTTGGGTTTGATTCCAAATTCCTGAATGATACCTAACTAGTTGAGTCTGTTTGGAAGTTGTCGACATCTTTTGTTTTAATATACCACCATATCCTAATTCGGATGCATCTGTTTCAACTATCATGAATGCATTTGGGTGTGGAATACCTAGACATGGTAAAGATTTGACTTTTTGTTTAAGAAAGTCGACTACTTGAGTATGTTCATCCGACTACGGAGGTGGGTTATTACGTAATCTTCTATAAAGAGGTTGACAGATTTGTCTTAATTTTGGAAAGAAATCGGACACATAATTAAGACATCCTAAAAACCTCTGCAACTGAGTTTTATTTTTTAATTCATCTGGAAATTTCTCTGCAAATTCAACGGCTCTAGTAATTGGTTTAATAGTTCCTTGATAAATGTCATGTCCTAAAAATCTTATTTTTATCCGGAATAATTTCATTTTAGATGCGAAACAACTAAACCATTTTTCTTGATTATATGCAAAAAGGTTTGTAAATGTTTGAAATGTTGTTCAATACTATTTGAATAGACTAAAACATCATCAATATAAACTATTGTAAATTGAGTGTAAGGATTAAAAATATCGTTCATAATATGTTGAAATTCCGAGGGAGCATTATTTAATCCAAAAGGCATTACATTCCATTCATAATGCCCAAAAGGGACAGATAAAGCAGCTTTATAATGATCTTGATCAGCAATTTGAACTTGCCAAAAACCACTTTTCATGTCAAATTTTGAAAATACTTTTGCTTCATATAGTCTATTGAGTAAATCTCGTTCATTAGGAATAAGATATCTAATCCATTGTAAAACTTTATTTAACGGTTTATAATTAATAATCGGGCGAGGAACTCCACGTTCCTTTCTCGCTTGATTATTGACATAGAAGGCCGCACAGCTCCAAGGAGACTTAGAGGGCCTTATTAATTTTTTTTATCTAAAAGTGATTGAATTTCTTTTTATAGAATTCTAAAAGTTCTTTGTTCATTTGAATAGGTCGAGCTTTAGTAGGGATTTTACTTTCGAAAAATCTTTTTCATAAGGGAGTGTGACAACATGTTTTTTCTTTCCCGTAAAGCATTGGAAAGATCGAACAAACTTCATTGTGGAATAAATTTTGTAATTCTTTTATTTTGTTTTGAATAGAAGGTTGTTGTAATCTTTCTTCAATTTTTTTATAAGTAATTTTTTTTGTAAAAAACTAATTTGCTGTTTTTTTCTATCAATAAAATTTATTTGTTTGATTATGGTAGATTCTTGGAGTAAAGATAGATCTTTTGCACGAATAGGCGAGATAAATTTGAAAGTAATTGTTTTTCCTAAAATTTCTATATGTATACCAATTTGATCAACTTTGAAAAGATAGATTTGAGTGATGAAAGGAGTACCTAGAATAACTTCTTGACTTATCTCTTTTACAAGGATAAAATTATTCTTGAAACAATAGCCTTGATTACAAATATAAGCATTTGATAATTTATATTTGATTTGTAGTGCTGTTCCATTAGCACTATGTAGACGTTCTTTAGTTTTTTTTCATAATATATGGACGGAATTAATCCTTCTTTAATATGGTTTTGGTCTGCGCCACTATCAAGTAGAGCAATTGTATTAAATTCAAAGTCATCATTAATTTTTAAAGTAATATAAATGTATCATTTTTGATAATTTATGTGATTAATGGTGGAAATAAATTGTTGATTAGAAGAACTTGGAGTGTCTTCATTAGTATTTGAAAAACTTGATTTGTTTTAATTAATGCTAATCTTGTTTCTAATTCTAATCTTTAGTATGGAGTGAACATAAATTTTGATTAATTTCTTTAATTTGTTCTTTAAGATTATTCATTTCCATTTTTAGGTCTTGAATATTCACCACTTTTAAAATATTTGGAGTATCATACTTTTCAAATATTTTATTAATACTGAAACTAGGAGGAGTAGTTTTTAATAAATCTTCTTTTATTAAAATACCTTTGAGTTTTTCTAAATACTCTTTTCTTAATTCAGGGTCTTGAATTTGTTCTATTAAGTCTAATAGAAATTCTTTTTCATTTTTGGTAGCATTAATCATATTAATACATTTATAACAAATTCTTGATGATTCATTTCCGATGAATAATCACTTGAATTACTTTCTAATTCATAAAGAGCATTGTCTTCAGAATCGGAAGATGAATTGTCCGAATTAACTGGAGTATCTTTGAGTTCAAATAACGAAATAAATTTCTCTTTAATATCTAAATTTTCTATTTTTTGGTTAATTGATCAATATCTTCTTTTTAGATATTGCTTCTATTTGAGTAGAAACCATATTAACCTCGTTGAAAAACCGTATGTAATACTTGATTAGTGTAATTATTTTGATGATAGACTTTTTAATATCTTCTAATTCTACTTGAGAATTATCCGGAGTGTTTCTACCTATTTTGAAAGGAGCAACGAGGAATATGACCTTGATCCGTAGGGATCAAAATCTCTTACAAAGGAGGTGTTATTGATGTAAATATTTTTCCATTTGATAAAGTCCATTTTTGCTAAGATCTATATTAGTATTAATTTCTTTAATACCATGAGGATCCGGCAAATTATTTTCTTGAGCAAACATGGTCCACCATGTAAAGAATAGAATATTGCATTCTAATCTTTCCATTAGTGAATACCATTCTTGTCTAATAAATGCTTGAGCTTTGAGATCGAAATGAGATAAAAACCATTGTTTTTTATCTCTATTCTCTATTGAATCGAAATCTTTTCTTAAATAATCTTTATTAATTTCAAAAGGTTTTGAGATAACATTAATAGAGGAATAAGAAGGAGGTTGCATAACTGAATAAGTAGGTGAACCTATTGAAAAGTTATCTTCTTCAACTTGTTCTACTATTGGTGATTTGTAATATATGTTTGAGGAGGAAGAGGAATCTTCTACTTGATTATCTTTTAAATAATCATAATTAGTAGATCTTGAAGGCATAGAAAAGGAAGATCGGGAAAATCTCTTTTCTCTCGAAAGTCTTGAAGAGAAAGATCTTTCATTAATAGAGTTAAATCTTATTAATACTCTGCCATCGAGGCTCTTCAATTACTTATTGAATATTCTTTTGAGCAATATTCCTAGGAGGCTTAATATTTTGAATAATAAATTCTTGAGGAATTGTTATTTCATTCCACTTTAATAATTTAGGAGTAAAGGTTGAAATATTTTCATATTCAACTTTTAATAATATTGTTTCATCAAAAGTAGGTTTTAATAAACACTTTGGATTTAATTGAGAAGATAATAGCTTGAAATAAACTCTATAAGTAATAGCGAAATTTCTTGATAATTCTCTGAATAATACTTTTGAATCATTTTGTAGATGAATATCTAAAATTAATGTATCTAATATCCAAGGATCATTCGAGATCAATCGAATAATTTGGACAACAATTGAAATAAATAGGACCATTGCATATATTAGTTTGAACCATAACTAATAATGAATCTTTATATCTAATTAATCTATTGTCTCTAAGGGCCATGAATATAGGACAATCTAATCCTAATCTTGTTAATGGCTTGAGTGCTATTTGAATCATACCAAAATGAATATATCTATATTTTCTTTATATTTTTAATAGAAATATTTGATAATAACTTAATAGTTTGAAACTCTTCATCTAAACTGAAGGTTTCTTCATGACCTTTGATTGAAAAAGCGTATTGAAATCAAACTTGCCTATTTGATAGATAGTTTCTATCTTTTGTTTTGGAATAGACCAATTTGAGAAATCAACTTGGTAACTAACTTCTCTACTATTGACCACATTAGTACTCTTACTACTACCTAAACTTAGAAGATCTCATAGTCGAGAGGCCATCCGAGCTTTTGTTAGAATATCTAGTAGGCAATTAAGCACATACTAACGGGACCACCTCACACGGCTGACCAACGGATAACATGGGGCTGACCAACGGCTGACCAACGCTAGCTACGGCGTAACAACCAACTAAATAGACAAATTTGGCTCCGATACCAATAGGGAACAGGATCGGTCTAGAGCTCGGGGATGAAGCTCGGAGTACGGGGTGTGGTTGAATAGCAGGGAAGTAGGGTGACAAATTAATTTAACAAATTGATTTTACAAAACAAAAGATTAAAACAGGAGATTGAAGTAATAAGGCGTAATTGAAAATAGAGAAGAGAATCAATCAAAACTTACTTTGATTAATGAAATAAAACTTGTACGAGAGGGAATTGATAAAAGCTCTCGGGAGAGAGATTGAAGAAAAGTACAAGGGATGTTTGAGAGTAAGTGTAGGCAAGTGCTTATGATTTGTGATAAGCGATAAACGATGCCCTCAATTGAACTAATGAGTATCTATATATAGAGTACAATATTGAATGACAAAGTAACACTTGGACGGTTGAGGATCTTGATTGGAATGGAATCATCTTGAAAATATCTTCCGACAATGTTGAATTATTGGAATAGTCTTGACTGGACAAAAAGTATGAATAGTGGTTGATGAATCATCTTATCTTGAACAGTCTTGAACAGATGCTTGCCAAATGGAAAGCTTGAACAAGTAAAACCCATCATGATTGAATAGTGAAGCATCACATGGATATTTACTATTGCAATGGATGCTTGACGTTAGTGGCCTTACATAGTAATGTCATATCACTTTGAATATGCATATTACTTTGAATATCACGGATATATAGTGATTCTTTAGTATATCCGCCATGAACAGTAAGTGAACGAGTAATATCCACTTCCTATGAATTATACATTTTTAGGCGTGGATTATATATATATATATATATATATATATATATATATATATATATATATATATATATATATATATATATAAAAGTTTGGTTGTTGGAGGGGAAGGATACTTTAGAGGGGATTCAGAGGGGGAATGAGATGCTGCCTGTGTAATTCCCCAACATGTTACAAGTTTGTGTTGTTATGTTCTACTAAACTGAATCGACATATAATTATTAGGATTGAAATAGGGGAAGAGACTGCCTATGCAATTCCCCATAACAGATTACCCGGGCTTGTCTTGTTGCTATGTTCTATTAAATTGGTCCTGACATGTAATTATTAGGATTGAAACAGGGGGAAGGGTATTTTAAAGGGGGAATGAGAGGTTGCCTATGTAATTCACCGCAACAGGTTATAGGTGCTTGTGTTGTTGCTATGTTTTAATAAACTGATTCGACAATAAATTGGCTAGCTGAATCTTCTCCAACTTCTTTGTGTGCATTGCAGCGAGTGGCTTCTTCATTTTGTTCCATTTTCTGGTGATTGAAGTCTTTTATATATAATATATTTATATTTATTTGAAAAGAACCATTTTGACAGGTAATTCAGGTATACAAGACTCATAATATGGACTAACTTTCACTACAAGGACTTTATTTTGGTAAGTATGGTAATTATATTTAAATTTTATTGTGAATATACAACTTTTTTCCTCCATTTATTTATAAATTGTAGGTGGTAAGATGTATGTGGAAAATAAAGTAGCTATAACTTTTTAGGGTTGCCCTTTTTGGGAGAAGGCTTGTATTTTTTGGAAAAAGCCTACTACTTTTTTTTTTGTTTTTGTTTGGAGAACTATGTTTTTGAGATTTGAAATAACTTGTATATGGTAGAAGACTTATAAGCAATTGAACTTTGAGTGTTGATACAAAACTTGTATAATGTAAACATTGCACTTGTATGTATGACATTCGATTTTTTCAAGTATGCTATTTATGAAATACAATTACACAGGGAATATTGCATAACAATGATATTAATTCCAAGGATACTCATAAATAGTTAACCGTTAAAGATAAGAAAAATAATTGTACGTGCTTTTGTGATTTACGATGGGAAAAGTTGTCCATCACTAAAGGTATATTATTAACGATAGGTAATTCTGTCATAAATGACACAATATTTATGACATAAATTTTTTCCCGTCATAAAAAGTATCATGATTTTTTATGACGAGGTCATCGCTAAAGATCTTTAGCGACGACCGCGTTGGGGCGCCTCCCCCTCATAAAAGGCTCTAATGACGGTATATGAGATTATCTATGACAGTTTTTGCTGTTGTAAAAGGGAGTTTTTCTTGTCCGAGGCCTGATATTTTATATGCAGTGTAACATCTCAACCAGTTCTTACAATAATCAAGGTCTTTTCATTTACAGGCTGCCACACAAGTCTTATGATATTTAAAAACAACACCTACCAAAAGGTTGTATTATCCCACTTCAAATAATTTGCAGCTTACAACTTTTTGTGACGCCAATTAAGGAACTTGCAAAGTGTCTACTAGATCTTTCACTAGGTACTCCATTTTCTTAGTCTCCTATTTGGCTTCCTGGAAAACCAAGAAACGAAAGACTGTGGCTAAGTCTTATGTAGAAGCTAAATATAGGAGTATGTCAACAACCACTTCACAGCTTGAATGGGTATATCAACTATTACAGGATTTACATATTCCTCCTCCTCTTCCCATACCAATGCATTGTGACAACAACGCAGTTATGAAGGTTTGAACCTTGAGAGTCCAAGTCACCCTAGAAGGGGGAGGGTGAATAGAGTGTAAAGGAAATTTTGCGGAAAAATAAAAATTTATGCTTAGGTCAGAACTTAAAAATATAAATTGGGTCTAGATTGGACTTGGAAAGATATAAACATTTGCTTTTTATGTGAAAACCTTCTGAAAAATAAAACCGTGGCCGATATCAATTCAGATACCAAGTCAAATCCACTAGCATTCCCCTCCATTTTGAGGTATTCACGTTAAGTAATCTCGCCTTCCCAGTTCCCTCTCGAGGTTGTCCAATCAAATGGTGATTTTACAACTCTTTGTCCTTTTCTCTCTTTGCGTACATTACAATTATCCTCTTGTAAGATTCTTGATGCTGCTTTGCTTTTTAATTTTCAATGTTTATTTTTAAATTTTGGTCTCTTCCCGTTTTTGGACAAATAAAATCTGATGATGTCGTTTCAGTGAAGGAAGTGCATCTTCCATTCGATTTCGTAAAGGTAACAGAGCTGTTGATTGTCCTAATTTGGTGTCCAAGTGTCGTATGAAATTCAGATTTTCAATTTGATAGAATTTATTACACTGGATGTCGAAATTAACGTTCGGCTGGTAGCAAGTCTCATTCTACCTCTGTGTTTCTCTATACCAATTAGGGGTGTAAATGAGCTGAGCCCGCGTGTGAGCTAACTCGGCAGGAAACTCAGAAAAGCTCGGCTCGAAAAGCTTGAGCAAGCTCAGGCTCGAGCTCGTTATACAAATGAGTCAAGCCAAGCATGAGGAAGATTGGCTCGCTAAGCTCGTGAGGCTCGTAAAGAGGAGGGAGGCATACATATTAGACTCGACCTATGATACAATTTGCGAGAATTAAATTATATATTTGACTAATAAAACTAGGAACTTATTTCATCAATCACTCATTTTTTTCCTATACATATTGTAAAGTAAAAATGATATATTGCACTCATTACGATTATAAACTATCTTATTTTTCATTATTATGATTCTCTAATCATAGTTATTTTCAATCTTATATTATTATTAGTTATGATAAATTTTTTTCTTCATTGTCAAAGATTTGAATTCAGTTTTGACTGTTTTGATCATAATAATATATCTAGTAATAACACATGAAATATAGGCTCAAAAAGCTCGTGAGGGCTCGTGAGTTTAAGCGAGCCGAGCCTTGAGCCCAAAATTTCAGGCTCAGCAAGCTCGTGAGCCAACTCGAGCTTGTAAAAAGTTCACAAGCCGAGCCACGAACATGCCAATCTCGAGCTCGGCTCGGCTTGTTTCCACTCCTAATACCAATGTTATGTTTCTTCTTAAACCACCTAAAAACTCACTCACTCCTCATCTAATACACACACACACACACGCACGCACGCACAAACCATATAGAGGGTAAATCAACTTTAAATTTGGTAAGAAACTCAGCATATATAACATTGACGAAAAATGGTAACTTTAATAACCAAGTTTTCCAAAACAATATTTTCTTACACCACATTTAATCCCGTTAAAGTAAACCCCTAATATTACTTCCTTTGTATTTTCTATCATTAAAAATTTAAAATATATCCCTTATTAACTAAAAATAATATATATATATAAATAATAATAGAAAGAATAAATATTAATTCCATAACTTTCTTATCAAAACAACTAATAAGCATTTATTTTTCTATTCTAGCTGTTAATATGTTAATTCTAAAAGTATCCACAAATTATTTTTCATTTTAATAAAGTAATATCAAATATGAAAGATTATGAATAAAATTAGTCCCTTCCCAAATTTAAATCTCAACTCTTCCTATATAAGAGTTGTCACACTTTTACTCTTCATATATATATATATATATATATATATATATATATATATATAAACTTCAATTAAACAATTAATGATCTAAATTGATTAATGGCTTATGATTAATGAACAATTAAGATGAGACAATGGAGATGTTCATAGGGAGTTGATCTATCGAGAATACATTAGCCTTCACTAGCAACATTGGTGGAGGACATTAGGCTTTCATCCATATGTATAATTGAATTGAATATGTAGTGATATTTCTTAGTTTATTATTTTAGGAATTCTCATAAAATTTCAATTTCTTGATATTATGTATTTTTTCCACTGAGTTTTGCTGTTTTTGTTTTTTTCCTTTACAAAGTAGCAACTAAACTAATCTTGCTAGCTTTTTCTCCCTTTTTTCTTATTCTTAAAATGCAAATTATAATTTTTTATTATTTTATTTAGTTCATAATTGATGTTTTTTTACGCGGTTTACGGTTTTATCATAGATTCCTTATTGGTGGAACTCGCATCATGCACCAAGCCAATAGAAATCATTAAATTGTTTGAAAAAATTGATATCTTTAGGGAAGTATATATTTTAAAATTTAAAGATTTAGGATGGAGTGAAATCCTTTTTCATTAAATTTTTTTAACTAAAGGAAAGTTATTTATAAAAAATCGAGAGGATTTTACCTATGTTGTCTTGCTCAAAATGGTTATTTTTAAATAGAATATGAAAATTAGACTAAGATAGATGAATATCATTAGAAATTTCTTTGCTATTTTAGTTGGATGAAATTTATGTGAAAATTATATAGAATGAAAATATATGGTAAATTGTACCATGGAATCGGGTTTATAAACCAAAGCTTTTTTATTTTGGTAAGAAGAGAAAGTCTTCATTACCTTTAATTCGCCTCCAAACTGGAGATTACAAAATGTTAGTGCGATTTACTCGTACATCTCATCGGTTTCTCATAACTCCTATAGATCCAAGTTATCATATATCGTATTTTCTTTTATTTTTTAAAACGAATCTCTATTTTCATGGTTCCCTTTCCAACAAAAAAAAAAAAAAAGGTTTTCTCCTTCAAATTGTGCTATGTCACCGGATTTATAGACCTAAATCCATAGTGTAAGTATTGAAACACTTACTACCTGTGAAGAAAACTTTAATTACCATATTTGCTAAATCCATAAATCTAAATCTTCGACAAAGTATATTTGCATTGAATTTTTATAAATCCTTATGATCTAGTTTCTGATATTTTTATTTTTATAAAAAATAATTTCGATTCCAATTCTAACCATCTCCCTCCCCCAATCGATTCCAAATAAGATATATATTCTAACAACCTTAGTTTTAATACGTTATGGTATATATATACAGTTAGACAATTAGATTTTTAGCTTATGTACATTTTAATACGTTATAATATTTACAGTTAGTCGATCAGATTTTTGGCTCATATTATGAGGTTTTTTTCCCTAAAGATCACTTTTACATTATTGGGCATTTTTTTATAAAAGAAATATTTTATACCCTATTATGAGTTATTAGGAACAAATAGTAATAGTTTTGACAACATATATTTTTATTAATTTATTTATAAGTAGAATTTATATAATTTTTTATTTTTGAAATTATTCTTTTAGAAGTATTATTACAAAAGTCATGACATTTAGGATTTATTTTTTAATATGACAACTATAATTAAGATTTCTTCTATTGAATGATAGAAATTTCTCTTTAATATTTTTATATATTAATATATTTCGTTCTTTAGTGTGGACACAAACTAGTATATTGTATATAGAAACACAGTACGTAAGTTGTGATCTTAAATACACTAATTTCGATTGAAAAACTGTAAATTTGATCATGAATACATTCAGTTATGGGTTGATCAAATTCTATGGCTGTCAAAGGCCAAAAACAGGCACTACTAATTAAAGGGTAGACTTCTCTCCAATGTGATGGAGTAGGGTTCACAAATTTTGTAGGTGATTTAATTATCTAAATTTGTCTCACACAGAAAAAATTCGCCTCGTTAAGAATTTTTTTAAATTTTAAATTTACACATTAGATATTTTTTATTGATATTATTTAACTTGACCTTGATATGAATTTAGACTTATTCAAGTTATCCGACTTATAAATGTCGAAATTATGCAAAATATTTTGCCAAAAATTTAAACTTTGATAGATTTGTTTGAATAAAATTTGACTTGCATTTAAATTTTCACCGCTCTATAAAAGAAGATCCCATCTTGTAATCTCACATGTTGCATCTTATTATAACAAAGTCTTACTAAATACCTAGTACAAATGAATGAAGTCAATGTTTGGCATCATTCGGAGTTTTTTTAGTTCTTTTCTAAATCATCTTTGTTACCAAATACATCTGCTTCATATCCAATGGAAGTTGTAATTAAAGATCCTAGCTTGGACTCCACCTAGATTCACCTTTGCGCCTCCTTTTAAAACAAAATTTAATTAGTCAAAACAGTAAAACTTTTAACAATGATACCTCACCAATAATCTGAATATGTATTTTATTTTCTTGATAAAAAATATGTATGTTATTTTCATTACCTTTATAATTTGACAGCAACCGGAAAAAAAAAAAAAAGAAAAATCTCATCATTTCCTAAGTTCATGGGCTGCATTGCATAAATAAGAGCCCATAAATCCGGAAAAATAGTCCAATAGTATGGCCCAAACCAGATCATTTGAAACTATATAATTGTTCCATGATGTTTCCCTCATTTGGGCCAGGAGATTAAAGTTTGTTGTTCAATTAAAAAA
The DNA here is from genome assembly GCA_021018815.1 of Talinum fruticosum. Taxonomy (NCBI): domain Eukaryota; kingdom Viridiplantae; phylum Streptophyta; class Magnoliopsida; order Caryophyllales; family Talinaceae; genus Talinum; species Talinum fruticosum. The sequence goes on along the minus strand of JAITYX010000030.1, from coordinate 6,996,648 downwards.
ACCACCCATAAAAAGTGGATTTGGACATGTCTCTCTTTTTCTTCCCTTTTTTGTTTTATTTTTTTAGTTTTTTTAATATGCATATAAATAGTGATCCATATATTCACTCACCAAAGCTCACTAATGATAAGACCGTGGCTTTTGAACTTAAAAGTATTCAAAGAATGGTGGTAGATCAATAGACAATGGGATTTTGTTTTTCTAGGGATCTTGCTTCTATTCTTTGTGTTTGATGTGGTTCGATGTGTTCTTGTGAGAATGAACGTTTAATTTCGGTCTACTTATGTATAATAAAAACTTTGAAAAAGAACATAAACTCATTGGTATTTGATGTGAAAAATGTTGATTGTGCATATGTTACATATATAGATTTATATAATCTTCTTTTTTACCATAAAATACTCGACTCGTAAAATTACAAAAGATACTTAATTACCTCATAAAAGTGTTAAATTGTGAAATTACATAGTTATCTACATTAATTTTTTCTTTTTTTAATTAGAAGAGTTATTTACCTAGATTTATTCCTTGACTTGTATACTTTACAAATGAAGTCAAAACACCAATGACACTTGGGGTTGTTTAGTTGTTAGATTCTCTAATGATGAACAGGGTGAGTACAGTTAAGTCTACCTACCTATGTATAGTACACTCATCATCTGTAATAATTAATTAATTAATTAATTAATATATTACTTTATTTCAAAAAGTCAAAAATATCAAATTCTCTGGTATAGTATTAGTAGCACAGGTTCCTATCTAGCCTACTAATTTCATCCCCTTTTGTCTTCCTGCGACGCCATAAAAAGGTAAGAAATCATTCAATTCCCCCCAAAAAAAACAAATATGACATAACTCGTGATAAAAACTAATAGGAGACTCAAAATTCGAACTAAATGTTTCATAATCTTATAAATCCTTAACTTAAATACAACTATTTTGAGTTAGAGCATAAATTTAAAATAACATAAATTAGATCAAATCCGACTCAAATATTTTCCCTCCAAAAAGTTACTAATCTTGCAAGATGGGCTTATCGGATCGAATTTTACTTAACATTGGACATCCTCAAGTTAAATTTTATCAGCTAAAATACAATTCAAAACTAACCTAATATGAAATAAGCTGAACGATCTATTCATCGACTATTTTAACTTAATTAGACCCTTAAATCATTAAAATCGGCCACTCGGTCGCTTGCACCACTGATGTCACGGGCTGGAAACTAAACAATTGAAATAAAATGATGAGATGACAATTGATTGCTCTTTTTAGTGAATGCACATCCTTAGGATGATCCCATACATAAAAAGACAACCCTCTCCCCTTCCAAGAAGCATACATAGAAGTTGATTTTTACTTCCTCAACTTGCACCAAAAACTCAGAATTATTATGTATTTTATTTTTGGGGAGTCTAATGTCTAGTTTTGGACCTTATGCTAATCGGCCCCATAACATTATGACGTTTGACTATAAAAAAACTTATGATAATTATTATCATCTAATATATCATTAATGTATAAAAATATAACCATCTCATATGTAATGAATCATATATAATATACAACAAATTGCATATATAATATACAATAATTATATACAATCATATGTCATGATAGTGTACATATTGAAAAATTATTATATAATATGCAATTATGTCATATGCAAAATTAAATTGAGTGTGTCCAACAAATGGGCTAGAAAAGCTACTTTCATAATTTTTAGAAATCACATGGCTAGGTGAACTATTGGTAATATTTTATTTATGATGGTTGTTTGCAAGTTGATTACAGATTTATTACAGTATTGATTCATTGAATTTTTTAGAAAATATTAATTTTTTAAAAGTGGATTTTAAGAAAGTCATGTCTAATTTAAACTTTATAAGTGAATTTTGGGAAATTTCTATCTTAATGATTTCTAAATTAATTATAAGTAGTCTAAATTAGCGACTATTATAACAACTATTGGAAATAGATGAAAACAAACCAATCATTGGGATAATTTATGAAAATAATTTATTCTTTTTCTTGGATATGAACCGTTATGCCCTTTAAAAGATATTTTTTATCAAACAATCATCGAGTTTGATGACTTTTGACTCATCGGAAAACATATGTGGATGGTGTTTTTCAACACTTCAATGATAGATTTACTAAATTTGGTGATTCCTTCTTATTTTTATTTTTTTGGATAGAAAGAGAACTTTCATTAATAAAAAGTCATACGTCATCTACAAAGATAATTTTCTAACAAGAATAAATCTGAAATATAAAACTAGATCTCTATTTCAACAAAATTAATGGTAAATATACTTCTATTCAGCTCTATATTTGCAAGTATCAATCGACCACAAATCGTGTTTTTCGATTTCAATATATTTTTCTCGAACATCAACGAGGTATTGTACAATTTATATATATCTAATCTGAAGGAAATATCAATTTGGCTGAAAGAGGAATTTGATTCGATTTTGAAGATTTAACTTTTACACGAGGGAGGAATATTAAGTTTGTAATGTGAAAAATTAGGTCCGACCTATCTACAAGATTTCAAAAGAAGTCAAACAAATAGAATAAGCCACCATTCATGTCTCCTATTAGCTTCCTAATGAGTCAAAGGTAGTCAACCTCAATCGTGGTTTGACAAAAAAAAAAAAAAACACTCCCTTAAAGGTTATACTATTTACATCCAAGAAAAAAGAATGATTTATTTTCTTCCAATTGGCTCAAAAGTCGGTTTATTTTCATCCAATTTTCCTTTTATTTATAATGGCTCTTGCAAGTTGATTACAAATTTGTTTACAATATTGATTCATTGATTTTTTTCTTAGAAACATTAATTTTTGAGAAGTCAATTTTAATAAAGTCATGTCTAATTTAAACTTTTAAGTGAATTTTGAGAAATTTATGTCTTAATGATTCCTAAATTGATTATAAGTAGTCTAAATTAGCGACTATTATAGCCCACAACATGCTACCAAAATGGAGTCAATCAAGTGATACAAATGACATTTCAATAAGTTGTATTTATTTTTGGACAGTTGCAAAATTTAATTTTATGTAACTTTTTTAGATTGGACTGAATAAATTGGACTGAATCCTCCTCAATTGGAGGGTGCAGTTCACCCATAAAATAGTTGAAATTTCACGATGTTAAAAATTTACCATTTCAGGTAAAATTATTTTTTCATCTGTGGTGCAAAAAAATTATAAAAGAAAATTCAACCGTTAGATTGGGAGATCACAAGATTGCAGTCGTCTCTCCATTATAGAGGGTCCTATTTCATCTAAAATATTCTCTACTTTATTGCTTTTATTTTGAGAAGGGTAAAAGCAAATCTAATTCTTTGTCTTTAAAGGGGTAAGATTACTATATTTGACCTGTCAAAAACCAACGTCATTATGAAAATTCTTAAAGTAAAATTTTGAAATTAAATTCATTATAATTGATCCATCATTTAACTAAAATTGAGTTGTTGTTGGCTCATGTAAGAAGTAGAGCTTTTAGATAACAGATATGAATTCATATCACTCGAGCCTAAAGGGCTGAAACCTTATTTAATATTAATATAAAATGAATATATAAAATAGTATCTCTTTACTTTTTATCTTTGCTCAAAATTTAAGGACCTACAAAAGAAGGAACTAGAAGGAAAACAAAACAAAAACACGCAAAAGGGAACTGATTTCTTTGAATAATTAAGGATCACTTTCAAAGGAAAACAAGGATAACAAATGACCATTTCAGATTGGTTTTATGTTTTTTTTTCCTTTGTGTCTCTTCTAAGTACTGTTTGGATATTTGGTTACAGCTTGGTTGGAAAAAAGGACAAATTTTAGACCTTTAACGTGGTTCATTATCTTCACTTCTATTTCCATTAGAATAATTAAAACAATTAAATTCTCCGACCGTTTTTTTTTAATAGTGTCATCAGGTAAAAAATGAGAAAAGATCCTAAACTTTAAAGTAGAAGACATGGTTTTACTACATCAATCACCAATCAAACAACGAATAAAATAGACAATTTTTTAATATCATGGTTTTAAAACTGAAATCTTAATTTTCATATAGACCTCCTTATATAAGTTTGAAGAATGTGAGTTGGTGCAAAAAAGGAAGTATTTAATTAATTAAGGCGTATCTTTAGTATAGGAACCTCATATTCAAACATTTATTCTTGTAATCTTTTATGAATAGGGTGACATCTTTCAAACTCTAAAGTCGTTATATCTATTTCTTTATATAGACTCATTATTTGCACATCCTCTTTAATTTTAATGCACTCGAAACAGGTACAGTATTAAACACTTATTGCAACTTTTCACACTCGTGCTAGAGACTACACATGCATGTACTAGTTATAACTATACGCAGTAAATTATTAATTCATAAGCTCCATATATTCATACCTTTCAACGAACCATGTGATCTAGTAGAATTTTCTTCGTATGTCTCTTAAAAAACATGTAGAAGTTGAGAACAATTATTCCAAGATATCAATACTTTTCCTCGTCTCACGTTTTCTATAATGCTTGATAAGTTATTTTAATGGTTTGATGCCGTAAAATCTATTAATTCTATTACGATACTCGATAAATTAATTTCTTTTATAATTCATCACGTTTAATGTAAATGAGTAATGTAAACTTTATGACTAACTCTTTCTAAAGTTAAAACTCACTCATTCATAAATTTATTATACCAAAGGTGATTAAAAAAGTCATAAACAAATAACAATAAATAATTTATAAAACTGTCTTATTTTAAAAAATAGTATATAGTTTTTTTCCATATTGGAGAATGGTGAGAGAGACTAGTAAACTTTTTGGGGACGTGCATGATCACGAGATTGGTTACAAAATAGTGATGCAAGATTTGCACAAAGTGTGAAAACAAACTAAAGGTGCAGTCATTTGTGACTTAGACTAGATTCTTATCCTGTCTTTTCTTTTTCTTTTTTTTTCTTTTTCCTTTTCTTTGTTTGTTATTAATATGGGTTGAAGTGGTTATTATTTGAACTAAAGTCAGCTTATCCTAATAATTTAGACTTTTTTTTAGCACTTTTTAGCATGCATGAAAAATGTCTCTCTCTGCTTTTTTAATGAATGAAACAGCAAATCTTTGGATTTGGAGCAGGAAAATTAGCCAATGGTGTAAAAATTATTATTGGGCATGTAGGGGATCCAGCTATATCACACCAACTCACAAGTAGTCATACTCATGGGATGGCAAATCTTAGGAAATCAAATGTATGAATATGTGTTTGAGGTTGAGTTTTTTGTTAGCTGGTTTCCTAGTTGTTTCATTATTTCATGCCAATCATCTCCAAATATTCCACACCACATTGTTTTGATCAATCATTGGGAGTTTCAGATATTTGCAAAAATGTACTCTTTCTATTGTGTTTTTGCCTTTTTTTTTTGGAAAAAAAGATTTTCTATTAGTGGCTGAGATTAAAGAGATGTGAATGTGATGGCTAAAGCTATTATGTATTGTCATTTAAAAAAAATGGTATTTTTAAATTTATCTAATATGATTTAGCGACAAGCAAAAGAACGGACAAGAAAGATTTCCAAACAAGAGAATCTCTTGGATAATCTCTTGGATAACAGTTTCCTTAAAGATAACAAAAATGTTAAGGAAGCAATTTACTTCACTATTCATGGAAGGAAAAAACAACCTTATAATGCATGAATCGTTGGAAGTAAAATAGTCCTATGGCCTATGCTACAAAATTTTAGCTCCTTTTAATTTTTATTTTTTAAAATGAAACACTCATGTTCAAGAAATTCTATTTGGTACTTTCATATATATATATATATATATATATATATATATATATATATATATACATATATATATATATATCTTATGTTTGGTCAACTATGGACTTAAGCAAAATCTTCAGCCTCATAGGGAAACCATTATATACTGATAGGTGTACGTCTCTTAAAGAGAGGATATCTTATGCCAGGGTGCTTGTAGAAGTTGATGTTCGGAAAAACACTACCTAAGGAAGTTCCAGTCAAACTTGCTAATGGCAGGATCTTTATGCAGCCGGTATGGTATGAACGGATACCATATTATTGGGACAAACCTGTCCATGGGTGATCTATGTACAGATTTCACAAAAAGCTTAAGAATATGAATAAAGAATTTAGAGTGCTGCATAGGAAGTTTTCAGGAAGCATTGCTAAGAAAATTACTGAAAAATATGATTAACTCCATGATTGTTAGAAGGCTTTCCAGAGGGAACCCGAAAATGTTGGAATTATGCAGACTGAGAAGACTTTTGTGGCTCAACTAATGACGCTAAGAAGAATTGAGGAGTCCATATTGGTGAAAAGGTCCAAACAAAAATTCATTAAGCAAGGAGATTCAAACGCATACTTTTATGCATGTCTTAAAAGCAGGCAATCCAAGACACTGATCAGAAGCTTGATGGGTGAAAATTAGTTTATCCTTACTTCAGCGGATCAGATTAAGCAACATATTCTTTCTTTTTATGAAAATATTCTTAGTACTCATCAGCAGACAACAAGTATTGATGAGGTTGTTTTTGCTAATGGACACATCCTTTCTCGAGATCAAGGACAACAGCTCCTATCCATCCCTACTAAAGAAGAAATAAGGAAAGTGCTATGGAGCATTCTTGAGGACAATGCCCCTGGCCCTGATAGGTATAATTCATGTTTTTTCAAAGTAGCTTGGTGGGAGATTGGAGATGAGATCAGTCAAGCTGTTCAAGATTTCTTTATAAATGGTGAAATCCTAAAGTCCATTCCCAACGTGGATCAAGGATAGCAGCTCCTATCCATCCCTACTCTGATTACTCTCATTGCCAAGGTGGAAAATCCCACATATGTGCATGAATTTAGACGTATTGCCTTTTGTACTATTCTCTGTAAAGTAATTGCAAAGTTGTTGGTTATTAAGTTGCAAAGGTTCGTGGAGTTAATTGTTGGTAGAGAACAAACTGTTTTTATTCAAGGGAGAAGTATTCAAGATAATATTATGCTTACTCAAGGGAGAAGTATTGAAGATCACGTTCCGTCGCCGACTGGAGCATCTACGGAATATTCAGAAATTCCGTCGCTGACTTCTGTCACTCATCCGTCGCTGGTCCGTCACTAGTCCGTCGCCATTCCGTCGCTGTTCTGTTGCTATTCCGTCGTTGTTTGGCCAGAAGTCGGCAATATTTTTCCTATTTTTTGGCAACCTAGTACAAAAAATGTGAATGGATATACAAATCCAGCATTCACATATGTCACAATTACATTTGACATTTACACATGCCACAACGTACACTACACACAAGGTGTTCCTCCAAGTTGGATATACAAATCCAACATACATTTCACAACGATAAACAGTCCAAACACATTTAGAACTACTTCACAAGTTCACAAAAATAACCATACAAAAGTTCACAAACAACCATAAACACATAATCTAAAGTTCGTAAATTGTTCACCAAAAAACACAAGTTTTGATCATAATGAATCAAGGGTCCTCACTCTTCTTCTTCCTTTTCCTCTTCCTCTTCCTCTTCCCCTTGTCCTTGTACTCGCTCTAGGGTGAGATCCAAATGCTTGTTGAGATTTCATAAATTCAGTGAAGCGTGCTATTAGCCTAGCGAAACTCTCAACCTTTTCTTTGAGCTCCCCATTTTTCAATCCAAGCACACAAGCATGCTCAATCCATTGATTTAACTCATAAGTTAAGTTTTGCACTCGTTGCTCTCAAATTTGAGTCATATGCAGTAGCAGCTTTCATTGATTTGAAGGACATGGACATGGTGTTTTTTAAGTTTTTGCCTCGGATCCAAGTCCATAAATGTGACCTTTCTTGTTCGCATTGGCTTTTACCCACAACTCATATTGTGAAGGGATGGACACAGGATCCTACTGGTCGACATTTGGTTCTACATCCCCATAGTTCATGTGATTGGAGCCACTTTCGTTGTTGTATATGTTAGAAGTCATACCACCATCCTCATATAAATAAGGATCTATTTCTCCATGACTTGTCCAATACCAATAGTTTGGAAGAAAACCATATTGATAAAGGTGTAACTTAACTTGTTCGGAATCCTTGTACTTTCGATTTTTGCATTTCCGACATGTACACCTATTTTCTTCATTATGTACAAATTCTGATTGACTTGTAACATGTGCATCAAACTCCTCAACCCCGTCTAAAAACTCTTGTCTCGTACCCAACTCTACCAGGTAATAACCTACGATACATCCATCTACGATGCGCTAGGCCCGTCCATATATATTCCGATTGACATTTAACAATTTATTTAATTATTAGTTATTAATCAATACATGGGGATGTTATGATTATCTTTCTTTAGTCTAATGAACATAATATATAACCTTATGCATTGAACGTATACTTTTCTTATACATAAATTTCTTTAATTTCTATATTTTACTCTTAATTATTTATTTCATTATTAAACTAACCATACCTAATTAGTATAAATAAACTCACACAAATAAAATTCATTACATTATTTCTACCTAATTAGTATAAATTAACTCACACACAAATATTATTTATAAAATTATTTCAAAATATACAACAATAATTTTATTTCTAATTTCACACAATTAACCACTATCTATTTATAAATTGTCAAAATTTCAATAAATTTATAAATAAACCACAAACAATTGCACATAAATCACAAACATAAATTACAAACAACATTTATTTCAATTTCAACAATTTCTTTCAACAAATCTAACCTCACATACTTTAACAACATATATACATAAATCACACAGTTGCACATTTTTTATTTCAAATTCATTCACAAAAAAATTAATTTGCATCAAATTATATAAAATCATCAATTTGTACTAAATTATTCAAAACTCTAAATCCAACAATAATGAAGAAAACACTACCTTGAAACACTTGTTAGGTGGCGGTGGAAATGGCGGCGGCAAGAACCCCGTCCTTCAACTCCTCCGGCCAAACTTCACGAATAGAAGGGCGACAGACCGGTAGCAGCGGCAGCAGCGCCGGCGAGGGCAGCGGACGGTAGCGGGGCAGCGGTAGTGGACGCCCGGCGGTTGGGTATCTCTCGCTCTCACTATCGCACTCGTTCTCTCTTTCCCCGGCTTTGCTTCTCTCGGCTCGCCGAAAGGCCGATCTCGAAACTTATATCGAGGTTAGTGACGGAATTTTCCGTCGCCGATCTGTCGCAAACCTAATTTTTTTAGTTAGTGACGGACCAGCGGTAGAATATTGCGTCGCTAACTCGCAAAATTTATTTTTTTAGTTTTTTTTATTTGTCCTAGATCTGGAAATTTTTATTCGGTTAGATACGGATTAACGACCGAATAATCTGTCGCTATTCCCGACAACGATGGAGCAGCGACGGAATTGTCCCGGTGTTTTGGAAATAGTGACGGAAACGGATTTCCGTCACTATCCGTCGTTATTTGACACACTTGTTACTTTTTGTCGGTTTCGTCGTTGTTTGGTGATAGAATTGTTTCCGTCGCTAATTAACAGCTTTGTAGTAGTGCTCTTAAAATGTTATAGAGAGTTGCAATGACAAGGCTAGTATTTAGAGGGACTGGATTAAGGTTTATAAGCTAAAAGGAATCTCTATATGACAGGCCAAAGTTAGCATGAGTCAGTCATGGGCTTGGAGAAATTTGCTGAAGTCTAGGGATAGGGTTTTTGATATCCTGGTAAAGCGCATTGCAACTCAAAACTATATAAATGTCACAAATTTTAATCTAGTTCCTTATATAGCCTACTAAGAACTGGTAGCAGAAAGAGATTTTGGGCAAAAATTATTTGCGATACAATGTGTATGCCAAAATACTCTTTCATCTCTTAGATGACAGCAAACAAGAGACTGTTAACTGAAGAAAAATATGTTCTCCTTACTCATGGAAATGTTGGGCAAACATTGAGCACCTCTTTTTCAAATGCCATTTTAGTCATTAAGTTTAGAAGTCTATCTTACATTGGCAAGGAGTCGTAAGTAGAGATGATAGTAGGTCTTAGACCTGACCTAGAATAGCTAGACCCGACCCATATAATTGGGTTTGGGTCTATTAAATTTGGATCCAATGGGTCTAATTCAGATCCTGGTCTAACTGGCATGGGTTGGACTTGGGTTTGGGTCACAAAATTGAGACCTACACCGGATCTGAGATCCGTAAAGGCTCGAAGGATGAATTTTTTTAAAAAGAAAATTCCAAACACAGATTATAAATTTTTTTTTTTTTATTCTGGCTGAAACCCGAAATTCCCTCTCTCCCTGTTCATTCCCGCATTCACATCACTCAGCAGCCCGACCTCCTCTCCTTCACTTCTTCTTCCTTCCCAACCTCACTCTCTTTCTTCGCCCGCTCTCTTAGTTTCTGCTCTGAGCTCCCTCTCTCCCGCCGGTCTATCGGTCTCTACTCTTACCTCTCTATGTCAGGCCTCTCTCCCTCTTCCTCTCTATTCGTTCTCGCTCGACGTTTTCCTCTCCAGCTCGCTCTTGATCTCCATCTTCCTCTCCAACTCTCGTTCTCCCGACGAATTGTCCTTCTCCCTGGCTCTGCTGTGCTTTGTAGAACTCTTATTCTTTGATGCCCAGACGCACATTCTGGTGTTGGTACAAATTCATACATGTGTGTGTATATATATTGTTCATTTTTGAAATGATTCGATGGTGGATTGAAAACTATCCCCACTAATTTGTCCAATGATTTTCATATCTTGGGCAAACTGCTTAAATTTCAATGTTCTGCTGCGGATTGTTGAGTTAAGTTGGGAAATTAGTTAATATTTAGTTTTGAGTTTTACAATGTTGAACTTTTTACGTCTTTTAACTTTTAAATTTTTTTATAAAACAAAAGTATATTTTCAAATTTAGTCTAAAGATTCACTAGACCTATTTAAACTTCACGGACTCGTCACATCGGCTAGGTTTAAAGTTGGGTTCAGATTGTATAGATGCACTGAGTCTGGATCCGGTCTGAGTTCAGGCCTAGAAAAGTTAAATGGATCCTGGATCTAGCCTAACTCGATCTAAACCTGACTCATTGCCATCTCGAGTCGCAAGTACGCACTGTTCTTTGGCACATGAGATGAGATGGTTTAACAACCAAGTGAAGGGTAAAAGGCCCCGAGAAAAACTGCTTCGAAGTGCTTTACGCGCTTCCATCTATTGCATCTGGCAAGCAAGAAACAACTACAAATTTGGATAAGTAGCTACTGATATTATCTCTAAGATAAAGCATGTGTACTAGGCTACATAAGACTGTTGGTGATGAGGGGATAAACATCATAGCATAGCAAATTATCCCGTGGATGCTTTTTATTATATTATTACTTTGGAGCTATATATTTGACCTTTGTTCCAAAAAAAAAAAAAAAAACCTCAAGCAAAATCAGGCAGTATAAATTAACTTTCAACAATAATAAAAATTGATTCTAAAATAACGTTGAGATACCCAAAAAAAAAAAAAATTATATCTCAAGGATTGCTTCCAAAATAGCATAATAAACTTAAACAACACCTAGAGGTGAGCAAAAACCAAGTACCGGCTCCCGGACCCGGTTGAACTGAATCCAAGACTGGTTCCAATTTTCATGACACGATTGGAATCGGGTTTGGGATGGATATATATATATATATATATATATATATATATATATATATATATATATATATACTCTTCTTAGAGAAAACTTTACTTACTCTATTTTAATTTTCGAGGCCCTCTTATTTATCCTCCTCAATCCCAATTGTTCTCACTTCTCAAATCTCTCTCTTTACTCTCGTTCATTGACCCCTTCTTCGGCAAAAAAATTAAAAATATGAGATTATCATAAACCAAAAAATTGGAAATATTGGATAATCATAGAGCACAAATTTTTTAAAAATAAAAAAATATTCAAGAACTTTTGTGATTCAATCGAGTGTCCGATCTTAGATCCGGTTCCAACCGAGTCCGGAATAGGTCTAAATTTTAGGACCTGGTAGGAACCATGTTCTGGACAGGGTCCAACTTATAGGCCCTGTTCTAACCGGGTCAGCGATCGTGTTCACAAAAAACCACAAGGTACCCGGTTATGCTCTCCATAGCAATACCAAATACGATAATCAAACAAGAATATATGATAGAAATGTTGCTTAAAATATTCATAGAATATTTTATCATATAGATCAGATGTAAATAGAATGAAAGCATGCTACAAATAAAATTTACTTATAGGTCGGTTTAGATTTGGCTAAATATTTGTCTAACCTCGCTAATTTCGAATAAATATTTAGAGTCTATAGAAATTTAGATAAATATTTTCTGAAACTAATTTCGAAGACAAACTTATATATTCGATGAAAGAAATGAGGTGACAATATGCTTTGGTCGATTATATCCTTACTGAATTATCATTTTGTGTGAATAAAAATTAGGTTCTGAAAAGAGGGGAAGAAAAAGAAAAACACAAAACTTTCGCTGCACTTGTACATGCTAGTTGAAAATTTACTTGGTAGGTGGAGTGGAGTGGAGTTTTGGGTTTTCCTTTTTCTCTGCTCTTTTAGTCCCTAATTTTCATTCACTCGGACTGAAAGATTAAGTGAAAGTATATCGGTTAAAGCACAGTGCGATGTCATTTTTTGACAGAATATATAAGCTTACCGTCACAATTGGTTCCAGAAAATATTTATCCAAATATGCATGGACCCCAAAATATTTATCTGAAATTAGCATATTAGATAAGTATTCATCCAAACCTAATGGACCCGTAAGCAAATTTTTTAGCTACAATTATTTCAAAGTGATTACAATACTGACTTTGACAGAGAACTATCAAGTATATTCAAGTACCTACATGGTCAATGTTAGCTCATTATAATACTTTAGGCATACAAAGGAAAAAAACTCATAACTCTACTTTTGCTTTCACTTAAAATATATATCCCGTTCGCATGGGTATGTGTCAAACTTTGGTTATTTTTTAATTTTAATTTAATTTTTTAATTTGTTCGATCATATTCTTTTTAAGTAATAAATATTTATATATTATTTAAATTATTCATATAACATCATGCAATAAATTGTAGAAATTATTTTTACCTCCAATAACTAACTTTTGCTCTTGATTATGATAAATTGTTATCAATGGTATGGAAAAATATTAATTTTTTTAAAAAATATTTTTAAGTAAATTGTTATAATACTAAATTATACTCCCTCTTTTTCACAATGTATGTCACTTTAAGTAACATTTTTTATTTAGTAGCATTATTTTATTTTCTTGTAAGAATGCATTTATTATTATTATTATTATTATTATTATTATTATTATTATTATTATTATTATTATTATTATTAAATAGGTACCATAATTAAAATTATTGTTATCGTTTATTTTTAATTTAAAATTATCTATTGTTGTGAAGAATATTTTTCATATTATGAAATTTATTTGTAAGATTAGTATTTAGTACATTATAATAATTGTAGTTTCCAAATAGCTAAGTTTATTATATTATACATAGTGTCCAATTTTATGTAATATATTTGATCCAAAAATAACTATTACTATAATATTATTCTTTTGATTATTGTTTTGATATTACAATTATTACTATTTTAAATATTATTTTATTTTTTCCATATTCTAATAATTTTAAAGGCATGATACTAATAGTGCAATAAATGAGATGTTACAAAAGATTCTAATAATATCCACCAAAAAAGGAAATAACAAATAGAGTCAACCAATGATAATGCTCCAAGTGTCAATCTCCCAACAAAGCACTCAATTTTAAGTTTATCTATATAATACGCAAAAATCAATGAAACGATTTGAACCATAATGTGTCTTTAAGACACACGAGACCATGAGGGAGTCTTCATGTGCATTTCAAACTTGACACATAATTGTTTACTTTTTTATGGACTTTGTTTAAGCGCAATTCCAGTAAAAAACGAGAAATAAATTCAAATCCATGTTTGCTTTGTTAGTCATGTACTATTGGGGCCTGAACTTAACTATCTAAATAGTAAGAAGTTGGCTTTAGCTTTGGTCACTATAACTAAAGAGTTAAACCCATACTTTGAAGCACACCTTATAAAGCTACAGAAAGATCCCTCTTTAGCAAAGATGATGCAGAAGTATAACTTTTTAGTAGATTGTAGAACTCTCTAAGTTTCTAATAGAGTATTAGAGATATTATTATACATGTAAATTATTTTATGTACAATAATATCTTTAATACTAGCCAAAGGGTCGATTTAAAATTTTAGTGCAACCCTAACGATCGCCTCGTCACAAAAAAAAAAAAATTGCTACTGTTCACGGCTACCCAACCACAAACCCTAACCCTAGCTTTCTCTCTCCTCCATGGCTGCCCTTCCCGACTTGCCGCCGGCCACTTCCGCTGCTTCCGCCGCCGTCCTCCCGGCCGCCGGCCCCGCTCCTCCAACTGGTGCTTCCCCGTGCACTCTTCGCGGCGTCCAACTTCTTCTCTTCTCCAACCGCGATTGCCTTTGTTTCGGCTTCTCCTTGCTCGGCCTTCGTCGTCCATGCTGCCTCCGCCTCCGGGTTTGTCTTCCCGCCGTCGCCGACACTCCCTCTCGTCGCCGACACTCCTCTCGTCGAACGCCGGCCTCTGCCGCCACCTTTGGCGGCGCTTCGTCCGCAGCATGCCGCCTCCATCGCCGCTTGGTTTTCCCGCCGCTGCTCCTAGCCATGATCATCCTCCGGTCCATGCCGAGGACGTCAATGCCGGCTTCTTTGCTCCGCCGCCACAGGGTGGTCTGCCGCCCCTTCCATCGTCTCTTTGGACAAGAAACGATACTAATTACGTTACGATTATTCTTCGTTCGGTTGACGATTATCTATCTTGGTGAAAGCAATTTTCCTCTTTCACTATTAAGCATCGATTAGTGGTATGCTTGATGGTTCTCGTTTCTCAGCCGTCGTCTCACTTAGTTGTTCCCCCGAGTTGTTCGGTTGTTAATCCTAATTACTCTTATTGGTTACGAGTTGATCACTGTTGCGTGCTTGGATTTTTGCTACTATTTCCCCGACACCTTGAGTGAAGTTCGTAGCTTGCCTCGTTCTCTCCAAATTTGGCAACATTTAGAGTCTCGGCTTAACATCGCTAGTTTAGCTCGGGCTCTCTAACTTAAACACATGCTTACTCATGTTTCAATGGGGGAAAATCAGTCAATGGATGATTATCTCCGAACCACTAAGAACATAGCCGATTCACTTGCCGCTATTCAGTCCCTCATTACGTGACTTAGAACCGATTCAGCTTTACTATTGCTTGGGCTCCCTTCCGAGTATCATACCTTTGTCACTGCCTACTCTATGCTTCCCGGTGTTCACACTTTTGATGATCTCGCGCTCCAAACTTATATTTTACGAGCAACGGCTTAATTTTGGGCGTGCCCGTGATCCCCTACGCATCGGGCATTCGCCTTACTTCTCTCGAATACTTCGCACCAAAGAGTGATGCTTCCAATTCAGGGGTGCATCTTCAGGATCATCTAGCTCCGGGAAAGGAAACTCTAGCCACTACAACAAAGGAATAGGGGGTCGGAATAATCGCAATCGGAATCGTAACAACAATCGTAACCATTAGCAAGTCTCCAACCGCAACAATTCTTCCGATCGGGCCTCCCTTAGAAGTGTGCCTACAGTGTACCGCATTTCGTAATTCGGTTGGGTCATTGTCTTGTACTTTTGGTCCTTCTACTTCGTGTACCGTGCAGGCACTAACTGTTCGAAGGGATATTAGGTTCCCGTCCTAATGTTGTTTGCCGATTTGTCATGCTCCGAGGCATTCTGCGCGACAGTTGCCCTAATCGTTATCAACCACGTCAACAACCAGCACTTCCTCGCATTTGCTACTTTCAATACGGTTGAAAATGGTGAACAAGCTGTGGTATCCTAATTCAGCAGCGGCTTCTCATATGACGCCCGATGATGGTAAGCTATCTTCTAAATTTGTTGACTCTGGTCCTAACAAGGTTCGGGTTGGAAATGGAACCTTGTTACCTATTTATAATGTTGGTACTTTGTCATTGCAAACCGCTTCTCGGCCACTTCTTTTAAAACCTCGTTTATCATGTGCCTCAACTTCAACATAACCGTCTCGTCGGTCAAACAAGTTGTGTCGGGATAATAATTGTCATGTCACCTTTCATTCTCGATTCTCGTTTCTAGTAAAGGACAACACCTCGGGTGATGTTCTTTTGCGAGCCCCCAGTGTAGGCAATGTCTATCCCTTACGTCCGCCCATTGAGGCACCTTATCTTTCAGCTAACCTAGCTTTGAGTGAGACCGGCGATACCGGCATCGGAGACTAGGACATTGTGGAGCTCGAGTTTTGGATTTACTTAGGAGAAATAAATCCGTTAAACTTACAAATAGTTTTCATGATACTTGTACGACTTGTCGTTTGGCAAAGTCACATACTCTTCCTTTTACTTTAGCGTAACATCGCTCTGTTTCCCCTCTTAAATTAATACATTCGGATGTTTGGCAATCACCTTGCTTTCACATAAAGGTTTTCGATATCTTGTTGTGTTTGTTGATGATTTTACCAGGTTTACATGGATTTATCCTATGCGATTGAAATCGAAGTATGTTCAATTTTTGCAATTTTCGGGCTTTAGTTGAAAATCTTTTTAATTGCAAAATGAAAATGTTTCGAGTGATGGAGGTAAAGAGTTTGATAACTCTCCTCGTTTTTCTCATTTTCTTCAAAAGGGATCCTTTTCGAAAATCTCGTCCCGATACGCAACAACAAAATGGGGTTGCTGAGCGTAAGTATCGCCATATTTTGGAAATGACTCGGGCATTTCTAATTGATGCTTTCATGCTCGCTCAATTTTGACTTGATGCTGCTCTTACAGCTGTCTATACGATCAATCGTTGACCTACACCTGTGTTGCAACATCGTTCTCCATTTGAGCTTTTATTTGGTCGTCCGCTCGATTATGGTTTTCTTAAACCTTTTGATTGCTCCTGTTTTCCAAATTTTATTGCAAAGGCGTCCAATAAACTCTCTCCTCGTTCCGTTCACTGTGTTTTTCTAGGCTATGCTCCTCATTATAAGGGCTATCGTTGTTTAGATCCCCTAACAGGTCGTGTTTATGTGAGTAGAAATGTGCGATTTCATGAAAACATTTATCCTTTTCCTAAACTTGTCTCTAGTTTGTCTCCTAATGCCTCTTTTGTGATAAAGGATATACTCGTCTCACCGCCACTCGTGCCTCGGTTGTCTCGCCTTCCACCCCTTCTTCTCGGCTTGGTCTCCCGTACACCTGTTGAGCCGACCTAATCTTTGGTCCTCCCTTCCATGTTGTCTCGACCCCGCTTCTTCTGCTGTTGCGGTGTCACATTCTCTTCCCTTAGCCTCTTCATCCTCGTCGAGTCTCCACTTTAGCCCAACGCCTATGGCCCATGTCTCTCCCGAGCTCGACACCGTGTCTGCTCCCTCTCCCTCCGCCCTTGGTCTTATGTCCGCTTCATCCCTATTGCGTCGGACCCCCGCTCGTACTAGTGCTTCTATACGTCGCTCGCCGAGTCTCGTTGCCTCTTCGAGTGTCCTTATGTCTCTGTCCACCAACGTTCACCCTATGCGGACTCGGTCCAAGTCCGGCATTGCCAAACCTAGGCGTCTCCTATTTCTCGGTGTTGGTCTTGCTGAAGTTGAACCTACATGTTTTTCACAAGCTTCCCGACATTCCAAATGAAAGGAAGCCATGGCCGAGGAGTACAATGCTTTGATTGCCAATAACACATGGGATTTGGTTCCATCTCAACTGGATCTTAATTTGGTTGGCAGTAAATGGATTTACAAGAGTAAATATCGATCCGATGCTACCGTGAAGAGGTACAAAGCTCGACTTGTAGCACGGGGTTTCACCAACAACCTCGTATTGACTACCATGAGACTTTTAGCCCCGTCGTTAAACCTGCTACAATTCGTCCGGTTCCGACTCTTGTTGTTTCCTTTCATTAGCCCATTCGCCGCCTTGATGTCAAGAATGCCTTTTTACATGGTCCTCTCACCGAGACAGTTCATATGAAACAACCTCCTGGGTTTGTTCATCCCGATTTCCCTACCCATGTTTGTCGCCTTAAGAAGGCGCTCTATCGCTTGAAACAGGCTCCTCGTGCCTGGTTTCATCACTTTAGCAGACTTCCTTTTGTTTCATGGTTTTGTATGTAGCAATGCCGACACCTCCATGTTTGTTCTTCGAACTAGCAATCATGTCCTCTTTCTCCTTCTTTACGTGGATGACATTATTTTGACTGGTAGTTTATCCACCATACTACGCTCTTTTATTGATTCCCTTGCCGATCAATTTGCCATGAAAGATCTTAGGAACCTAAGTTATTTTCTTGGCATTCGAGTGGTTTGATCTCCCTCTCGTATTATTTTTAACACAGCAGAAATATGTTTTAGATCTCTTACATAAATTTCAGACTTCAAACTTGTACCTCTGTTAGAACTCCTTCTGCCGCTCGAACCACCCTATCCCTTACAGACGGTGAACCGCTTGTTGATCCCTCTCAGCATGTAAGTATGGTAGGTGCCTTGCAGTATTTGACCATGACTCGACCCGATATTGCTTATGTAGTGCATGTAGTTTCCCAATTTATGCACGCTCCCGTACTACTCATCTCGCATGCCGTGAAGCGTATTTTCGTGTATCTCGTAGGGGACTCTTGACCAAGGGCTTTTTCTTCGAGCCGCCTCTTCACCGTCGGTCATTATTGCCTATTCTCGATGCTCGATCGGGCTGGTTGCGTGACACATGTCGCTCTACCACAAGGCTATGCTGTTTATTTTGGTCCTAATCTCATATCTTGGTGTTCTAAAAAGCAACCCACAGCCTCCAAATCATCCACCGAAGCCGAGTATCATGCTCTTGGTTATACAGATTGCTCGAGACACTTTGGCTTCGCAAGCTTTTGTTTGATGTTGGTATCACCTTTGCCACTCCTGTGTGGTTATATTGTGACAATATCAATGCTACATATATGACTCGCCAATTCGGTCAATCACGACCATAGCAAACATGTATCTCGTGGATTATCACTTTGTTCGAGAACGGGTTGCCGATGGAGATCTTGTTGTGCGATATATTCCTACTACTTCTCGGATTGCGGACATCTTCACTAAAGGGTTGTCCTCTCAACAATTTCAGTTTCTTAAGTCCAAGTTGTCCGTGCATCCCCCGATCAGCTTGAGGGGGCGTAATAGAGTATTAGAGATATTATTGTACATAGAATAATTGTAAATTATTTTTCCGTATTATTTTCTATATGTATAGAATGTCGGACTCCCATATTGAGTGAGTCATTCTGCCATTATCTTTCACAGTTTCATATAAAATTTAATCATAGAACTTTAGTTAAGGCACAAGCTTTATTAGACTTTCTAACAATTTTTTTTTTAAAGACAAGGTGTAACCGCCAACCTCTTCCTTGATAGCGGACATTATTGGGAATAACTTTAAGGATCCACAACTACCTTTACAAATCAAGGGTAAGTCTTTCCAGCATGTTTCTTCCTTGCCCAAATGCTACCTCGTAAAAATTTCGCAAGAGGTCACCCATCCTAATATTGCTTCAACTAAACATGTTTAATCGTGGAGTTGTTATACGCGTAAACGACTTATTTTCTACACCCTCTAATACTTGTTTTTATCTCATAAATAATATAATGTTAAGAGTTTTATTCATTTTTATTTACTTTTATAGGAAATAAGTTAAACCCGAGCAGTTATGGAAAATGAAACACCAACTATGAAAAACGACAAATTGGGTCCCGATCATGAAAGTAAAGTCATTCTCGCTATCTTCAATGACCTTCTCGCTGAGGCTATGTTTACTCGAAATCAAGTTTTGGAGTCTTAATGTCCAACAATTTATGTTTAAGAGCACCAACCAACATATATATACATTGTCCAAGATGTCTCGATGTCGCCTAACAAACGCCAAAGTGAGAAGAGATTGAGAAGAGGGCTCACGACCTACCCATGAGTAGGCTCGTGATCATGGCTTGTTCCATGGTCTGGCCCACAGTCCGTAGGGTAGACCGTGGTGGCCCCTTTTCCCTGGCTCATCTCCTTTTCCCGTTAAGAAAGCAACATGGAAAGCCTCTGTCTCTTGACACAACCGTGTCATTGGGTCGAGCCTCCCGATCGTGTTTTTTAGCATTTTTTTTGTTTTCTCGACTTATATAAGGCTATTTTTGACTGAGATTTACTTAGGTTTTAAAATTTAGATTAGGATTGTAATTAGTAAAAATTAAGTTCCATTATGAACTAATTAGGTCGGATTAGTTATTATATTTGTACAAGATTGAACTTGTTCTCTTCTCGAGCCCTTAATCCCTTAAGTTGTCTATTTCTTTGTCTTTATTTCTTGTTTTATGCTGGTTTAATGTGTTAGATTAGTGTTAGTTATGTTTATATTTAGCCTAAATTTCTTGTGTTTATTGTTGATTCATATTTAATACTTTGTTTTATGCTAGTTTCATTTTTTTTCTCTTTTTCATGCTTGTTAGTTCAGTTGCTAGAGTCACTACTATAGGAACTACTTTTAACTATGGTTAAAAGTGACCTTTAACTACGGCAAACCGGGCTTCATGTATGCGGCCGTCGTTGTATGTAACATCTTTTACTACGTGCTGAACAGATGAATGGAGGGAAGGCGGCGACGAACGCAGGGTAAGCAACGAGGGGCACAAAGGGGAGACAAAATTGGGACCTCAAGAGGGAAGTGAACGCCAGGATCGAGAGAGGCGGTCGGCAAGCACGGGGATCGTGGCCGGTGATGATGTTAGGCGCGGAGGAAGGCGGCGAACCGGGGCTAGCAGCGGGGAAGAGGAAGGAAAAGAGGAACCGACCCGAGCTAATCCGAACTTCAAGAAACCTTCAACCCCTAAATCGAGGTGGGTAGTCTTATACTCTAAATTTATAATAATTTTGAAACCCAAATGAGTTTTGTTGTGAATATTAAATGTTTATGCTATATAATGAAGTTAGAAAGTGGTTAGGGCTGAATTAGGTTATGAGAAAATCAAATCGAACTGTTGAGCTCGAATTAGAAACCCGAAGGAGTTTAGTAGTTGTTTAGGGCTGAGTTGGGATGCTTGGAAGTTTAGAAGGAGTTAGGTTGCGTAGGTATAAAGAGTAATAACGACGTGTATTGGGAAACAACGATATGAGTGTAAAGGAGGGGTGTGAGTCCATCTTGATTAATACACAATTGAGGTAGGGAAATGGCGAGTTGGGAATTGTAAGGTTAAATTGAGTTTAAAATATATCGAATTCCTTGAGATTAAATCAAGTTTGAAGATAGGCATAGCGAGAGGAATTTAAGTGATAAAGTGAGATTAAGAGTTATATGGTTGAGTATGGGCAAAAGAAGTTGATTTATAAAGTAGAGACATAAAATGAGGAATTGAGGTAAAGACAATGAATTGTGAGAAGTTGAGATGTTTGAATTAGGTGGTATCTACTTGTGGTTATTATGGCTAGGAAAAAGGAATTAATCTTACTAAATTGGTAAATTTAGAAAGGTATAGTTGGAAAGGAGCTAAGAATGACTACCTGCGTTGAATTATAGCTATTTGTGCAAGTGATGGTGTTAAACGATGTTCAAAAGTAATTTTGAAAGGAGTTTTGTATTTTACGCGAAATGATCCTTGAATGCAACTTCTTGTGAACTGCCTTTCAAACATGAATATGTTTTAAAGAAGCAAAACTTATTTGAGAAAGTGAATTGGATTTGAGAAAGTGAATTTATAAGGGTGACACGTGGTGTCATGCCTTCCTTTGTATTAAACCAAATTGAGAAAGCGGTTTGAAGCGGATGTGATGAATGATATGTACAAACTGTTTTGAATCGGCTTGGCTAGGATCGTTGAGCATACCGAAGGGTTTGAACCGGGTCCTCATTCGTGAGGATGCCCGGCTAGAAAATTCGAGGGAAGGATTCTAACAGGAGTCCTGGGGATCGGGGTGCTCGACCAAAGACTTCCTAGAAGATAGGTCCTCGAAGCCTTTTGTTCGGTGGTCATGCCCTAGAAATTATGAAGTGCTAGTTCGAGTCCCCTAAAAGCCTAGAGAGTTGATTCGATTCTAAAAGAATTGCTAATGATTGTGAAGTCGTGCTTTAAATGATTGAAGAGTTCGATCTTTGCGGTGCAAGAGATTTCATTGAAAGTATTTAGATTTGTATTATGTTATTATGTTTTCACCGATTTCATTATTATGAGTAGTATGTGTAAAGAATTTCCATTTTAGGGGTGTAAGACTTTTCGGTGAGCCCGTGGTTTGCTCACCCCTAATAATTTTCTCCTTCCCCCGCCGATTGCGAGTACCCCTTGAGATGGTTGATCTGGAATGCTTGTTTTTGGTGGCGGTCTTGGTTGAAGTCGAGTTTATGTGTTTCATGTTTAGCATATTGTATATATTCAATTACTTATGTACATATGCAGTAATGTATAGTAAGTTGGATGTATGTACAGAGACCCGAACTAGTAGCTCCGACAAGCCAGGAATTTCCTTTCACCGGCAATTTTGCTCTTAAGCGGTTGTAATTTAGATCTTAACTTAGTTTGTAACTTGGGTTGTAAACTGGTTTGAAATTTTGGTTTTGCGGTTGTGAATATACTCCGGCATGTGGCCATTGAGCTGTGTACTCGGAGTGTGTGGCTCGTTGAGCTTTATTGTAATTTTTATGCAGGTTTTTAAGGCTTTTGAGCCTAAGGGTTAGACCATATTTCAAATGGAACTCTGCTGAAATTTTTAGAAAAAGTTTCTAACCCTTGTGGAAAATTTCCTTCCTTACCTTTAAGTCGTATTTAATAGCCAAGTCGATTAAGCCTTGGGAGTTCCTTTGAGGAACTCGGCGATGTAATACTCCTATGGTGGGTTTTGGGGTGTTACAGAGTTCGTGTAAGGGTAGATGTGGACAACACAAAACTCAATGATCTCGTCCACGAACCTGTCAAGCATGAACTTATTGCTCCTCCAAGGCAAACTATCTCGGTTGTCGGAAAATGCAATGAGTAAATCGAGGGACGAAGGTAACATTTAGGAGCTTAGTCCTTTTGACCCTCATCGAATTATGATCTTCTAACCTTCTATTGGAGAGCTTAGTCCTTATTTGGCTTGCTTGGAGTTCTTGCAGGGGTAGATGTGGACAATATGAAAACCGAGGAAAACATTAAGCGGGAGCTGAGATTAGCAACCACAACTAAGAAAAGTGTTAAACAACAATTATCCACAAGAAATATTACCCGAATGATGGACCTTATCGAATGATGATCTTCTACCCTTCTATTGGACATTTTAGTCTTTCTTTTGATCATCATCGAACAATGATTTGTTAAATGAATACTATAAGTCAAAAATAATGAAAAGCAAGTTACGGTTTCTAAAACAAGCAACAATATTGGATATCATTCAGAATAAAATTAATGTTCTTACCGAGTTGATATAATTATATAGTTAATGCCTTTTTTCCCTCTCCTTTGGACTTATCTTCAATATATATGCCCTCTTGATGGTCAACCCTTAAATATAAATCTTCAAAATTAGGATCCTCATTTTCAACAGGCATTCCCAAGGAGAAGGGTGGGGTCTCCTTAACAAACTCATACACATCTTCACCATCCCCACCAGCAACGTGCCTCTTCCCTTGAAGAACAATAGACCACTTATCATTGCCTCGATCCTCAACATAGAATACTTGTCTTGCTTTGGATGCCATAATGAATTGATCCCCTTTAGGCCCTTCTCTTGTGAGATCGACCATCGTGAATCCCATCTCATCAACTCGGACACCGTTGTTATTGTCAACTTATTTGCACCGGAAAACGGACTCACGGAAGTCAACATAGTCTAGCTCCCATATCTCCTCAATGACTCCGTAATATGACATTTTAGCTACAATAGGATTTTTGTCCTTGGAGCTGGAAACATCAAGTGCATGAACCTCCAATGTGACCCCATTATTTTGCGAGGTGCTCCTATTGTCCTGGCTCTTTGTGTAAAAAGAGTACCCATTGATGTCATACCCACGGTAAGATATGACTTCCAACAGCAGCCCTCTAGCCAAGCTTACTAATGTTTACGAGATATGTTCTCATGATTCTTCCAATTGGCTACCGATCACTCTATCTCTAAACCAGTTGACAAATGTGCGATTATGATAGGTCAGTACCCATGTCTCATTTTTTCCTCGATCATCGTCTCCTTATGAGGGATTTATGCTTATTAATGAATGACTGCACTTTATCGATGTTTTGTAGAATATAAAGATGTGTTTGATCCCTCATATCCCGATCGATTGTTAGAATCGTCGGCCCCAGCTTCCCCGCCCACCGATCTTCCCCATAAATCGATGTTTTGCAATACCAACTTCTTTTATTTGGGGGTATTATTCACAGTGAGAACTCGACACACTCCTCATTTATGTTTACCTCGACAATGCACGCTTCCGGTCGGTATCGATTTCTAACATACCCTTTGAGAATTTTCATAAAACGTTCAAAAGGGTACATCCATCGGTAAAAATTGGGCCAAAAATCGCACTTCTCTCACCAAATAGACAACTACGTGCACCATGATATCAAAAAGAAGTTGTGAAGTACATCTTAAGTCGGCACAATGTAACGATCATGTCGCACCGAATATCATCCAATTTCTCAAAATCAACGACTTTGCTATATATGGCATTGAAGAAGAAGCAAAGTCTTGTGATCACCGTCCGACATGTTTCGGCATCACGGCTTGGATAGCAACCGCCAATATTTGTTGCAACAAAGCATGACAATCGTGAGATTTAAGACCGATTAGTCTATAATCGGACGTCGAAACGAGTCTACCGATATTTGAAGAATATCCATGTGGGACATTGAGTTTCTTCAAGGTCTCACACAAATGTTGTTTTTCCCTTCTACTCAATGTGTAAGATGCTGAAGGCGTATATGTTTTCTTCCCCTTTGGTTGTGGTGCTAATTCTTCCCGTATTCCCATTTCATACATATCGAGTCGTGCTTTCTCGGCATGTTCAAAAGAGCGCCAATGAGACTTTCATAGATGTTTTTCTCTATATGCATTACATCAAGACTATGTTTCACATACAACTCTTTCCAATATGGAATATCAAAAATATTGAATTGATCTCTTTTACACACACTATTTTCGGATTGATGTCGGTATGGCTTGTCGAACTCCACATCAAGATCCTTCACTTGCTCATATATTTGATGTCCTGTTAATGGAGTTGGAGTAGAATCCATCTCGATTTTACCGTTGAAAGCCGTCTTTTTTGGTGCTTAAGTTGATAGGAGCAAGTACCCTCTGCAAAAATGGGGCATGCCTTGTGGGCTTTGACGAGTGTATCCGGACAAGTTTCCGTATGCGGAGAAGTCGTTGATTGTGGTGAAGATCATAGTTGCAATATAAATTGCTCTTGATGGTATGCATTGTAAACTAAAATACTCCCATCCCACAAAAGCTTGAAATCTTCAACAAGAAGCGCCAAGTACACATCTATATTATTTCCTGGTCGTTTAAGCCTAGAAATGAGCATTGACAGACATAATGTACTTGCGCTTCATACACAACGACGACGATAGGTAGTAGATAACCAAACAAACGGGCCAACTGTTATGCTTGCTAATGAGGTTACCTTGGGGGTTTAGTCCATCCGTACAAAGACCCGGACGTAGATTCCGTGCTTCCCTACCAAATTCCGGGAACAATGAATTGATCTTTTTCCATTGAAGAGAATCGACAGGGTTACATAGCTTGTCATTGCATTGGCATCGGTTGCACTTGATAACAAGCGCTTAAACCTCGGTACTAACGGCAAGTACCACAACACCTTTACGGGAGGTCCCTTAACGCGATCTCCATCGATGTTTTTATTTTGTATCAAGGTAAATAACACTTAGGACATTCATGTCTATGTACATGTTCTTTTCGATGCAATATGCAATTGTTGGGCCAGACATATATCTTCTTAAACCCCATGCCCATAGGACAAAGCATCCTCTTCGCCTCATATGTACGGTTGGGAAGGACATTACCTTCTAGGAGTATTTCTTTGACCACATCCAATAAGTTCATGAAACTTTTGTTACTCCATCCATTAGCCTTTTTCAAGTTCATCAACCTCAACACAATTGATAAACAGGTATATTTATTACACCCGGGTAAAAAGCTTCTCCGAATCGGCTAATAATTGCTCTAATCCGTTTGGTTGATTAACTAAATCACGTTCTACTCCACGAACTAGATCTTTAGATCTAATTCCATATTACTACCGGCTTCATTTTTATCATACCCTTCATTTTCCTCTTGTACTCCATTATTCACGGACGACTCCCCTTCCCCATGCCATACCCACACCTTATAAGTCGTGTCAAACCCATGCCAATATAGGTGACCTTTTACAACCTTATAGGGCAATCTTAAGGAGTTGAAACACCTTAAACACGGACTGAATATGGATTATTCTCCGAATTTGGTGGCATGTTCGACGACAATCTTTAGAAAGTTGTTAACACCATCCCAATATTGTACACTCCTCCTATCGCTATAAACCCATGCTCAATCCATACCTTACAACACGAGAAGCAATTCACCACATATAGTTCGAGAAATACGTACTTATATACAAATAATATGACATGAGCCTAAGATCCTTCTGCATGGATAAATGGTCCTAAACCCATTTAAGAATAATATGACCCTAGACCGTGTAGCAAAATCTTATCATACATTTGACAAAATTCCAGCAGCATTTTCCTTCAGTCCTTCAAGTACAACATACGAAAACAAAGTGGCTAATGTCACTACTAGAAAACTGCCAATCTGCGATGGAAATAGAGATGGAATATCGGCTAATAGCGACGGAATTTTAAAATTAGCGACGGAATTTCGAACTTAGCGACGGAATTTCGAACTTAGCGACGGATTTAGCGACGGAAAGCATCCGTAGCCGACCAAAATCGGCGACAAAAAATCATTCCTCGCTGATCCATCGCTAATTAGCGACGGATCGATAACGGATAATCTTCCGTAGCTGATGGAAATCAGCGACGGAAAGTCGTTCCGTCGCCGATTTAGCGACGGAAATGTGGTGTTTCCGTCGCCGAATTCCGTCGCCGATTGGAACTGTTCCGTCGCGGTTCCGTCATCGTTCGTCAAAAATTCTGAATATTATTTTCTAATTATTCATTACCCTAGTATAAAAATTGTGAATGGATATACAAATCCAACATTCACATATGTGACACTTACATTTGGCATTTACATATGCCGACCACAAATAATTCATCAAAGTTGGATATACAAATCCAACTTACATGTTCAACATCATGAACAACCATAACATACTTAAAACAAATTCACAAGTTCAATACAACAAGCAAACAATAGCTCACAAGAAACCTTAAACACATCTAAACAGATTCGCAAAGTGATGATCACCAATATATACAAAAGTTGACATATGAATTCATGGTCCTCACTCATCCTCATCCTCTTCGTCATCCTCTTCCTCTTCCTCTTCCTCTTGTGGTTGTGCTGGTCAACGGTGAGATCCGGATGCTTACCGAGACTGCAGAAATTCATTCATACGTGTTATTGGCTCAGCGAAACCGTTGACCTTTTCTTTAAGATGCCTATTTTGCAACTCAAGCATCCGAGAGTGCTCAATCCATTGCTGTAACTCGAATTTAAAGTATGCACCGTTGATCTCAATTCCGAGTCATCTACAGTAGAAGGTTTCGGTGATTTGAAGGGCATGGTTGGTTTCAAGTTTCTAACCTCATATCCAAGTCCATAAATGCGACCTTTCTTGTTCGCATTGGCTTTGACCCACAACTCATGTTGTGAAGGGGTAGAGACATGATCCTTAGAAGAGTTGGGGTCATCATCGGAAGTTTGAGTGGGTTGAGTGTTTTGCAACTCTTCCCACTCTTTTTGAAACTTGTCCTGAATAATATAATATAAATATTTGAGGCATGTAAATATCACAGGTTGTTAACGAAAATAATAGATAGAAAAATATACGAAATTCATATATATGGTTACTCACGTAAATGGCCTTGGATTTTTTGTCCACCCATTCGTCCTTTTTTGTTTTGTGCGTATATGAAAATAGTTGGATCGGTAGAGGCTGAACTCCTTTAAACTCCTTCATCTAAATAAAAAACAAGTTAGTAGAGAATCAATTTACTAATATGAACATGTTAATAATTGCATGCGTAATCAATAAGAAAGGGGTATGTACCAATCACCGCTTATGCTCCGTCATAGGGATTGAGCCACAAGTATGGAGCGATGAACCAAGTCCCCCTTGATCAGCATGGCGGTTTTTCCGAGCTTGCTCACGTAACTTCTTGTAGTCAGCAGCTTCCCAATATTCGAGCAACTCGCACCAGTAGTTGTCACCCAACCATTTTGGCTTCTTCTTATTTTTCCTCGCCTTGAACATGAAGTCCTTTAATCGATCACCGCCTTTCTTTTCAAAATTTCTTCCGATTTGGACTTCATCGGTTGGAGACCAAGTGAAAAATTTCTATATAAATAAAAAGTAGTTTATAAGTTATGAAATTATAATATAATGTTTGAACATGCACAATAAATTATTATGTTATCCGAAATTCGGAAAAGTAAAGATTTGTCATTACCTTAAACTCGGAAAACCACCGATCACGTTGTGATCGAGGGACTTTACCCCATGTAGGCCAAGCTCCGTCGTACTTGCTTTGGAAGATGTGGGAAATCGTACACACAACTTTGTCAATGGGGAAGAACCTAATCAAGAAACATATAAAATAGTTAGTTCTACTAATAACTAATATGCTTAATTTATTTTATTACTTATTGTCACACTTACCCTTCACCATCCGGCTTAATTCGAATCTTTTCTCGACTGCTAGCACCGCTTGATTCAAGACTAGGATGCTCGTTCCCTGTATCAGTTGGTCCTTCATTTGTAAGCCTTTGTGGTGCCCTTTGTTCGGCACCAACGTGGATGCACGGTACATTATTTGTACCATATTGGTGATATGCATATGTATTAGACGGGTTTGAGTACATATGGGGTTGCTGAGAATATGGAGGGTTTAGGAAGAAAGACCAACCCATTGGGTTTTGCATGTGTGGGAAGTTTGGGGGTTGGAAAAAAGGAGGGTTGGGAATAAATGACCCCCAATGGAGTTTGGTTGTGAGGGAGTGTGGAGATAGTGCTCCACCTACAGGAGATTGAAGGTTATGAGGGTTTTGAGAGGGGTAGAAGTGCTCACATCATTACCTTCCCCATCGGTAGTGGTGTTTCTAGCCCTTCCCGAGTAGCCGATCTTTTGGACCTGCCTCTACCTCTCTCCATTTTTCTGAACATAAACAAGTAATTTACACTATTAGTAAACATCCAACGGTTCTAGTGATTTCATATAAAACAACATATAAACAATAGTAAACATATAAACATCTAAGCGTTAGATATAAATATTCTTCTATGAATAAATTACGCTTCAATTGTTTCACCTTCATTACATGAATAAGAATTCATTTGATTACAACATAAATGAAAGTTATACAATATAAAAGAAACCAAAAAAAGAACATTATCAACTAGCCATCATCCTCATCATCGGTGTTATCATCATCTTCTTCACTATCCTCTTCGGCATCATTGAATAGGATATGTTCTTCTTCGTCATCGGTGATGTTATCATCATCCCATTCACCTTCTTCATCTTCTTCACCATCCTCCTCTTCACTAACATCCTCAATCTCATCTTCTCGGTTTAGAATAACATCATCAAGTAATTCTTCTGCTGAGATTGAGTTATCAACCAAGGTGTCCGGTAAACTTTCTATTATTAGATCGATCGTACCCATACTATCCTCTTGGAATGCAAGAGGAATAGTATATTGGTCATCAACTCGGCCCTTGGTTTTGATGCCACTACGACGAACCAATTTAGTTTTTCTCTAGGGATCCCTTGTGGATATGACATATAATACACCTGAGTTGCAGTAGCTAGCAAATATGAAAGGATCGTACTTATGATAACGCCTTGTACGATGCACTTCAACATGCGAACTAAATTTATGGCACCGAGTTCCCGAGTACGACTAGGGTCAAACCAATTGCATTTAAACAAGCACACACCTTTTTATTGGTTCACCAACATATTCAACTTCAACAACCTCTTGCAAGATGCCGTAGTAATTATTTTGAACATGTCCTCCATCAGTTCCTTTCACACAGTACACCACAATTGAAGGTCATCCTCCCTTCATTTCGAGCCTCGCATGAAATAACATTCCATTCACCATGTATGCTGTCCATGTTTTCATTCTCCTTAAAGGACCTTGAGCTAATTGCTTCAAGTAAACATGCTTTTCATCATGATATACTTGATAACAATGAATCCGTGTCAATAACATAGTGTTTGTTTAGTTTATTAAAATGGAACAACCAATACGAATAAATTTAAGGCACGAACAATAAGTATTAATATATGATACTCACAGCTCCTTTGAACCACTCTTCGAACTCACTTTCCAACATTGCATCAATTGCAAGCATCACTAACATCACCATACATAGCTCGTTTTTGGTGTTCAAAGAGGCTGAGTTCAAAGATTTTATTAAGATGACATCATCGTTTTGAATAAAACTATAAAATTATTGCAAACGAGTGTTGAATACGACAAGATACACTCACTCAAGGTAAGGTTTAACTTCGGAACAGTTCAAGTAAAACATGCACATGTGCAGCCGTCTTTTCCTTATCATCAAGGAAACGCAGATTGCACTTCCCAATTGGAGCACCTTCTGGTATGAATACCAAAAGAGTAGGATTGTGGTTTGGAACTTCGCTGCCTTCATTTCGTCGACTTCTAGTGCACATAGAAGGCACGTTAGAGCCGAAATAGTAAGATGCGAAATGTGTTTCTTCAAATCGGGCGTACTTTTCAGTGATACTCCCTTCAGGCTTCGATTTTTTCCTATGGATCTCTTCAATCGGCCAAAGAACTTCTCAAATGGATACATCCACCGGTATTGTACCGGACCACCCAATTTTGCTTCCTCCGCCAAATGAACCGGCAAGTGTTCCATCACATTGAGGAACCCGGGAGGAAATATTGTTTCCAATTTACAAAGTGTTATTGAAATATTTCGATGCATTTGCTCTAACTCCGCATCCCGTAAACAGATGAGCAAAGGTTCTTGAAGAACTCATTAATTTCAATAAGAGGCGCTAAAACCTCGTCCGGAGTGCACTAAATGCTATTGGAAGAAGGCTTTCCATGAAAACATGACAATCATGACTTTTCATGCTATGGAACTTAGTGGAGTTTGGGTCGACAAGGTATGAAATGTTAAAGCAAGAATCATCCGGCATTTTCAACTCTCTTGCCCATTCACATATTACCCTCTTCTCGCTCCAACGTGAACACATATTTTGCCTTCGGTTTGAGAATTTTACCATTGACTCCATGCTTTAAATTCAACTCTACACGATCACACAACTCTTCCAAATCCATTCTTGCCTTGATGTCATCCTTTGTGTTACCAGGAATATCCATAACAAGTGTTAATTATATTCTCAAAAAGTTCTTCTCAATGTGCATCACATCTAAGTTGTGGCGAAGCTATTGATCTTTCCAATATGGAAGCTCCCAAAATATGCTTTGTTTTGTCCAATTATGATCCTTTTGAACCCCGAAATGTTAATTTCTTGCTCTTCGTTACTTTGGGAAAGCTTTCAACCCATTGTTTTATTTCTTCCCCGTATAACGACGAGGAGGACCCGAATGTACGGTTTTTCCTTTTGTAAACGATGTGCTATTCCTTCGTAACGCGTGACTTCGGGGCAAAACCGCCGATGGAAATCAAACTATGAAAATTTTCGGCCATTTCTAAGTTTCAATGCTTTTTTTGATTCATACATACCGGGCATGACTTGGCACCATGCGTACTCCATCCGGACAACATACCATTGGCCGGGAGATCATTAATGGTCCACATCAACGCAGCCTTCATAAGAAAGTTCTCACCTTTTGAAATATCATATGTTTCAACACCATCTTCCCATAGTGTTTTCAACTCATTAATAAGAGGCTGCAAGTACACATCAATTTTATTTTTCGGATTTGTCGGCCCCGGTATGATACATGTCAAGAACATATAAGGCGTCGTCATGCATAACTCGGTGGTAGATTATAAGGCGTAACAACGATCGGCCAGATTGAATAAGACCTTGCAGGTTAGCCGAATGGATTAAACCCATCCGCGCACAAACCAAGTCTTATATTTCTAGGTTCAGTAGCAAATTCGAGGTGAACTCTATCAAAATGTTTCCATGCTTCACCATCTCGAAGGATGACAGAGGACACCATCCTCTCTTACATTCTCATAATGCCATCTCATGTGCTCTACCGTGGTTTTTGAAGCAAACAAGCGCTGAAATCTTGGTATTAACGGCAAGTAATGCATCCTTGCAAATGAAGTTCTTTGACTTTTGCCTTGTCTTTCCCTTTGACGCTTCCATCTCGCGTGACCACAAAACTTGCATGAATCAAGGTCGATGTCCTCTTTGTAGAACAACACGCAACCTTGTCGACAACAATCAATTTTTTAAACATCCATCCCAAGATTTTTAATGACCTTCTTTGCATGGTGAATGCCACGAGGAACTCGGTTATCGAGCGGACAAATCTCTTTCATAAGTTGAGCGATTTCATTAAAGCAATTTCGAGGCATGTTGTAGTCGGACTTAATGCTCAAGATTCTAACGGTGGCGGACAACTCGGTGTGAGTTTCATTTCCTACCCACAAAGGTCGTTGCGCAGCCTCAACCATATTAAAGAAACTTTGGGCATGGGTATTTGGAGGCTCACTTGTAGAGTTTTGATTTGAAATCATGGCATCCGAAGACTCGATACATCTGCTCAATACTTTTCCGAGTTATATAAACGGAATTAGGTATAACAATTTCATACATATAGAGTTTTGATTCCAAGGCATTCTCTCGTGTCTTAGAAACTTATTTGAGTAAAATAGTATTTTCTCTAAGTGACACAACTCTTACTTATCATATTTATTGCTTATCCGTAGCGACTCGTAAAACCGGTTCTTTGTTCCGAGTCCAGACTTCACTCAGATTAATCGCAGATTGAATATACCAAGATTTCGCCTTTTCTCACTCGAATCCGACTTGTGGCTATACGTCCTATTTTGTTATAGTCAGTATTCGTAGCTCATTTCATGCTTAGTCTATATCAAGTTAATCCTCTCCGATATTCTTTATTGAACTTGATTCTTCGTTTAGACTAAGTCGATGGAATTCCGAGTATCATGGATATTGGACTCGTAAAATTCCATTTCATTTCCGACTCGGATAATCAGCTGGTTTATTTATCGAAATTATTTTATTATCTCGTGTCTAATCTTGGGCCAAAGTATTTTATACTTTGAGAACCAAAATTGATTTACTTTTGTCGGTTATTCAATCGAGGATACATTTTTCAAACTACAAAAGTAACCTAGCTTCGTAACGTCAAATCACCAGCGAGACATGGCTCTTCACCTTCTCTCGTCCCAGCCCTAGTAGATTGTGTCGCGCTGCTCGCTTTCCAAATCTGGAAGACTGAACGCCAAGCTTAACGGTGGTTTCTACCTCATCTTTCAACACACTACTAATGGTTTTGGGACTCCCAAGAGAGTTAAACCGTTGTTCAACGTTCATATTACAACGGATACTTTCTCGAGTGACTCGTAAAGCTTCTATTAACGGTCACAGAGGACTCTCGTCGGAGATGAAGATAACGGCTACTCGCTCGGTCATCTTTAAATAAAATCCATCTCACAAGACTTGAAGGTTGCCGAACATATTGTTTATACACATACTTGCTCAAAGTTATTGTATTTACTTTTCAATCTTCAACTTACAACTCCCACTCGTAATTCATTACTTTCGAGTTGTAAGGTCTTGTACTCAGCTAAAAACTCTTTCTTACATTCTTTGTAAGGTCCCTTGACTAAGCCGTAAGGGTTAACTCAGCTTAGTTGTCCCTAACTATAAGGGTTATCTCAGCTAGGAAGTACTAGATCGGATAAGGGAATTTCTGAGTCTAGGAAAACTTGTATAGAGTTGTCTAAGGGAGCAACTCGGGTTCGACCAGCTCACGGTATTTTGTGGACTCAAAATAGTGGATTTGACTTTGTGTCCGGATTGACATGGTCCGTGGTTTTCCGCCCCGGGAGGGTTTCCACGTAAAATCTAAGTGTTATCTTTCCGAGTTCATTCTAGACTCGCATGCCTTTATCGCTCTTGTTCTTTCCGATTGATAGCCTTCGAGTCCAATCTTTTCGACCTCGTTGATAGACTCGTAATCCGTCGTCGTCTCTATTCTCGCGCAAAGTGTGTGATTCCAGGAAGAATTTTCTATCACCCTATTCACCCCCTCTAGGGTGACTCGGACTCTCCCCGAGCAAACCTTCAATTGGTATCGAGCCTAGCCTTTCGTAAAGGATCTAACAATGCAAAGGTTTAAAGATCAAATGGCTCGTAACACCGGAGAGTTCGACGAAGGAAGATCTTCCAACAAGCCAACAAAATTCAAAGGATCAAACTTTGGGCACTCGGAAGAAGTTTATGGAATGTTTTCTTATGGATCGTGATGAAGAGGTATCGGAAATCATACAACAAGGAAACCACATTCCAATGAAGACAGATGAATTCGTAATCCTTCCCAAGACAAAGGCTAAGTTCACACCAGGAGAAGCCGAGAAGTTCGTAAAGAATTTCAAAGCAATGAACATCCTTATGTGCGCCATAAGCTCGGAAGAATACAATCAAGTCTCAGCTCGTGACTCGCTAAAGAGGTGTGGGATACTTTGGTCAACAACTACGAAGGTACAAGTCGGGTGAGACAAGCGAAGATCGGTCAAGTATCTTCATAAATACGAGCTTTTCAAAATGGAGCCGGAGGAGAACATTACTCATATGTTCATTCATTTCACCGAGATCACCAACAATCTCAAATCTCCGGGAAAGAAAATTTCCCATGAAGAAATGTGCCTGGAAAATTCTCGAAGCCTACCCAAGAGACGATGGGGTCCGAAGGTGACTCGCCATAGAAGAGGCTC
Source organism: Talinum fruticosum (assembly GCA_021018815.1). Lineage (NCBI taxonomy): Eukaryota > Viridiplantae > Streptophyta > Magnoliopsida > Caryophyllales > Talinaceae > Talinum > Talinum fruticosum. The sequence continues at coordinate 6,961,442 of JAITYX010000030.1, read as the reverse complement.
GGAACCTTTCACTCTTGAAGCCAAACGAGCTCATCGGAAAGCTTCTAACGCATGAGATACATCCGGAAGAAGAAGATGCCGAGGGTACTACCAAAAGGAACATTGCACTTAAAGCCTTAGAATCCAAAGAAGTAAATCCGAGCTCTTCCGACTCGGAAGACGGTCCCATGACACTTATTGCAAGAGGCTTCAAGAGAATGATGAAGCACAAAAGATGGGACAAAAGGCCAAAAGAAGAATTCTACAAGAAAGATAAGAGAGATAGGAAAGGTAAGTTTTCTTCTCCTTCAAAGTTATCCTTATCTAACAATTCTGGATGTTTTGAATATGGCAAAGAAAGACCACATAGTCAAAGACTCGTCCAAAAAGGAAAAGGGACAGGAAGAAGAAAAAGGCCATGATGGCAACATGGAGCGATGAGGACTCATCGAAGATGACGAGGACTCGGATGACTCAAAATGTCCGATGGCAATCTCGACTCGAGAGCCGAAAGAGAGTCGGACTCGGACTCGGACAATGAGGAAACCGATCCTCAAGAGGTAATAAATTACTTCCTCAAATTCTCCAAAGTTGATTTAGCTAAATACATTTTTACTTTGGAAGAAAAGTCCAATTCGATTCTTCCCATTTCAAAGAATAACTTGAGTCAATTTCATCCGAGAGCAATTCTTTGAAAAACGAATTGGAAAAACCGAGACTCACACTCGGAGAACTCAAGACTAGTGCTCAAGCTAATGAGACCGAGTCCGAGTTACTCAGAAAGAAAATGAGCAACTAAAACAGAAGCTCACCGAGTCTCAAGATCTGATTTTAAAATTTACTCAAGGTCGAAAAACCTTGACATGTTCTTAGGATCACAATGTGTCTCCTTTCGAAAAGAAGGTCTTGGTTTCAACAGAGAAGAGGAATCAAATTCCTACTCGTAATCTGTTTAAAAATGACTCCGTAACCGTGGAGTTCAGGAAAGCCGAGCACGGTCCCATTCACGTAAATGAAAGGAGGACTAAGCCCGAACTATTTACAAAAAGAAACCATTTTCTTCTGTTTCAAAAGGAAAGGTTTTCAAAAAAAAAGAGACACGGACTCGGCTCTTCGAGAAGAAGACTCGGAATCCGACAAAACCCAAAGTCATTCAAATCTGGGTTCCGAAACACCTTCTTCCTCGTAAAAGGGCCACAGTGAGGAATGTTACTGGGTTCGTTAGAGGAAGTGAGAAGGGTTAGATTCTCTCTGCTTTTGCAGGTCATTCGTAAAAGATCAAAAAGACACTGGTACTGGACAGCGGATGTTCTCGACACATGTCAGGTGACCAAGGACTCTTTTCCGAGCTAGAATCATACAAAGGAGGAAAAGTCACTTTTGGAGATGACAGAAAAGGCAAGATAGTGGGCATTGGCAAGATTGGAAATGGAAGCAATCTGGTGAGCCCAGTCTACCTTGTCAAAGGATTAAAATACAATCTACTTAGCATCTCCCAGCCTATAAGACAAAGGTCGGAGGTAAGATTCACTCAATCTAAGTGCTACATTTCGTATAAGACCACCAAAGAGATAAAGCTCTCGGGTAAAGATCCGGTAACACTTATATCATTCCTCTTTCGACCCAAGCCAAAATTTATCCTCGCTTAAAAGCATCTCTCGCATGATGATTCATGGTCTTGGCATCGTAGATTAGGTCATATCAGCATGCATACTATCAAAAAGCTTGCATCTCATAGTCCGGTTAGAGGTTTACCTAATCGTGCCTTTGAGAAAGACAAAGTTTGTGAAGCATGCACAAGGGGGAAACAGGTCGATCCTCATTCAAATCACTCAAGACTGCTTTCGACATCAAAGGTGCTTGAACTGCTACATATGGATCTATGTGGTGAAATCCCAAGAAAGAGCCTTGGAGGTAAATCCTACATTTTTGTCATTATTGATGATTTTTCAAGATTTACCTGGGAATGTTTTCTCAAGCATAAAAATGAAGCCTTCAAGGAGTTCAGCAAGCTCTGTAGAAAGATTCAAGTTGAGTCTCGGACTCAAATTCAAAAGATTCGAACCGACCATGGAAGGGAGTTCGACTACTCGGAATTCTCGTAGTTCTCGCGATCGAGTGGAATCTCTCACAACTTCTCAAGCACCAAGAACTCCTCAACAGAATGGAGTAGTAGAGAGAAAGAATAGAACCCTTGGAGAAATAGCAAGGACGATGATGATTGAACACAATCCGCCCTACTATTTCCGGGTCGAGGCGATCAACACAACTAACTACACTTTGAACAGATGCCTCATCGGACCCATTTTGAAGAAAACACCCTACGAGCTCTACAAAGGGAAGAAGCCAAACATCTCATACTTTAAGCCCTTTGGTTACAAGTGTTTTATTCACAATAATGGTAAGAATCACTCGACCAAGTTTGATGCCAGGTCGATGAAGGTATTTTTCTCGGGTTACTCTTCCCATAGTAAAGCGTATCGTGTCTTTAACAAAAGCACTAACAAAGTCGAAGAAAACATCCACGTAGTGTTTGATGAGTGTGAACAGGAGAAGCCAAGTGAATCATCTTACTCGTAACCGAAGCTCAGTAGAGATGATGATGAAGATGAGACTACAAAGATTCGGACTCAACCTCGCTCAAAATGAGGCCACTCGTAACGAGGAAACTCGTAATGCGACAACTCAAGAGCTCACTCGGATCGAACAAGCCAACGAAGAAGATTACTCGTAACAAGATCAAGTGGTTCAACCCACAAATCTGGTGAATCAAAGGACTGGTAAAGCTTTCAAATTTACTTCCAGTCATCCCCAAGAAAACATTATTTCGATATCAACAAGTGGGGTAAGAACTTGTTCCTCTCTTCATAATCTATGTGCATTCACCGCATTCATTTCATTAACTCGAACCCAAAAATGCACTAGAGGCCCTTAATGAACCTGAATGGGTAGAGGCCATGCAAGAGGAACTTAATCAATTCGAGAGAAACCAAGTTTGGACTCGACCAACCGACCTTCCGACCACCTAGTTATAGGAACCAAATGGGTTTTCAAGAACAAACTGGATGAGGGTGGAGTGGTAGTCGAAACAAGGCTAGACTTGTGGCTCAGTGGATACAATCAAGAAGAAGGAATTGATTGTGGGGAAACCTTTACACCAGTGAGCTGAATTGAGGCCATTAGAATACTCGTTGGCATTTGCATCCAAGCATGCATATTAAATTATATCAAATGGATGTTAAGTGTGCATTTCTCAATGGTTTTATTGAAGAAGAAGTCTATGTCGGGCAGCCTCCCGGTTTTGAAAACTCGGAATTTCCAAATCATGTTTTCAAACTTCAAAAGGCTCTCTATGGTCTTAAACAAGCACCTCGAGCTTGGTATGAAAGACTCGAGTAGCTTCTTGGTTCAAAATGATTTTAAAAGAGGTCGATCGACAAGACTCTCTTCATAAAGACCAAAAGGAAAGATTTCCTTATTGTTCAAATCTATGTTGATGATATTATTTTCGGTGCTACTAATGAATTTCTATGCCAAGAGTTTTCCGAGTTGATGAGTCAAGAATTCCAAATGAGTATGATGGGAGAACTCAATTTCTTCCTTGGGTTACAAATCAAACAAGACAAAGATGGAATCTTTGTTCATCAATCAAAGTACACCAAGGAACTCGCTGAAGAAATACAAACTTCAAGATGCAAAGCACGCATCTACCCCTATGAGCAACGAAGATAAAGCTTGACTCGGATGAGAAAGGTAAAGCAATAGATCGAAACTTTATCGAGGTATGATTGGATCTTTGCTGTACCTTACTTCCAAGCAGCCAGATATAATGTTCGAGTGTTTGTCTATGCGCAAGATTTCAAGCTAATCCAAAAGAATCACATCTCATCTGCGGTGAAGAGAATATTCGGATATCTTGCAGTACTCGTAATTTAGGTCTATGGTATTCCGGAGACTCGAACCGAGTCCGACTCGGATACTCGGATGCGGACTACGCAGGATATAAAGTTGATCGAAAGAGCACATCCGGAGCTTGCCAATTTCGGGTCAATCCCTAATATCTTGGCACTCAAAGAAGCGTAACTCAGTAGCTCTATCAACTGCCGAAGCTGAATATATTGCAGCTGGAGCTCGTTGCGCTCGGATTCTATGGATTAAACAACACTTGAAGGATCTTGGACTATTTCTCAACTCGGCTCCAATCAAGTGTGACAACCAAAGCGCAATCAGCATCACTAAGAATCCCGTCCAAGCACTCAAAAACAAAGCATATCGAGGTCGGTATTACTTCTTACGCGATCACTCGTAAAAGGGTGATATTGAACTTGAGTTCATTCCTACTAATCTTCAATTAGCTGATATCTTTACTAAGCCTCTTGGTGAAGATCGGCTTTGCTTTATTCGGAATGAGCTTGGTATGTTAAATTCTTAATTATGTGCTACTCTTGTTGCATAATTCCGTGCTATGTGCTTTCACCGTTAATAACGATTAGTTCGATTGATTCGATGATACTGGGCTGATAGTTATTTCGTGTTTCGAGTCACTCGAAAACCTTTCGAGTCAAACTCGGACGTAGAGAAAAATTGGACTTAAAATTTTCCGAAACTATCTCTAGATCAGTGGAGAGTTTCGGATCATATTTTCAAAATCTTTTCTCTCTCTCTCGAGCGATGCGATCGGATGTTAGCCGTGGATTTCTAACCGCTGGAATCTTAACCGTTGAAGAGAACCGTCACACCGGTCTTTGGTGACCGATGGACAAGCCGAGTCGAACGGAGTTATACTTAAAGGATAGTTGACGGGCGCACTTATTCTCTATAAATAACGTCTATCCATCTTCATCTCGGTACTCTAAACTCCATATCTCTCAAACAAAACTTCTCGCGGAAGATTACTACGTGAACAAGTCATTCTTGATCGTCCGCAAGCGTCGAAGAAGCTCTCTCTCTCATAAGTTACGATCGCTGAGGTTCCAAGGGAAGAACCCTCGATCCACTCTTTCCGGGTCAGCCACTCGGAGCCGAGCCCCGAGGATAATCCCGGTTCTCCCTTCGCCGCGCTCAAGCACATCGTCAAGGTCATATCGGCGCCGGCGAACCTCCGCTCCCTCCACTCGTAAATCTCCCTCTCCCTCGTAGGCGCCATGCACCGAGTCACAATTCCTCGCTCCGCGTAACTTTCTTCTTTCTAAGATTTTTTTTTGTCCGGACATCTAAGTTGTACTATTTGCTATTTTCTTCCCTTCTTTTTTCTTGTTGTTTTTGCTGAACGACAAGGGGAGAAATATAGAAAACTTGTTGTCTTGTTTAGGGGAGTTTTTCCGCCCTTTTGAATGTTAATGGATTAATGCATTTCATTATTAACTTCGAGTTCATTATCTTTTTCTGAGTTAATGTTAATAACTTAAAGCATACTTTATTTGTTTTTGCTCCGATATATTAAATATTGCTCCGAACTATTGAGTATGTTTTACTCATGCGCAAACTACTCGTAATCAATTTTTCCTCTAACAAAGTTTCTGTTTAAGTATGGAATGCCTTTCATCAAAAAGGGGAGATTGAAGACTCGGACACCGCTTAATACTTTTCTCGAGTTATATAAACGGAATCGGGTATAACAATTTCATACATATAGAGTTTTGATTCCAAGGCATTCTCTCGTGTCTCGAAACTTATTTGAGTAAAATAGTATTTTCTCTAAGTGACACAGCTCTCACTTATCATATTTATTGCTTATCCGTAGCGACTCGAAAACCGGTTCTTTGTTCCGAGTCCAGCTTCACTCAAATTAATCGCAGATTGAATATACCAAGATTTCGTCTTTTCTCACTCGGAATATGACTTGTGGCTATACATCCTATTTTGTTATAGTCAGTATTCATAACTCATTTCATGCTTAGTCTATATCAAGTTAATCCTCTCCGATATTCTTTATTGAACTTGATTCTTCGTTTAGACTAAGTCGGATGGAATTCCGAGTATCATGGATATTGGACTCGTAAAATTCCATTTCATTTTCGACTCGGATAATCGGTTGGTTTATTTATCGAAATTATTTTATTATCTCGTGTCTAATCTTGGGCCAAAGTATTTTATACTTTGAGAACCAAAATTGATTTACTTTTGTAGGTTATTCAATTGAGTATACATTTTTCAAACTACAAAAGTAACCGGCTTCGTAACGTCAAATCACCAGCAGACATGGCTCTTCACCTTCTCTCGTCCCAGTCCCAGTAGATTGTGTCGGTCACTGTCTGTTTCCAAATCTGAAAACTGGAACGCCAAGCTTAACGATGGTTTCTACCTTATCTTTCAAGACACCGCTAATGGTTTTGGGACTCCCAAGAGAGTTAAACCGTTGTCCAACGTTCATATTACAACGGATACTTTCCGAGTGACTCGTAAAGCTTCTATCAACGGTCACAGAGGACTCTCGGTCGAGAGATGAAGATAACGGCTACTCTGCCTGGTCATCTTTAAATAAAAGTCATCTCACAAGACTTGAAGGTTGCCGAACATATTGTTTATACACATACTTGCTCAAAGTTATTGTATTTACTTTTCAATCTTCAACTTACAACTCCCACTCGTAATTCATTACTTTCGAGTTGTAAGGTCTTGTACTCGATTACAAACTCTTTCTTACATTCTTTGTAAGGTCCCTTGACTAAGCCGTAAGGGTTAACTCGGCTTAGTTGTCCCTAGCTGTAAGGGTTATCTCAGCTAGGAAGTACTAGATCGAGATAAGGGAATTTCGAGTCTAGGAAAACTTGTATAGAGTTGTCTAAGGGAGCAACTTGGGTTCGGTCGGTTCACGGTATTTTGTGGACTCAAAATAGTGGATTTGACTTCGTGTCCGGATTAACACGGTCCGTGGTTTTCTGCCCCAGGAGGGTTTCCACGTAAAATCTAAGTGTCATCTTTCCGAGTTCATTCTAGAATCGGACGGCTTTACTCGCTCTTGTTCTTTCGATTGATAGCCTTCGAGTCCAATCTTTTCGACCTCGTTGATAGACTCGGAATTTGTCTTCGTCTCTATTCCGAGTGTGTGATTCCAGGAAGAATTTTCTATCACCCTATTCACCCCTCCTCTAGGGTGACTCGGACTCTCCCCGAGCAAACTTTCAAGCATTCGTGACCATATCATTCATACGGTCGATATTTATTTCTACATCGCCGTAGTTCATATGATTGGCGCCACTTTCGTCATTGAGTATGTTAGAAACCATTGTTTGATCCTCATGTAAATGAGGATCTATTTCTCCATAACTAGTCCAATACCAATAGTTTGGAAGAAAACCATATTGATAGAGGTGCAACTTAACTTCATCGGGATCCTTATGTTTCGATTTCGCATTTGCGACATGGACACCTATATTGTTGATTATGTACAAATTCCGATTAGCTTCTAGCATGTGCATCAAACTCCTCAACCCCGTCTAAAAACTCTTGTCTATACCCAACTCTACCGGGTAATAACCTACGATACATCCATCTACGATGAGTAGGCCCGATCCATATATATTCTGATTGACATTTAACAATTTATTAAATTATTAGTTAATAATACCAATACATGGAGATGTTATATGATTACATATTTTCTATAACGAACATAATCTATATATAACCATTATGCATCTATATATTTTTTTATTATACATAAATTTCTTTAATTTCTATATTTTACTCGTAAATATTTATATCATAATTAAACTAATCATACCTAATTAGCATAAATAAACTCATATAAATATAATTAAACTAATCATACCTATAATCATACCTATAATCATACCTAATTAGCATAAACAACCTCACACAAATAAACAACAAACAATTACACAACAAAATCACAAAAACCATTTCCCTCAACTTCAACAATAATGTCCAACAAATCCAACATAATTGCACATTTTTCTATTCAAATTCATCCACAAACAACATTAATTTCCACCAAATTACATATATTCGTCAATTTCAAGTTACATTTGTCATTACCCTAAATTTAACTTCAATAACATTTACTCCATAAACAACACAATTGCACATTTTTCTTCTCAAAGTCATTCACAAACAACATTAATTTCCACCAAATTACTTATATTCGTCAATTTCAAGTTATATTTTTAAAACCCTAAATTTAACTTCAATAACATTTACTCCATAAACAACACAATTGCACATTTTTCTTCTCAAATTCATTCAAAAACAACATTAATTTCCACCAAATTACTTATATTCGTCAATTTCAAGTTACATTTTTTAAAACCCTAAATTTAACTTCAATAACATTTACTCCATAAACAACACAATTGCACATTTTTCTTCTCAAATTCATTCACAAACAACATTAATTTCCACCAAATTACTTATATTCGTCAATTTCAAGTTACATTTTTTAAAACCCTAAATTTAACTTCAATGACATTTACTCCATAAACAACACAATTGCACATTTTTCTTCTCAAATTCATTTACAAACAACATTAATTTCCACCAAATTACATATATTCGTCAATTTCAAGTTACATTTTTTAAAACCCTAAATTTAACTTCAATAACATTTACTCCATAAACAACACAATTGCACATTTTTCTTCTCAAATTCATTCACAAACAACATTAATTTCCACCAAATTACTTATATTCGTCAATTTCAAGTTACATTTTTTAAAACCCTAAATTTAACTTCAATGCCATTTACTCCATAAACAACACAATTGCACATTTTTCTTCTCAAATTCATTTACAAACAACATTAATTTCCACCAAATTACATATATTTGTCAATTTCAAGTTACATTTTTTAAAACCCTAAATTTAACTTCAATAACATTTACTTCATAAACAACACAATTGCACATTTTTCTTCTCAAATTCATTCACAAACAACATTAATTTCCAACAAATTACATATATTCATCAATTTCAATTTCAATTTTATAAAACCATAAATCTAAAAAAATCAACAAAATCATACCTCAAAACTATGGGCGGCACCGGCGGCGACGGCGGAAGGACAGGCGTGTGGCGGCACCGGCGGCGGTGTGTCGGCGGCGTCCTCCACCCGGCGGCAGCAACGAGCTAGACACGGGTCGGGCGAAACCAAGGACAACGCTGGTTACTTCGGCCTTCGTGTTCCTCAAGTGGCGGAGGAAGGGTGGCGGCCGGCAGCAGGGGACGGCCGTGTAGACGGGGCGGAGTCGCCGGCGGGAGTGGGTGTTGGCGGTGGTTAATTGGCGGGGTTAACGCTCGGCTCGGAACCTCGACTCTCTCTCTCTTTGTGCTGCGAAATTCGATCCGGTCGAAGCCGGATCCGAATATATTCAGTAATTAGCGACGGAACAGTCCGTCGTCTGTTCCGTCGCTAATTAAAAAATTTCATCAGCGACGGAAAATTCCCTCACTAATTACTAAATTAATTTAATTCTTTTTTTGGGTTTTATAATATCCGAAATATCGGACGCTCATCGGCGACGGCTTTCAGTCGCTAATCGTCTCAAGCAACGGAATAGCGACGACATGTTCCGTCGCTGATCCCAAAATAGCGACGGATGCTATATTCCGTCGCTAATTCCGTCGTTGTCCGAAATAGGTGTCATTTTTTGTCGGTGTCCATCACCGATTCCGTCGCTAAGTGGCGACGGAATGGTTTCCATCGCTATTTTACAGCTTTGTAGTAGTGTGTGTATATCCTTACTTAATTGTATGGTAACATAAGTAAAGATACACACATCAAACCCATCGTCATCATAATTGCACCTGAAGAACAAGAGGGAAAATGAGCATCGTGATATCTTGTCAAATTTATGATAAGATTATAATAGCCACACAACCTATTATCATATTATTCGAAACTATCCAACACAGGCAATTCAAAACCTATACATAACAAGCTAATATCCTAAGCGCTATATGTACATTTATGCACGTATCGCGACCTAGGATAACTTGTTATGTACAGATTTTTGAATGGGTTCTCTAAACTTATGAAATGCATACGATAATTTAATGAAATATGCTATTAATCGAATTATATGAAAAACAAAAAAGATGATGTTACTTAGTATATGTTCCTAACACGGACCGAGTGTTATAACTTGTTATTTTTTGTAGTGGTTATATATATATATATATATATATATATATATATATATATATATATATAGTTTCCTTTTGCTTCCAATTTTGATGTATTATACATTAGCATAAATTAGGCATGGTTTATTTTGGAAGTTTTACGTAATGCATAGGATAAATTAATATGAATAAATTATTGATGTCATCCCTTTAATTCGCTTTAACGACCCCAAGACATTACTACAATCGGAGTTCCTATAACCCTCGTTGTCTTTAATAATGAGATCGGGTTCACAAGGCAAGACAGAGTTTATGTGCAGTGTGGGTTAATACACGAAGAAAGCGAAAATGGATAAAGGCTTTATTGGAGAAAAAGGTAGTAAATAATCACAAAACGAGTAATAATTCCCTATTGTTTACCACATTTTTCTCCAATAAAGTCTTTATCCCTTTTCCCTTTCTTCGTGTACTCGACCCACGCCGCATATAGACTATATGTCTTTCCTAGTGAATTTGATCTCATTGCTTGAAGTCAAAAAGGGTTATGGGAACTTCGATTCTAGTTATGTTTTGGGGTAGTTAAAGCAAACTAAATGGATGACCTCAATATTTCATTCATATTCATTATATTGTCTTATGCATTACGTAAATTTCAAAAAAATCATATACTCTAGTTTACGATCTTGTATAATATAACAAACTTGCATCCAAAAAAGAAACCAAAAATTTAGATAATTGGATAAATTAGTCCACTTCAACATCAACTCATCAAAATAAATAAATTTCATAACAAATTTATCTTTATGACAAGAATTTGGAGAGATCCCTATATCCAAATACCTTTCCAATTTTTACATTTTCACCTTTATATTTTCCCCCTTTTGATCTTTACACCCTAAACCACTAATTTTTCTATTTACCCAAACCCTAAACCATAAATATTTTTATTTCTCTAAACTTTGACCATATTTGGATACCAATTTCGATAATTGGATAAATGAGTTCATCCCAACATCACCTCATCAAAATAAACAAATTTGGATACAAATTTATCTTTATAATGAGTTTTCCGATGATAACTCGACATCCAAATTATCTTTCTATTTCTCTAAACATAAACAAATTTGTATACACTCCTTCGATTTACCATCCTAACTATCATTCTATTTCCCTAGGCCTACATTAATCCCTAAACTCCTAAACCCATTTATCAAAATCTCAAATATTTCACGAATTTTCAACTTAATAAACTAAACAAATGTTACCTACATTCTCAATAAACGATTCAACATTTCAATAATCTCAAACATTACCCACATTCTCAACATTTACATAATTACCCCAAATACATTTGACATTTAACTTTCTTGTAAATAACTTAAAGCGAAAAATAAGAAAGAATAGAGATTCACACCGTAAGAACAAGGAAACAACGACGAGAGTGAGCGAGAGGATTCATAGTGAAATACAGACAGCCACCGACGCAAATACAAAGGAAGAGAAGACATCTACAAGAAAGAGGAGAGACGAGAGGATATAGTGAGCGAAATGAAACATTGAACAACAAGAGGATCAACGGCAAGGATAAATTACCGGCGACAAGTATTACTCCGAGCGGATCTAGATCCGAGTAGTAGTGGATGAGAGTGAACTGTGGAGAGCGATAAGACCGAGACTAGAGAGAAGATGAAGTAGGCGACAGGTATGTTCTCGGGTTTTTAGATTACATCCGAAAGACATTTGACAACGGTTCTATGAAAGAACTGTCGTCAAATGTTTTCAGCGAGACATATGACGACGGTTCTTTCGGAGAACCGTTGTCATATGTGTTACACAGATGCTTGTTATTTACAAAAATTTCATCAGTTCATTTTTCATGACGGTTTGTCCTTTTAACCGTCGTTAAAGACCCGTCATTAAAAGTGGTTCCTGTAGTAGTGACTAGGTTTTCATTGTGTTTTCATGTGGATTAGTGGCTAAATTTTGTCGCTTGGGTTGTGATTTGTCCTTTGATGACTAATTAGTCATATATTATGCTTAACCACACTCAATTTATTCTTGTGAATTTGAATTTTCTCTCATGCCTACCAAATGTTTTGATGAAATATTTGAAAAAGTTTTCATCCATATATTACGCAATTGACTTATGACAAAAAGTGAGGTCAATTTGCTATCATAGGTGACTTGAATAATTGAGATTTTGGCATGAAAATAGCCCAAACCTGAGCTAGGTTTGAGGGTTGCTACCGGTAACGCCCCCAAATCCCATAATCACCATATTAGTCTTAACGACTCGACTAACTAGTAATTAGCGCAACGAGAAAAAGAATTAAAATAATTTGGGGGTTTGATTTGGACTCCATGGAAATAGAGGACAAATAAGGTAGAGGGAGACGCGAGAGAAAATAAGAAAGAGAATATTTGGGAAAGGAAGAAAGAGAAAATGTTGACTGGTGTTTAAATTACTAACAATTTTACTAACAAAAAGAATTATGTTTAAAAATTATTTTTTCCTAACAATTTTTCTTTAATTCAAACAAGAAAAAAAATGATTTTCCATTAATTGTTTTTCCTTTTCATTTTTTTCCTCTAAAATTTTCTTTCCCTCATATTTTCCTAGAATCAAATAGAGCCTTAATGAGCAAATTATGTTGTGACATGCCGAGTCGAGTTATTTTTAATCGTGTCTCATGGATATTGTTAAACCCTTCATGGAAGAAGCCGGTGGTGTTTCGCATACTTGGCGAAGGCTACATCTAATGTACTTGGATTATGATGTGTTTGGTATGGCTCAAAATACACCTAATAATACTTTCATAAGGTGGCACAAACAAGTCCATCACGTCATGACCGTGTCGGAGCAAAATGAACCGAAGAAAATCGAAGCAATCACGAACAGCAAGATGGCACGACCTTGGCATGACTATGCTAGGCGCATTTCTGCCGGTAACGATTTGTTTTTGCTCGGTTTCGTCAGTTTTATGTGTTGATTGCTTGATATTGTTCGGTCTAAATATTACGTCATTTATACCCTTATTTACTTAGTTTTAAGCTTGTAAAATAATATATTTCGAGGATTTTTACTTGGTTTATTCATTTTTGTAGGTGATAAGATGAAAACGAGCTAATAGGAAAAAGTTTGAGCCGAAAAGGAAGCAAAACAAAGAAGAGAATGAAGTGTACGGGTGCAGCACAATTGACAAGCACAACCATGCTCTCAATTCCAGTTTTTGCGAGAATCGCCGAGAAGGTGCACGTGTGAAGCACGATTGGCAACACTATCTTGCAGCGAGTCCAGAGACCGGGCTGTACGTCTCCTAGCACGACCCTTGTTGCGTGTTTTATGCCCGATTTTTGCAGTTATAAATAGAGAATTTTGGCTCGATATGGGGAGCTTAGTTTTTAGGAATTTTAGGAGACCTCATAGGGTTCTTACTTAGCAAAAATAAAAGCTGCGTTAGGGGAGAATAGTGAGATTTTTGTACAAGATTTTGGATTCAAACCTTCAATCTCGATTCAAGTATAAATTTTCTCTTTCTCTTTTCCTCTTTACTTCAAGTTTATTATTTTGATTATTCAATTTAGTTTAAATATATAATTTTTATTAGTTTAGATGTTAATTAAAACTAGATTGATTGCTTGTTTTCATGTTTGAGTTTAATTATCTAGTTTATGTTCTTGTTCAAGTCGGTTTGTGTTAGTTTGTTCTTTAGTGTAGTTTTTATATTTATTCCATGCTTTTATGTTAATTAGTTGTTAAAGTTGGTTGCTTTAATTGTGATTAGCCTCTCTAATGGCTACTTGATCTTGTTTAAGCCTTAATTCACCTAATTTATGCTTGTTATTTGGATTATTTCTCGTGCCGACCATGTGTTCATTGAAATGCCTGAAATGGATTTTCATCTTGCTTTTTAGGTAATTGGTCTATCACTTAAAGGTGGAGCCAATTTGCTTGCACGAGTGTAAAGTATAGTCGGGATTTTGGAATGAAAATAGCCCAAATCCTAGCTAGGTCCGAGGTTGTTATTTTTGTAGTCTAGTTGAGCTAACCCCACAAAAGTAAGTGGTTAGAATGACTAGACTAGCTTATGACCCTAGAAAGTATGGCTTGAGTAGGTCTTGATGGTGCAATCGACCACTTCAAAATACTTGCATAAACTTGGGTAGGTTTATACTTGTCTTGATTATTTAGTTTATTAAGTGGTAAAATCACAACTCGAACATCCTTTTGTTGCTTTTTAGGATTAGTTTAGATACCATAAACCTCATCTATCCTGATTCGCCTAGACATAAAGTTTAAGATAGTTTTAATATTTAAAATACAACTCCCTATGGACATGACCCGTACTTGCTGGCTAGCTACAACTATTCCCTTCACTTGCAGCTATAAATTTAAGATTTAATTCTTTTCCTAACAAGTATTGAGGCTTGTAATTGCAATAGGTGTAATTAGACACCTAGGGTTGCTAGTCATCTGTTTAAAGATGGTTTAGTTCATATTTATAAGTATCCAAACTATTCAAATCATTCAAGCTTTAGTAATTTGGGAAGAGCGAATTGGAAGTGTATCCAATTAAAGTAGGCTACTAAGAGGAGCATGTTGTGAGATTGCATAATCTCGGGTTTTGGGAATATCTCGAGTTGAGATTATTCTTGTACTTCCTCATAAATAGTGAAATGGGTTTTCTTGTGTTATTCATGGGTTTTTCTTGTTTGGGTTTTTCACGTTAAATTCTTGTGTCAATTGATTAAATGTTTTCATTTGGTTTGTTTACACTTTTGATTGTCTTGTACATCCAAAATGTCTTCGCATTCAAGTCGCTCGATTTCTTAACAAGTTGTATCGAGCCTACGGTTTAGGATGTCTTCAATTATAAAGGTTGATATTCAGAATTTTGATGGAGAGGTTAGTTTTAATCTCTAGAACTTTCAAATGAAGGCGATTCTCATTCAACACGGGTTATGGAAGGGTCTCACATGTGTTAGAGCCAAACTCGATTGGATGTCCGATGAACAATTGATCTGAATACAAGAAGAAGAAGCAAGGGACAATAACGGATGATGATTGGGAGTAATTGGAAGAAAATTCACTTTCAGCTATATAGTTGTGCTTGGCACCCCATGTGCTTGGGAGAAGTGCTTGACAAGATAACTACGATGGAGATTTGGCATCGGTTGGAAGAACTCTACATGATGAAGAGTCTTTCCAACAAGATTTGTTTGAAGGAACGTTTGTATACGTTCTCTATAGTTGAAGGTACTCCCATTCAAAAGCATCTGAATGATTTTAATTTGATTCTTATTGGTTTAGAGAGTTTAGATGTGAAAATTGAGGATGAGGACAAGGTAATTTTGTTGGTTGTTTCTTTACCCGTACTATGTAACCACTTTAAGGAAATTCTATTGTGTGGTACAACTGATATATCTTTTAAGAATGCTAAGGCCAATTTGTTGTCTAAAGAAAATTTTAGGCTTGATGTGCTCGTTGAAAGAGTCGAAGGCTTGTCGATACGAGATAGTATAAAGACGGGTTCTAAGTACAAGTTTGAGGGAGAATGTTATTATTGTAAGAAACTAAGACATAAGAAATTTGAGTGTAAGAAACTTAAGACTCTAAAGGAAAAGGAAAAGGAAAAAGAGAAAGAATCTCGTCAATCTCATAATCTTAGTGAGATCGAGTTTTCAATTACCGATAGTGAGTCAAATGGTGATGTTTGCCTTGCTTCTCATGAAAAGGGAAGTGATTCTGAATGAGTTTTAGATTCCGGATGTACATTTCATCATGTTCTAACAAAAATTTGTTCTCCACATATGATAAGGTTGATTCTAGTGTTGTTAATTTGGGTAATGCTGCCCAATGCTCTATTGCTAGAATTGGTGAAGTCCAGATTAAAACTCATGATGGTGTCGTGAAAACCTTATCAAAGGTTCAACATGTTCTCGGTTTAAAACGCAATCTGATCTCATTGGGTGCCCTTGAAGCTAGAGGGCTAAGATATATCGTTGAAGGTGGAGTCTTGAAAGTATTCAAGGGCTCTAAGGTTTTGTTGAAGGGTTCGAGGCGCGGAGGTCTCTACATTTTTCAAGGATCAATTACGGGTTTAATAGTTTTAGGTAAAATTACAAATGATTGGCTAATTTATTTGTTTGTTATGTGGTTGGCTCACATAAAGAAAAATGGATTGATGGAGATGATTCCTTTGGTTAAGTCCAAAGAGAGCTTGGATTTTGTAGGTAGTGATAACCGGTTATTGCCCTTCGGGTGCTACTTCTTGAGAAAGAGAGGTAGGTTGACAATAACAGCATGGTTTCGAGATTTTGATCCAAGGTGGATATTGTTGGGTGTGACTCAAAATACACCTAATAATGCTTTCATAAGGTGGCACGAACCAGCCCATAACGTCGCGGCCGTGCCGTAGCAAGAAGAACCGAAAAACACTAAAGCAATCGTGGACAGCAAGGTGGCAAGACCCAGGCCATGCCACATAGCACGACCATGCCACCCTGGCACGGCTATGCCAAGCTTGGCATGACTGTGTCGAGCAAAGTTCTTCTAGGAACAATTCGTTTCGCTCGATTTCGTTAGTTTTGTGTGTTGATTGCTTGGTATTAAGACTTGTAATTGCGGTAGGCCTAAGGTTGTTGGTCATCTATTTAAAGATGGTTTAGTTCATCTTTGTAAGCATCCAAATTATTCAAATTGTTTAAGTTTTGGTAATTTGAAGAGATCCAATTAGAATTATATCTAACTTAAGTGAGCTATTGAGAGGAGACTGTTGTGAGATTGGGTAATCACGGGTTTTGGGAAGATCTCGAGTTTTGAGATCATTCTTATACTTCCTCACAAATAGTAAAATGGGTTTTCTTGCGTCGTTCGTGGTTTTTCCCATTTTGGGTTTTCCATGTTAAATTCTTATGTCAATTGATTAAGTGCTTTCATTTGGTTTGTTTGCGCTTTTGATTTGTTCATCCAAAATGCTTCGACATTCAAGTTGCTTGATTTGCTAACATGATGTTCTATGTGCACTTGCCAAAGCAAAATGATAGAGGTATTATGCATACTACAAATAAAATTTAAGTCATGTCCCGATGTTCGTATATATAACTCTCTACTTATCAAACACAGTCATGTCATGTGGTATCGGAGTCTTGGTGACTTGACAAAACTAAGTCACTTTTAACATCCAATTCTAATGATAATTTGAAGTTCAAATTATGGCAAACCTTTGACTTTTCCTAAAAAATTACTTGAATTCTCGCAAGATAAAATTAATTGAACAAAGTATAACTAGTAGTTAACTCAAACTAAATATAAGCCCAGCTTGAAGCCCAAGTAGTTAAAGATTATCAACCTAAATATGACTTTACTTGAAACTAAATAGACAAGAATGACATGTTGCTCAAGTCTAGATACCATTACTTTTACCAACAATACATGTAATAGAAACAATGTCGACATGTGGATACTAGAAAATATGAAAATGTGCTCAAATTCGTGATGATAAAAGCTACGTAGCACAAAGCAATGGAAAGACAACATGGTTGTATAGAAAAGCTCGATCTCGAGAATAAATGTTTAATTTTACACTTAGGGTGTGTTTGGTAGAAGTGAAAATCATTTTCATGGAAAATAATTTTTCTATTTTGTAATGTTTGGCAGCAAGGGGAAAATCTATTTTTGAAGAAAATCATTTTCCCTTGTAGAAAGGAAAATATTTTTCGTCTAAAAAGAGCGTATGTTGCATTTTTCCTATTAGTTTCTCTCTTAATGCAGTCTCAAGACTCTCCCTCCCCCTCTCCCGCGTCTCTGCCGCTATTGTTGAATGGAGATTTATCTCCTTTTTCTCTCTCTTACCATTGTTGAAGGAGGCTCATCTCATCCTTTTCTCTTTCTTGCCATTGTTGAAGAAAGAGGCTCATCTCATCCTTCTCTCTTTCTCACCATTATTGAAGAGATTCACTTACCCTCTTTGGCACACTCCATCATTAAAGGAAGACCCTCTCGAGATTCATTTTTTCGATAAAATTTAATTTCTAGGGTTTCTATTTATCACAAATTAATGCAATCTTGTTTTGGCCATTTCTCAAGAGGATCCTCTCTTTTCATAAAAAAATCCAATCTCATGAAATAATCAAGCGATCTATTTTAAATCTGCTATTCATTTATTTGTAATAAATCTTTTAGGGTTTTGAATGCCTCAAATTGTGCAAATATATACGCAATTAATCAAATGAGAGTACATTGCTTGCTAAAACCCGATGAATTTTTGTCAATGAGGTAAGATGGGTATCATCATTTCAGGGAATAAGCATGATGATTCAATTTGGGCTTTGAGCAATGACCATTAAATTGGAGATCTCCAAATGCTCATTAAGTTGTTGTCAAATGGGAAAGAAGAGTTCTGTTCGAATATCATCAATCAATATGGGCAGTTGATTGAAGAATATAGAAGGTTGGGTGATGAGCTCCGCTTCAACAAACATGAAGATGATGATGATGATGATGTTGCCATGACAACAACTAATGAAGTGGATTCCAGCTGAAAATTAATTTTTGGAAATTAATTTTTCCCTTTCATCAAACATCGAAATATGAGCTGAAAATGTATTTTACATGAAAAATCATTTTACATGGAACCAAACACACTCTTAACTTCATACCAAGGAATCATATTGTGGGATGGAATACATCGGAGTAATACACTTGGGATATGTCATAATTAGTGTGTCACAATTGCTTCAGTGAGCATATTCTAGAGATGATTAAGGCTGGGAAGATACAAATATTATAGGACGAGAGCACACATAAATACATGAACTTACACATAAAGAAAACATTTCTTAGACATAGAAGATAAGTAGAAGCATATGCTGCAACCAATTAACAAATAAATAACAAATCCAAGTAATTGTCACAAACAAGTAAATCATAAATGTAGTCCCTGGAAGATTTCAAGTTTATCAAGCTTACTATCATCTCCTTGATTTAGTATCGGTGGAAGTGGAGAATCAACCGGGCCTCCCGAGAGGATCCCACTCTTGCATTCCAAACAACCAGGGTGCCCTGTAAGTAAAATCCCTTTCTATCCCAATTTGGTGATCAATGAGAATGGAAGACAATGGAAGAGCGGGTGAGCGAAAAAGGGTTTTTGGAAGGGGTTGAATGGGGTTTTTGAGGGGGAACAGGGTTGAAGGAGGAAATAAGAGCAACAAAGGTTTCACGAAAATGGAAACAAGACAGAAAATGGAAGGAGAGATAACCAAGTGGCTTTTTGCTTTAAAAAGAACAATAGTGACTTAGCGAGAGTACTTTTGACTTTGCACCCAATATGTTTTGATTGGACAATGTAATACAGATTTGCATCCTAAAGTTTGGTGGGTGTTCTTTTTAGGATACACTAGTTTTTTAACCTGTGCATTAAAAATATTTATTTAAAAATTTCAAGATATAATATCATGCATTATTGATCTTTCTTTTAATATTATGTAATACATATATTAATGTTTATCAATTAATCCATTATAGATAAAAAAATTCGCTAATAATTCAATAAGATCAATATATTACATAATATATAAGATATTAACAAAATAATAATATAACATATAAGTTATTAAATACTAATTTTTAAATAAGGATTGCTACTTATCATCAACTTAGTGCATAATTTTAGTTGGCAATGCAAATGAAAATAGTTATAATGTCTTCAAATTGTAAAAATAAAATTGAATATCTTAAAATGTTAATGTGCATAATAAGTATAAGGACCAACAGTAACTTATCAACTCACTATCAAGATTTAATAAAGTAATATTGATGTAAAAATAATTCTTATTTTTAATAGAAAATGCTAAGAGTTTTTAATATCTATGGTAAGGAATGGTACTCAAATTATTAATTGGTAAAATAATCAAATAAGCTAAGCATTATATTATTAGCAATTCAATATCATAGGTGATAAATGAAGGTCATTTAGTAAGGAAGATATGAACATAAGACAAATAGGTAATATAATAAGAATGCTTGTGAGAATTAAATACTAATAATGATATTAATAGAAAAATAAAGAACTCATTTAATCCTAATGAAGAAGCGACAAAGATTTAGTAATAATGGACATAATACGAGAAACTATTCTACAAAGTTAGATTATTGGTGTTCGGTGAAACGGTGAGTAGACACTTCTACAATGTCTTGAAAGTTATCATTTCCTTAGAATCAATATTTTTAAAACAACCGGATGGATCCGAATGGCCTCCAGAGATTGCAAACAAGTTGAGTTTCTTTCCTTATTTTAACGATTGTATTGGTGCTTGGGTCACATTTTCATCTAAAGCACCGAGTGACGTGGTTCAAAGATATCGAGGATGGAAACAATACCCTACCATCAATGTTCTTGCAATTTGTGGTTTTAATTTAAAGTTTACTTATATGTTATCTGGTTGGAAAGGGTCAGCTTTTAATTCTAGAGTTTTAAATAGTGCACTAAATAATAGGAATGATAGGTTTGAAGTGCGTAGTGGAAAGTTTTTATTTGGTTGATTCAGGATACCAATTGAGAAATGGGTTCTTAACTCCGTATCGAAAAACACGTCATCATTTGAAATGAATATGGTGTCCTTGCTCCCTAAAATGCTAGAGAGCCTTTCTATTCCATATGGACACAAGCTGATATTATGCTTGCAGGATACATATTGCACAACTATTTGATGGATATTGATCCGGATATGGAGCTCATAGAAGAAGTTGGTTGTGAATTAATTAACGAACCATATGGTGGTTGCCTTCGAAATTCAACAAGTGAGAATAGAGAAATGGAAGAATTTAGAGATAAGTTGGCTAATGAGATGTGGAGAGATTATAATAGTGGTCGTAATACTAGATATGTCAATATTTCTATTTCTTGCTTCTATTTAACCAACCAATGTTGCAGACTTTCACTTCGATTCTAGTTTTTCTTTGTCTTTTACCAATCTGCAATTATTTTAATTATATTTCAATCTCTAGTTTAGTCTCTGGTTTACTATTGGCTTCTCTTTTTATTTCAGTTTCTCTTTACTGTTTTATGTTTCAAATGTAAAGAAAAGATTAAAAATTTTGAAAAAAGGCATACCGATACTCACAAAGTTCCGTCACAAAGTGGGTTTGGCTATAACGAATCGACTCGGATGATAGAGGCAGCACCGGATGTGTAGCAAACCTACATTGTGTTAAAATTATAACTCTAAACTTATGCTATTCGTCTTGGTATGCTATTAAATTATATTTTCTAATTTCATTGCCCTTGTAGGCAAATCCAAGAGCAAACAACTTTCGCTACAAGGGTGTGATGAACTTATATAAGTATGATCTTTTATTTTGGGAAATGTGGAGCAACTAGAAGTAATGCAACTGGACCAAAAGAAAGGCGAGTGTCGATGGACAAAAGAAACAGCAAGCTCAAGTGATAATGTGATGCCAGCTAATGAAGAATCTTCCTGTGGACTTTCACCAAAAAAACCAACCAAAGGCCAAAAAAACAAAGAATAAAACAATTGAACTTGTGTGTAAGGAGCTGAGATCGCTTAGATTAGGCATGGATGTTGTAGCTACAGCTCTTAAGAAAGGCAACTTAAGAAACTATACTCGAAGAGTAGCTTTACAATGAAATTACAAAGGTAATGTCTTGTTCATTCATACAGACCGTAAATACTCCATATCTATGAGCTCGGTTCATGTGTTGTGGACAAATTATGATTAATCCTAGTGCTTGGTTCCTATCTATGTGCTTGGTTCCTGCATTATGGAAAAATTACGATTGATCCTAGTATTTGATTCATGCTTTGTGCTAGCCCAAATTGGTAACTATACATGCTCAACTATGTTTGTGCTTTCCTGTAAACACGCTGCATACGAGAGGTTCTCTTGTGTGAATGGGGATTAAGAGATTGTCTTCTATCCTCTTTCCTGTCCTCCAACCCTTAATAATTGAAGTACTTTGATGACGCTTGATTGTTCTGTTGTCTCAATGTTGTCTAGAAACATCAAGTCATGTGTCTAAATATAAACGTCATCTTTGTGCAAAATCTAGTTGTATAAATATAGGCTTCGTTATGTATCTTTCAACTCTACACTTTCGAAGAGAACATAAACTTGTATAAATATAGGTTTAGAGTAGATCTTTAAATTGTATGAAAGTGGCTACCTTCAAATGACAGTAATTTTTCTCTATATCATGTATAAATATAGGTAGTTGTTCTGGATATTCAAGATGGACTTGATAGGAGAACATAAACTTGAAGTAAATTTGAACCTGCATGCTCTAGATTTTGATTGCTTCGGGATTTCGTGCTGTGCTAACTCCAGTTGATGTGGTCAATATTTTCGTATCTTAATAGGTTGATGGTTTGAGTAACATAGTACAAATGAAGGTGTATCAAGCTCTTTCGGATGATCCAAATTTAGTTAGAGAATTCCTCGCTTGTCCAGGTGAACGTCATCTATTGTGGCTGAAAGTAAAATTTGGTAAAGGACTTTTTAATTAAGTATTACTATGTTGGAGTATGATTGTGAGGAGATAATAATCATTTGATTGGATTAATTTTCTTTTCAAAGAGTGATATGAGTTGTTGAAATGCTACATTGATGTAATTGATTGTTTAAAATTGTTATATGAGATTTTTTTCTTGATCAATTATCTATATTCCAAGCAAAGGAAAAAAGTTGGTTGAAATTTTTTTCCTTGTATTTTTCCTTATTTCAAATAAGAGAAAAAAGTTACTTTCTTCAAACTTTTTTCCTCCTAATTTTTTTCCCTCAAACTTTCTTTTCCTCATATTTTCCTAGGTACAAATAGAACCTTATTCCCAACAATCAATAACAAGGCAGAACAATTCTATATTAGCACATTAAAACATATCATTAGTTTAAGAAAATCATTATATGCATGGGTGTCGATATAAATACATCTCAAGTTTATATCTATATTTTTTTTATACATATAATAATTTTCACTTATTTGAGTCAATACTGTGTAGATTAAAAAAAAGGTATATACTAATATTTCTATCCAAGTATATGATGCTAATCAGCAACTAATGAAGAAACCAACCAGTGAGCACTTAACTCAAGTGTTAAGGAGGTCACCTTCATTTATAGAGGTCATGGGATTAATTCTTATGATTTACAATTCTTCTTGTGTGGAGATATTTATGGTTGCCAACCAGGCTCTTAGGTCTGAATTTTCCCCTTCCCCTTGGGGCGATTAGCCTTGTTGACTCCCCTTAGATAGGTATTCAATAAGGGTGACCCGCACTTACTCTTTAAAAAAAAATAAAGAGATCAAGTGTCGGAGCCTAAGTGTACATTTTTGGGCATGGGAGGGCGGGATGGGAAGTAATAAATTAGGAAAAGACAATGGAAAAAATACTTAATAATTTTAGTTTCAGGTTATATATATTTTTAAAATTCATGAAAGTTAACTTTTATTTGTAATCAAAATTTCTGAAAAATGGACGGTCCACATGTACTACTTAGATTTCATAACTTATGATGGTTTGTTGTGCATGATTGTTGAATCACAACAACAATTATGTCCGCTCAGATAATTACAAATTAAGAGTGGTGATTTTTTTGGGTTGTATTTCTTTATTTCTTTCAAACTCTAAAATTCATAGATTTAATTTAATGGTTATTAAAAAAATAAATAATGATAATTTTTTGGTTATTTTATCTGACTTCAATTGAAAAAGTATTGGATTTGGTTTTTTAGAGTACCAATATTCTTAACTTGTGAGATATTGGAAAAAATAATTTTAAAAAAATATTTGACGCCCAATACACCGATCTTTTGAGGTAATTGGTTGCATAATTCGACTTTCAATGGTCAACACTAACATGTTGATTTTCGGTCAGGGTTAAAGCACTTGGCGCCGGGCATGCGCAGCCTATGGGTTGCCGATAATCAGGTTAGTAATGAGTAGGTGGGGGAGGGCAAATGGGCGGATCCCTGAAGGGTCAAGGGTGTGCTATGGACACGCTTGGTAAAAAAAATTATAAAATAATTGATATTTTGTCCAAAAAAACTTAAAATTATAAATAATTGTACACACTTGAATTTGGTCTAAAAGATATTAAACACCGTTATTTTAAATTTTTAACTCCGTCACTAAAAAGGGTATACACAGGGTGTTGCTTTAATGTGATTGAGAGGCTGAATTTTATTCACTAGAATATAATTTAATAGTGAAGATTAATAGTTGTTAATTCTCACCCTATATATATATAATTTTGGGTATGGGGAGTTTAATGGATGCGTTTAGGTTTGGAAAATTGTATTGCGAGGCAAAGGACAGCGGACATGACACGACCCATGGGCATCGAGAATGAGCCGTGTAGGCCGAAGAAAACAAGAACTGGAGGGGCAGCAACCGGCACAGGCCAGCCATATCAAAGGCCATGGCCCGTGCCAGATGTAAACCGTTGGGTTGCCTTGTTTCTTCGTCCGTTTTTCCGTTTTCTTATGTTTATTTCTCGGTTAATACTTGGTTTATGGTTATAAATCAGTGTACAATCCTCCATTATTGTATGTAGTTGAGAGTTCAAGGTGTAAGGTAGGTTAGCTTGAGTGTAAAATTCCGTATAAAACTATCTAAAATTCTAGTGCACCGTTCGTAGTTTTTTGTCTGGTCTTGGGTTTTTCTACTTTAAAATTTTTTATCCCAATTTTATTATTCTTTTGTTCTTATTGTATTATTTGTGGGTGAACTCCCAATTCTAACAATAATTGACCTATACATTATTTCTCATTTGTAATCAATGTATATATAAATTTGCATTGCTCTATACATTACTTCTCACTTGTAGTTAATATTGTCACTTGGCTGGTCGTGATTTGCATGGATGCATTATATATTACCAACTTTATCCTAGGACTGAATTAGTTAGCTAATTTAATTTAATTTAATAAAAAGGCCGGCATTTATTATTATTTCTTTAAGGGGCGGCATGTGTTTACTTAAGCATGATAATGATATTTTTCTTATAAAATCCATTTTACAACTCTCCTATTTGGAAGAAACAAAAGACAGCTAATACCTTCAAACTATAATAATATTATAATTTTACCTAGAAAAAATTGTCAACCATTAAATTAGCATAAATAATTATATTAAAACCCATATATTGAAACTTTGATTACCTAAACTAGATATTATAGTTTATTTTAATCTATTTCATGAGTACGTTACCATCTAAAATTTCAATGTCAAAGTCAGAACTAGATAACACGTGGAAGACTGAGGAATTAGGCATACATTGCTACCATCATATGTCGATTTGTCAAAATATAGATTGTTGGATTCAAAAAAATAATTTTCTTGTTTTATACTTTTTTTCTTTGGGTCTTTGCATGCATCTCTTGCTCACTCATAGATTCACATTAGTTACTTATTCAACTAATTCATGAGCCTTTAATCATGAATTTAATCTTATATGTGACTTAGCTTTTAAAATTATTATCAAAAATTTTCTGAATAAGGGACCTTAAGTTTAAATGTTAGCAATCTCGATTTTAAATTATTGTATAAGGTAAAAGTTGTAACTCATTTTAATACACATGACAAGACGTACTAACGTATAAAATCTCTGTGTGGATCTTCAACAATAAATTTAAATTTTTAATTACGTGTATATATATATATATATATATATATATTTTGTTTCCATCTTATATATGTTCGAGTTTAGAATATATTGTAGCTAAGCACTAAATTATTCAAATCATTTGTTGCATTATTGCATTCACAATATGGTACTTCTCTTGAGATTAGAATGATTTTTATGGTGGATGATTGTTTTAGCCACTTACGATTTTTTCTTCTATGAACAATTTATAAGTCTAAATACATACCAAAGTCTAATGAAATCCTAGCACTAACCTTACTGGATTTTTGAAAAAACATATGCAAAAAATTAAGTAGGTGAAATGTATATTCAAATATCTAATAACAATAACATCTTAAATTTTAAAAATATTTTAGAAATAATTTACACATACAATTTCATGATTTATTTTTTTGAAGTGCAATTTCATGATTATTTTTTTTTGGTGCAGGAAATTTCATGATTATTAAAATGGCTCCAAACACTTTATTTGAAATAATTAAGGTAGAGTTCGCTGAAACTTTTGACATGATTTTTTTTTTGTTTTTTGGTTGAAGAGTTGACATTAATTTGATATTGTGTACATACCAAACATTATTGTTTTTATTTTGTGGTGGGGGAGGGGTAGGCCAATTATGTCGTATCCATTAATTAATTAAGAATTTGTGAATTTCCACGAAAAATATAAAGTGAAGTGACCCTCTGAAAAAACAAAATCCCAAAAAAAAAAACAAGAAAAAAGTCAAGTGATGAGTGCCCAGAATTTTGATTCTAAATTTAAATATGGGATTGACATTTCAACCATAAATACCAAAAATAAATTTTATAAATGTTGTTAGACACGTGTATTAAGGTCAAAAGCCTCCATCCAATGAATCTGTATCTGTTGACCATAAAAGAAAAAAATAAATTAATAATTAAGAAAGTAATTAGTTTTTAATTAGAGGAGGTCGTATGCATTAAATGACGACGGACGGGTGGAGCCATGCAATGTAAGGGTGTGTGGTGGGTTAAGTTAAGATATCGAATACCTCATTTAATCATGAATTAATATTAAAATTAAGGGGACACTTCTTAGATTGTTTCAATTATGAATTTAATTAGTTGAATTGTGCATTACAATTTGTATAGTTTTATTCGTCAACTTATCCTAAAAATTTGACTCTTTTTAAAAATGTAAATATAATTGCATAAGTTTATCTATGTATAAAGGATTTTTTTGATGAAAATAATTCGAACGGTAGAGGTGTTAGACGAAATTAATACAATTTTTTTTTTTTGGATGATATCATTATAAACTTTAGGGTATTGGGTAACTTTTTTTTCCCTCGGTTGAATAAAGGTTTACTTATATATCAATGCAGATAAAAAACTCAATGTTCAATCTTCAACTCCATCATTCACATCATCGACCTCACCAACCATGTCATCACTCGACCGAGTCACAACCCCTTAATTCGATGGTGTTCTACTAGCATTAAATAGAGTTAAAGTACATACTGTTAGCATCTAAAAAAATTATATTATTTTCGTACAATATCCCCAAAGTTGGTATTATTTTCATCTAAAAATTCATTTATATGATAGATTTTGGAACTTCTAATAGTTACTTCAATTTTTTTTATTGTAGTTCCTAATTTTGGTATGACAATATCTTTATGATTAATAGGTCATAGAGAATTTCATTGGCTATATATTGAACTATTATGCTAAGGAGAATTCTACACAACGTTTATTTATGTTTTAAACGGAAAAAAACGTGTACGTTTGAAGGAGTGTATTTGAGCATATATATGAAAGATTTCTCGAGACTTTAATTATTAGTTTAAATTTTTATTTGAGACAGTGGTAGAAGAAGTAACTTTATGGTTTGAAACAAAGTTGTTTTCATATTTATAATTTACCTCTTATATTAAGCAATAATTCGATATTATGGCTTCTTAAGTTAAATTAATATATTTTCCGGCACTAACTAAATTAAAAGTTGATAACAGCGTGCTAGATTTCGAGCATAATTTGTTTTTATACTCACCATCGAATTTTTCGATGTTTAACTAGTTGAAATGCTGACCAGAAAGGGGGTATTGAGAATTAAAAATTCACAAATTTTTGGATCATAGTAATATGAACTTTAACAGTGTAACACGAAAATAATCTCAAATTTAAAATTGGCTGTTAGTCCAACAAATCACACTGGAAAAATTACTGAAGGTATAAAAACATTGAATAAGCTCAAACTAAGAATTTTTTTAATCTAATATCTTTAAGCTTGGGATTATTAGGAAACCAAAACAATTAATAAAGGATGTGATGAATATTCCTACATTCACCGCCATCTTGGTCACCCTCAATATTCTAAAGAAGATGATGATGTAAATCCTATCAATTATAAGTATCTAAAATAATTAGTATTATGAGACTTTAACTTTGTTTTTTTGATGATTATATTGGATAATCCACCGTAATAAAGTTTGGACGATTCCTAATGATGTTGGCCAAGGTCCCATTATTAGATGTACTCTTTGGCCATCACCTTTATTCAATTATCTGATCTGATTAATGGATCAAATAAACTGAGTTTTAAGTTTAATTGAAGTAATTTTCTGTCATTTGATTAAAAAAATTGAAATTTTATTTTTCAAGAAAAATTATTTTCATCTATGAGAAAGTATATTTCATTTGAAAAAAAATAAAAGTTAATTTTTAAGCATGATTTTAATGGTTTGAATTGAAACTTAACCATATGATTGAACACATTAAAATAAATTCAAATATGAAGTTTAAAGTCAAAATTCTTCATTTAGTCAATATTTATCACCACAATAATAATTCTCTAAACTGTTTGGTCAAAATACTTTGTTGAAGGCTTAGATGATATACGAATTCAATATTCTTTTTAGGAGTGCTTTGATTTTTTTCTTGATCTTCTGAAAAACACACTAATAAGATAGTTTAATAATATTGGCCAAAACTTGACCAATTTAACATTGATTTCAAGGCGGACAATAGGGTATTTCAAAACTTTAAACTTGTTTGACTGCTCTTAGTCCGGAGTGATTGACTATGAAATGAAACAAACAAACAGAAAGTAAATAAGACAAAACACTGTGTTTGTTAACGATCTTGGCATAGATCCAAATATCTCGGGTTAGTAACCGTCTAAGGATTCCTTCCTTAGGATTAATTACTGCTCTCTTATTATCTAACTGTCACAAGAGCCCTTCACTTAACTTTTTGACTGACTTATCAAGTATACTTACTCTCAAAGCCCTTCCTCACAATAAGTGCTACAACAACTCATAAAGCAATATACCCTAAGACTCTTTGCTACAAATAGAATATAATTCAGTTTTGAGAATACCAGAGATGGAATGTATAATCAGATTGAGTGTAAGTTCTCTTGCTTGCTTCTTCTGCCCTTGTGCTTGGACATTTATACTTTGTTCTTCATGCGCAAGTCCGTTGGAATGTTTCCGTTGGTGATGTTCAGGATCTAACTTGGCGAAATGATTGTTCGTTTAAATCGAACTTGCCTTTCAAGATTGTTACTTTCCTTTTTGTGCTTCTTCCGAGATTACCTCCATCAATGAAACTCATCCGGCCTTAACACCCTTCCATCACTGCAAACTTATTGTAATTGCCAACTTCTACTACTTTTAATTATATATGGCATAATTTAATGATTTTTCTTCTAGAAATAGAACACTATAAAATCTGGGGAAAGAATAATATTTTTTAGAAAATAATATTGCAAAAATATGATTAGAATAAATATAAGATTTCCAGAAATCATACTTGCCAATTTTCTTTCCATAAAATGCGGATGATTAATGAGTAAATAAGGAAATAGAATCAATTCAAAACTATTAGAATAAAGCTAAGATAATATAATCAATTAGTCTTTTAGCTCAAATAACCCTTAGTTTAAAAGCAAGAGATCAAAACTCAATAAACTAAATAGGATCAGACAAGGATGGCTAAGCATGTAAATTTGAGGAGTCAGATACAGTGTCTGACTAAAAATATTATAAAAAAGAAATTGATAGAATCATTCTAAAAGTAACACACAGTACCACTTACTAAAAGAGCGTATGGAGATACTCTCATAAATGGAGAGAGAATAATTATTTATTGAGAAAAATAGAGGTTGGAACTTACCATTAATAAAAAATTAATTACAACCCTAAAAAAAAGAGGTGGAATTTTCTAGAGAGAAGGGGAAAAGAGGAGGAGGAGGAGAGTAAGATTTGTATTTCAAGAATTATTTTACCTGCTAACATACCTATTATGCTATTCATGCATATAAACAAGTTTTAAATTTGAATAATAAATATCGTATGATTGTTTTATTTATTTCACGATAACTTCATACGAAAATAGTCAATATTTGAATTCTGAAGCTGAGAATTCTTATTGAAATTACTCTAATATAATAACACTAGGACTATAAAACAAGTCGAGCCGAGCCTTTTCGAGCCGGGCTGTTAACTCAGCGAGGTTACTGAAATTACTCTAATATAATAACACTAGGACTATAAACAAGTCGAGCCCAGCCTTTTCGAACCGAGCTGTGAACTTAGCTAGGTTATATTTTGGCTCGGCTCGGGCTTGCCTCAAAGCTTTCCGAGCCTTTGAAGTTTAGGCTCAGGCTCGGACTCGGCTCATTTGTGTTTTTTGTTTTTGGATTTGTTTAAAAAGTTTCTAAATTCAAGGTTATAATTGAAATTAAATTCTATATTTTTGTATTAGAATAAAAAAATAAGGATTTCAACGAAATTTTGGTAATTTTAGAGGTAATTTCATACTCTCAAAAAAAAAATTTAAAATAAATTATTTAACCTAAATCAAGCCAAACCGAGCTTAGCCTTGCTGAGCTTCGGCTCGGTTTGACTCAAGCCCCATCCGAGCTTTGATCCAACCAAGCCCGAATGCTTGGTGGGTCAGCTCGGTTCGGTTACAACCCTAAATAACAAATATTTGAGACTATTTCAAATTAAAAATTAAAATTAATGGTTAAAGGTTGACGAATAATTTTATAAGATGGTGGGAAAAAATTATTACATGATTTTGAATCATGGACTGGGGCCCCGGGATATGTAGATGACAAAAAAATTTCCTTTTTAACCCGTAAAATCTCCCATATAATTTTTCCTTCCCTACCATCCAATAACACGTGATTTGACTACCTTGTATAGGGGTGAGCACGAATGATGGGTACTCGGAAACGGTCAAACGGGTAAGGTTCTAGAATCGGAACCGGTCAAACGGTTCCGAGTAAGGTTTCTAAAATTTACGAACCTCGTCAAACAGGTTCCAATTCCGGTTGTAAAATTAAACCTCGGAACCGGAACATGGAACTGTTAAGACAGTAACGTTTCCGGCATTTTTAGTTTTTAGTTTGTAAATATGAGGCTCATGTAATTTCAGGTTCAATTAGTTTGTGATTCACGATATTTATTCTTTATTAAATACAAAGAGAAGTAGAAATTGATGTTTTGCTTTTGTTTTTTTACCTTGGATGTTTAAGTTCTTTTCATACTCTTCCTGTAGCAAATTAATTTGCTATTTATTAATGCTTGTAATATAATTAATCCAAGAATATATAATTTTTAAGGTATTAAAGTTTTTTTTATAAAAATAATGGTGTGTATAAGATACCCTGGAATCGGAACCGGAATCACATACTGAGATTCGAGTTTAGATTCCTAAAATTAAGGAATCGATCAAACAAGTTTCGATTTAGACTTCGAAATTTAGGAACCGATCAAACCAAATTCAGATTCCTAACTTTGGGACAGAATATCGGAACCGCTAAATCCTAACCTTACGTATCCACGGTGTAAGCGTTGGTGGCTGGTGGGGCGAGCGGGGGAGGGGAGGGGAACAATCAAAGATCCAAAAGGCAGAAAAAAGGGCACGTAAAAGATGCCGGCCTGATGGTGATTAATACTTTCTTTTTTTTATAAAGAAATATTTTTAGACTGTACTCTTGGGTCATGCAGTCTTAGATTGACTCCTTTTCAAGAGTCAAAGATTTAGTAATAGTCTACTTGACCGAGTCCCCCCTCCTTTTCTTTTCTTTTTTTTTTTTTTTATCAGCCCCCTCCTTTTCTTTAATTAAGCATAAAAAGAGATTTACCGGGTGGAGAGAGAATATATTAAAGGAATTTGTAATATTTAATCAATCAATTAACGCAGCCAAAAAAATTAATCAAGTTGAAAAAGGGTAAATAGGTGACCTCCAACAATGATTTTTGACTACTTCGTCTATGATTTGATTTAACTAATAAATATACGTATTAAAATACAATGGAGACGGAAGGGCAGCTGGGATGACACTCATTTTGTCAAAAAAAGGTTTTTTTAAGGGGTTATGAAATTTTAACAAGTGATCAAAAAATTATTTAAGTTATTTGGTAAATTTTCATTTTGTAAAAATTTTTATATTTAAAAAGCAATTTTAAAAAATTTAATTTCAATAACTTTTTGTAAACTTTTTGTAAATTAGCTTTTTGTTTCATATCTTTTTGAAAAACATATAATATTACTAAACACTTTTATGGAAACATCGAAAACAAGCCGCTAATCCAATGAACTAATGCTAACAACCAATTCAATCAGTCAATAATGAACAACTAATAACCGATTGCCGAACAGAGCTCAACACTTTTGAAGTACTTTTAATTATTTTTTATTTTGGATAGACTGATAATTTATTTGAAGAAGATTGACTTGAAATAGTTCACATTATAAGATGCGAATCTAAAATAATTCAAATAATAGTATATCTACAATTTATCTCAAATCAATAATCAACTGTAAAATTTTAGCATTTATTAGTTATGTCGACTAGTAAAAATGACATTTTAAGCTGAATCAACCTTATCGGTGAAGAGATATTATATGTGTAACTTTTTAATTACGAAAATTGTAGATAAATGGCCCGTCCTTTTTACATCCTTTAAGACTTTCTTTTGGCTCGTAAATACACTTCTAAACTTTTATTAGTTTTTATTTACTTTTATAGAAAATATGTAAAAGCCGACAAATAGCGAGAAAATGGAGGGAAAACAATTGAATAACCGCAAATAGAGTCCTAATTATGTAAGTCAAGTCATTTCCGCTACTTTCAATGAGCTTTCACTAAGGCTGTATCTATTCGAAATCAAGTTTTGGAGCCTCCATATCCATAAGCACTAACTTACATATATAGATGCTACTCAACACGTTCCGATATTGTCTAACAAACACCAAAGTGAGAAGAGGCTTGGGAAACGGCCCATGGGCTGATCGTAGGAGCGTCCACAACTATTGAATGGCCCACGGATTGTCCCACGACCTATGGCGTTCATGTTCATGTTTTCCAAGTATGGATAAAGTATGTTTTAATTTATGTTTTAATTTGAAATAATATTGTAATCTTGTGACATTGATAACCAAACGATCTATGTTATGATTTTGATTTATGTTTTGATTTTTTGTGTACATTAATTTATTTTTGAATATATATATTTAAATCTTCTTTGCATGACATTATTCGTTGTATATACAAGTATACCTCGAACAAAAAGTTTTGCGCTAAATCATGATGCGCCCACTTCGGTTCCGATTCCAATGTTGGGGCCGATCAATCTATAGTCCAGGCTCAATCATCATCATCACAGGGAAATAGCTCACAACAAGGGGCAGCTTGTAGGAAAAGGGTTTTGTCAAATGATGATGATAACCGGTGGTATGCATCGGTAATTTTGTTTATTTTTCGTATTCTTTGGGTACTTTTAACTTAATAATTTTATTGCAGGTTCACTAAGTCGAAGTTGTCACGAGGTATATCGGATGATATCAAGAGTTTCTACAATGGGCAGTGCACATGTTTATCAAATCTCCCTAAAGAAGAGTTACAACTTTTGTGGAGGACTTTTGAGATAAAAAGCTTGAAAACAATTGTATATATATGAGTAGTTTTTAATATTTTCAATATATGTTTGGTAATATTTTTGTAAAACAGGGTAAGTATACTTGGGCTCCAGAACTTTCTCAAGAAGTCTATGCGGAGTGGAAGAAGAAAGTTGGTAAAAATTTGAGGAACTTAGCGAGCAAGGCTGGAAAAAGGCCCGATGATAAACCAATAACTTGGTTGTCGGATGAAGGGCGAGAGAGGTTGAAGGCCCTAAGAAGTACATATGAATTTCAAAAAAATCTGCTCAATTCTTGAAGAATAGGACAGAAGGCCCAAAAGCAGGAACCTTACATAGCCAAGGGTCGGTTTCAACCGCAAATCTCGCGATCCAAATGGTATAAACTATAGTATTTTGGTTTTCTTTCATTTTATATGCATAATTTAGTTTGTGTAACTTTATTGCATATTTTGTATGCCTAGATCAAGGAAGGGAAGAATCCTACCCCCACTGCATTGTTTGTGAGGAGTCGTAGTAAGGAAGATGCTCAATCTGGAAAGGTATTCGTCGACGACCAGTCCAAATCTCTGTGGGTAAGAATACAATCTCCATAAACCTTTACAAGCAAATATATCCATGATTATCAATATTGAATGGACAATGGATGCCTTCCTTTTGTAGGAAACATATGAAGCGAGTTAAAGCCGAGCGTGGTATTCGGGAGGGACAAAAGAGGCGAGACCCTCTACTATGAGGTATCGGGTGGGTGGAGTAAAAAATCAACCATTTATGGATTGGGTAATTCCGCGACAATGTTCTACGAGAAACCTACTGCCTCGACATCCTCTACAGGTGCTACCTACAATTCCTCGGCCTATTCTCAACTACAATCACAACTTAAATCAACCTAAGAACAACTTGATGAGTAAAGAAAAGTAACCGAGAGTCATCAAAAGGCCATGGAAGAGCAAAGAAAACTATTCGAGAGTCAGCAAAAGGCCATGGAAGAAGCAATGAAACTCATCCAAAACCTCCAATCAAAAGTTGACAGGATGTCCGGTGGTTCTAACTAATTTCGTAGTATGGTTTGTCGGTGAAACTTTGAATTGATTTGTTTGATAAACTTATTGTATAACTTATAACTTAATTGCGAATGTTCGTTGTTTTTATGAATACTTGATGGTTTGTGGATGATTGTGCAAAGAATGAATCACAATGTATTTGTATATTCGTGGATTACTTGGGTAGAGAAGAAGTCGGAATTTATGTAAATGTTTTGCAGGAAATATATGTAAAAAGGGAATAGCAAATGTAATAAAAGCTCCAAGCAAAATAAGCAAACATTTAGTGTCGGATTTTAGCGTCCGACACTAATCCGACGCTATTTGAGTCGAAGTACCTGACGCTAAATTCAAAATTCCGACGCTAAACCGAAGAAGTATGGGAAAAAAACTAAGAAAATTAGCGTCGGACGGAAGATCCGACGCTAAGTATCCCAATCCGACGTTGTTAGCGTCATCCGGGGGCATCCGAAGCTAATTAGAGTCGGATAATATCCGACGCTAAATCCGATGCTAATTAGCGTCGAATGATCAAATCGGATGCTAAATGTTTTAGCGTCGAGGTCTTCTGCGTCAGATTTTTATCCGACTCTAATCCGATGCTAAACATAATTAGCGTCGGATTTTACTGATTTGGCGTCCGAGTTTGTCCGACGCTAATTTACTGTTTTATTGTAGTGAGTAATAAGGTTAGATTAGAGTTAACTCTTATGCAAGACTCAAGATTAGCTTTCCAACCTAGTAATCCACTAAGTTTTCTCTAATTCTCTCTACTTATTTCTTGTTTTATGCTTATTTAGTGAGTGTTTGGCCTAAATTATAAAAGTGTTTTTGGATTCTAAAAGCTGAAATTAGGTCAAACACTTACTTTTTAAAAAATTAAAACTGTTTTTTCAAAAATGATTTTGGAAAAAAAAAACTCCCCAAAAACAGAAATAGCTATTTGTTATTTCTGTTTCTAATTTTGAGAAAAACTCACTGACAACCACCCACAATTCTATTATCTCTCTCTTCTCTTTTAACGATATTTAATCTCTTCTCTATCTCTCTATCTCTCTCCTCTCCTCTTTACTTTAGTTGTTTTTTTTTAATCTCTATCTCCTCTTTCTCTCTCTTTCTAATAATTTTGGTCAAATAAATTAATTATTTAAAAACACTTATATAAAATTTAGGCCAAACATTTTAGTTTTTTAAAATTAGGCCAAACATGCTCTTAGTTTTTAGATAAAGTGTTAGTTATGTTTTTATGTGCCCTAAAATTCTAGTATTTATTGTTGATTCATGTTTATTTCTTTATTTTATGCTAGTTACATCTATTTTCTCTCCCTTTTTCATGCATGTTAGTTTAGTTATTAGAGTAAGGTTTGGTTTGTGTTTTCATGTAAATTAGTCGCTAGTTTTTGTTGCTATTGTTGTAATTGGCCTTTTGATAGCTAAGTCATGTATTAGGTTTAACCATACCCAATTTATATTGAAAATTTTGAGTTTTCCTTCATGCCTACAAGTGTTCGATAAAATACTCGAATGAGATTTCATCCATATTTTTATGGGCTATTGACTAAGGCTAAAAAGTGAAGTCGATTTGCTAATATAGGAGAGTTAAATAGTTGAGATTTTAGCATAAAAATAGCTTGAACTCGAGCTAGGTCCGAGAGTTGCTAACCTTGTGATATATTTGGGCTACTTGCATTCAAATAGGTGGTTACACCACTTACACTAGCTCGTGACCCCCATGAAAGTGGGCTTGAGTGAGCTTTCTCGATGGAAACAACCATTTATGTTTGCTAGTTTAAGTTGGGTAGGTTACTACCTTGTTTTGGCTAATCGGATCCTTAATTGGGGAAGTCGTAACCCATCCACCTTTTTAGCATTCTTTAGGTTAGTTTTCATCATTCAAATTTCCCACAATTGTGATTTGGTCATTTATAAGTCGCTTGAATTAGGCTTCGATATTTGGAACCCTTCTCCTTCCGGTTCAACACCCTAAGTACTCACTCGAGGTCATCGTTGTTTGTGAGTTGTAGAAACTACAACAGAAAACTTAGCATCGTTGTCGAGAAGGATGTATTTTTCAATATTGGAGCTAGTTTGAATATTTAAGACTGGCCTTTGTTTCAAAAATCCAAAAAGATTGAAAAAAATTAATTTTTTTTTAAAAAAAACAAAATGTCAAAGTTTTCATTTTGTACAAGTTGAGCATGTTTTTTATTTTATTTTTTTGTTTTTTTGTTTCTCTTGATTGAATGATTATGGTGCTCAATAGTCAATATTTGCTTTTCACATATGGAAAATGGAAATATGCAAAGTTTTTGTTGAGGGTATAACTCTTGAGACTCGAACCATCCTTGAATTCATAAGTTATGATGGCCTTTATGCATAAGTTATGGAAAATGGAAATATGCAAAGTTTTTGTTGAGGGTATAACTCTTGAGACTCGAACCATCCTTGAATTCATAAGTTATGATGGCCTTTATGCATTAGATGCTGATGAAATTAGGATTTATTTGAGTCTTTGGCTCGATTCATTGGCAAAATGAATACGCTAATGAGACTTCTATGTATCCTCCTTCCTCTTTATGATTTACACACTCAATCTCCACGTATCGATCATTTTAGGAATGCATATTATCTTCAATACACCTATGCTTATGTTGTGTGCTTTAACTGTAAATTTTCTAACCATGATGTCAATTGATTCCCCTATCATATCTCCTATGATTGTTAGGACAAATTTTAAGGGTTGATCAAGAAAATGTAACTTTGATAGTGAAATGAGGGAAATACATAAAAACATGCATAAATTTTGAATGACAAGTAAGTATGACCTATTTCATAAATTTAACCTTAGTTTACTTTACTTAGGCTTGAGGTTAATTAGTGCAAAGATGGTGAGTCTTCTTTTTCTTTACAATTTAGTCTAGAGGAAGAGTTTGATCCTTCTTTTATTCTAGAACCAATGGTTTCTTGGGATAATTCACTATCTTGGTTAGAAGAGTTTGCATTGCTAGAGTAACATTTTGAGGAGGCTCCTCTAGAGGAGTCATGTATTGACGATTAAATTGACCTTAATATACCTCTCGTAGGCTTGAGTTTAATTAGTGTAAAGATGGCAAGTCTTCTTTTTCTTTACAATTCGGACTAGAGGAAGAGTGCCTCTCTTTATTCCAGAACCGTTGGTTACTTGAGATTATTCACTATCTTGGTTAGAAGAGTTTGCATTGCTAGAGCAATATTTTGAGGAGGCTCCTCTAGACCCTCTAGAGGAGTCACGTGTTAACGATTGTGCAGAGGCTACCACACCTAAACTCATGCTTCTTGATTTCCCTTTCCCGAGACACTTGAACTTGTCCTTTTCTAGGTGACCTTAGAGGGTAAGATCCCTCCATTAAACAATATTATTCATACCCAAAGGACATACCTAGGAAAGTCACATTGATTAATGCATTTCACACCTTCTATGACTTTTCTATGGTGTTTGATAAATGTGAATGACACTCACTTTGTTGTTACATTTTTACTAGTGTTCTCGTACCTCCATCACTCTAAGATGCATACACTGGCACATGATAAGATTTTGAGAGCTTTGATAGCATCCGAGTTAGAGACTTGTGCTGTTGATGCTCCTTGAGCTTCCCGAGTGTCGTCTTAAAGATGCATAGTTTGGATACAATAAATACCCGACCTAGTATAATCATTCCTTCTTTATTCCTTTTTTTTTCTTTTACCTAGTTTTTAATATTTAGGATTATGTTTATTTTTGCTTAATTGTGGATATTTAAGATTGTATTTTGGTGTTATTAATCGACATTTCAGAATGAAATTTGGGAAGTGTTGAGCCATGATGGTATATTTTTTCATGTTTTTTCTTGCCTTTGGGGATTTTTGTGCCATATTGATTGATTTTGATCTCTAGTGACTTGATTACTAGCTTGTATATCTGTGGAATGTGCATGTTTGAACATTTGGCCAATGGTGTAGGTTTTAGTTTTTCACAATATAACTCGGGCCCATACATGCAATTTTGTGCCTACCTTGTTCACCAATCATCACGTTGTGTATTATATCGCTAGGTTTTAGATGTCTTTAATTGGCTTTAAATACATTGTTGCTTTCGCTTTAATTCGACACCTCTATTTGGGTTGTATATAAGTGTTATGCACAAGTTAATAAATAAACCCCTGAAAAGGAATGTAAGCTAATATGTGCTTGCTTTGTGTTTCCTTTGGAGTACTTAAGTACCTCAAATATCCTAGAGCTACCCTTCCGGACAAAAAGGACATCCGGAGTCAAGTTGTGTGTGTGTGTGTGTGTGTTAAAAATTGAAAATCCAAGGAAAAAAAGAGATAAGCATGGAAGTCATTGACGCAAGTAGAGGGAGATTGTATTAGATTTAGCAATTTGATTTCGGAGGTTTGATGACACTTTGTACTAGAGCACCGAGGTGTACATATTATATCGGTGCGTTGTGTGGGGTGAAAAATAAGAATGACAGGATGCATTTGTGTTTTGATTATGTGTTTTGCTTGTATATATAGCCAATAGCTAGGGTGTTAAAGTGATAAAATCGATTGATGTGTTTATTCTTCCTATTTACTTCGTATTTATTTCATATTTCTAAAAATTGAAAAATACTTCAAATATTTTGTGGGTATTTCCTCTACCAACCATTAAAAAACTTCACTCGTCCACTTGGACTACTAAGGGGTTTAAAGGGCTTATTATATATGCAAAATGCAATCACAATTCCTAATGAGTTAGGATTTTGTTTCTTTTGTTTTTCTCGAGGACGAGGAAAAGATATCTGTAAGGATATTTGTTGGGTGCGTAAACAACGTAATTTGTACACCCTCTAGCACTTGCTATTGGCTCGTAAATAATATAATTCTAAGTATTTTTTAAATTTTTATTTACTTTTGTAAGAAATAGGTAAAACACGACAAGTAACAGAAAATGGAGGAAAAATGATGGAACAACTGCAAATTGAGTCATGATGTGAAAGTCAAGTCATTGTCTCTATCGCCAATTAGTTTCTGCTAAGGGTACGTTTATTCAAGATCAACTTTTGGGCCCTCCTTGTCTAAGCATTCATGTCCAAGAGCACGAACTGACACAGTTACACACTATCGCCCCAAATGCCAAAGTGAGAAGAAGCATAAACGAGGACCTACGATCATGGAAGCCCTATTTTTGGTTGCTTTTTTTGTCCTTGACCAAAAAGAAACATAGAAAGAAACACGGGCAAGCACATGTCATTTAACACAATCATGTCATAGCTTGTGTTGCTAGACTGATGCTATAGGTCACATTTTTGGGCATTTTTACTGTTATGTTTGAGATTTAGAGGAGGCCTTTTGTTTTTCGTTTAGGAGTTAGATTAGGTTTATAATTTTCTAAAATAAAACTCCATTAGGGGGTAATTAGGTTATATTAGAGTTGATTCTTGTACAAGACTTAAGATTTAGCTTTGCAAGCCACTAATCCACTAAGCTTTCTCTTTTTCCCTCTATTTCTCATTGGATTTTTGGACAATATTAATCCAATTTTTGGAAATATTAGATATGATTAATCCAACCTTTAAAATTAGCCCCCAATAATATAACATTTTACCTATCTATTATTTTCAGTTCTCCACCGAGTTTAGGTGATTATAACTCGAGTGGTATAATGACGCGACAACGGAGCAATCGTATTTTTGAAATTAAAGTCAAACCTTTTTTTTTTTTTTGTTTCTAAAACTTGTCTTTACAAACACCTCAATTCAGTGACGTACTAAAAATAATAGATTAGGTGCAAGGTTGGATTATTGGGAGCTAATTTTAAATGTTGGATTAATTGTTTCCGATATCACCAAAAGGTAGGATTGATATCATCCAAATACCCTTTCTTATTTTATGCTTGTTTAATTTGTTAGATTAGTGTTTATGTTTATATTGAGCCTAAATTTTTAATTTTTTTAACAAAGTCAAGTATATTGCTTCAAACTAATGTTATAATAATTTATTTTTCATCTATCTCTTGCTTTGTCTCCATAAATTTTTAATTTTTATCGTTGATTCATGTTTATTTTTTTGTTTTATGCTAGTTACAACTATTTTCTCTCCCTTGTTCACAAATGTTAATTTTGTTGCTAGAGTACGTTGTGGTTGTGTTTTCATATAGATTTGGGGCTAATTTTTGTGACTTTGGTTGTGATTTCCTTTTGATTCCTAATCATATGTTAGGTTTGACCATACCAAATTTATGCTTGTAAATTTTCTTTCAAGCCTACCAAGTGTTCAATAAAATAATTGAAAGAGTTTTCGTCCATATTTTTAGGCGATTGACTTATGTTGAAAGATGAGGTCGATTTACTAGTGTAGGACTCGTTGAATAACCAAAATTTCGATATGAAAATAGCCGGCACCCGAGGTAGGTATGAGGGTTGTTAACCTTATGATCTATTTTGGCTAATCCCATAAAAATATGTGATTAGGTCACTTAGACTAGCTCGACCTAGGAAAATGGGCTTGGGTTAGCTTTTCTCGATGCAGCCGACCTTCTTTATTTGCTAGCTTAAGTTGGATAAATTAGCGCCTTATCTTAGCTATTTAGATTGCTAATTGGCAAAATCACAACCAAACTTCCTTTTTAACTTTCTTTATTTTAGTTTTCATTAATCTATTGTTTCGCAATTGTGATTTGGCATAGCTTGAATAGCTCAAATCATACTCCGGCATTTGAAACCCTTATTCATATGGTCTAACAACCTAACTAATGACTCGATGTCACTTTTATTTCGAGTTGTAAAAACTGTGATGGACAGAAGAGATTATAGGCAAAAAAACCTGACGAACACGTCATACGGTTATAGATCAAGTTAGAATAACTGTTTAATTGAATTTAAGTTTGAATCCGTGTGCGTATCCAATAAGCAAGTTAGTTTTTCATGAATTGACGCAACATTGAATATAGAATTTCAGATTTGAACAACAACATATGATTTTAGTCATGTTATTTGTGTTTCTTCTCAAAATAAATTGAGTTTCAATCTTTCTAATATCTTTCACGCAATGCCAAAAGAGTGAGTTTAATTATCAAGTCTAAAGATAAATAAGCATGTTGCTCATCCAACAGAAAATATCAGCAACGGATTTGAAGAATTTCCTCTCTCTCATAAATATTCTCAGTTCAAAACGACAGCAAAAAAAAAAAGAAAAAAAAATTGCATTCAAAAGATGACATAGATGAGAAAGAATTGAAGAAAGTGGTTGAGAAAAATTGAGTGTCGGTCTATAATATGATTTGTTCTTAATTTTATGAGAATTGCATTCAAAAGCTGTTAATTTTATATGATTTGTTCTTAATTTTTATGATAATTAAGAGCCATACTTATATAATCCATGATGTCATAGCTAGGCTATGTACATTATTATGAGAATTAGTAGAATTTATTTAGCCCCCTCAAATCTTGCCGTGACGTCATTGCAAATATCATCATATTGTTACTCATAGAATTAGTGGAGTTAATACGTAAAATAATTTTTCCAATTTTTTGCCAACTAAAAAATGGTTTTTGAATTTTAGAGGCACCACTCGCCCCATATTAAAATTTATTTTTGTTTTTTAAAATTATTTTTTAAAAATTATATTTGAAGAAAAATTAAAATTTTTAGCATAAATAATTAATTTGTTTGGCCAAAATTTTTAGAAAGAGACATAAAGAAGAAATAGAAATAGAAATAAAACAAAACAACAGAGAGAGGAGAGAGGAGAGAGATAGGGAGAGAGAAAGAGAGATAGAGGAGAGAGAAGAGGCTAAATAATAGGGTTGTGGGTGGTTGTTAGGCGGTTTTTCAACAATTAGAAACGAAACACCAAATATCTCGTTTCTATTTTGGGGAGCTTTTTTTTCCAAAATCACTTTTGAAGAACAGTTTTAATTTTTTAAAAGTAAGTGTTTGGCCTAATTTCAATTTTTAGAATCCAAAAACACTTTTAGAATCTAGGCCAAACACCCACTAATATGCCAAAATGAACGATTTCGCCTATATTAATCAATTAGAGATTTTGCATGTGTAAATTCTTCTTATATTTATCTTCTAGAGATAATATTCTATTTTTAACATGAATATTACATTTTTTCAGCTAACCTTTAAATCTAACAAACTAATATAGTATATTTGAAAGAGAAATCAAAAAAAAAAAAAAAGGTTTGTTGTTTGGTTCAACTAGATCGGAATGGAATGAAAATAGGAATGAAGTT
Organism: Talinum fruticosum; assembly: GCA_021018815.1. Lineage (NCBI taxonomy): Eukaryota > Viridiplantae > Streptophyta > Magnoliopsida > Caryophyllales > Talinaceae > Talinum > Talinum fruticosum. The sequence continues at coordinate 6,918,536 of JAITYX010000030.1, read as the reverse complement.
AGGGTTTATGATAATGGTTTTTGATTCCTAATTTTAACTGTTTGGTTTAATTTAGAGATAAATTTAATGTATCGATGATTCTCATACTCTTCTTGTTGTTAGTCGGACACCATATCCGACCGAGTTAGATTTATATGTATAACTATTTTATCCGACCCCTTTCGATATAATGAACTTTGATCTCAAGGTATATGTTTAGAATTTATAAATTATGCTAATAATATGACTGATTATATTATCCTTGCCTTATTCTAATCAGCTTTTAAGTGAGATTCTATTTTTCTTGTTTGGCTCAATTATAATCTATATCTCTAGGAAAGAAATTGGCAAGCAGTAATTCTAACATTTATAGATTAATTCTCATTATATTTTAGAATGATTTTATTCTGAAAAAATCTAATTCTTTCCTTAGATATTATTGAGTTTTATTTTTGGAAAGAACCTTCTTAGATTATGCCATTTAAGGTTGTAAGCAGTACAAGTGTCAACCACAAGAAATCAGCATTGATTGAAAGGTGCCAAGGATGGCTATGAATCGGTGGTAGACAAGAATTTCGGAAAGAAACTCAAATAAGAAAGTATCAACTTTTCTAAAAGTAAATCAAATTCGGATAAACATCCAGTTACCGAGGTTAGACTCAAAAGATCAACCTCTAATGGTAACAATTTGGAGACACAACAGTCTTGTACATGAAAAACAACTTATAAAATTCCAAGCTCAAGGCCGGAAGAAAAAGCAAGAGATCATACATTCAATCTTACTTACATTCAATATCTTGTATTTACAATTCTCAAATCATATTCAATTTGTAGCAAAGAGTCTTAGGGTAGACTACTTTGTAAATTGTAGTAGCACTTAGTGAAGTATGGGTGAAGGGCCTTTAGAGTAAGTGTACTCGAGAGATCGGTTAGAGAGTTAAGTCAAGAGCCCTCGTGAAAGTCGGACAATAAGAGAAGTAGAGGATAATCCTAAGGTAGGAAATTTTAGACGGTTACTAACCCAAATATTTGGATTTGGGCCAAGATCGTGAACAAACAATGTGTTTTGTCTTGTTTGTTCATTTCAATTCTTAATCTAACTTCACTCCAAAACAAAACTTAGTGAGACAAATTTTAATTTTTAATATTCTATTCATCCCCCTCCTGTAGAGTATATTTGACTATTTGGGACTTACCGTTGTCTAACTACCTGTATATTTCATATCATCATATGTCCAAATTACATATCCATATTTCTTATGGTAAATCATGATTAATCAATCTGGGTAGATATAACAGTAGCAACAGATACCAATTAATTAACAATCACAACAATGGATAGTCTAACCATTATTAGGGTTTTGTAAATTATTTCATATTCACCTCAAAATTGAATTCCATAAAAAAATTCAAGTATAAAGATATAGGTGGATCCCTATACCCTCAAAGCATAACGTACCTAGGAGTTGTTGTTGATAAAAGATATAGGTGGATAGTATTGTATTTAATTAGAATACGAAGGAATATGACATCATGCTTGTTTAAGAATAGAGCCAAGAAAAGAAACAACCACAACAAATAAAGTATGGATATGAATGATTTATTTCCATACCTTAGCTCATAACCAAATGTCGCCTAAGGTAATAGCTAAAAATAAACATTTGCCAATGCTATAACACTATATTTATATATTATGCTACTCCTAACACATGTTAGTTTAAATAATTTAACACTATTCCTTCACTTAATTAAGCTTGCTTTCGGATTAGAACTTATAAATGGACAATATATGTGTAAAAGCTCGATACCTATAGAATACAGGTCCAACCATTGAAAAATATAGTGCATGATTATGTCAAAATTAATTTTTTAATTATTATTGGTGAGGTGTTGCCACTATTATCACTTTAAAATAAAAAACACGAAGTGGAAGAATGAACGAATGAACAATCAGGTGCACACAGAGAGAGAGAGAGTAGGTTTGGTTTTTTTTTTTTTTTCCTTCAGAGAGAGAGAGAGAGTAGGTTTAGTTTTTTTTTCCCTTCCTTTTAAATAAAATAAAGCCATCAAATACGTAGAAATCGCATGTCCCATGCAGCCGACGTGCCAGGTGGCCATCCATGCATGGCATAAATTTGACATTTTCGCTAATGTTTTGTCAAAATGTACCAATTAATGTCAATATGGGCTAGCAGATTTAAATATATGTGACACTGATAGCATAAACTACCATATACAGTACGGAAAATATGATATAATTATGATAAAAAATTTAATTTAATATATGCGATTTTTGTGGAAAAAGCTACTCTTATATCATCTAGCAAGTGGTATACAACAAATCGTGTACTCTTATATATTATGCATTTGTTTTTATTAGTTGTCTACGTATAATATTAGAATAAATCACTTATATTTTATAATTATTCCGTAGATATTTATACTAAATAGTTTGTTTGAAATCTTTTACATTTTTATTTTGTCGATTTTAATTTTGATTTTCGTCCTAGATATGCTCTCTTGGTTTTAGTAGAACACACTATCGAAAAGTAAAGAATTACAAACACGAGAACCTATTGTGAGACATTGCTATCCTCGTATATTAGACTCCCAAATCTTCATAGTCACATTATGATAAACGTATTCTCTTCCCAAACGGTCAACACTAATCATTTGGAGAAAAATATTTCTTTTTGAAGATCAATGTACCAATCTCATTAATAAAATTTCAAACCGTATTTTCAATAAAAATTGTTTAAGAGTAGTTGTAGATTTAAATTATAAAGATTAAATTTAACTTCTCGATAACTAACACAAAACATACTGATATTCATCTCTAAAATCATGACAATCCTATTATAAATAATTTTCGATTACTTTGCATTTTTACATGATGGAGATTCTCACATTCGATGAATATAGACTAATATTCTCGTCAACAGGTGAAGAAAACTCTTAACAATGAAGAGACACGTTTTATTTATAAATAAACTCACATTAAATTAATTACTGATGTCAAGAAAAGTATCGACAATAGTCCCTCCATCTACACAAAGAGATATGGAGGTTAGGCTTTCTTTCTTGAGAGATGGGGAGCAATGAAAAATATTTCAGTCAAAACCAATATACTTTACTAATATAAGTTGGTTCAAATGATTTCACACTTACTCCTCCAAAACAAGGTCTTAAAAAATTGAGTAGTGTGAATGAAGAAAATATGATGAAAGTATATTATAACTTGCGTTCTAAATACAAGAACTAAAATTATTTTTCCTTTTGCCCTTATGGTAATAACATTGGCCCTACTGTAAATCAATAAAAAAAAATTCAGCAAAAATAATGCCAACCTGATACAAATGTCCTGATTTTTTTAGGTGATTTATGTGTCTTGCATGAAGATACCCCTAAATTGTCTTGTTTTCACCTATATTAATGTATTTTATAGTTTGAAACCACTATTTTTAATAATTATCACTAATTATGAAGGTAAAGCTCTAATAATCGTCGGCCATGTCAACAAGTATTAAATGATACCCTAATCGGATTAACCCTACATAAAAAGTGTGTCATACATATAATTTTACAAATATAAAAAATGATGGATAAAATGACGATTTTACATAATTTGTAAGTTGTAATACAATTATACTATTAAATCGTATCATTATTTTTTAATTTACCATATAATATAATAATTTTTAAGTCGAGAGAAAGCACTTCAAACGTGTCTTGTAAAAGACACATATCATTTCACTTTTTTTTCAGCCATAAACGCAAAAACCTAAAAACAAATCCCCCATTAATGTCATGTCTCTTTTATTGTGGCTGACATAGAGAAGCATAAGAACTTTATATAACATCATGTTTGGAGAATAAAAGGATTGAAAATTTGAGCACAAGTGCAAGGGTTGGTCAATAACTAGAAATTGTGGAAATTTTTGATAAGTGTTGCATTTGCCAGTTTTGGGGAATTCTTGTGATCCAATTCCTTGATATAATTGACTACCATAAAGTTGAGAGTTGATGCCCATCTTCTTCACCGTTCTCCACATACCATGTTGTCATGTCCTGATGTGGAAATTCATTTGACTAAAACTTGTGGAATATTTCACTTTTGTACATATAAAGTGAGTATCAGTTATTTCAATTGATAACACCATCAGATTGGTGGTTTAGTGGGAAAAAACTCATCTTTTAGTAAGCAGGTGAGGATTTAAATCTCACTAGAGGTATTGAAGGGCAGTTCCCTTCCCTTCCCTTCCTCCTGTTCCCTGTCCCTCCTTCATGTCTTTTCTCACCTAAGGTATACACATAAGATATGAAGGCTTAGGTGGGATTGCTTACCATTATAAAAAAATTCAGTTGATAACATTTTTACAAATTGTTATTGGAGATCTGATTAGAATTAAATTCCACCTATATTGACCTTTTGTACTTCTTTTAAACTATTAAGAAAAAATTTTGTATATGTGAAAGATAAACTTTAAAATGTTTCTAGAGTATTATAAGTTTTTAATCAATTATTCTGTTGTCTGGCCTATAAGACAGAAGAATCGTACATTCCTCCGGATAGCTCACTAAAATAGAAAGCACAACTTACTAAGGGTTAGACTCTTGGTCACTTAAAGATATAGGAATTTTCAATAAATCTTACTTTAGTAGGGTATGCTTTATGCTATATTTAGGAAATCTCCCAAGTATGATTCTCCTGTCCATCCACAAATTAATATTCCCTCCATTTTAGATAAAGGTTATGAGGGAGTAACAAGAGAACACTAAATTAATAACAACATTTGTGTTAAAAGATCAAGTTGATCCAAAATTTTATTGAAAATGAAGAAAATTAATGAAAAAAACAATTAATAAGGAAAAAATTAATAAATCAGTAATTAATACATCATTAAAATTATAAAGTGACAAATATTGTGAAATAAAAAAATTGATTAAAGTAACATACATTATAAAACGGAGGGACTATAATTTAGGAAGAGTCATGAGACAGAGATTTCTCTTATATGTATACCGATAACTTTAGAGAGCTCCCAAGACTTGCGTCCATTATTTTACGGGTTTTTTAAAGACATTTGAATAGTTGACTCGAACTAAATGAACCTAGGGCAAAACATGCATAAGCAACAACGGTGATTTATATTTAAACCTCCTGAATTTTTGCACAATAACTTTTAGGGCTTATAAAAATTAAAATAATTTAAAGGCCCATTAACGTTTGAACAAATAGATTTACGGGTCTTAAAATTAGCAAAATATCATTAATCTAGACTCATGTTATAAACGGAATAATATAATAATTTTTAAAAAGTTATAAATTGAAAAATTAAACATATAATAATTACTTATATTGAGATTAATAATGAAAAATATTAAAATGATAGAAGTGATTCAAATATATTTAATAATAATAGGTAATGAGCAAAACGAAGTAATTTGTATCACGAGTAAAGGGTATAATAGGTCAATTCGCGACGCATAATTAAATCATTTGCGTTTGGTACTTGTATTGAAAATTAATTGTGGTTTTAGTAATGAGTTGATGACGCAAAAATATTGATATAATTGACATTTTATAAATACATGTTGTTTTACTTGATTAACAACCAATTGTTTCCCTCAAGACACAACTGTTCCTCCCTATTAATTAACATAATAAGAGTAACATGAATTTCTATTTTAAGATGGCGGGGAGGTTTGATGACAAATGTTCATTTTTTAACAATTTAGAAAACTTACAATAATAAAAGATATGATTTAAGTATATTTGTCGATAATAAGTCACGAGATAGAATTATTAGGAAGAAATTAAAATAAACTATATCCGTAACAAAAAAAAATTGATTTGTATGTTGTGAAAAAATTTCGAGACAAATGAATTTATTCAAAATCCTACAGGCGTAATAGAAGTTGGCATATTAAGTTTCCATCCCTTTAAACATAACACAAATTATAAACTTAAAGTACACAAATTACGAACTTGAAGCAAGTATAATTTCTAACTTAAAAAATGGCAGGTCCAACGTGGGGAAAGTATTTTGTAAGGCCAATTCAATTTGTAATTTGCTACAATCACTACAAAAAACACAAAAGTAGCGACAAAAATGTCCGATGGGTCAAGAGCCCGTCCGACAGTCCGAAGGGATTACGACAGGCTGTTTTTGTTTTTAGGAATTACAACATGATTTACATTGGAATTCCGACGGGCCCAATGTAATTCCCGTCGGAATTGTCCGATGGGCCCGATTCAAACGGGCATTTTCATTGGAAATCCCGTCGAAATTCCCGAAATTCCGTCGGGAATCCCGACAAAAATCCCGTCATTATTTCAAATATTTTTTGTAGTGGATACAACTATTGGTGTAACTCTTCTGAGTGAAGATTGCATAAAGGTTTATCCTAATTTTCTAATATTTTTATTTTAACTTTCGTATAATTTTATTTACAACTATCTTCATTCTAAAATTCAAAATATAAATAAATATTAATATATAACTTGTGAAAAGTGAGTCTCAAAGAGTACATAAATGAATGAAATTTTTTTTTTAAGAATAAAGTATTATTTTTGATTGGATGAAACTCCTACATTCACTCATAGGCCACGATTTAACAATTTTGAAAAGATTGTTATTATATGCGATCTGATTGTTATTGTCATTGTGAAAAAATAAAAAGGCAAAAGACATTTTGATAATTTTAGGACCATTAAATCTATTTGTTCTTATGTTGATAACCTTTAAGTTATTTTCCATCTTTTTGTAAGTCTAAAAATATGATAGTACAAAAACTCAATGGATTAAAATGTAAATTTTTCTTTTCTTAATGAGCTCATAGGTTGAACTACTAATTAACTAAAAAGAGGTTTCCGCAAAGGTCCCCAAGATCCAAAATAGCTCATTTACTATTATTCAAAGGGTCAAAAACTTTGATCAGTATAATCTACGATTCTAACTTTCCCATAACTCATCACAAAATTGCATGATATAAGATCCGGGTTCAACTTATATGCTCTAACCATCAAATAAGAATCTAAATTTACTCCAAAATGGCCTCACCTAAAACTCTATTTAACTTACTAAATTATTCGTATCTATAAAAATTAATTGGTTATCATTGAATCTCAAGAAATTTAGTAATGGAATACCTTTACATAACATGTGTGAATTCATCTTTAAACACTAATTGGTAGGGCTGAGCAAAAATCTGGGTACCCGATTTCGGATCTCGACCTGGTGGGTTCGGGACCGGGTAGTGAAACCGTGAACCCGGTCCCGGACTCGTTACCCGGTCTTTTTAAAAAAAATTTATATATATTATTTTTTTAACCTAAAAATTTGAGGAAACCCTAATTTACTCTACTTCACGCCCCTTGGTCTCGCTGTTCTCTCTCTTTCATGCCCGCCTCTGCACCTGCTTTCTCTATTCTCTTATCTCTCGTCGATACAGTGACGAGTCTTTGACAGTTATTCCTACATTTTGCCAGCTCTTCTCACCGACACCACCATCATTCACTAGGTCCAAAAATATGGACTTGGTTCCAACCAGTGCGGCGAAAATGACTGGATACCTGGTCCTGCTGACCCTTACTAAATGGTAATCGGTATCTATGACTTTACATGGTATATATAGGTCATGTTCTATTCAGTTTTAGCTTACAGTTTTAGAGCTTACAAACATTTACAGTTGCTTATATATTTTTACTACTAACTTTATAATTATCTTATAATTCCGTATAGTCTCTTACAGCTCCTTAGAACCTCTTACAACTCCTTATAACTTTATAAGTTCTTACAAGTAAATAAAAGTTCTTTAGTTATCAATACAAGACAGAAGATGTGCAAAGTCTGAAAAGCTATCCTCATGGAGGCAAAATTGAAAGTAAAGTATGCTTACATACAACAGGATTTATGAAGATTTTGGAATATATCCTAATCCAAGTCCAAGCCCTTCTAGACGCTAATGGTCCTTTTTAAGAGTATTCATGAGTAAAAGTTAATATGCCCCCTCACTTTCTTTGTAGAATATTCTTAGTTAATTACCTTCCAACAAAATTCAAGTGTATAGTCATGAGTAAAAGATTACATTAACCCCTTTTTGTGCTAAAAGTTCCTCTTGTTCCCTCTTTATTAATTTTCTTTGTTTTTAGATGTTATGGTGCCTACAATGTAATACCTATAATTAAATTATTTTATTTTATTTTTTGTAACTTGTTTATTTTCAAGTGGTTTGAGAGTTTTGCATCATTACATGACGTTTTTATGTGTTGTCTTGATTGTTTTTGCATGAAAAATGGAAGGCAAGAGGAATGACAACTTCAATCATTTGTTAGTTCAAGATACCACTTTGTCAACGGGCCAACTCCCACAACTTGTTCTTTGTTTATATTTTCATTGCCTTTTTTTCAATAATGTCAACAATAAAAGGCCTTGACTTTAACACAAAATATAGAGTTTGGTCCTCAGTCGAGCTTATAACTTAAGTAGTCTACGTTTTATTCATTATTTTTGTAATTATTTATCATTGTATTGTTGATCTCTCCTAATCTCATCAGCAACAACAAAAGTTGACAATTTTATTGAACATATTCATATCTTTTATTTTGTTGGTTGTTTTTGTTTAACTTCTACATATGCATGCATTCCTACCTTATGGCAACCGACTTATACATACATACATATATATACGGTTTTGTATTAAAATAAACCGTACTTTGTGGGTATTAGATTTTATATGCCAAATTATAAAGTTGACTGATCATGCATCGTACTTTAGCGGTGATTTCTTTTCCTAAATCACCATTGATTCAGGGGTGGTAACTCAGTTGTTTTATTACATGTCAATTAGACAAAATATCAATTAGGGGAAGGGTAATTGATTTAGTGAGTGGTAGCACATTAATTTCCTATTTCTCAACTTAACACGTCATAAAACAACGAGTTGTCTCCCGTTAAATTGGTGGTGATTTAGGGGGAATCACCTTTAAAATACCGTGCATAATCAGTCAACTTTATACTTTTTATATAAATGTCCAATACCCCCAAAATACGGTTTAGAGAGAGAGAGAGAGTTCCCATTCCACATACCTAGATAGAAAGAGTCTTTCGTAATTGTCTCTTTACTTTGATCTTACGGAACTTATCGTCCTAAAGATCGTACCTTGTACTCACTCATTGTTGTTGCCCATGATTTTTTCCAGATTTAAGTTTTTCACGTAAAATTTATGTGTCTATCACCTTACCCATTATTTGTTGACTTATCTACACTACATCCTATATCAAATTGCCTTTCTTTGCTTCCGCTACATATCAAATCCGACCCTAACAAGTGGTACTAGAGTCGAGCTTCAATAAGATTTAGATTCTATCAGGATTTGTTAGATCCTTAAGAATAGGGTTGTCGGATCCAGTTATCAAGTCAGTTCGGATCATAACCGAGCTAGGTCAAATTCAAGTGTATGGGATATTCGTTCTTCCATCGAACAATATGATTACTCTTTGGGTTCTTTTCGTGATGGCGTACCTAGATGGAATTTAGTCCAAGTGGGGTTTGTTGGGTTTTGTCCCAATTTCATTGTATGGAAAATATTATTTTATCATGGACTCTAAGGATTTGATTGTTACTAGAAGACATTACATGATTTCTATATATAATAAGTTGTTTTATCTAGTTAGAAATGGCACGTGGCATAACCAACTTGTGCCTCTTGGCATCACCTAGGGTTATTCTTTTTTATTCCATGTATCTAGTAGATTGAGAGAGTATTTGAGAGTTTTTGTCTTTAATTTGATCTTAGAGAACTCATCGTCCCGAGTATTGTACCTTGTACTTACTCATATCGTATCATAGTGGATTATATTATTGCCGCCCGTCGTTTTTCCGACATTTGGATTTTCCATGTAAAAATCTATGTGTCTATCAGCTTACTTATTTTTTTTGTTGATTTATCAACTTCCATATATCCCAAATTAAATTACTTTTTTCGCATCAACCGCATATCAAATCCAACCCTAAAGTAAGCAATGGTAATGAGTTGTTAGATACTTGTAATGTTAGTTGTAAACAATTGTATGGAGATTTAAGAAACATTAAGTGATTTTCAAAAATATAAAGATCTCGTAAGATTGTAATTTAAAGTTAAAAAACAGGCTCGAAGTATGTAACATAACTAATATGTTTTCATATAAAAAATTGATATGCAGAGAAAATCAACACTAAAATAGCTGTCGGTATCAAAGTCTCGAAGCTTACTTTAAGGTATAAAGTGATTTACTTATTTAGACAATCGTAGCATTGAACATTGGCACTGTCAAGTCTTACAATACATTCACAAATACTTAATCATAGTGATTCCACAAAGATACTAACCTCCAAAGTGGTCGTTTGGTGTGAGTCGACTAATCTTCTAATAAGGAGGTGTGAGTTCAATCTATTAGAGGCATGCAAGAATTTCACTTTTTGTTATTCCTATGCCCTCCTCTATACCTTTCCCAACCTAAAGTATTTCCATAAGATATGAATCCTTAAGTGACCTTATTGCTTATCCACGAATCTCATTAAAGAAAAGAAAAAAGGAAATAAAGAAGACACTGTTTATAGTGAAGTTGATGCGTAGGCCTACCATTAAGCAAGAGTTGCTAAGAAGCTTTTATAGGCAGTCATCTCGGCGATAGAGAGAAAGGTTGGTTATAATTTGCTCTCTTTTTTCGTATTGCCTCTATAACAACTACACTTTTTGGCTCAAAAGAAGAAGAAAGAAAGTACACTTTGTGTATCCAATGCTATAGAAACTCATTTGCTATAGAAGCCCGACGAAAATATGCTTTTGATAAAAATATCCTTAGCACCCATTAGTTAGAAAATTTTATCTTAAATTTTCTATAAATTTTAATTTTTTAAAATAAAATAAGACATTTAAGAAACTCAAAAATGACATAATATTATAATACAGAACTTAAATTTGTCGCTACTTATTTAACTTTATTTGTACTTATTTAGTCAAGATTTAAATCTGGCTTGATGTTTTAAAAATATAAATTTAATGAGTTCAATTGATAAGAGATTTTGCCACGTGTGTTTTTTTGTAGCAATAGAGAGGACACTTAAGGAAATTTGTGGCAATAGAGAGGACACTTAAGGAAATTTGCTTGGTGAGGCAAGCACTCAAGGCAAATGCCTTTGCAACATGTGTATTTGATGATTACAAATTGTTTACATGTTTACGGCTGTTTTTTTTAATTTTTTACAAATATCAATCTTTAAAGATTAAGCCGCAATATTTACAAGATATATATCTACATACAATTATGCAACTACACATACAACAATTAATCACTCATTGCTCCACTCCACACAATCACATTACTTTCAATAAAATATACATACAAGAAAACAACAAGAAATTAAATTATAGCATATTTGGCAATAGTGCAATATACTAGTACACTTAGGATAAGTATAGTATGGTTAAGAGAGAGGAGAGGATTTGATGTACGGTTCCTGTTTTGGTTTTTGGATGGTGAACGTTTGATGTGGTTCTTGCTTGTATTATTATGGTATTATTCAAGACCTAATGTAAGGGAAAAACATCTACACCTTGGCAAATCAATATCTATTTATTGATGTCAAAAGTATTCTATAAAAATTAGCCTTGTTTATCGTAAAGATAACCGAGCAACTGACTAGCTCGATAACTATGGTCACGGTTTCACAACTAGGTGTTCATGAAGGGTTCCTTCCTTCTCTTGATCTTGCCACTATTTTTATAGAAACTTTCCGAGTAAAATTTTTATGAGAAGGACTTCCTAAATTATAGTTATATAGAAAATAAATAGAATATTAACAAATGTTTGACATACTCATAAAAATGAGTCAGATTGAGCTTGAGCCTTTCAATATTGAGGTTCCACTTGCTAATTATTTTCTGTGATCAACTCAACTTGCAAATTTTCTAGTTTGAAAATTTGATCTCTAGACTTGGTCACCCCTATAAGCCAAAACCAACCCCCCTCCACTTTCATTTTCAAGCCTCAGAACCATGTTGAGCTGAGCTTTCCTAAGGTTGGCTTGGTTGCATCTTAGTTGTTATACTCTTTCCTTAGATAACAGTTAAGTTTTGGAAAGAGTGGTTATTTGTTAGCTTAGTTTTTTTTTTCGATAGGGGATAGGAAATATTAGATTGGTTAATTGTTGTCATCAACTTAGCCATTTTTTGTATCTTTTTTAGCTTTCTTAAGTTTACGAATGATGGGAAAAAGGTCGACTTGGTTGCATACCATGAGCTCAAACCTTAGGTTTCTCAAACAGTTGTCACATTTGTCTTTCCGAGTTTCAATCCTACAGAGCTAAGTATCAAGACCTTGAAATTGTGCTCGATGAATTTCACTTGTAATTCGATTCTTAAGAAATCTACCAAGTAGCATTATGTGATGAGAAGAAAACACCGCAAAAGGTTGGTCATGTATTTAGAAAGTAGTTCTGAATAACCATACGCAGGCCCTGGTTAGGGACAAGACAAGAGCATGATAGCATCACAATCACAACACTAAAATGGCCACACACATATTAACATAAAGACCATAATAATGGAACCTTTTTGTTTTTTTGGGTAAGGTTATCTGTGCACCCCACTGGACCCTCTGCACAGTGTATGTAGTGTGCTGTCGAGGGACGAGAAGTTCGCAAGGAATTAAGTTCACAAAATGCGTTTGTTGACTTTCTATAAATTTTTCAAAAAAACAAAATATACATCATGTTATTTAAACATAGTTGAAAATTTAAGGAAGTTTTAGTGGCCATTGTGTGAAAGACACTTTGATTATAATAGTAGTACTTGAACATATACTCTAACATAAAAACCAAAGTTAGATCAACTTAATTAACTCTTAGTTTTAACGTCACATCTAAGAGCGTTCATTAAATCAAACCGAGACCGAACTACATCATATTAGACTATTTGAACTTCAAAAATTATGGTTCGATGACAATTTATTATTTTCTAGATAAAAACTTACTAATATAGTCATAAAATTGGACATCTGAATCCCGTAATTATAACAATTTACTAATTTTAATATAACTTATCTTCTCTCACATTAGTGTTGGTTAAATTAATTCATAGGTACATTCAACTTCCTAGAACAATAGTTTACCATATTCTGTGTATTATTTAGAATTGAATAAATTTGTTTTTTAAAGTGATGATGCCATAAGGTGATGACTTGAAAATTGTCATATTGTAGTTCATAAGCACTTTGATGATTTGTTATCAATTAGATCTAGCAAAACTTATCCGAAATGTAAAGTCCGATTCGACACAACACAATCCATACTAGACCCAACAATCGAAATAGCAGATATGATAATGGCTTGACCAGAACTAAAGCGAACATATGATTCGATTTAGATTCGAATCGATATAAAACCGAATCAACACGGATCCAAAACTATTTAGACCCAAATATAAATGATCGGAATCTAAACCTAATATGAATGACAAATATTCCATTTTATTATTGTGTTGAAATATTAAGTCACTTATTTTAAAAATGTGAAAGTAAATTCACCCAATTAATCAAGTTTGAATGCAATTTAAATCCTGCAAGTAACTCATTTGGTATTTAGAGGAACCTAAGACTAACACAACCTGACTTTTACCTTTACCAACTCATATTTCAACCGACCCACCATTTAACCGACTCAGATTTGACACGAACTTGGAAACCCAAGTTGAGTTGACTCATACTTGAATCAACCTTGAAGTAGTTTTACTCATAACTGACCCGATTTGAATTTCACCTAACCTGAACCCAATACCTGAATCGAAGTATATAGATCCGAACTATACACCACCCCAATGACCCGTTTGTCGAGTCTGTTAACAATATAGTGTTATTTTTAAAACCTTCACCTTCGATATATCTAAAAGGAGGTTTATCTGCTTGTCAACTTTCCCTCTGTTTCCCTCCAAATGTTGGGTTAAAGGGCAAAAGCCCTCCAAACTTTTCTTTTCTTTTGTTAGGCCTACCCTAAAGATGTGGAGATAAAGGAGTCCATAATACTCCGAGTGAGATTTCAACCCTCAATGTGTTGGATCCGCTGCTCTCAAACACATTTGCAAGGTTTTTGACAGCTTACTCGACCATCTACATTAACTGTAAAGAACATGATCCTTTCAAGTACAAGCAGCTTCTGTACTGATTGGCCTTTTCTTCTCCCCACGCTGGGGGGTAAGTAAGATAATTAAAACTCTAGCCCTATAAGTGAGGCCTAATCACATGTTAATTAACTAATACAACTCAATTTAGAAATCCTAAATCACCCCTTTTTTAATTACTTTATAGCCATTAACTAGCTCTTGCTCTGCTCCATGATCAACCCTCCTCCCTCCCACCTTTCTTTTCTTCTTTTACTTTTTTAAGTGATGACGGTCAACTACAACTATACATTGACAAGTACCCTCTCTCTCTCTCTCTCTCTCTCTCTCCCTACCCTCAAAAGAAATGCATGAGCTGGAGAGAGAATCCGGTATGTGGAGCTCAAGCTATTACTGAAAGGCCCCTTTTTTTGTGAAGTTTCTGGTCCTATAAATACCCTCCACTCTCGTCCCTGGTTCTCCACCCTCTCCTCTGTTTTTTGTCTAACATACTACTACTAGTAGTACTAATATTGGATTATTTATAGTTCATTCAAATTCAACACAAAAAGTAGCTGCTAATACCTTTAGAAATCATCAACGAAAAAAATATGTTGATAATTCTTGTTGCTTTGATCACATTTGGTGCGATTTGCATAATCCGTTATGCCCTAAATTCCCCTGTTTTTTCGGCTTCCGGCCACGGGAATAGGAAGTTCCCCCTCCCCCTGGCTCTATGGGCTGGCCGTATATTGGAGAAACGTTTCAGCTCTACTCTCAGAACCCCAATGTCTTCTTCGCCTCCAAGCAGAAAAAGTTAGTCATTTTTCCACCTCTACTTTCCGGGTCTTTAATCTAGAATTTAACGGAGACAGTCTTTCTATAATTTACGAATAAGGCTGTTATATATGTCACTCCCAGTCCCGCTTCTATGGGCATAGGTAGTTTGGGTTTTTGCCAGACTTTTGTAGGGTGGTGGTTAAATGGTTTTCTCGTTTGTAAAAAACAGGTACGGTTCAGTTTTCAAGACCCACATACTGGGATGCCCTTGTGTAATGATTTCAAGCCCAGAGGCAGCTAAATTTGTTCTTTCTACGAGAGCAAACCTCTTCAAACCAACATTCCCAGCAAGCAAAGAGAGGATGTTGGGGAAAGAAGCCATCTTTTTCCACCAAGGGAAGTACCATGCCAAGCTCAGAAGACTCGTTCTCAGAGCTTTCATGCCGGATTCGATCAGAAACTTTGTTTCCGACATCGATTCAATTGCTTCACAATCTCTCAAATCTTGGGAAGGAGGCTTGATTAACACCTTCCAAGAGATGAAAACAGTAAGCCCTCTTTCCTCTCTTTTTCTCAGTTATTAAACAGGGGAAAACAGAGTTCTTGAGAGTTTTTAAGGATTGTTGACGAAAATTTAGAGAAACTGAGAAGTGGGTTTTGTTTGGCAGTACACATTCAATGTGGCACTGTTGTCAATATTGGGGAGAGATGAAGTGAAATACAGAGGGGATCTGAAGAGGTGCTACTACATACTGGAGAAGGGGTACAACTCAATGCCCATCAATTTGCCTGGAACACTTTTCAATAAATCAATGAAGGCAAGGAAGGAGCTGGCCCAAATCCTGGCCCAAATAATCTCAGCTAGGAGAGAGAATGGTAACAAGGACCACCAAGACTTGCTAGCCTCCTTCATGGGTGACAAAGAATCCCTCACTGACCAACAGATTGCTGACAACATCATTGGAGTAATCTTTGCTGCTAGAGATACCACTGCTAGTGTTCTCACTTGGATTGTCAAGTACTTGGCTGAGAACCCCTCTGTCCTGCAAGCCGTCAAGGTATCACCTCTCTCTCTCTCTCTCTGTCGAGCTGCCAGAATATCTCATCAGCATATATCGTAGTGCTCACAACTCAATCATGTTTCATAGTGAATACAACCGAGGCTACCCATACGAAAAGGATACATATAAACGGATTAAGAGTATCCTAAGATATATCTTTTTACTTGAAATATCATACATCAGTACACATCATGTACACAACTTGACTCAAATCCAAATTCTATCTCATTGAGCCCCACCTAATAAGATATTACAATTTTACACTTGAATGGCAGAGAAACTGATTTTGTTGGACCCTTAAATTAAAAAAGGTTTACTATATATCTAATCATATCAAACGATATATCGATGTCTCTCTATCATATGTCACATATATGTACGCCAAGTATGTTTCCAAACCAATCATATTTTACAGTTAAATTATCGACTATAAAAAACTACAAGGTCGATAAATGATTTAGGAGCATGCTAATGTGTTACTCAAGACAATTATTAAGCACTGGCACTAAGTTTTCTTGGTGATCACGTTTTCAGGAAGAGCAAGAGGCAATAATCAAAGGGAAAGAGGAGTGTGGGGAAGAGAGGGCTCTAACTTGGGCAGATACCAAGAAGATGCCCTATACAACAAGGGTTATCCTAGAGACTCTAAGGGTAGCTTCCATTTTGTCATTTACCTTCAGAGAAGCTGTAGAAGATGTTGAGTATGAAGGTATTTATTTCCCTTTCAACTTTTTTTTTCTCTCTCTGAAAGACATGTGGGTCAAACTCTTTTGTTTCTGGTCTCAGGGTATCTGATCCCAAAGGGCTGGAAGGTGTTACCATTGTTCAGGAATATTCACCACAGCCCTGATAACTTCCCTGAGCCTGAGAAGTTTGACCCTTCTAGATTTGAGGTAAATCTTCAAATATTCTTCCTACTCTATACATCCTTTGTCCTAAATAATTAGCACCCTGTAGCAGATAAAACAACAATGGGGAGATTGGTAAATGATGTACCCAATAAAGAGAGGAATAAGCTTCAAATGACAACCAAGTTTAGAGGAAAACAAAATTTGAATCGGGGTCATTAAAATCATATCAATGAATATATTATCAACCTTATATGTCACCATAAATGACTCAATATAAATTCAATGTAAATAGTCGTTCTTTGTAGTAGTCTATCCATTTTTCACAAACAGTGGCAAGAATTCAAAATTTTCAGCTCTATAGAGTTGAATATTCATAAGTACACTATCAATAACTATTAGAATTTGTTAGTTAATGCATCTTTTGTTAACATACAATTGATATATATCCCTATATATGGAAAAAAGACAAGCAGCTAAACGTGTATATAGATTCCTCCAAATCAAACTCGGAGCGAAACTGATAAAGGGTGAGTCACTGAAATAGATGTTAAGTGATAGGTACATCATAAACACATAATACATGTGTTATGAAAATAGATTGAATTTACCACAAACAAGTCATATGGATTGGAGACCATGCAATTACAAACTAAACATGATTGATGGATGTATTATGTATGTAATTTTTCTCTATTTATGGGAACAGGTTGCACCAAAAGCCAATACATTCTTGCCATTTGGCAGTGGGATCCATGCATGTCCTGGCAATGAACTGGCAAAGCTGGAGATTCTTGTTCTATTACATCACCTAACCACCAAGTACAGGTTGGTGAAAGAAAAACCCAAAAAAAACTCTTTGCTTCACTTGGAATGATCTCCCAAACTTAGCCTCTTTGTTTCAGCAATTGACATTTGGGTGCAAATTAGTTGCTAAAATAGTGTCTTTTCATGTTTGTTAGCACTTTTTATGTTTTTGACATTTTTACTGATCATGGGCTTCTTTTATTTTTTATTTTTTTGGCAGGTGGTCTATAATTGGCCCACAAAATGAAATCCAGTATGGCCCATTTGCCCTTCCACAAAATGGCCTTCCCATTAAGTTATGCCACAAAAAAGTCAAGAATGACATATTTATTTAAGCTAGTTAGAGGACATATATATATATATATATATATATATATATATATATATATATATATTTGATGATGAACAAGACAACCATATATGCCAAGAAGGAAAGGGATTACATGAGTTCTGCAAAATGTTCAATGAAATGAGCAAGGAGAGGCATGGAATATATTTTTATTTTTGGGCCTGAAGGCAATGGAAAGAGATGACAAAGACAAGATGGCAAGCACAGAAAATACAAATAAGGATTAGATGAGACGCAGAAACTGTACAGCAAGCTGTACTCATCAATAGATTTTGAAAGAAGCATAGTAAATTTTATTAGGAGTAGTTATAGTTGTCATTTCTCATAATGTTCTCTTTTAGAATTTTTGAAGTTTAATTCTTTTTAGCTTGTTTGGGAAAAAACCCAAAAAAATTAAAATCCGCAAGGAATGGTTCCTGTAAATTGTAAAATTAGCTTATAATTATAATCTAGTCTATTTATAAGATTGCTACAATGCAAACAACCTTCAATTTCAGTTGTAACATTGTTCATCGTTGTGTCTTATTTTTCTAAAATATAGAAAGAGGATTTTTTATTAAAACATTGTCATATAATAGATATAAAATTTAATTTTTTTTTATGCTAGATCATATTAAAATATAAAAGTAACACGCATTCAAGTATGAATTTTTTTTTAAATCTATAAAATTATTTCTTTGAAAAGATACTAAATATAACAATGCTATCAAAATTTAGTAAATGGCATAACAACAAAGGATTTCAAGATCACACAACAACTTTTTCAATGGATGATTTTCAATTGGAGTTCTCATATCAAACTGTCCTAAAGTTTATAAAATATTCACTTTTATCACTGAACTAACTTTTTGTTCAAACCTATCATTAATAATTTGAAAACATTTAAATTTTTCATTGAGGCCCACAACTCACTGACTGTAGCCAGTTTCGCCTCTAGGACCTATACCAACAATGAAAAAGGCGAGAAACCAACTATAACCGGTAAGTTTTGGGCCCCAAGATCATTTTTGAATGTTTTCAAACGATTAATGGTAAATTCGAATAAAAAATTAGTTTAATAACAAAAGCAAATATTTTACATACTTTAAGGACATTTTGATATGAGCACTCTTTCCAATTGCATGCTCTTCAAATCCTAAATACAATATGTTATTGTTAGAGTGATTATTCACCAATATTATTAATTTTTATACTAGAACCTATTGCATATATGTTACCATTCCATACCTAAGTAAACTTGTATCAAATGACCCTTGAACTAACTATAATCAAATAAACTCACCCTAATGAGTAGATGTGTAACTCTTGCCTCAATCTATAAGATTTTAGTCAAAGGTGTCCTTGAACTCTATAATTTATTTAAAAATACCACAAATTTATTTCGCTACCTTAAAATATCATTAAACTTGATTTATATATTTAAGTACATCCGTTTATGACTTTTCAACTGGTAATGAGAATTAAGTTTGAGTTCAAGACAAAACTAATCTGATTTGACACGCAATGATATGATTTGAATTTGGGAAAAAAAAAGGAATTTGATCTAAATCCGATAAAAATTAATCTAAATCCTAGTTTGACCCTGATCATATTTGGATTGGAATATGAAAACTTAGGTATAAACTAACCCTTTATATGATTTTGATTTCAAGTCATTCATCCAAAACTTAGGAACATTAAATCATAATTTGGATTCTTGATATTAATGACTAACCTAAAACTTTGAGTTTTGTTGCATATCTCGTTAAAGTCTAAGAACTCGGTTCTACTCATCGAGTAGAAACCGACTCGATCAAAGAAATTGAGCATTGATCGAGGACTCGGTTTTGGAAAATGACCCACTCGGTATGGGTCGGACTAAAAGTTTTCCTAAATAATTTCACAACCTTAACTTTCCTTTTTAACCGGCTTACTTAATATTTTAAAATAGAATTACTTGTTGTTAATTCTAAATTAGTCAAATTTATTAAGCTGAAATTAATTATGTTGGCAAACACTAAAATATATCTAATTAACTCTTTGAACCTAGTTCTATCTTATTTATTCTTTGAGTTTAGACATATATGGAATTTTAATATGTTGAATATTCTTGAAAAGTTTCATTTGAACAGATTCAGGAATTTTAGTTGTAAAATAATTTATTTAGACTAATCCTTGTCTAACCTTGGACTAAAGTATTTTTATATTTTGAATACCATTTGTAATTTGTGTTTTGTAGGTTTATTAAAACTAAATAATCTCAGCTTAAAGCAAAAGCAACGGCTTCATTACCATTTAAAGCCATCGGATAGTAAAGTCGGTTTTTGGGCAAACTCGGACAACTATGTCGAACCGCTTGATTCCATTTGTGGTAATTTCCAGGTTTTGAGTGTAACGGTTGTTTGTACCTTGTTTCTTAGATAGAACAAGTTGGTAGGACTACTTTTGGAGGCTACAACCTATGCTTAACGAATACATCTTCAACGATTCTTTTTCGAGGACTCGGACTATCCGTTGTAACGACTAGCTCACTTAAAAACTCCAACCAAAGGCACAACAGCGTTCTACCTTGCTGCTTATAAATAGAAGCCTTGATTCAAGACTTACAAGATTCCTAGAACTAAGAACTCAACACTCATATTCTTTCTTGTAGCATACAACTCTTGTTTATTCAATCACAACTTTTTGAGTTGTAAGATCTTGTAAAGAAAAGTCTTGTAATCTTTACTCTTTTCTCAAACACTTTTTTAGTTTATCCCTTGACAGAGTTGTAAGGGTTAAACTCAACTCAATTGTCCCAAACTATAAAGGATAGCTCGGTTTGGAAGTATTAGGACAGATAGGGTAACTTTTGTGCATGGGAAAATTTGTATTAGAATTGTCTAAGGCAGACAATTCGGGTAGTCAATTCATTGTATTGCGGATTTAAATAGTGAATTTAAGTTAGTTCTTGGATTAGCACTGTCCATGGTTTTCTGTCCCAAGAGGGCTTCCACGTAAATTTAAGTCTAACTCTGTCTAGTTAATCTAGACTCGGTTTTACATTTTGAGTTTAATCTCTTCTCAAAGAATTTCAAATTTTTGCATTTTCCTTTCATCACCTTATTCATCCCCTTTCCCCTCTAAGGTGACTTATACTCTCTAACCGAACTTTTAGAATATCCGATCCGATAAACATCCGAATCCGATTAAATTATTAATTTTTTTAAAAAATTAATAATTTAACTTTAAAATTTAAATATATCTAAGCACTTACTGTTAACCTAATCCCCATACCCCTACCAGCAGACTTTTCACCCCTAAAATAGTTTTTTATAGAATCTCACACACCCTCGCTATCTCTCTCTGTGTTTCTTGCTCTCCCAGTCCCTCTCTCTCTCTCTCTCTCTCTCTCTCTCTCTCTCTCTCTCTCTCGTTTCGTTCTTGGACTCCCTCTCTCTCACACATACATATATTGACCAACTCCTTCTTCCTCACCTCTCTCAAACTCTTCCTTACTTTCACTCTCTTCTCTGTCCCTCGCACTTACTTTTGTTAGAAAATCTTCGACATTGGTGCTCAAAGATGGCCACTCTCTCACTATGTCTCTCTCATTCTTGTTCTAAGCCGTATGTGCACTATTGTCTCCACCGGTGCGCCTCCGCCTTCGCTAGTTTAGGCACCGAAAAATATCAACCCTTTTATATTTATTTATGTATTTATTTTTATTGGTAGGGTGATGAAATCTCAGTCCCATTTGTGAACTTGGATAATGATTGGAATGAAAAAAAGGTGTGACGAAAGCCGATAAACCACAAAAACGTATTAGCACCACAAAAGCAGCTTATTTTTGCTTGGGTCGGCCCACAACCTCGTTTATTTCGACGGAAACAAGCCGAGTTCGGACTCCCAACCAGGATCCGAACAGGTGCTAGTTAGGATATACGTGCGTAAAAGGCAACATTTCACCATTCTTGAGCGAGACAAACGCATCTCAAACATATGTGCGACGACATTTTAGTCGAGTGCCATTTTTCAAGAAATGGAAGCGATATCGTTTTGGGCCGGGCGAATATCCATTTTTCTACATTATCTAATTTTGGTATTTTCAGTCCCTGTTCAAGTTGAACCCGACGGCTGGAATGCTTTGAGGGTTTCATTTTGACATAATTTTTTTATAAATAGGGGCCCTCCCCTCCCATTTGGCTGCACCATTTTCAGCTGGAATATCTCCTTAAGCTGAAACTTTCTCTTCCTCATTACTCCTACACTCTCTTCTCTCGATCTCTCATTTATTCTACACAAGTACCCACTCACGAAAAGGCCTTTTCTTGACTATTTTGCTTATCGTCGCCCTCATGTCACTCTGTCAAAGATGTACTAATAGCAAGTAGGTTTACCCGAGGGCGCTATTCCACAATCGAAGTTTGTTTTTCACTTTATTCAATTTCAGTTCTTTTATTGTTTTCTTTATTGTGGATTCAATATATAATCATTTTACTTTCCTCCTCCTCGGATGTAACTTTTATTTGTTTTACGCTTTCTTTTATCACATTATTTATTACTTTATGTATTGCTTTATTTAATGCTTTATTTAATTTCTTTCAATGCATGTTAAGTTTAAGACCGATGGAGTCTCTTTTAAAACATTTTCTAAGTCTCGGTCTCGGCCATATAGCCGGCGCCGCTTCAAGTCAATGTTGGCATCAGCCAAGCAACAACTAGAAACTATGCTCAACTCCTTGCCTAAGAAAACTTTGTTGTTTGGTCCAAAAGTTTTGCGGCAAGATGTACTCTTTGTTTTTCTATTTCAAGTACTTTTTGAAACAAGTATCTCGTGACTTCTCTAAAATTAATTTTGAATATACGATGATTAATAAAAATTTCCAATCACACATTCACCTCAAAACTACTTTGAAAAGTCGTAACTCTAAATAGGAGATGCACCCTTCTTTCAAAATAAAAATCAACTTTCAAAAATAAAAAAGAATCTTGACAAAAGAGAGCGCCGATGCTTCATGGGGAAACGCGGTCTGCCGTGTCCCTACGGGGAGGACGAGTCGTGGTTCCTACACACGAAAACATAAAAAACCCGCTAATACCACAAAAACAACCTATTTTCGCTTGGGGTATTCCACAACCCATTTCTTTTGGCCAAGTCAAACCACGTTCGAATTCCCAACCAGGATCCGAACCGCCACTAGTTAGGATACACTGCGTAAAATGCGGCGTTTCACTATTATTCAGCGATCAAACACGACATGCATCCTAAATGTCCGTACGACGTATTAGCCCACAAAACTTTTCAAGAAATGGAAGCGGCGTGGTTTCGGGCTAGGTGAATATCCGGTTTTCTACATTATCTAATTCTGGTATTTTCGGACCTATTTCGGGATGAACCCCATAGCTAGAATGCTTTTAGGGTTTCATTTTGACCTAATTTTTTCTATAATGGAGGTATTTTTCCACAGTCACCTGTATTCGGTTGTATCATTTTTAGTAGGAAACCTCCCTTAAACCGAAAATTTCTCTTCCTCACTTGTTTCCTAAACTCTCTTATCTCTATTTCTCATTTACTCCACTCGAGCACCCATTTATAAACCACTCACAAAAGGGCATCCTTTTGACTCTTTTGTTTGTTGCCACACTACCAATAGTTTGTCTGTAGTTATACCGTGATTCAAATCTAGCAGGTGGGTCTATCCGAGGGAGTCATTCCACCATTCGAAGTTTGTTTTTCACTTTATTTAATTTCGGTTCTTTTATTGCTTTTTGTATTTTGGATTCAAGATGTAATCGATTTACTTTTTGCCCGCCTGATGTAACTTTTATTTATTTTCCGCTTTCTTTTATCGCTTTATTTATTACTTTATGTATTGCTTTTATTTGTTGCTTTCAAAGCATGTTTGAGTACTTTAGTTCGAGTAATTTGTTTGTCGGTTGCATGTTTGATTTAACGCGATTTAAACTTACTTTTTCAATTAGTAGAGGCCATCTTTTTTAAGGTAGAGTGAAGAGCATCCCTCTTTGTTTCGTACCTTCGCCCCGAATATCGACCATTGGTTTAAGACAATAGAATACTTTTTAAAAAAATCTTTTCCGATTTTGAGTTTTTGTACCAAATTTAGAAAAGTGCTTATTGTATTTTAGTTTGTTTTTTTTTTCCCAAATGCCGACTGGGAATCCTTTTTGGCTTTTTATTTTTTAAAGCAAAAAAATACACGAAATTGGTTAATTTGGCAGCTTAAGCTATCCGACAGAGATAGATTCATTAGTCTCAACCAGATAATCAATGTCGGCTACTGGACGAAGTAGATGACAATTGGCGCCGGTTGGTAACCGTGATTAGCTCCTAGCCCACGCAAGTTTCACCGCCTAACCCGGCAGTTTTGAGGCACATCGACTCTCTTATTTTTTTCTAATTATTTTTGCTTAAGAAATAACATCTCAAGATTTCTAAAACCGCTTTCAAAAATAAAATAAAATGATTTACTAAAAATCTCCAATCAATTCCTTGTTAAAAATCTCTTTCAAAAGCCTTATCGTTCGCTTGATAAGCATACATCACGTGATGCCGACATTCGTGCGGTAACTCGATCCGTTTTCCTACGGGAACCGGTCGTGGCTTCTACAACTAGTGCTCCTTCTCTTAGTCCTCATCCTTCTGACCTAATTTTTTGGTTTCAATTTGTAGATATGATCTCCCAACTAAGTTTTCTTTTTTTTTTTTTTTAATTTTGTTTTCGTATGCTTAGATTATGCAAAAATGTCCAAGAAGTGCAAGTTTTGCTTGTGGGGGTAGGGGCAATTGCAAACATGGATAAAAATTTGAATCGGATTTAATAGGATAGGATTCGGGTTTAATCCGACCCGATTCATGATTGGAGTTCTACCTCCGTCGAATTAGATTTTTAGATCCAATTATCAATCGGATGAGATTCGGAGGTACATAGATCCGACACGAATCCATCACATTGCCATCCCTACAAATAAGTAGCTGATTTTATGGTATTTTTATTTATTTTTGATATTTTTATTTAAAATGTTAAGAAATAAAAACAACAACAACCTTGGAATTTAATTTTTAATTCGTCTCTCTCTCTCGCGTGTGTGTTCATTCCCTTGCCCCAATTATATCAACAAAAACCCAGTCATAGTTTTTCACCTTTCTATTTCCTTATTATTTAACTAGCAACTGCGACTAAAATGACATTGTGGATAACCCAAGAAAATACAAGGAGTAGATCCGGGTTGCAATTTGTGAATGGAAGTAGAGGCAAATAGAGGGTAGCATAAACAACCAAAAGCACGAAGGTGAGCATAAAACAGATCACGATGGTAGAGAAGTTTAGTGGGAGATAAGTGATTTAGAAGTTTATGAGGAAGAATATTGAGAAGGTAAGTGGCCATTTGAAGAGCACGATGCCAAAATGAGGGAGGAAGAGAAGCATGAGCGAGAAGACTTCGAACCATATTATTTATAGTGCGAATCGTTCGCTCGGCTTTGCCATTTTGTTTGGAAGTATGAGGGCAAGAAAAACGAAAAATCATGCCATTAGTGTTACAAAATGATTTGAATGAGCTATTATCAAATTCACGTCCATTATCACATTAAAAACTTTTGATTTGGGCATGGAATTGAGTAGAGATAAAAGAACTAAAATTCTGAAAGATAGAGTAAACATCGGATTTGTGGCCAATAGGAAAAGTCCAAAGAAAATTCGTATAATCATCCAATAATAACAGATAATATTTGTGACCGGAAGAACTTAAAATTTGGATGTCCACGAGTCACTATGAATAATATCAAATGGCATGAAGTATAATTGAAAGAGGGGGAAAATGGCAACTTTATTTGTTTACCAAAAATATATGATTAACAAACTGTGAAAGAGGAAAAATGCTTGCAATCTATAAAATTATTATTCCTAAGGGAGTTTAACATATGTGCTCTCGGATGACCTAAACAACTATGCTAGATATTAGGAGAAAGAGCTGCAAAGGACAATGAACGGGAAGAGAGGGTCGAGAAGTGGGTTGAATAGAATATACGTCCCCGGTGCTATCACATCTCATAAGAATTGTCCCCGTCGGAAGGTCCTTTACAGAAAAACCAAACGGATCAAATTCAACGGACACTTTATTGTTAGTAGTAAAATGACGCACGGAGATCAAATTTGTGATGAGGTTAGGGGCATAAAGGACATTGTGTAAAGCTAGGGGACGATGTGGGGAATGAAGGTATACTTGACCTAGACCATGAACAGGAATTTCAATACCATTACCAACAATAATGTTATGATTTTTGCTCGTATTAAAATAAGATGAGAAAGTACCTTGGGAGGCCGTCATATGTGAAGTGGCACTGGTGTCCATGTACCAATTTGCATCCTGGACAGCGAAGAATCATGGTGTGAAAGGCGACTTCGATGTCGGTAGGAGTTTGAGCAACATAGGCTTGTGGTTGGCGGCCCAATATCCCGTGCTGGTTGGAGACAGAGCCGAGGAGCGAGTGCAGTTGGGTATGGGCAAGGAGGCACAACCCACCGAACCCAAGCGGCCCACAATGAAGGAACAAACCATTGGGCTTGCGGTACCCATCCCCGGGCCGAGAAGACGCCCGAGGTTACTACTGGTGCTGCTGCCGGTGATTGCCGCGTCCTTGTCCACGGCCATGACCACGGTAATTACTGCAGTGATGTGTATTGGTCGGAGAGCTCCGATTAGTGATGACGAAACAGAATCTGGAGGAGAAGATGGAGGCACGGTGGCAAGTACAGGTGGTGAGGAGGGCGGTATTTGAGGAGTTGGTGGCAGCGAGCTGTTTAGCGTTAAGGGTTTCTTCAAGAATAAGCGGAGATCGGGCTTCATAGAAGGTGGGAAGAGGAGTAGTATGTTAGAGAAGAGTAGCAATACTGTCATAATATTCATTCAAATTCGCAATCGCTTGTAAAATGAGCCGTTGTTGAGAGACCGGGACATCAACATTGGAAAGTTGATCCGCAATCATTTTCAGCTCCTAGCAAGAGGCGAGATACTTTGGAAAAATTGTCAAGGCGAACTTGACAAAATGATTTTCCAAGTGTAGGGCTCGGGAAGACTTGTTGTCTTGGAAGATATTGGCTAAATGTTCCCGGGCGTTTTGAGCGGTAACATTGGGTTCAATAATTATGGTGAGAAGATCGTGAGATATAGTGTCGTAAATCCATTGAAGAGCTATGGCATCAAGACAAGATCATACATTTGGATCAACGACATCGATATCGGCAGTGTCGAGTCCGGTGAAGAAGGTGTGGGATCGATATTGAAGGTGGAGGGGGATATGATCAAGAACTTGGTAGACTCGACAGTGAATCTTAAATAATTCGGCCCAAAAAGAGTATTGCAGTTTTTCAATTTCAAGAGTAATCGGGATGAATTTTCCGATGTTATTTACAAGAAAAGTAGGATGAAAAGTAGGAGGAGCCATGGATGAAGAATAAAGAGAGGTGAGGCCGGGAAGGGATGGGCTGCCGTGAGCAGGGACAGGACGTCGGAAGGTGGAGAGGCCGATACCATGATAGCATGATAACATGTAATCCCTTTGAGTTTTCATTAATCATGTATAATGTACTTATACAAAAGTATCATCCTTAATCCAAGCTAGAATCAACGAAGGGATAACAAGAATATCTAAAAGGATAATACAATAATAAAATTATTTACATAATTTTATCTAACAAAATTTTGTCTAATAGTTTCTTTGCTTGAAGTATTTTTAATTTTGCGGTTTTGAGAACAATTGACATCATTGTAATAATTGTATGTCAACAACTAATAGCAAAAAAATATTCGACAAAACAGGGAAATTTCACTCGGAGTCCATTGGATAACCCATTAAACACTAACTAGTTAAACGTCGAAACCTATCGTAAACTCTGTTGTACATCCCACCGGATGGGAGTTTGACGGGTTATCGGTCTCATCGGACATCTCGTCGAGATAGAAATCCAAAGGGTTTATCCATGTCGTACTTCTCTTCGGTCATGTCTCCCGAGCTCGTCGGAATGTCCATTTTAAATGAACAGAAATATGATTGGTGTTATTTATCAAACTTCTTGTCGAATCTTTTTGAAATCCGTCGGATTTTCCATCAAAATATTTGCCACTACTTTTTTATTGTGTTTTCTTGACACATCATTTCCTTACTCAATCCCAGCTCTTTCACTATTGTAATACCCAAAGTTGTGGTTAAAGAAAGGCTTAAAAAGATTAATTGCTTATATCACCAAATTAAAGGTGCACCTTCTTTTTACAAAGCTTATTCTTGAGAACTACATAGTAAAACATGTTTGGTTTGGATGATTAAAAATATGGTTGAATTCATAGAAACTTTTCATATGGGGTGCAAATTGGGGACAACACCCCTAAAAAGATTTTTATTGATTTGTGAGGCAATCATCAATCCTTAAAATCGTTCCCGATAACTATCTATGACCCAAGAAGGATTGAAGCATTACAATTGTCATTTTTCGCCTGGTTTGTTCAATTAGCTTTTTCTTGAATATTTTTGTAAATAGAAAACGAGTATATATGGTCGGAAACAAGCTCAAGGAGCTTTGTTTTACTGTTTTGACAACTTTCTTATATTCCATAATGTTGTAGGTAGTCGTGTTGATATTTCCATTTTCATTCTTTTCCATGACTCTTTCATTATATTTTTGCTTTATGTTAATGACATTATTTTGATAGGCAATTTCAACGTTATGCTAGAAAAATTTATTATCCTTTTCTGAAACAATTTTCAAGGAAAGATCATGAGATCTTCATTACTTTTTGGACATTTAGGGGTTCAATCTCATTCGGGGCTTGTATTGATACAACAAAAATATTTTTCCGATCTTTTTATGAAAATTGCAACTTAAATATGTAAATTTATTTACATACTATTCGAACTACCCTATCCATCTTAGATGATGAACTTCTTGCAGACCATTATCTAAGAAAAAAAAAGTATCGTAGTAACTTCATAGTATTTAACTATGACTTGGTCTAACATTGCGCATGAAGTGTCCGATTTACGATTTTATGCTTGATTTCCTTATTACTCACATCTATGCTATTAAACGTGTCTTTTACTATTTGTAGGGCACTTAGGCTCATGGTTTGTGGTTCCATTTATTGAAGTCTCCTACTCCTGTTCTCGCTTACTACTACAATGGATATACAATGTTATACTTTCAGGTTTGATTGAACTATTCTCATACTAAATCTTGTTAGTATCAAGAGCTATAACAACAACAGAAAACTAAGGCAAAGAGAAAGAGAGAAAACTAATGCACGAGTTTTTAACGTGGAAAAACCCAAAACCGGAAAAAAAAACACAAATAAACCACTAGATATTTTCATTACAAGGAAGCTTTTGTGTTTTGTGTGTGATGCAACAATGAAGGACCTTCGACCTAAATATATAGCCTAAAGTCTCATAAATCAGCATCAATACATATTAAACTAGGCAAACAACGCATAACCAATGAAGAAAACGAGCAGCCGAGCTGAGCAGGACATGGCACGGTCGTGCTTGGGTGGCACGATTATGACCGTGCCACCTTGTAGTTTTCATTTCCTGCAGCTTTGCTGAATTCGCTACTTGCTCATGCCATGACTATCATGCTCGTGCTAGCTTCATCTTCCGTACATGCCACCTTCCTCCAAGCTCAAGCAAACCTTGATTATCATCGCCCATGATTATTAGGCTTAACTCTCAACAATCTCCCACTTGGAGATTATCAATCACTTCCTCTTTGAACACATTTAGTAGATCAAACACCATCCTTTGCTTCAACAAAAAGGCCAATTGAGGTTTTGCACAATCTCAATTTCCCGACATTCACTCCTTTGGTTAGCATATCTGCTGGATTTTAGCTACCCATGATCTTCTTAAGTTGTAAGTCTCCACTCTCCACCAAGCTTCGAACGAAGTGGAACTTACGCCGGATGTGCTTGGTTCTTGAATGGAAGATGGGATTCTTGCTCAATTGGACTGCACTTTAACCGTCACCGTAAAGCACTCTGTTCTCTTGCCTTTGGCCCAAAACCTTCAAGAAGTTTTGCAACCACACCATCTCCTTTCCAGCTTCTAACATGGCCACATACTCGAGTTTAGTTGTGGACAAAGCAATGCATTTCTGGAGCCTTGACATCCAACTCACGGCTATGCCTCCAAGTGTGAAAACATAGCCCGTAGTGCTCTTGCTTATATCAAAATATCCGCTCAAATCAGCATCCACAAAGCCTTCAAGTTTAAGGTCACTTTCTTAAAACACTAACAATGTGTTAGATGTTCCCTTCAAGTATCTTAGAAGCCACTTCACTGCTTCCCAATGCTCTTCTCCAGGATTGGACATGAACGTTGCCACTCGCTCCCACTCTGTGAAGGCTATGTTCGGTCTTGTGCAAACCATTGCATACATGAGGCTCCCAATGGCAGAAGCATAGGGAACCTTAGACATATGCTCTTTCTCCTTACTTGTCTTTGGACATTGCTCCTTGGTCAGCTTGATATGATTTGCAAGCGGGGTTTTTCTTAGTTTGGCATCACCCCGCTCCAAGACTTTTAGCACATACTCTTCTTGAGGCAGCTTCAAGATTCCTTTGGGCCTATCTCTTGTTATTCTTGTCTCAAGAATTTGTTTTGCTGGGCCCAAGTCTTTCATCTCAAACTCTCTTGACATCTCCTCCTTCAATTTGTTGATTTTATCCATGCTAGAACCTCGCAATCAACATATCATCCACATAGAGTAGTAAAATGACATAAGAATCAATGAAGTTTTTGAAGTAACAACACCGATCCTTATCACTTCTTCGAAACCCATTGTTGCACATGAAAGTGTCAAATTTGAGATACCACTGCCTCGGTGCTTGCTTCAAACCATATAGGCTCTTTGTGAGCCTCTAAACCAAGTGTTCCTTGCCCGAACTTCATACCCCTCTGGCTGTAGCATGTAGAGATCTTCCTCCAAATCCCCATGTAAAAATGCCATTTTTACATCCATTTGCTCCAAGTGAAGATCATTAGCTGCAATCATGCTCAAAATGATTCTAATGGTGGTTAGTTTCACAATATGAGAAAATATTTCAATATAGTCAACGCCCTCTTTTGTGAAAAACCCTTAACCACTAATCAAGCCTTATACCTCATATGACCACTAAGCTCATTTTTAGTCCTATACACCCATTTGTTTAATAGAGCTTTCTTACCAATCGGTAATTTAGTCAACTCCCAAGTTTCATTCTTGTCCAACGATTCCATTTTCTCATCCATGGCTTGCTCCCACTTGGACCAATCAGTCACTTGCATTGCCTCAGTATGGGATTCCGGCTCACCAGCATCGGTCAATAAAAGATAATGTAAAGAAGGAGAGTATCTTTCAGCCGGTATACCTCTAGTTGACCGAGCCGACCTTCTCAAGGTAGGAGGAGTTTGGAGCTCAATGTCATGAGGAGTTTCGGTTCAAGAATTGGCTCCATAAATGGTACATCGACATGTGGAGCTCTAGCATGAGTTTGTCTTCCCTCCAAGGAGACTTCAACAACTTCCTTTTTGCTCACATTGGCTCCCACTACCTCCTTGTCAACCAAATTCTCATTCAATCTGTCTTTGTACAAAACAGACTCATCAAAGACAATATCAACATGTCTAAACATCTTTTCTCATCCCAAACTCTATACCCAAACAAGTTATCACCATAACCAAGAAAATAACATTTCTTGGACTTAGCATCGAGCTTGTCCTTCTTGTTAGGCTCAACCATAACATATGCAACACAACCGAAAACACGTAAATGGGATAAATTTATATCCTTACCACTCCAAACTTTTCCGAATTTTGTTACCCAACGGCATGGATGGTCCCCTATTGATTAAATAGGCGTCCGTGTTGACTACATCTTCCCTAGAAATTTGGCCAGCCCGACATGACTGCGCATGCTCCTTGCTCTCTCATTGAGGGTACGATTCATCCTCTCGGCTACACCATTTTGCCTTGCCTTTCCCAGAACCGTTCTTGTCAACCAGATTCCCTCTTGAGCACAATAAACCTTGAACTCATCCTTCTCATACTCACCACCATTACCGGATCTCAAGCATTTGATCTTCAACTCTGTTTTATTTTCAATGTCTACTTTCCATCTCAAGAAAGTGTCAAAAACATCAGCTTTATTTTCAGAAAATAAATCCACACCTTCCTATTGTGATCATCAATAAAGGTGACATAGTAGTAAGCACCACCCATGGATTGAATAGGAGAAGGACCCACACATCGGTGTGAACTAACTCTAGTTTGTTTGCCTTTGGTTCCCTACTAACTCTGGAGAAATTAACTCTCTTTTGTTTCCCAAGAACACAACTCTCACAATGTCCCGGATTAACATCAACCAATCCCGGCAAAGCACCCCTAGCGACCATAATTTTCATTCCCTTTTTACTCATGTGACCAAGTCTATTATGCCACAAAACCGAACTAGAGGACTTGTTGTCAACGTTAGCAAGCAAGTTTGTACAACCAAAAGTACAAGTACAAGGTCCCAGATTTAACCCCTTTTGCAATTATTAATGCCCCTTTGACAATTTTCTAACGCCCGTTCCCAAAATGAGTGAAATAGCTCGTTTCATCTAATTAACTTACGTAAATTAAATTCTTGGTCAATCCCGGTATATACCGAACATCCTCTAATTTCCAATAACCCCCATTAGAGAGCTTGATATTTACATCACCTCTCCCCAAGATTTCCAAACACTTATCATAAGCAAGATATACTTTACCAAAGTGTCCATTCTCAAAGTTATGGAAAAGTTCTCTACATGAAAAAGAGTGAAACGAGGCACCTGAGTCTACTATCCAAGACTCAATTGGACTATCTACACTCACAATAAGGGCATCACCAATATCCTCAGCAGAATTAACTGAATCTTGGTCATCATGATTATTGCCCCTCCCCTTATTTTTAGGTTTAGGACAATTCTTCTTGTAATGACCCTTTTCACTACAACCCCAATACACGGTTTCCTTGGGGTTTTGAGATTTACCCTTAGCCTTTGATTTATACCGACCCCTAGACTTGTTTTGTTCCTTTTTTTCCCTCTACCTCTAACATGCAATGCATTCTTAGATTCACCCGAGTCCTTTTGCGAATACTTTCACTTAAAATGGCATCACCGATTTCATCAAATTTTAAAGCATTTGAACCTCTAGCACTACTCACAGCAGAAACAATAGTGTCCCAAGATTTAGGTAGAGAAGACAATAAAATCAAAGCTTTCACTTCATCGTCAAAGTTGATATTAACCGAAGCAAGCTTAGAAATGCACATATTGAAGTCATTTGTGTGGTTGACTACACTAGTGGAATCATGCATTTTGAGATCAAACAAATGGCGCATAAGGTATACCTTGTTCATTGCCGATGGTTTCTCATGGATGTTGGAGAGCGCTTCCAACAAAGTCTTTGTCGTCTTTTTCTCCATGACGTTGAAAGCAAAGTTCTTTGCCAACGTCAACCGGATGGTCCCGAGTGCTTGACAATTGAGCACGTCCCGATCTTTTTGTGCCATCTTAACCGGTTTCTCTCCAAGAGGTTGATAAAGCTCCTTTTGGTACATCAAATCTTCAATTTGCATTTTCCAAAATACAAAGTCTTTTCCATCGAACCTCTCGATCTTCGCCTATCCACCCTCCATTTCGTTGTGACTACTAACCTTGCTTCGATACTAGTTGTTAGGATCAAGAGCCACAACAACAACAGAAAACTAAGCAAAGAGAAACAGAGAAAACCGATACACGAGTTTTTAACGTGGAAAACCCAAAACCGGAAAAAAAAAACACAAATAATCCACTAGATATTTTCATTACAAGGAAGCTTTTGTGTTTTGTGTGTGATGCAACAATGGAGGACCTTCGACCTGAATATATAGCCTAAAGTCTCATAAATCAACATCAATACACATTAAACTCGGGCAAATAAGGCATAACCGATGAAGAAAACGAGCAGGACATGGCATGGTCGTGTCGGGTGGCACGGTCATGACCATGCCACCTTGCAATTTTCATTTCCTGTAGTTTTGCTAAATTCGCTACTTGCTCATACCATGACTGTCATGCTCGTGCCATCTTCATCTTCTGTCCGTGCCACCTTCCTCCAAGCTCAGCAAGCCTTGATTATCATGGCCCATGATTGTTAGGCTCCACTCTCAACAAATCTCACAACTACCTCCTAGTAATTTATTACTAAATGTCTCGATCGGGCTAAAAAGAAGCAACAAGTTGTCAGAAACATCAAATTGTGAAAAATCTTAGCGACAAGTTGTCTATAACTTTCAAGTAAAATCTTCAATCATAAGTTATGAAAGGTTATTTGATACATTCAAAATAAAAATTCATTAAAAGAACAATGTACTTGGACTTTCTTTCTTTTTCACCACTTGAAACTTTAATTTTTGTACAACCTTGTTTTTCATAGTACATTATTTTTCTACTTTTGCCATAATCAGCTTTGGCAGTTATTCAATGTTGTCGAAATATGATTTTTCCTTCATGAAACAAATGTCTCCACTAAGCAAAAACAAGCATATGCACTTCAAAAAAATATGGCATATGAAAAAAAAAACCGTACTAATTTGTTTGTCATATAAAGTTTGTTGAAAAGGAACATTTACATGTCACATCATAAAATCAAACAATCATTTAAGGTCTATAATTCATAATCAATAATGCAATTTTTGAGTATGAGGAGTTTTTCTAAAGTTTTTGATTATGTATTTAAATGGAGTTGAGTTATACTTAGATCATTAGACGTACTTGTTCTTTTATCACAAATTTTCTCTGTTTACAAGATTCAGATTGAAAATATTGTTTGAAGAGAATGAATAATAAATCATTTAACCAAACTATTTTGTTACAAAAATCAATGAACATAAATCCAAACTTTTTTCCTACGCTAGCTTTATGTTGAGTTTGCCGTTGATGAGCTACATATGATTAAAAACTTACATAATAAAAATTTCTCGTTAGTAAATCATTTTATACGAAAATGAATATGAAAGAAGTGGAAAAACTCTTCGATAGAGAATAAGATTTATAGATCTCCTTAATAGAGGTTATATTATTATGGAGTAGTGATTGAGTAAAAAGGAGTGTTGAAAAGAGTTTTAAGTAGTTTTTTTTTATCGAAAGGTTTATTTTGTTATTTTTAATTACAAGTTTATTTGAGTGTGATGTTTAATTTAGATGCTTAATTGCCTTCACTTAATGAAATTCATCCTTTATTTATAAAAGAATAAAAAAATAAAATAGAAAATAGAAAAACAAATTCTCCTTATTCCTTTCTTCCCCTTCCTGAAATTATAAGTTCTAATGGCAAATGGGATTAAAACTATGTCGTATCTTTTGCAACATATGGATAGTATATCTGAATACTTTTCGATGTGTACACTCCTGAATTAAATATATTACTATATTGGAATAAAATTAAGTAATAATAAAAAGTTAATTCCTGTTTGCTTTTAACCAAAGAAAACTATCAAAAAAGGACTACTTACGCCTCCTTCGTATAAAAAAATATAGGGATAATAAATTATAGTACATAACTTTTTTTGTGTAAACATAGTATATTATTATATAAAGATATATCTATTTAAAATAATAGATTATATTTAAAAGTAAATTAAACAATGTGAAATTAGATTATCGATTCTATAAAAATAAGAATTCAACCAAAATTTTACCAAAACGAGGAGGCAAAACCCACCCCAAATTAAACGGGAACCTCAAATCTCTCAAAG
Source organism: Talinum fruticosum (assembly GCA_021018815.1). Classification (NCBI taxonomy): domain Eukaryota; kingdom Viridiplantae; phylum Streptophyta; class Magnoliopsida; order Caryophyllales; family Talinaceae; genus Talinum; species Talinum fruticosum. The sequence goes on along the minus strand of JAITYX010000030.1, from coordinate 6,882,798 downwards.
CGGAGAAATTATTAAAAAGAGATATAAAATAATAAATATGTTGTCCTAAATAAGACAATAAACGGATGAATTAATTGAAGACTTGCCAAGACTTGAGACCTGAGACCGAACCACCATGATTCATACCCGACCCAAACATGCTCACTCGAAATTCGAATGGACTAAAATCAAATTTAAACTGAAATTTTTAATAAAGTTATTTTTTGTAGGACAAATTTATTAGACCAAATTTTTTTGACCCGAAGTCAATCTGACTCAAATCCAAACCGACCCGAATCGAATAGAGTCGAAATAACGTCGAACCAATAAGGTCCGATCCAAAGTTAAACCAACCCGAATCGAACGACTCACTTACCGGGTGTACTTACCAGTATAGCAATTATTGTACCTTTCTACTACAAAAGATAAAGACGATTATAGTTTTTTCCTATAATACAGTCAATCGTTTTTTTTTTTCAAAAGATGAACAAAACAAAGGAAGCAATAGCGTCATTTTTCTTTTGCCTACATTATGATTAGTTTATAGGTTGTTTGAAAGAATGATCATATCTATGTAGATCTTAAATATTAGATAATTTATTCATTTTAAATCATATTTCATTATTTATTCAAATATTTTAAATTTCATTAGATCCAAGGAATTAAAAGAATATACAGAGGATACTATAGAAGTATTATGAGGCTAGGCCATGTAGGCATGGGCTATATAACAAGGAAACAGGCAGTTAGGAGCTTGGAATATTAATTATTATCCCCACACTACAACACTAATTGATTGCTAGGTGCTCCTCCCAACTATGCATTTTTTGGTTGTTTCTGATATTTATTGGCATTGGAAAACACAAGTCTCAACTCTCAACTAATGCCAAATCATTCAAACTATACTCTAAATAAGTCAACTATGTCTTTCTAAATTATTTTTTTGGAAAATTTAACTAATAAAATAACTTGTAGAAATTGTTGTATAATTGTTTTTATAAATTTTTATATCCACCTAGAAGCATATATTTTCAGGTAATACATTATTATTTTAGGTCCATAAAATTCCCCATATTTTTCCGTTCATCCCTCTATCTCGTTAACATACGTATGAGGAGCAGGTATTCTCAAATGTATGATTGATGTTATAAATTATGTCAACTATTATAACATAAACTTGATATTAAAGTTTTATATTCTATTTTTTAAAAATTCCGTATAATTTAAGAAATAAAGCTAACCCAAATCACTTTATTAATAAATTAATTATTTTTTGTTGCGAACTATGTGACTAAACAAGCATAGCTTAGACATGCGAGAGGTATACGCACATAATAAGTTTATATTTTTAATATGAGATTGAAACTCAGCACATAATTATGCTAATTTTATATAATAAAAGATGAAAAATATCTATAGCAGAAAGCATTGATTTGCAACTGGCACTTCATCATATGTGTATGGGTGTATATATATTCATTTCATCAGTTGTATTTGTTGTCCTTATCGTTTCCATTATATTACATTTTTGTTCCCTTACTTTCAAATTTGATATATAAGATAGGAATAACTTAAACTTTTAAATTTGGTGCCTTTTTACTTCATTTTTTTTGCTATTAATTCCATAAATTTATGATCAGTAATGTTACCTCTTCAAGGTATCGTCAACTTTAGAATACTCATCTTATGAACTTTTTAAATATTAATAATCTCACCTTTAAAGGTATTACATAAAAATAAGGTTTAAATATTGATTAATTTTAATCCAACATTCTCGAAGATATAATTGTGGCATCTAAAACTCTTTACTTATCTTTACCACCATAAGTCATTGGTGTTTTTAGCTCGAGGATTACATGGTATTATTTAGTTTACTTATCAAATGTGGATTACGTATATATTTCTTCAATCTCCAACATCATCATTCATGTAATAAGTAACCTATCCAAGCCCCAAAAAAGAGTCTTAAGTAACCGACCATATAATTAGAATTTTAAATAAAAGCATTATTGACTTCATTTTGGAGTGTGATCGAGATATTAGAAATACATATGTCCGATATATTAGTATGTTATGTGTCACAAATTTAAAAGTCAGAACTATTCTTATCTAATTTTCGTACATGTGAGATTATTTACATTCAAAAACTTTTTGTTTTTCAAAACCTATAGTAAATTTAACAGTCAAGCTATTCTCATCTAATAACGAGTGCAGTTAGTTCTAGAATCTTTCAAAACTTATAGTAAATTTAACAGTCAAAACCTATAATTATATAAGATAATAAGGATACATGTGAACCTTCATGGCATTATTATGTAAAAATATATTAATTATTTACTAATTTTTATTTAATTCACATATATAGATTCTTAGTATATTTTACGTTAATGTATTATTTCAATATACATGTAGTTCTAGAATCTTTCATAGGTAATTTCAAAAAGAATCTTTCATTGGTGAATCAAAGTCACTTATTTACATCAACATCAGTTTCTATAATTTACGTGAGAGTTAATTTTCAAAAAAATAATTTAAAGTTGAAGAACATAATCTATAGTCAGATTAATGTTGTAAGTATAGAGTCGAATAAAAGTATATTTATTATTAATTTAGTAAAAATAAAGATCAATTTTAATATTTTAAATTTAGTTTATTAAAAAAATTATCTATATGTATAGATGTAATACGCTTTCATTAATAAAATATTTTTGTATAAAAAAAATTGGTATTGTAGTACACGACCGCTATTTCAAATGCTTCAATAAATAAATAAATAAATATATATATATATATATATATATATATATATATATATATATATATATATATATATATATATATATATATATCATTGAGAATCGCATAGGCAAAACTGTAGGGCTTGTTTTTTCGATTTGTTATAAGTAACTTATTGGTATTAAGTGTAGACTACTGTAGATCATGGTTAATGAGTGTTGATTGGGCTGATGAATGCTAATTGATGTTGATCGGTGCTGGTGATTATATAGGAAATTACAAATATGAAATATGATCAAGTATATTACGATGAGTGGTGATTATATAGGAAATTATAACTATAAAATATGTTCAAGTGCATTCTGATGAATTTTAATTAGTGCTAATTAGTGTTGATCACTAAAAATATGGATTTATGATAAATTAAAAAGAACAAACTCATAATTCAGGAACTTCAGATAATACAAGTAAAATATCTATACTATAACACTAGGCTACGTGATAACATTTACTTAATATTAAAAAAAAACAGTTATCTAATAAAAAATAAAAAATCAATTAAAATCAGAATTTTTACATTGGATATAATTACACCATTAATGTGTAATTTTTATTAATTAATTTTACAATTGTTGTATCAAATATAGATGAAATTTAAAAGTTGTATTGGACCTTATCTTTTGATCCTTTTGAAAAATTAATATAATTATTAACCTTTTCCAAAAAAATAAAGATAAAATATGAAACCATTATCATGGATTCGTAACCACTATTTTTGGTTATTTTTATGCATTTTTTAAATATTAGAGTTATAACCCTTGCTATGCAAGGATATTAATTAAATTTATTTTTACAATAAGTTTTTTTAATTTATTATTTATAATTAATTTATAATAATAGAAGCTAAAAAATATAAGCGGAGGTATTTTCTTTAAATAATTAAAATAACATTATTTTTAAAAATATTTCATAACTTATTTAAAATTATTTAAAATTTCAATTTCTTTTGAAAAAATTGTCCTATAGAGTGAAGATAATATTTTATCTAACTTGACAATATTATTCGATATTATTCACTAAATCAAAATAAATTAGTTTTAGAAATATACACATCCAACATCATCAACATACGATGTGTAATTTTATAAAAAAAAAAATTAGTTAATCTTTAATTTAATTAAATACAGGAACTATTTAAACATCTTATATAATTATCTTACACTATTGCAATATCACATAAATATCCTACATGTCGATCATACATTGATTCTACCCAATTTTTAATATATATATATTAGGCCTATACCCTTGCTCGAGAGGATTTAAGGTAATTTTTTTTTCTAATTTTATTCATAACTTCATACACAATTTTTTTTTAAAGTAATATTTTCAAATTTTCATTATTTTAAATTTAATTGTAATTATATGAACCTCTTTTATGAGCTATTAGGAGAGTTATAATTAAGTATAACTTTCTTCATATCAAGGAGAATTGTCAAGGATAAGTAAAATGTTAGCATTCTTTTTCATTCTTGCTAAATAGCAGTATCAATTACATTCTATGTATAAAAAAATCTTAAATTTGTTGATCTCATAATAATTACAAGTGTTTATTTTTCAAAAATTTGTATACTTTCTTTTTCAATAATAATTTATTTAACTACTTGTTTATGACATATATAATTATCACAACAGTAATGTAGAGTTTTTGGTACTTAGATAATATTTCTTTTTAACATAATTTAATAACTTATCACATTAATTTTTTTTTGGTAAGGTAAACTATGTTTACTTAGCTATTTATACGACAACAGTTATCTACTATATGGTACCTTATGTGAAAATCTTACATGTCATTCATACATGAATTCTACCTAACTTTTAATATTTTATATATATATATATATATAATGTGATAATCATCTTATAATTATGCAAGAAGAAATTTTCATAAGATATGAAGGCTCTAATCAGTATAGTAATAACTTCACTATTCAATACTTACGCAAAATAAAATAAAAATTGATAGGATCATCTTGCCCTCTTTTCAAACATTTTTATGAGGTTTTATTTCTTATTGTAAGTTACTTATTATCTTAACTAAAGATAATTTAAACAAACTTCTTATAAGGAAGAGTACGTAAATCTTACTCTATTTTACAATAATAATAACTCTTACCGTAATTCTTACTTGTGTCGAGTTTAGAAAGAATTAAAGATGTAGACAGATTTACCTCTATGCGCATTCAACCGATAAAGAGACCAATTACCTAAAAAATATTTTAAAATTGAAAATCTTATTAATTTATTTTATGTAAAGATTTTAAAATAAATTCATTGGTCAACAACACATTACTAAATATATATATTTCATACAATGATAGACCGACATGAATTTATTTCCACGCAATTGCACATGGAACCAAGGGCTACTTTGACTTATTCCTTTTGTTAATTATTATCTTTTAAAGATTTATATAGGCACTACTAAACAAATATACGAGTGTCTCATTGGTTGCTATTTAAGCAAGCCCTTCTTTTTGTTTTTCTCATTTGTCAATTATTCAGCCCATCCTCTGAAACTTAATAAATTTAATCGACTTTATATATATATTGAGAAAGAATATTATATAAATTGAATAATTAAAGAATATTAGGGGTATTCGTACAGACCGTAGGTTACCCCTACGCATCTTGGCTTGGCTGGTCAATTGACTTTGCTTTGAATGCTCCCAACCGTACGTTCCAATCATGTTGGCATAATTGCTAGTACAGTACTACTATTTGCTGCTTTCCACTTACCCTTTATTCATTCTATATGTTTTTTCAATCAAGAAAACTGTTTTCTTTTGTAAGTTGAAGATCTTTTTTTTTTTTGGGGGGATTGGGGTTTGGGGAAGCAATAAAGATTAACCGATCCACGCGTAAAAGAAGAGTTGAGTTGATTATTCTCATTCTTAACTTTAGGCTATCCCTGGCTAGCAGTCCAGCCCCGCGCTTCGCTTGTGCCACTCATCCGAGCGTCAGAAGACAAGTGCCACTATCTTCATCTTGATGTTTGAACTTGCGTTTGGTTAAGTTGGTTTAATATATGCTCATTTTCTTTTTAAAAAATACTTTAAACACTATATATGTTTATAACCTTTAATTAAATATTAAAATTTTATGTTCATTATTGATTAATTTTTTTGTACTTATTACCCCTCTCTTCTCTTAAGTTGGTCTCTCCATTTACACATAACATCCTCTTTCTTCCCCCTCCCCCTCTTCTCTTAACTCTTTGGGACCTCTCAAATTCTCTTATATGCACATATTATCTTATACTCACAAATTCCACATCATTACTAAATACTTACAAAACTCCCCTTAATTCCCCTTTCCCCTAACATTTCTTGATATATGTCGTAAGAGTATAAACTTTCATGTGTACAATAGATGCACTGTTTTCTCTCACCCAATCGTCTCCCCCTTCCCCCTCCTAATTATCTCTCTTCATTTAAACATAACACTCTCTCTCTCTAAAAATTAAATAAATTAATATTACAAAATAACATAAGAAATCAATTAAAATAAAAAAATTTAAATCTCACCCAAAAAGATAAATTGTAGTTGAAATATTTTATAGATTGAACAATTATTTAAAATTTTTTAATTATTATATAACTATTAAAAAGTCAATCTTGATGCAACGCGTGAATTGAAAAATAAAATTATTGTATATGATTGATACACTTTATAATTTGTAAAAGAGGGGGTGGCGTGGGGTGGAGGGTGGAGGGTTGGACAACTGTGTTAGGGGTAGATTATCAGCAATATATTTTTCAACTTTATTATCCCTATTACTTTGGGAATAATAATGTTATCATTTTATGAATTAAGATATCTTTTTATCGAGATCTATTATAAGAAAAGCACTGAAAATATGAATTTAGATTTAGAGTATACTATATATACACTTGGGATAATTAGAAAGGAGGATTCGGAACGACAATTGTTCAATTAGTTATTATTTATGTTAGTAGTACTATTTAGAAAGTAAAAAATGGGACAACATTTATATCATATATCTTACTCTATACATTTGGATCATATAATATTTATTGATAAGAAAATTTTCAGTTTTTTTGGTGAAAACCTACAAATCAAGTGAAATATTAGGAATTTAGAAAATAAATTTACTACTGGTCTACTCTATAGTTTGTAAAGCATGTTTTTTGGGAATGGGAGAGGGAGAGGGGAGGGGTGGGTTTGACAATGTGCTTTAGGGGTGGATTGTAAGCAATTATACGTTCCTAACTTTACTTTTGTTGACTATGATAAAATCAAGAAAACTAAAAATGTTTAGGCATTATAATATTTAGTGCATTCCTTCTTTTTTTTTTTTCATTTTAAGTACATCTTTAAATCATCTCAAATATATTGAAACTTGAGTTCACTGTTTACATTTATTAGGTAATTATATCACCAGTTGATTAACCAAAATATGTAATTGGCAATAGTAATTTAACTAACGATGTATAATTAGTATATATCCGGCTGCTTAGAAATGGGAGTGTGGTGAGATTGGTTATTGAATAGGATGGATATTTAGAATTAGTACTATCTAGAAAGTAAAAGATGGAATAACAGTTATACCATATATCGTGGTCTATTAATCTACAATATGTAACTTTTTATTAGAGGCCGATTGAAAGTTGTATTTTTTAAAAGTGAAAAACAAGGGTTTTTAGTTACTTTAAAAATAAAATTACAATACATGGTTGGTCTAATTTTTTATTTGTAAAAAAATGGTTTTTTTTTTTGGGGGAGGGCGGGGAACATACAATAAATATAACAATAATTTATTTATGGTAAAAGTTTTACACTGGTACATTATTTACTTTTGAATTTAAGATATTTTGTTAGAGTTGATATTAGAAATAGATAGGGCAAGTGAACTTTTACCATTCTTCAAGATATTATTGCAATTCTTCTCCATAGGACTTATTTAATTCTTAATTTTATGTGCAATGATAGTAAAAATATAATTACATATTCTTTTTATACTTAATTGTGTGTATATATAGAAAAATTAATAAACCTAAACTGTAGTATATACAATAAAATGTTAAACAATTATTATGTACCATGAAAGATTAATTGAGTTTTAAGTTAATATATTTTAATTTAAATATTTTATACATTGAGCTATTATTTAATGATTTTTAAACTATTATTTAGTTATAGTTATTGAAAAAGTCAATTCCGATGCAACGCGCGAGTCTTAGCTAATTAAATTATATGTGTGTGCGTGCGCGTGTGAGTGTGTATATATATATATATATATATATATATATATAGGGAAGATATTTAGTCGGAAATAGGTTTTAGGGTGAGAGTTAAGAACTTTGAATTTGATCCCTTTATTTCTCATCCAAAGATCACGAGATCTGTCACGTCACCCACTCCCTTCTACCCGCACTCCTCACCTTCCGGTTACAGCATCACCACCGGCTGCCTTCCGGTTCACAGTACCACCTGTAGCCTATGCCAAACGACCACCACCACAAGATTCGCGAATGGATGGTGGAAGCTAACTGGAGTTCCTTGTCCATCGGCGAGCCGCGTGGTGGCCTTCATTAGGCTTGAAACCCTTCTCCAACCAAGTGACATTCTCTCTCCTCGTCCGGATCCGAGCATCTTGCCATTGTCGGGCAACCCCCATTTTTCGCTCAAGTCATTTTTTCGACAACAGAATCTGGCGGAAATTAACGAAAATCATAGAGCGGAACATATAAACTCATTAGGCCCCTACCTCCTTTAGGCTTGGTAGTGGAGATGCTCCGGCAGAAATGGCGGCTAGAGGATGGTGGTTGTGTGGCTAAGAGGAGTGACAAAATGTGTGTGAGGGCTGAAGGATTATATTAGTTAGGGATGAAGATGTGGTTTAATTTCATCTATTAGATTGTAAATAAACAGTTGAGATTAAAATTTCTCAATTTTCACCCAAACTTACAATGATGACTCTTCAAAATTATGGTTGTTATTTGTCCGCATCACCAGAAAATTATGAAAATTAGCGGAGAAATCGTTAACAATTAAGCAACAAGTTCAGCTAAGAAAACAACTCTCGAGGGTGTTATCATATTTTGATGCCTTACATTCAATAGTATGGTTAAAATTAGTAGTAAATGTTAAACAGTTAGACAAAGTTTTGCTTTTTAGGCATGAGCTATGAGGATATTTCTTTATTCCCTCCACTCCTAGTAGTGGGAGTCGAAATGGAAAAGATTGTAGTAATCGATTTGAAATAATAAAGAGTGGTAAGAAACGACAATCAGTTGTTAGGAAGTGGCACACATGTATGTGTATGTGTGCACATGTGTGTTTGCATGTGTAAAGGAGTAGTTAGGAATAACAATAAAAGAACTCAAAAGAATAGGCTTGTTGTGTAAAATTCTTAAAGCTTCTCCATTTGAATAGTTAAGAGAAGCAATAAGCTGGCACAAATTGCAGGGAGTAGTTAGGAGTACTAAGAAGCAATTAAAAGCAATAATGAGTTATGAACAATTATAAATATATGTGTAAGGGAGTGATTAGAAGCGGTAAAAAGAAACTAAGAGTACTAAGTGATAGTAATAAGCGGTTATAAGCAGCTCTCATCTTCCCCCATAGGAAAACCCTAGTTGCCTCAATCTTTTCTAGTTAAGGGCTGTCATCAGCCATAATTGTTAATGGTAAGCCCATTTTATTTTCCAGTGCTCTATATTAGCTATAGTTAGATTTATTATTAGTTTTATATATATTTTTTTGATGATTCTCTCTATTTCAATTGTGAGAGTTAAGTTTCCCTCCGCTTTTGACTTTTTATTCTGGTTTGAGTTTTGTCTCTCGTCCTTGTGCGAGTTTTTGTAAATCTGAAGGTATTAGATTGTGGAAGATGATAGAGTTTACCCTATAAAATTTGCTTATTTTGACTTGGGGATGAATCGATAATGAAATTTCATAAGGTTATATCATAACGATCTTGTTTACAAGTGTAGCTCATCATGTCAAGTAGATACTTGCTCCAAAGAATTATACTATATAACTCGCCTACATTCGAAAAAGGCACAATGATGTTGAAGAACACGGTTAATGACCAGAAATATGCTACAATATTAGAACCGATCGATAATGTATTTACCATTAACTTTTTAAAGATGAATATTTATTTTAATGTTTTAGATTTATTCTTATTAGATTATTTTCAGTGTAGATGTCATGTGAATTTTCATTAATAAATATCTTTTTTCCATAAAAAAATGGTTATAAGCAATGATTGGTTAACTTAAATGCTAAAACGAAACTTAACCCAGCCCTATCGATACATATAGATTTTAAAAAAAAAAAAAAAAACTGTTTATAAGGTTGATGAGTGAATATAATATTTTGTTGAACACAAGACTGAGGTCTAGATGAATAAAATTCATCGCAGTGAAACAACTTCTCTACTAAAATCATCACTCATTAGGGAAATTCAAATCTATTTGTAATTTTTGTTCTTTTCTTTATTTCACCTTTTTAATCATAATAATACAAATAATCAAAATATAAAATATTTAAAAATTAGATACGATTACCAAAAAAAAAAAAAAAATTAATTTTATAACTGTATCGACTATCATACGATCTTATGCAACAAAAACATATCCAAAATACTTCTAAATTGCATATACATTTTCTAGGAATATATTATATATACAAGAATTAGAAATCCAAAAATGTGATAAGAGGCAATCATCAAAGCTGGGGTGAAGCTATTCTTGTTCTCATACAACATGAGCTAGTCAAAGTGCAAAACATCTAACTACATGACAAAATGCCTCTTCAATGAAAGAGACGATTGGCTTATGCGATCTCTTATTGAATTATACAAAGTCTATTTATCATATTATAAAAAATCTATCTTTTTTTTTATTTGATATTTAAATAATGGCAAATATAACTCTAGTTTTGGCCAATACCCTTCACGCAATAGCTGGTCAAAACCCAAAGTATAGGCTTCTAAAACCTACCAATAGGCTATTAAAGTATGGGATAACAATATATAACCTCTTATTTATTTTTAGTGCCTTCTATTTTTTTTAATTTTTTAAAGTTCAGTTAAGTTTTAGTTAAAAAGTGAAATAACTGCTATCAAAAAAACAAAAAGTGAAATTACGACTTAAAAAAAATGTCTTTATTGACAAAGTATGTATTTAGAGCATTTGTATATATAAGAAGATCATAATGTATATCCTTAGAATAAAATTTTATTTATTTTTTAATCTAATATTTTTCTCAAACCTTTTAGAGAGCAAAAGATTCTTTTTCTTTATTATTCGAACAAGATATTGATTCGATACAACAACTCTGTAGACATGCGGTTTTCAACTTGATATTATCTATTTAACATATATGATGTATAAAATTCGGTTCAATCTCTGCATATGTAGATGATATTTGTCTTTTTTTACTATCTTTTTATATTTCGCATGATATATTTTTAAAATTGTTATTAAAATGCATAAACTTACAAGTGACCTTTCTTTTAAAACTTGATTACCATTTATCTTACTTCACTCATTATTGTTGTTATGCTATTAATGTTACTACAATTATTCAATAAAGAGGAAAATCCTTGTATGTTAATAATTAAGTTAGTATCTTAATCATCATGAGAGTTAAATAGTCTAACATTTAGATGTATTATTTTGTTATTTGGATGTCTTGAAATCCTTTTAGCATCTTTGAGCTTTGCTTATACAAGGATAATTTAGTTTGGTCTATAAAAAATCTATTATGAATCTTCTTCTTCTGTATTGAAAATTATTTATTTTTTGGGAAATTGTTACTTTATCTTAAAAGTTACTAATATTGCAATATTTGAGGAAAAGCATAATTATATTTCAAGAATAAATTGATCTATCAGTGTATTACAAGGTAGCTTTAAAAGAGGAACTTTTTTGTTTTTTGGGTAGCATTCCATATTATATTATATTTGAGTTATTCTAATCTGATGTTGTAGATGCCCTTATGACCATTCGTCTTAAAACCCTAATTTTCTTTACTAAAAAATCGACTTTGTCTCTCCCCTTGATCCCCGGTCTATACAACTGCGACGCGTATGGCAAAATGGGATGGGTAGGGAAAATTAGGGGTTTAAAGATTAATTTTTTTTTGTCTTTTAGTAATTCCAAGATCGACTAATAATTTTTACCTCCAATAAAAAAAGGAAAAAGGGTTTGGCTTTTTGGTTTCAACTTTTATATTATAATAGTTTAGAAGGAATCCTATTACTATTCAAAGAAGTGCACCATCTCTTTTTCTCTAATTTAGTGACAATCATTTATGACTATTTTGTTTTACAACAATAACAAAATTTTATATTGTCGATTTGAGGAATCTCGTGTATTTATTAACCAAAATAGTTGGTTTGATCCTATTCGTGAGATTCCGTAATTATTCCATTTCAATATTAAAAAAAGTTAGAAATTTTGGGGTTTTTTTTTTTTTTTTGAGATTGGATGGTTTAAGATAATCTAAATATAAGTAGCCTTATTCAGCGATGAAGTTAGAAAATTTATTTAAAGGTGTCCCTTTTTGGTATTTTAAAATTTTTTATGAGTGTCCTTTCCACAATTTAATAAATGTTTGAGGATTTTTACACATTAATTTTGACAATTTTTTGCCAACTGTGTCCCGAGATACTGTTAGATAGCCTTATTTTTGCAAGTATTTTTAGCCACAACTATAAATTCAGACTGTCAAGTAACAGAATAGAGGTTAAAATCTAACATAAATAGATGCTTTAACATATAAAGCAAAAAGAATAGATTTATATATGACCAAAATTATATATATATATATATATATATATATAAAATTTAAAAAGAAAATATTCTTGAGATTCTTATATAATCTTTGGATTGATGGAAATAGAGAACCCTTGAATGAGATGATGTGGATAACATGAAGTCCACTAAATAAAAATTAGGAAGCTTTGGGGGATCAACCTTGGGCCATGGCCAGCAAATATTTTAGCTTATTGGCCCATTTATGCTTATAATGATAATTTAATCATAGGCCTATTCTTTTCTCTTAGACCCCCTAGTGGCCCAATATTCTGTTGTGTTAACTTTTTTGACTTTGGCCCACATGAGCACTTACTTTTTTTCTTTTTTAAAAAAAATTGGAAAACTTGGCCCCTTCTTAGATTCTCATTACCTCTTCCAAGCATCCTCCCCACATGATAGGAGTAAACAAATAAAAACTAAAAAGAGAGGTCAAAAGTTCTTGTGAATCGTACATATACATTACACGTAGTGCATGAAAACCTCTTCCAACTTTTTGGGTTGATTTCAATTTATAGTCTAAGAAGAGGTGGATATTTGATGATCAAAAAAATTTATCTTGGTTTCCAACTTCTTTCTCTCGCCTCTCATGCAGGCATCCATGGTTTCCTCCATCACTTATCTTGGTCCTCCTTAGGGATGGCGGTTAAGTTCGAGTTCAACACAAATCCGACCTGATCCAAGGCTAAATTCGATTCAAATCCAAATTTAAAAAATTAAATTCAAACCGGATTAAAAATTCGAATACGAATCGGATTGGATCGGATCGGATTCGGATCCTGGGACCTCCGAACCGATAAAATATCCGACTTGTTTAAGTAAAAATAATATTTTAAAAAAACGCTTGATGCACTTAATATTGAAACTTAGGAAACCCTAGCCAAGCCGACCACTTTCTCTCATCTTCTCAAAGAAGCCTCGAGCCCTGTCTTCTCCCCCAAACACCGTCCCCGCTCCCGTTGTTTCTTAACCTCTCTCGGTCATCTCATCGTCGCCTATTGTCATCTTAGAGCAGGTCATCTTGTCTACGCTGTTTCTTTCCCTCTTTGAGTGGAGCAACCCTAGTTGTCGGCCTTCTCAAACCAGGTTGCAAGCACTCGAGTCTCAAGAAGAGAAGCTTTTGTCGCCATCGTCGCAGACCTCCGTCGTTATCCTCCACGGCTCCCCCTTCCGGTAATTATCGCCACCACATAATTTTTTTGTTTGATATAAGTTGATCTCGTCTAATTTGACGATGCCTCCAGCCTTCGGTTTAGCCGCCTTCGTCGCCACTACAAACCTTCGCAGCTCCTCCTGGAAAATTTTATGCAAACAAAATCGACAAAGATGATCGGATCGGATTTAGGTCATATGTGGATTATATGGATATTAATCGGATCGGAGGTCCAATGGCTTTAGATCGGATTTTCGGATCTGATTATTAATCGATTGGATTCGAAGGTCACATATCCGACCCGACTTGACCTATGACCATCTCTAGTCCTCCCACATCGCCTATCGCCTCTACCATCTTTTACGCTTTACTGACCCTGGCCGAAACATCCATTGTTATGGTCTCCTCTTCAGCCACCATAGATGTTTTGGCCGCTTGTTTCTCTCCCCATCTCAACAAATTAGCCTTTCCCTTACCCTCCTCTCCCGTACTTCACTTGGACACCAATGTTGTTGTCGCTTCGACCTCCATCTATCCCTACTATCTTCCCGGGTTTGGTGTTATATGTGTTTCCTTATTGGGTGCCATTCATGGTGCATTAAAACCTGGACTTTTTGATCCAAGCTCCGCTCTTTATGGTTCCTATTCACTCTCTTACCCATATTGGGCATCAATGCTAGGCTCTCGGGTTCTTATAGCGACATCCCTACTTTTCCTTCAACGATTGGAATGTAACGACTTAAATTACCACTTAATGTTGAAACTTAGAATAGAAACCTAGCCAAGCTAGCCACATTCTCTCATCTTCTTAAAGAAGTCTCGGTCTTCTCTCCCCGGGACACCCTCTTGCTCCCGCTGTCTCTCGGCCTCTTTCGGTCATCTCATCACCATCGGTCATCATTTTGTCGCCAATCATCTCGTCTATGCTCTTTCTTTCCCTCTCCGAGTGGTGCAACTTTATTTTTCGGCCTTCTCAAACCAGGTTGCAGTACTCAAGCCTCAAGAAGAGAACTTTTTGCAGCCACCATCGCAAATCTTCATCATCATCCTCTGCGGCACTCCTTCTTGGTAGCCATAGCCACCACATTACTTTTTTTGTTTGATATAGTTGATCTCGCTCGATTTGACAAGGCCTCCAGCTTTCGGTGTAGCCGCCCTCGTCACTACCGCAAACCTCCGCGGCTCCCCCGGAAAATTTTATGCAAACAAAATTGAAAAAGATAATCGAATCGGGTTTGGGTTGGATTCACATCATGTGGATATTAATCGGATCGATTTGGATCGGAGGTCCAACTTTATCGGATCGGATTTTCGGATCGGATTATTAATCGGATCGGATTTGGAGGTCACATATTTAACCCAAATCCGACCTATTACCATCCCTAGTCCTCCCACACCACCTATCGCCTCTATTATCTTTTTTGCTTTTGCGGCCCTTCGTGAAAAAATCTGTTGTCATGGTCTTTTCTTCGACCAACATAAATGTTTTGGTCGCATGTTTCTCTCACCCCAGCTCCACAAATTAGCCTCTCCCTTACCCCTCTCTCCCGTACTTCACCTGGACACCAACGTCGCTATCACTTCAGCCCCCATCTATCCTTGCTGTCTTCCCGGGGTTTGGTGTTGTACGTGTTTCCTCATCGGGCGCCATTCATGGTGTGTTGGGACCTAGAATTTTTATCCAAGCTCCGCTCTTTATGGTTCCTATTCACTCTCTTACCTATATTTGGCATTAATGTTAGGCTCTAGCTCGAGTTCTTATGGCGACATCCGTACTTTTCCTTCAACGATTTGGATAGTTAATGTAACGACTTACATTACTAAAACACTTGTCTCGGTTGATGATTTTTTTGTCCTGGCGTATTCGGTTCAGGTCATTCGTTGTTATGCATCGGTTGTATGGGATGCTTGATAGTTCCATCGTCCAACCACGGCCGCATCCCATGCTTGCTACCGAGAGTTCACAACCCTGGTTTCAATTTGTGGCTTTGAATTAATCAATTGGTTCATGCTTGGTGTTTGCCACGGTCTCCAAGGACACCCTTAGTGAGGTATGTAATCCGACACATTCGATTGAGGTTTGGCAGCGACTTGAATTGCATTTTAATCAAGCTAGTGTGGCACATGTACTTGATTTAAAACATATGCTCACTAATATTAGTATGGTTGATCCTCAATCAATGGATAAGTATCTCCATTATATTACATCAATTGTTGATGCCCTAGCTGTGATTGAATGTTTTGTAATAGACATAGAGTTGACATAGTTTATTATAACCGGCTTGCCTAATGATTATGATGCATTTATTACAACTTTTTCTATGTTGCCCGGGAGTACCTCATTTGATGACTTCATTACAGAGTTACTCTTTTACGAGTAACATATCAATTACAAAAGAGACCATTAACCCACCTTGCATTTTGCTTTCATCGCCACTACAAGAGATGGCTTTAGAGGAACCGTATGCGGTTCGAGTTTAAAAAGCAACAATAACACCAGTAATAAGGGCAATCGACGTAGTCGAATAACCACAACAATCGGGGTCATAATTAGCAAAATTACCAAACTTCACAGATTCTCGCATACTTATTCTAGGAGTGTGTCTACAGGTAGTGTTCTATATGATTTAATTGATTCATTTGTTGATATTGTTACCTCTTCGAATTTGTCTAGTAATGTTTTATCTACAAGCACTAATCGATCCGAAGGGGTCTAAGGATCTCACCAAGATGTTGTCTCTAGATGTGTTATATTCTAGGCTATTCATCTTAGACATGTCCTAACCGATACAACCCGCATACCTAGTCGGTGCTTTCGACATATGCTACCTTCAATCTTAGCAATGTTGATGAATAGCTTTGGTAACCTCATTCAGCTGTAACATCTCACATGACACTCAATGATGGTAAGCCATCTTTTAAATCCTTTTACATTGGTTCTACTCATGTTTTAAGTACATAATGATACTTTACTTTCCATTACGCATGTTAACGTATCATTGCTCCCTATTAAGATCTCGTCCATTTAATCTTAGGAATGTTTTTTAATGTGCCTCAACTTCAATATAATTCGCTTTCTATTAGAAAGTTATGTCGCGACAATAACTACGAGTGTCATTTTTTACTTTTCCCGTGTTCGTGTCCGTGTCCATGACAACACCTCGGGTGATGTCCTTTTGCGAGCTAGTAGTCCCGATCTTGTCTACACTTTACCTGTTTCCACCCTTCTTCCTGTTCATGTTGCTTTGATTGTTTTTGGAGATCTTGGGCATCATCATTTGTGTCATAGTGGTGCTCAAGTTTTTGATGTTTTGAAGAAGAATAATTCCGGTAAACGTAATTCGGTTTTCTTAGACAATTGTACAACTTATCATTTAACTAAATCTCGTAGACTTCCTTTTACTTCGTAGAACATCGAACAACTTTTCACTTAGAGTTGATTTATTCTCATGTTTAGCGATCGCCAGTTTAATCTCATAGTGGCTCTAAATATTTTGTGTGTTTTATTGATGATTATTCTCGATTCACTTGGCTTTATCTCATGAAATGCAAAAATAAAGTTCGCGTGATTTTTACTAAATTTTAAGTTTTAGTTGAAAACTTATTTAACTACAACATTAAAATTTTTCAATATGATGGAGGTTGGGAATTTGATTACTCTTCTATGCTTGAGTTATTTCATGAGAAAGGCATTTTCTTTCGAAATTTTATTCTAATAAAGAACGAGAATAGTGTGGTAGAACGCAAGCATCATCATATTTCCAAAATGGTTTGTACCTTTCGATTGATGTTATTATGCCTGATTACTCTTGGTTAGATGCTACCAATGTTGTTTCTATACCGTTAAGAGGCTTCCCACACCTGTTTTGCAAAACTAAATGCCTTTTGAGGTCTTATTTCGAAAGCACCGAATTTTTTTTTTTCAAACTTTTTGGGTGTGCTTGTTTTCCTAATTTTATGGCCTCTTCTACAAATGAATTAGAACGTCGTTCTGTTTCTTATACTTTTCTTGGTTATGATGCTCAGTATAAAGAATATCGTTGTTTGGATCCAGTTTCAGGATGTGTCTTTATTAGTCGTAATGTTCGATTTCGTGAAAATCACTATCTTTTCCGGAACCGATTAACAAAGCTCCCTACATGACTCGACCATATGTTTTAAGTCCGAAGAGCATCTTACAACTCACTTTTATGAGTTCCTTTGTGTACTGTGTTGCCATTTCCTATCACTTCCAGGTCAATCTCTCATCTTCATGTGTTTAGTCTACCCGTTTTAGCTAGCTCGCCTCGACACATCTAGCTTATTCTCTCGATTAGGTCTGTCATTGTGTCCTTCCTCCTCAATTGTTGGGCCTCTTTCACATGGTCCCTACTCGCCGTTGCTTCTTGAGCCTCGGGATGATCCATCATCTTCTTCTTTCTTACCCGGCATTCATGTGTCTATCCCTTCCCGGATTCGCTCGTTGTTGAACCTTCTACCTCTTCGTTGTGTTGGCCCCTTTGGGTCCATCCAATTGTCATCCAATGTAGATTAAATCTAATTCAAGTATTGTCACCCCAACAGTATTTTATACCTTTCTCGTGTTTACTTGTTGAAGTTGAACCTAGTTCATTTGCTAAGGCATCTAAACATTCTAAGTGGATTGGTGCAATGATTGAGGAGTATAATGCTCTTCTTGCTAATAACGGATGAGGTTTGATACCTTCTACACCTAAACATAATATTGTTGGCAATAAATGGGTTTATAAGATCAAGTAATGATCTAACGGTAGTATGGAGAGACACAAGGCTCGATTAGTAACACAAGGACTTCATCAATACGTTAGCATTGGCTACCATGAGACATTTATAGTCCCATTGTCAAACCGGTGACAGTTTGACTTCTTCTTTCCTTGGTTGTTTCTAATAATTTGCCTATAAGACAATTAGATGTCAAGAATGTGTTTCTTCATAGCACTTTGACTGAGGAAGTTAACATGGAACAACCTTCTCAATTTGTTATCCCTTAACTTTTTCGAGGCCTCGTAAATTGGAAAAGGCCATCTATAGTTTGAAACAGGCCCCACGGGCTTGGTTTTATCACTTCGATAGTTATCTCATGACTCACGATTTTGTGTGTAGTCATGCCAATCCTTCTATGTTTATTTGTCACACTCATTTTTACATTCTCATCTTCTGCTATATGTTAATAACCTAGTTCCGCAGGCATATTTGAAGCTCTATTTCACAAATTTATTAGCCTCCTTTCTCGGTGATTCGCAATGAAAAGACTTGGTTATCTTCATTATTTCTTGGGTATACAAGTGGTTCATTCTCCCTCGGGAATTATTTTGACTCAACAAAGGTATGTTCTTGATCTTTTATACGAATTTAAACTACAAACTATAAAACATGTTAAAACACCTTTTGCTATCCGGATCACTTTATCCCTTTCGGATGGTGAACTGTTTGCAGGTGACACTCATTATCGTAGTATGGTTGGAGTTTTACAAGTACTTAACTATGACTCGACTTGACATTGCATATGCAAGTGCATGTAGTTTCTCAATTTATGCATGTTCCTCGCACTATTCACCTTCATGCTCGCCAAGCGTATTTTTCGCTATTTATGTAGGCACTCTAGTGCATGGTTTGTGGTTCGGATCTATCAAGTGTTCTAACTTAGTTGTAGCATATTCTGATGCTTATTAGGCTAGCTTGCAAGGACTATCGTCATCCCACCACTAGTTATGTTGTTTTTCTTGGATCCAATCTTATTGCTCGACACTCCAAGAAGCAACCTATTGTATCCAAGTCATCCACCGAACGAGAGTATCGTGTTGTAGGTTACATAGTTGCTGAAGTTATCTAGGTTAGCAAGCTTCTTTATAATCTTGGGAGCTCGATTGTATTCTTACAAGATTAGTGCTACATACATGGCTAACAATCTCGTGCAACATGATTGTAGTAAGCACATCGCTGTGAATTATCATTTTGTTCGAGAGCGAGTTGTCGATGGTGATCTTGTAGTTCGTTATCTCCCTACTTTCTCACAGGTTGTCTGTTATTTTTTACGAAAGGTCTTCCTTCTCAACCTTTTGTATTACATAGAAACAATATGCCCATACGTCCCCTTCCTCCGATCAGATTGGGGGGTGTTAAAGATGTGATTTTGTTTATACACATCATATATATGACACTCGGGTATCCAAGTTTAGATAAGCCATCATACCACTAAATCTAATATCTTTATTGTATTCTTAATAATTGAAAACTTTATATAACTTATACAAAAAAGCTTACTATATATTATAATATTGCTCATTGTATGCACTAATAATGCATAGAATCTTTTCAGTAGATAATGCTTATCATAAAAACTTAACGTGTTCGTCATATATACTGATAATGCTCACCCATATATATCTTATAAAAAATGTTTCATTTTCACTCACCGATATGAATTCTTATTATATATAGTGACTTAATGACAATACTCATAGTATAGATTCGACCCTCATAAATGAACAAACTGCTTCTCAAATATACTGTTAAGTCATATCAATTATGTTACAATTGACATTAAATATCACAATGTACTGATAGTGCTTATTAACAAACCCTTTTCGAGATGGTATATTTCTTATATATGACACTAATCTTCAAGAGACTCAATCAACTAAATTAGCTTATACTATGATAAGTAATTTCTAAATAAACTGAGAATTTTGAGTGTTGCTCCTTAGGAACATGAGTGATGGAATATAAAAAGCAATTATGTGGGGCAAGGTCAAAAACCTTTTTGAACAAAAATGTTAGAGAGAGAATCTAATCAAAGAAAGAATATGCTTCAAAATAAAATTGCTAGCTATACCTTATTGAACATGAAAAAGAAGATTTTTAATTTGTACATTATGGCCCAAAAACAAAAAAAAAGAAGGTATAATTCGAGATGAAATAGATGAAGAAACGTTTAGTATTTTTAGGGTTTGTTCGAACTTATATAAGATACACATAAACAAAAATATAAATAGAAATGAATATAAACGAACATAAACAAATATAAACAAATATAAACAAACAAAATGAACAGTAAATTAACGTAAACGACACATAAACAAACGAAATGAGTTGTTAGATAAGAAACAAACTTAAACGAATGAACATAAATGAAAATAAATGAATATGAACGAACATAAACAAACATAAAATAAACGGATATAAAATATAGATATTGTTTTTTATGTAAAGTCCAACCATTACTTATTGATTGATGAAACAATGGATATCATCAAGGGGAACATATGGCTATTGTTGTGAGATACCTTGAAAAGTATGGACCAGTCGACCACACTTTTTTTTTTTTTCTCAACAACCTCTATAATAAAGACACTTCATCACCAACTTTAAAGGATGAAAATATTACCTTTTATTTTTCTTCCTTTTGTTTTATTGTGAATAGTCAAAATATTCGAGGTAAAAGGAAAAAGGTTGTGATGCTGCGAGTAAGTTATGGGAAGTAAATGGGGTTGCCAAACATTGATGGGTAAGGGTTGCTCTACTCTAATTCTTTCTTATTGGTGCTTCCTTTTTGTCTATTTTTTCATTTTATTTGGTAAGTCCGTGTCCCACGTTTGTCTTTTTGTAAGGTAACACCTTTTTCTTTAATTCGTCGATCAGATTTCTATATTAATACATTTCGGTGTCATTCAAGACTGAATAAGCAAACTTCTTAAGACATGAGCGATGTATTATGATAAATCTTTATTTTCGCAGTAGACCCTAGCTAAAATGTATCGAGATGAAATGATAGCGATAACGTAAGTAGGGTTAAATAGAGTCATTATAGAAGACGACAATAACATAATATTTCAAGTATTGAAGGGACAAGTTCAATTCCTTTGCAATTTTTTTGCGTTCTTTCATAATATCCATTTATAGCTTGGCTTGGCATATATATATGCATCTATCAATCATGTTTTTAAAGAGGAAAATATGTTGATTATCAAAATTTGAGCACTTGATTATATCATCATCGTTGATAAATGATAAAAAAATTATTTTGTCAAATTGTATTATAGTTGACTAAAACAATATGTATGTCTAGATTTCGTCTCCTTCCTTTCTCTAGAGTAGTAGGTATTCAAAGTGGTTTTAAATCTAAAATTTTCGTCTATTTGTAATTTTGTATTTAGGCTAAGTCTGCTATATTATATCATTCTCCTTTAATCTATGCTCTCCACCACAATTAAGAACTATTTTGTGTTAATATTGTTGGGTGCACTCTTGCGAAAAAAAGATTCTGACTTTATTAAATTACTTTAATCATTGTGAAACAACCCCAAAAAAAAAAAAAAAAAACCTTTTACAAGCTTTGAGATAGGATTGAATTGTAATTAAGAGAGGAGCTTTGTTAGGTCTAATGGCCCATTGGTGTATGTACCCTTTGGAACAATGTACATCGTACATTTGAGAGCGTGTGCTTCCACTCGTAAAATACTATATGATAGTTTGAAAGTATCTTAAACTATAAAATATTTAATTTAAAATATATTACAACTTTAATTAAATAGGTTAAGCATAATGATTGAAAGTATTTTTACAAAAAGGAGAATATAACCACATTATTAAGTTAGCAAACAATTTTTTACAAAATAAAAAACATAGGTAAAGGGAAAAATAAATCATTCCAACAATTCGACTTCTTCATAATATATCCAAATCAAATAAAGCTAACTATAATATTTGGATTAGTGCAATAATATGAATATGAAAAATAGATAAATATATCACGTACATTCATAAGAGAGACTAATTTCTTCTAAATTATATAATCAAAATCAAATTTTGATAATTTAAAAGACAAAATTGACAAATTCAAATTGAAGGGATGAACCAACTAAAAGAATGAAACTCTATTATTCCATTGATGATTATGTTATAACAAGGTCTACAAGGCAGTTATTAACTTCCATACAAATATTGTTAACATTATAAACTTGAAAAGTATGGCACAAAAGGTATTTAGTCCTCAAGTAATAGAATGAAAAAAAAAATGAAATTATCTTTGCTTAAGCCTCAATCACACTAGCTTATCACATCCTATTTCGAAAATACTTAATTAATTTTTATTTTTTTATGATTTCTCTAAAATATATAACCACTTCAAACATCAAACCTAGTTGACAACTTTATTATTATATTCATACTTAGGGGTGTTCGATACTAGCATTCGAGATAGTGGTTAGCGTTTTGAAGGATTTAAAACAAGTATTTATCTAAAAATGTAAGTGTTTGGAAAAGTAGTACTAGTGTTTGACATAGCGATTAGAGTTTTATGTAATGTTTTTGAAATGTACTCAAAATAATATTTTCAAAACCACTACCTAGTGTTTGCATATATATTTTTGAAATTCTTCTTTTTATTTTCTAAAAGCTTTTTATCAATTGTGTCCTCGTTAAGTCATTTTATATAAATATATTATTTAAACATTTACTATTGAGATTGTCAAACACACTTATCTTAAATGATTAGTTGACCATCTAACCACTAACCACTAGTCAATAATCTCTAATCACTAATAAAACAGTTAACAATTACTAAAACAAGTTAACAATTACTAAAACAACTAATTTTACTGAACACGTCGTTAAAATTAGTGTTTCTCCAAAATATTCGGGTTTAAAGACACTTGTATTAAATCATAATCATACTGAATTTTTTATTAATTATTATTTGTAAGTTTATTTATTTATTAAACTTCAAAATAAATTATTATACGTCTCTTTTTTAAAAATTGGAAACGTACCAATTACTTTACGTACCTATTATACACTAACACCGATACGTATATATATACTAAATTATAATCTCGGAAGGAGAGAATTAAATAACAATAGCTAGCCATTTAATTTAAAAGAAATGTGAGGCTGTCTTTCAACTATTTTTCCAAGTATTCCTATTCGTAAGGAACATTAGGTATTTAGGATCATGTTAGTCAATTCCTGTTGGTCCACGTGCACATTTGTGATATTCTTGTGGAATCAAATTTTATACATCTTTGAAGTGGAATGTTCACTATCCAAGAAAAAAATAAAGAAAAAAATAATAAGAAGAAATGTAATGGTCATTATTGAGACTCATGGAGGATATGGCCCGATACGAGTTTACAAAGGTTTAGAACTAAGTAGGTAATATTTAGGGTGTATTCGAAATTAGTGTTTGAAGTAATGGTTAGTTTTTGGAGGAAGTAAAACACTACTTATCTAAAAATATAAGTGTTTGACAAAGTAGTATTTGACATAATGATTAGAGTTGTATATAGTGTTTTCGAAAAATTACTCAAATTAACGTTTTCAAAAACACCACCTAGTGTTTGCACATATATTTCCTAAATTCTCCTTTTTATTTTCTAAAATTTTTTATCGATAATGTCCTTTTAAATAATTTTACACAAATATGCTACTCAAACAGCTTATTATTATCAAACACACTTACCTTAACTCACTAGTTGAACATGTAACTATTAATCATTAGTTAATAATAGGTAATCGCTAATAAAATAGGTAACAATTACTAAAATAGCTAATGATTACTAAAATAACTAATTTTACCGAACACGCTCTTAATAATTAGCGGCTTATATTTTGCCTTTTAATCACTTAGCAGGCCTTCTCAATAAAATATTTTTAAAAAAGTTTTTATGTGATTCTTTCGGAATTGATTTTTGTACCAATAAAAATGTTGGCAGAGTTAAGACTATCATGTACCTAATTTTCTCTAGCCTTACAAAAAGAAAGTCCAAAATGGGATCTTATAATTGTGAACAATATACATAGTAAGGGGCTTTTAAGCAGTATATAAATTGTAGCTTTCACCATTATAACAATCACAGGAGACACTTGTTTTTTGTACTTTTACGTCAACAATAAGGTGAAAAGCGGTTATAAATTCGATTTAGATCCGTTAGACCTAACTCGCGAGTTCATTTTCTATGTACTCAATGAGTCTTAGGTTGATCAAGATCTTATAAGTATCTAGATCTATGCAAACTCAGTCTAATTTAGTCCAATATGTTGTCTTCTTCAATCAATACCTTTATTATTCTTAGAAACAAACATCCAAATTACAAAAATTAATGACAAATGATTAACGACCTAAGCTAACCTTAGGGAGACTTGAAGGGCATATTCTAAGTTCTTAAGTAATGAAAGACAGATGACCTACAAGCTAAGTAAGATTCTCTACCAAGCGAGTGTTGTCTTAGTGGTAAACATTTTACACTTTCATCCTCTCTATCATACTTGGAGCTTTGGGGAGACAGTTTCTTTGTAAGTTGTGCAAAAAATTAGAGTGGATTGTGGGCTTATACAATAAATCTGTGCTTGTTATCCTTAACACATTGGGCCTTTAAATCCAATTGAGATTATCCCTACGATAGGGTCTCATTTGGATACTTACCCTCTCAACCGGAGTTATTCCTAATATAGGGGCTTAGTTGGACACTTACCTTTACAAAAACAAAAAAAAAAAAGCTAAGTAAGTTTCTCACTTTAAATCAGTTAGTTTAAGAGAGTATCTTGCTAGCTTTTTTTCGAGTTTCCCTCCCACTCTTGGGCTAACCCAATTGGCTATATCATGGCCTACTTCTAGGACAAAGCAAGCCTTTCTGCATAGATAATGGGCCTAGATTTTCACATACTCTGATACCATATATATAATTTAATATGTGTATTCGAGAACCGACAAGAAATAGGCATATACTTTCTCTTTTTACAATATATGTCATTTTAATTAATTTTTTTCAATTCATAATATTTTTGAGTTTTTAGATTATTTTATTATTGTATCGTTTAATTTTTTTCATTGTACCACTCGATCATTTTTTATCTTTACTGCCATTATGTTTTACTTTTTGGGACCAAAGATGTCATTTTTCATCTATTCACTTGCTTTTGCCGGTATTAGGGGTGAGCAAAAAACCAGGTACCCGAGTCCTGGTCCTAGAACCGGTTCAAAATTGACGGGTCCAGTAACTAGAACCAGTTGAACCGGGACCAAGATCGTTTCTTAAAATTAGGACACAGCTTGTAACTCCGGTCCGGTTCGGGTCCAACTATTGTGAAACCGCCCCGGTCCCATTACCCGTTACCCGGTCCTCTTTTTTCAAAAACAAAAATAAAGTTGATTTATTGTATAATGCTTTAACAAAGTGAAACCCTAGGCGTTGCTTACAGCCTCCCTTTCTCACTCGGACCCTCTGTTCTCTTTCTCATCGCCTCCCTCTCACTCGGAGCCTCGGCTCTCTCTCACTTTCATCGCCTCCCTCTCTCACTCGGACCCTCCCATATCTCTCTCATGGCTTCCCTGTCTCGCTCGGATCTCATAAACTCATAGTAGGGGTCTCTCTCTCTTTTTCATTGCATCCCTCCATTCTCGTAGTTCTCCACTCCTTCTTTCATCCACTCTCAATTGTCTCGGGGTTTTCATGCTAGCAACGATAAGATTCTTTCTCTCCCTTTCTCTATTTCTTGCTATGTCACCCTCCTTCACACACACACTCTCTCTCTCTCTCCCCTCTCGTTTCTTACTATCTTTCTTAATTGACTTCCCGAGTTGGAATAGTGAAACCTTAAATTGGGACAAAATAATGTCCAACCGGGTACCCGGTTTTGGAACCGGTCCAGTTCTAGAAAAATTGGATTATTCCATTTCCTAGACCCGATTCCAACCGAGACCGGGACGATTCCAGAAAATTGGACCGGGTACCGGTCATGCTTAACCCTAGTCAATATGTTTCGTAATTAATTTTAATTTTAATAATAGCAAAACTCTCTTGCATCTAGAAGATCAGATTTCTTTAAGTAATATATTAACAAAATCCAATAACTCACTCCGACATTTTATCAAATAGTTAATGTGTGACATGGAGGCAAAGAATTGGCACCTTTAATTAGCAGCCAAAGCCATTGAAACTCAATTGTCAAATCGAAGAACTCCATATTCGTCTTCGAATCTCACATCTTTCGACTAATGTTTGACGATTTTAATCATTACAACTTCTTCCTTTGTGAATAATTATCCAAACAACTCTCGAAGTGCCAATCCTTATTCCTAAAAATGAACTTGACATTTTTGCATTTTTAGTTTCACAAAGCGAAATCTATTCCGTAGCATATTTTCACTTTCAATAGCTCACATGGGGGATGAGATGGAAACGTTCAATTAAAGAGGGAGATATGATTTCTATCAAAAAAAAAAAAAAAAACAGGGAGATATGATGACCGGAGTTTGAGACTATATGATTTAATGCCTTTTTGTCATCTAAAATAAAAATGACTTATTTTTACATTATTTCTACAATTTTAAAATTTAATAGGCAAAAATTAAACAAAAACTTTATCAATTACCAGCAATAGAACGTCACCACGTCATATGATGGTAAGTTTAACCGGAAAACTAAACATAATGGTAACGGAGATAAAAAATAAAATAGAGTAATGGAATGGGAAAAAGTAGAAAACACACTGGTAACATAATCCATAAACTCTAATATTTATCGCTTTACAATTTCAATAACATATTAATTATTAGCTTACCAAATTTATCTTTATTAGTTATTTTTTTCTCTTTCTTTTTCATGGCTTTCTTTATTTCTAATGGAATCTTGGGGCAATTTAGTATTTTAACACAAATTTTGTTATAAATTTTATGCTTACTTGATATTCCCCAAAATTAAAAAATGATAAATATTTTTAAATAGAGAAAATAATACGCGATATGCCAAAAACTTCTCTAAAGTTTTTGACGAACTTTTAAGGTGTTCAAAACTAAGGTTTCACTTATTGAGCTCCCTATCGGGCTGACCCAATGGACTACAGTGAGCGAGAAGGATCAAGCACGTACAAATATCGGATCAGATGCAACAAAATCCTAGTGTTGAGAAAGGAAAAGACAAACACAAACGCCAAACCATATCCAACTGAGGCATGGCCCTAAAAAGGGAAAATACAAAATACAAACATCAGACTAAACCCAATAGAACCTGGTCCTAAGTCAAGGGACAAATACAAAACCCAAATAAGAAATAATACAAGTAAATAATACAAGTGAATGACTTGGTAAAATAAGTTGCCTCTATTCAGAACGTCAATTATACACATGGAAATACCAACTCATTGCACATATGTCAACAAATGGTTGTATGAACGGAAAAACAGGTGGAATTGTGCCTAAAATAATGATGTGCAAGACTCATGAAGTATAAGCTCCAAGGTGCATATAAAAATTTGCAGCCTCTGCCAAAAGAAGATGTCTCGTCCAATCTCAAATGATGAAACTGCTTTTGTCGACGAGTGTTAATTGATTTCCGCAACTAGAATTGACGAAGACCTATGATGAGCCATTCTGGCCTTGAAAAAGCACCGCGTCCATACTCGAATAGTGAAGCTTCCCACCATCGATTTATCATTTATTAGGGGCACCGTTGACACTGATTTTGAAATCCTTGGGTAGGGAGGTTCCGTCTTGATGAAGAGTTTAGGCAGAACGAGAAAAGAAAAGAAAGGAAAAGAGGAACCCCATTAACTGACTGTTTAACTCTCTCCAATTCATGCATTAGTATTGAAACGAATCTAAGAAACATGTGATGTTATATAAGATATTAGATTAGATATTTATGAATACATTGATATTAAATGAGATATTATCATCAATCTTCTTCGAATTTTTTGTTAATATTATTTTCACTCCTCAGGTTTTCGTGTTAATATTTAATCACCTTCGCCATGATAGCAATTACTGTGTAGATACAAATTCTGACAATAATATTGAAGAGGGCTGAAAATGAAATATTCATCGACCTTTCTCGAACTTTTGGTAATATTATTTTTACCCCTTAAGTTTTGTATTATTATTTACCATGTTGACCATGGTAGTAATCATTATATAGATACAAATTCAGGCAATACTATTAGAGTGTGCCAAAAATAGCTCCTTGTGAATTACTTTTTTAATTACTAAGTTCATATTTATAATTTAAGTGCTCTCTCGATTGCCTTTGTTTCATCTATTTTCTCTCAATGGGTAGTTACTTGAGATCTCTTTTTATGAACCTTTGCTTGTGTTGTTCAAGTTCCTCTCTCTTGTTAAGCAACAAAAACTATTGTGAGTTGAGAGGATATGAATGCCCTTTAAAATTTAGTCTTAAGGCAAGGTTTGGTGGCTTAACAAGCAGATATTTTAATTAACTCCTCTCTACTTATGATTATTTCTATCTTCAGTTTTTAATGTCTCTCATTCCCCAAAAATTTAAACCAGTGTTGCACCCATTTTAATAAAAATCACTGAAAAATACTTCCTCCAAATTCGAATGAGGTTTTCAACCATTTTTGTTAAATTAAAAAATAACTCACTTTTTGCGTAAAAATTCAAATTAGGGTTTCATCTCTTTATATAAAATTTAAATAAAACTCAACAAAAGTCAAACAATAACCAATAAATTGGTACCTTAGCTATGGCCACAATCTCAAATATAGATAAAAATAACTGGTAGGAAGAGAAAATAAGAAAAACTTGAGCAACTTGCTCGGGTAAAAAGTCTCTTACAATCTTTTCATTTAAAAAAAAGAAAAATATCACACATAACAATTAGCTCCCCGCATCAAGAAAAAATACCTTAGACAAATAGTGAAGTACTCCCTTCTAAATAAAAGATTAGAGGTTTAAACTACCCCCATTTATTAAAAAAAAAAAAAAAACTTACCCTATATTCTGTAGAATCGAAATCTTAATTACCCATATAAAGCTGCTATGCTGAGTGAAATTAAACCGTGATTAATTCCCAAATCCCAGGCCTTAATGAAGTAGTTTCATTTGATGGGTCATGTACTCTTGTTGAACTACTCAATAAAAAGACCAATCTAGTCTTGTCTTTCTTTTGGCATGAATAACTCCCTTGAAATTGGGGTAAAAGAAAAAGTGAACTTCCCATTTCACTTGTCAACAAAGTATTGCGAAATCAGTTGCACAACTCCCTCACTTCTATTCTCTCCCTATATTTTCCTTTCCACTTCTGCACCCCTACCTCCTTTCCCCTCCCCCAAAATTCAAACACGTCACAAAAAAAATAACATTATATATATACAATCACTTAAATTACATTTTCTTTTCTTTTATTTCATTCTAGTCAAATACTAAGTTTTAGCTGTCTCAACTTATACACGTTTTTTTTTTATTGTTGCCACTAAAGATGTGTTTAATTGTGGCATTATAATTTAACCAAAATTCAAACACGCCACAAAAAAAAAACAACATTATATATATACAGTCACTTAAATTACATTTTCTTTTCTTTATTTCATTTTAATCAAATACTGAGTTTTAGCTGTCTCAACTTGTACAGTTTTTTTTTTTTATCGTTACCACTAAAGATGTGTTTAATTGAATTCTATCTACATCGATTACAGCTCCTCATTTACACCAAAAAGAACGCCAAACCCGGGCAGTCATAAGTCAAAAACCTAGAAGCATGTTTTCCACAATCTTATGCCCATGGACATTATTACTTTCACCCATCTATTCAACTCTTTTTTTTTTTTTTTTGGGGGGTGTGGTCCTTCCATAACAATTATAATAAAAAACACGGCAATTTTGATTAAATCGTACCCCCAAAGAGCCAAAAGTATGGAGAAGAAAAGACATCACTACATTTACATACACTCCTTCCTATTGTCTCTTGTTTTCTCCCTTGCTCTTCTAGCTTTCTTTCTTTCCATTCTCGCTGAGTTCAACAAGGCCAAGGTTAGTTCTTTGTGAATTATTTGTTCCCTTCATTCTTTTCACCATGATCGCATTACATAGTCTATTATCTAGCTATAATGTAGACCTCAGTAAATAGTTATTTTAAGTCGGATTAATCTAAAAGGTGTTGACAATGAGTTGATGAAAATTTTATGGATTTTTAGAAGTCAAGTAACTATAAACCTTCATTATTAAATTTATTTCATTTGCTTTGAGCGGGATAATTATAAGTGAGTGTTTGTTTTCTTATATCAATTTCTATTGACGTAAATTTTGTCTCGTCAGATGTTTGAAGGGCATGATTTTGAGTCAATTTTCATTTTATCATGTTTGTCCAGTAACACGCTTTGAAAAAATACACATTTCTGGGATTTGTTGGCAGGAAGAAGATGTGAAATTAGACGGGAAATTTTGTGAATTGCCGGGAAGTAAAGCATTTGAATTTGGAGTGGCAGCCTTGATATGTTTTTCAACGGCTCAGATGATCGGAAACTCGATCGTTTTAGTGGGATTTTGTACTGGATCATCAGGGAGAGAAGACCCTATTGCCAGATTAATAGATGGATAATCACAACCGCGCTTCTAATAATTTCCTGGTATGTATTTTAGTCTGTATTGACTTTTATGCTTCAATTGTAAAATAAAAACTTGGAAAAAAATATAGCAAGTATCAACTTTCCAAACTCTACTCGAGTTATTTTAGAACTATCATGGGTTCTATTTTTCCTTGAATGTGATCATGCGACACAATTCAATTAGAAAATAGTAATTGGTATATTTTGATGTTTAGATATAAGTGGTATTCCATCTCATCAACAATTAACTTGTCTTTCATATGCATAAATGTTTTTAGTTGGACAAATCCAACAAGTTTAAATTAGAATTAGATTGGGATTTCGACAATAAAAGTAGAAAATATATTAAATTCCAATTTCAAATTTGAAAGAAAAATTTATAACCATAATTTTATTTTTCAAAGTGAATAAATTTAGATAATGGGTTACATAAATTTTGCTAGCACTAGTCAGAATTTCACTTGTCCGAGAAGTTAGAAAAAAAGGTCTACCAACTTTACACCCCATATAGAGGAAAAGTCCACGAATTGTTAGAGTTTTGTGTGATTCTAATAATACCTTAGTCATTATTGGCTAATTCGTGCTTTTATCCTCAAATATCATCCAAATTTTTCCTTTAATTGTCTTTTATATATATATATATATATATATATATATATATATATATATATATATAATGGGAGCTTTAAATGGTAAAAATTGTCAAGTAATTCAGCTACAAATTTAAAACTTTTGTATATCATCCTTAGAAGTCATTGTTTGAACGAATTTGGCATTATAATTTAAGGAAAATAAATACCATACACAGACAAAAGTTGTTTCAAATATTCTTTCATTGACTTGAATATTTGCATAAGAAAATTTGGCATAACAAACCATTACCTTTTTTTGGGAAAGGATTTTGACGTAAGTGGTAATTAATCCATATCAACAATTATTTCTGTTTCATGTGATACACATTTCTCTGTACCATTTTCTTGCAAGTGCTTATTTCTAGTCTACAAGTCAAAAATCGACAACTGCCTTCTCGATCTCCAACACCCCTCCCAAAAAAATTTAAGAACAAAAATTAAGCAATAGTATATCATTTGCAGCTAGGGCATACAGCGGCAAAGAGATTGTGGAAAATTCAAATGAGTGATTCGTTATTAGGGTGCTAGCAATTCTCCTAGTGGAAAAATGGAAAGAGGGTGGGGAAGGCTGAGGCGGTGGGTGAGAGAAGGTAGGAAGGAGTTTTCTATTTTCGTAGATAATTAATAGAGTATTACGGATATTATTGTATATAAAATAATTGTAAATTATTTTTCCGTATTATCTTTTATATATATAAAATGCCCGACTCCTATATTGGGTGAGTCATTTCGCCATATATCTTTCACATGGTATCAGAGCTAAAGGCTCGATTTAAAATTTTAGTGCATCTCTAGCAACCGCCTCTATCACAACAAAAAATAAAAAAATGTTTACTGTTCACGGCTGCCAAACCCTAACCCTAACTTTCTCTCTCCTCCATGGCTGCCCTTCCTGACTCGCCGCCGGCCACTTCTGCTGCTTCCGCCGCCGTCGTCCCGGTCGCCGGCCCTGCTCCTCCAGCCGGTGCTTCTCCCGTCCACTCCTCGCCGGCGTCCATCTTTCTTCCTTCTCCCGCTGCGATTGCCTCTGTTTCGCTTTCTCCTTGTGCGGCCTCCGTCGTCCCTGCTGCCTCCGCCTCGGGGTTTTCCTTCCCGCCGTCGCTGTCTCTCCCTCTGTCGAACGCCGGGCTCCTGCCGCCACCTTCGGCTTCTTTCCCCGGCGCTTCTGTCTGAAGCATGTCGCCTCCATCGCTGCCTTCGGTTTTCTTCGGGTCGCCTGCAATCTCCGCCGCTGCCCCTAGCCATGGTGGTTCTCCGGTCTCTGCCAACGACGTCACCGCCGGATCTTTTGCTCCACCGCCACAGGGTGGTCTGCCGCCCCTTCCATCGTCTCTTTCACAATAATGTTTCACACCACCTAGATCAATATGGTGTAAAAGGAATCTTTCAAAAGGCTAGTAGAGCGACTCATATATATATATATATATATATATATATATATATGTATATATACCAATTAGAAAAGGTGTTAGACTCAAGAAACGATATGGTTTTATATGATTTTGGAGAGAAGATGAAGCAATTAGAAGTATCTCCATACTAAACAATGTCATTATCAAAGGCTTCAAGATTAGTGTATTCACAGCTAAATATGAAAAGGGTAGAAAAAGGAGTCGGCAACATAACATAGCCACAGTCAGAGACCACACTACGTAAGTTTGACAAAGAAAAGAAGGTGTTCCAGGTAATAGTAGAAAAGAGTCAGATAGTCAGAAGCATAACGAAGAATTCGACAATGTCGAGAATTTAAAGACCCTTTACGAAGAGATTAATCATAATTTTGTAGAATAGTTGAGCAGAAGTCTTGTTCGCACTTCGGATGAACCAAGGGATCTAGGAGCATTAGCATCTGCTTTAATTAGTGATTTTGCGCTTTGCACAAAAATATGCTCATAAAACAAGTTCAAATTCATCTTGACTTTCCCCACATAGATCAAATGGAGGAAATCTTAAGTAGTCATGAAGATCTGGATCAATGGTTCATCCATGTGGAGAAGTGGGATAAGTATGAAGTATGTGAAACTAGAAATGTGTGTATTGAGTTTTTGGAGTTCCCCCAATGGTTGGAAGCGGGAGAATTTCGAAAAATTGTTGCAATATGAGGTACGATAGTATGTTTAGACAAATCAATATCCAAACGGACTCGTTCGAGTCAATGAGAATTATATAATTGACACCGATTGGATGCGCACAATTAAAGGAGAATTATTTCTATCAGTCGAAGATTGTGGGTACAAAATTTTTATTAAGGAAGTGAATCTTGTTGTACAACAGTCCATGCTCCAGCTCATGCACCTTTCATGGAGGCTATGGATTCTAATGGTAAAGTGATGGGGTTTACGGATATTGAAGATGATGTGGTAGAAGACGATAAAGCTCAAAGCAACCGGGGTGCTTCAGGGAGGCGAAGACAACAAGGTAGTTCAAGAGACACCAAAAGTTCAAAATTATTCAAAAGTTGCAGAAGATAATGAAAGGCCAGAGGTCACAATTGGAAGTTGTAACTCCGTGACGGGAACCAAAATAGCTTGCTTCAGTCAAAATAGTTTCTTTGATAAAGTGTTCAAAATTACCAAGCATTTATTACCCTTAGAAGGTGGAAATCCTCAAGAGCAGCTAGAGATGAATCCAATTTTCGAAAAAGATGCAAAGTTTAATGATCAGTAGCCCCAGTGCTTTGAGAGGTATGCCAATAACTAACTTAGTAACCACATTGATTGGTCCCAACCTTGGGAAGAATATAGACAACCTCTGGAGGGTAAGACATCTCTTATTCAAGCTGAGAGTGACGAGTTATCACAACCGCCTAGTTTCGAACCTCCAATCAAATTTGATGTTTTGATTCATGAAGCAATGGAAAAAAGTGGACTCGACAAAAATTGACCCGATTCGAAAACCCGACCCGAACCTCGCCCAAAACTTTTGGGTTTTGGACACGATTTTCTCAACCCGAACCAGAAAAAAACCGAACCTAAAAACCCGCAAATTAGTAGGTCAAACCTAACCCAAACACGTTCGACCCGTTGGGTCAAGACAATAAAACCAACAAGTTTAGCTTTGTTACTTTTTGATTGAATGTTTTATACACATTATATAATATTTTCTTTCACTTTATTACTCTTTTAGTAATGGTTATTTATCATATCAAATCATTTGGAGAGACGTTACATACTTATCACAATCATTTACAAACAAAAACTAATACTATTTCATTTCTTAACTTCTTTCTCATGAAAAAAGCATTATGTACAAAAATTATACATAGTTAATTTCAATAAAAATATGTTTGGATTCAAATGACATGATATATTAAAAATACTAAAAGTACAAGTTATACTATTATATTTTTGGTGAAATGTATATACCGAGTCACATCTTAAATAATATAATTTTGTTTTGTACAAATAATATTACTATAGTGATGTAAAATTTTTATGTTATACTTAAAATAATAATTTCATTTTATTATAAATCTCTAATTCTTATTTATTTAAAATTGTTGTAGTTGTACTTGAACTATAGTGTCTAGGATAGGCAATGGGTCGAGTTAAAACAAAGTCAAATTTTTACTACTAAATAAAATGAGTCGGTTACGCCACCTAAGTTAACCTTTTTCGATATGATTTAAAATGCAGTAAATATACGGATAAACTTCCTTAGTATAATAGAAGAGGTGAAATAAATATCAAAACCTTAAACCAATCATTAACGGAACAAGTCATTATTATTCAACTCATTATTGACTTGACCTTCCATTGACCTTATTTAAAATGGTCAACTTGGAACACCCCCAACCCATAATCACTAGTTTATTCTAAATAAACCACTAATCATGATTTGTGCAGCGGAAAGAGAGTTAGGGAGTCGTCATCGCTGCCTTTACCAGACAGGAAGGGCAAGTCTATTGAGGGTCATGTACATAACTATTTAACATTGATTATATTATCTTAACAGATCAACAACGAAAAGAAACTATAATAGGTACAAAATAATAGTACATTGTAACCCAAGTATTTGACAACTTCAAACAATGACAATGCTCATTATTATCTAAAAGGTCATCACTCGCGAGTCAAAGCCCCTAAATCTTGGACAAAACTCTTCTACGACTTGCCATCTTCAATATTCTTACCTAAAACAAAACAAGAAAAATATTTTTGAAATGTGAGTCGAAACTCAATACGTCCACTATCATGTCTGTAAAATAAAAGTTATTAAATAGTTTAGTTTAGTACATGCATTTCAATTCATTTATAAATGAGGGGGATAGCACAATTTAAACCAGCTTACTCATTTATCATCCGAGTGTAACCTTTACGATCATCGAGTTTCCCTAAATGTGTACACACCCAAACCGATCGGATAGTCCAGCTTGGTTGCGGCACGATTACGGTGTGACCGACGTAATGATGAAGTATGGGGTAGGTCCACATTTATAATGGCAAATACTATTTACAAATGATTCGTTGTTGTAATTGAACTTAGCCATACCTGGCTTTGATTTATAATCGAAATATTGAAGGACACGATCAATGAACTTACCTTGATTTGATGTTCTTCTTTCCTTTTGGGCAGAATCCGGAGGAATACACAATGCTTGATGACCTTAAATAAAGATTTTAAAAGATAAAAATTTTATTAATAAATTGAATATTCATTAATAAATCAAACTTTTCACCAAATACTTATTAGCGCCAAATACTTATTTAAATTTTTCTCTGACAAGAGTTTATTAATAAATAGTATTAACTTTAACACAATATAACATTTTACTTTAAAAATAATGTAAAGGATGCTCATACTTTAATTAAAACCCTTTATTCATTCATTTAGGTATTTATCTTTCTATCATGCTCTAGTTCACTTGATCTACAATAATAGAGCCTAATCCATAACTACTATAAGCTACTTCCAACACTACAAGTTAACTCATAAGAAATACCCACTTCCTCTTCTTCATAACAATATAACTCAATTAAAAATCCTATCTCACATATCTCTTATTATCTTAAATTATTTTCAATTCTTTCAAAATTACCATGAAAGCAAATAACCATCAAAGTTTTTAACCAAAATAATTTATAACTCATGAATACCATTTATACAGAGATTTCACTATAAATTTGCTTCAATTTCAATACATCCAAGTATATATCAAATATCACCAAAAGTTTTCTTAATCTTCATGAACCAATCAAACATTCACATAGTGTCATCAAACTTCAATCTTCAATTTCTTTTGCATAATACAAAAACAACAACTGATTACAACCTAACTATTCAAATTAAGAGAAGTATATTTAGAAATTTACCCTAAGAAATAAGGCGGAGGAGATTAGTTTAGAGTAATTTTATGGTGTTTGAGCGAGGTAATTGATGGTTGGAAGATGGCTGAAACGGAGCAGATGGCAAGTGGTTGAAGCAGTCGCCGGTGGTAGCGAATGGCGCCGGTGACCGACAAAGGTTGGTTGAGGTTGGACAGGGCCCAAGGACAGGGGAGTCAAGGCCAAACAGAGCAAAACCGAGAAAGAGACGAAGCGTGCTCGGGGCTCGGTAACCTGGGCTGCGACTTGGCGGTGGCTGAGATAGAAGTTGGTGGTGGTAGATGGCAGTGGCCAAAGTAGGCTGCTGCTGTATAAATCAGCAGAGGAAGTAAAAAGGGGGTACGGTTTGGTGCTGGCGGTTGGCGGTTGATGGGGTAGCTGGCGGTGATCGGTGGTGGGAATGGGCGGTGGCGGTGGTGACAGTGAACAGGGAGATGGCAAGGAACGTGGGTGTGGACAAAGAGAGAGAGCTTATGGGAGCTTTATCAGATGAGGTTGTTAGATTAGGTTAACTCATGTGGTCTCATATTTATACCTCCCTTATCCTTCTTATGGGCCGAACCCTATCTCTAATTTTTGGAGCCTAATTCTTTCGCAAGCTTATCTCTTCATTCCAACCCATTCTTTATGCATACTTATCTAATCCAATCCTTTATCGCTATTTGAGATATGTGAAAACATTATGAACATGTTCTAGATCAACTAATAAAGATAATTTGTAGGCCAAAGGGTTTAACTTCTGAATTATCTTGCATGGCCCAATGTATCCGGGGCTTAATTTGCCCCTAATTCCAAATCTTTTGATTCCTTTGGTTAGGGATACCTTTAGAAAGACCATATCTCCTACTTAAAATTCTAGAGGTTTCCTCCATTGATTTGCATAACCTTTTTGTCTACTCTGGGCTTCTCCGATACATTGTTGTATTGCCCTAATTATTTCAATAGTGCCTTGTATCAACTCTAATCCTATTGTGAGCGTTTCATCCAAATTGCTCCAACATAAAGGGGTTCTACATTTTCTTCTATAAAGAGCCTCTAATGGGGCCATTTTTATTGTGGCTTGGTAACTCGTTATTGTATGGAAATTCAACTAAAGCAAGATAATCTTCCCATTTTCCTCGGAAATCATGAATGCAAGCTCGCAACATATCTTCTAGAATTTTGTTAACTCTCTTAATTTGACCGTCCGTCTCTGGATGATATGAGCTACCGAAGTTCAACTTAGTCCCAAAAGCTTGCTGTAAGGCTTCCCAAAATTGAGATTGGAATTGGGTGTCTCTATCGGACACTATATCTTTGGGTATTCCATGAAGTTTGAAAATCTCCTTTACGTACAATTGAGCTAATTTGTCCACACTCCAACCTGTCATTAATTGGTATGAAATATGCGGACTTTGTAAGACGATCAACTATCGTCCAAATAGCATTCTTCCTGGTGGCGGATACAAAGAGTCCCATAATAAAGTCCATCGATATTGAATGCCATTTCCAAATTGGAATCTCCAAGCTCACCTATAAGGGCGTTGATGTTCCGCCTTTACGCTTTGACATGTAAGACACCTATCTAAATATCTTGTAATATCTCGTTTCATGTTGGGCCACCAAAAATTTTTCTTTAAATCTACATACATTTTTGTTCATACGGAATGGACAGAATATAAAGTCGTGTGAACTTCATCCAAAATCTTCTTTTTAATTTCCTCCTGGTCGGGCGGACAAACGATTTTGAAACCTCGGAGTCCCATCCTCATGTACGGTGAATCCTGGGGATTTACCTTTATTGATATTCTACTCAACCTTCACCAACTTCTCATCTTTCTTTTGTCCCATTTTGATTTCATCCACAGTTGCTGGTTTAATTTCCAAAATGCTTAGCACTCCTTTATATCCTCGGTGTCTAATGATCTCAATTCCTCGCTCCTTGTAATTCCCGAATAAGGGTTGGTTGGGTGATAGTTAGGGTATTCAAGCCATGTTGAGCTTTTCTACTTAAAGCATCAGCTACGATGTTGGCTTTACTCGGATGGTATTGAATTTCTAAGTCATAATCCTTTAGCAATTTCAACCATCTCCTTTGGTCTCAAATTAAGCTCCTTCCGAGTGAATACGTACTTCAAACTTTGATGATTAGTATACATCTTACAAGACACTCCATATAAATAATGTCTCCATATTTTCAAGGCAAACACAATCTGCAGCCAATTCCAAATCGTGAGTAGGGTAATTTTTTATATGGTTTTAACTCGCCGAGAAGCATAGGCTACCACTTTATCATCCTACATTAATACATATCCTAATCCGTTCTTTGAAGCATCACTATAGATGGTATATTCCTTACCTTCTTCAGGGAGGGTTAGTAATGGGGCAAGTAGTCAACTTGTCTTTTAAGGCTTGGAATGCCTTTTCACACTTATTAGACCACTCAAACTTAGTGGTTTTCTTTAAGAGGTTAGTCATAGGCGGGGCCAATTTTGAGAAGCCCCGTACAAATCTTCGATAATATCCGGCTAACCCTAGAAAACTTCTCACCTCACTAACATAGGTTGGTTTAGGCCATTCGGTAATCGCTTGTACCTTGTGTGGGTCTACCTTTGTCCCATCTTTGGATACCATATGACCTAAGAATGTCACCTCATTTAACCGTAACTCACACTTTTGTAGCTTAGCATATAACTGGTGCTCTCTTAAGACTTGTAATACTATCCTTAAATGATGGACATGCTCTTCCTTATTCTTCGAATATATCAATATATCATCAATGAAAACTACTACAAATTTATCCAAATAAGGTCCGAAAATCCTATTCATCGGATCTATGAACTTGGTAGGTGCATTGGTTAACCCAAAAGCATGACAAGTAAACTCATAATGGCTATACCTAGTTCGAAATGCGGTTTTGGGTATGTCTTCACATCTTATCCTCAAATGATGGACACTCGACCTGCGTTAACCTGGAATAGCTGGTGGAGGTCCTAATCGCCGATTGGGTAATGGCTTTACTCGCTCCTTTTTCACATCTTTTTGCCTTTTAGGATAGTTGAGTAGTTGATGTTTAGTCCTTACACACCAAGTGCATTAATTTGTTCCGACTCTACATTCCCTCGTTGTATGGTTGGTCCTACCGCACTTTTCACATGGTTCGTGGTTAGAAGGTGCAGGGTTTTTGGTTTGGTTGAGGTTGGCCTTCCTTTGCATATTATTTCCACCCTGGTTTTGGTTTCCTCTATCATTCCATTTTCGTTGGGACTTCCCGAACTTTGAGTCGGCAGGTCGGTCTTTATCCTTTCCACCTCGGCAGCTCTCTCATACAACTCCCGGATGGCTTTAATTGGTTGGCCAGCTGATTGGTGTCATATAAACAGAGCCAAACCTTCTTCATATCTTAGCATTTTCATTTTCTCAGTAGCCACAAAGTCTTGGGCAAACCGGGCCAACTCATTAAACTTAGTGGTGTATTGCATCATCGTCATACTTTCTGTCATCCTTAGTTTTAAAAACTTTTTCTCTTTCCGACTTGTACTGAAGCGTGGTAAAACCTAGCCCTAAGTTCTTCCAAAAATTTGGGCCAAGTAAACTCGGGTCCTTGGCATCTTTCTTTAATTGTGCTCCACCATATGTCCGCTTCTCCGAACAAATAAAAGGTTCCTATGACCACCCTTTTGTCTTCAGTACATCAAGGACCATGAAAATCTTCTCCGATTTCTAATCCACTCCTCTAACTCTACTCGGGTCAATTTTCCCATTATATACTTTAGGGTTTCTTTTGACGACCCTATCAACTAATTTTTCTATATTATTAAAAGATCCTATTGGGGCCGTAGGGATAGGTACCCTCTTCAATAATTCTTGGACTAGATTTTCCCAATATGCGGGGTTGGCATTTTCTTGTGAGTTTGGTTGGGAAAAAGTAGCAACCTGGGTTTGGTTGCTTTCCCGCTGTGAGTTAGCAGGCACTTCATTGAGGTTGATGACCGGGTCTCTCACTGTCCCTTCATGACCACTATTCTCGAGCTGATTGTTACTTGCATCTTGAGACATTATACAAAACAAATAGATTTATCTTTACTTGATTTATTCATTTTGTTTCCGGACTTCTTATTCTATATTCAAATATTCAATACTCGAGGCACTTAAATCTTCTAAACCTAACTTGACTCTTGCAAGTGATATCTCAAACCTAGGCTCGATATCACAACCGTAACGCCCCAACCCATAATAACTAGTTTAATCTAAATAAACCGCTAACTAGTGATTAGCGCAGCAGAAAGACAGCTTAGGGAGTCGTCATCTCTGCCCTTACCAGTGGGAAGGGCAGGTCTATTGAGAGTCATGTACATAACTATTTAACATTGATTACATTATCTTAACAGATCAACAACAAAAAGAAATTAATAATATATACAAAATCGAACAATAGTATATTGTAACCTAGTATTCGATAACTTCAAACAACGACACTCGCTCACTATTATCCAAAAGGTTATCACTGCGAGCCAAAGCCCCTAAGTCTTGGACAAAACTCTTCTACGACTTTCCATCTTCAATATTCTTACCTACAACAAAACAAGAAAAATATTTTTGAAATGTGAGTCGAAACTCAACACGTCCACTATCATGTCTGTAAAATAAAAGTTATTAAATAGTTTAGTTGAGCGTATGCATTTCAATTTATTTGTAATGAGGGGAGAGCATAATTTAAACCAGCTTGCTCATTTATTGTCCGAGTGGAACTTTTACGATCATCGGGTTTCCCTAAAATGTGTACATACCCAAACCGATCGGATAGTCCAGTTCGTTGCGGCACGATTACGGTGTGACCGACTTAATGGTGAAGTGTGGGGCAAGTCCACGTTTATGATGGCAAATACTATTTGCAAATGATTCGTTGTTGTAATTGAACTCAAGCATACCCGACTTTGATTTGTAATCAAAATACTCGAAGGGCAAGATTAATGAGCTTAACTTGAGTTGATGTTCTTCCTTCATTTTTGGGCAGAATTCGGATGAATGCACAACACTTGATGACCTTAAATAAAGATTTTAAAAGATAAAAATTTTATTAATAAATCGAATTTTCATTAATAAATCAAACATTGGCACCAAATACTTATTTTAATTTTTCTCTAAGGAGAGTTTATTAATAAATAGTATTAACTTTAACACAATATAACATTTTACTTTAAAAATAACGTAAATGATGCTCATACTTTAATTAAAACACTTTATTCGTTCATTTAGGTATTTATCTTTCTATCATGCTCTAGTTCACTTGATCTACAATAATGGAGCCTAATCCACAACTACTATAATCTAATTCACAACACTACAAGTTAACTCATAAGAAATATCCACTTCCTCTTCTTCATAACCATATAACTCAATCAAAAATCCCATCTCACATCTCACTTATTATCTCAAATTATTCTCAATTGTTTCAAAATTACCATGAAATCAAATAACCACCAAAGTTTTTAACCAAAATAATTTATAACTTATGAACACCATTTATATAGAGATTTCACCACAAATTTGCTTCAATTTCAATACATCCAAGTATATATCAAATATCACCAAAATTTTTCTCAATCTTCATGAACCAATCATTCACATAGTATCATCAAACTTCAATCTTCAATTTCTTTTACATAATACCAAAAACAACAACTGATTACAACCTAACTATTCAAATGAAGAGAAGTAAATTTGAAAATTTACCCTAAGAAATAAGTTGGAGGAGATTAGTTTAGGGTAATTTTATGGTGTTTGAGGGTGGTAATTAATGGTTGGAAGATGGCTGAAGTGGAGCAGACGGCCGGTGGTTGAAGCAGTCGTGGTATCGAACGGCGCGGGTGTCCGACAAAGGGTGGTTAAGGCCGGACAGGGGAAGCCGAAGCCAAACAGGAGCAAAAATCGGGGAAGAGACAGAGGCGTGCTGGGGCCTGGTAACGGGGGCGGCGACTTGGCGGCGACCAAGACAGAAGCTGGTGGTGGTAGATAGCAGTGGCCGACAGTAGGCGGCCGCTGAATAAATCGGCGAAGGAAGTAAAAAGGGGATACGGTTTGGTGGTGGCGGTTGGTGGTTGATGGGGTAGTTTGCGGCGATCGGTGGTGTTGATGGTGGTGGCGATCAATGGTGGGAATAGGCAGTGGCGGTGGTGACAAATGAATAAGGAGATGGCAAAGGAACGTGGGTGTGGAGAGAGAGAGAGAGCTTATGGGAGCTTTATTAGATGAAGTTATTAGATTAGGTTAACTCATGTGGTCTCATATTTATACCTCCCTTGTCCTTCATATGGGTTGAACCCTATCTCTAATTTTCTGAGCCTAATCCTTTTGCAAGCTTATCTCTTCATTCCAACCCATTCTTTATGCATACTTATCTAATCCAATTATTTATGGCTATCCTAATCCTCATGTATACTTATCTAAATCCAACTTTTCATGCCCATCATTTGCCTCTTTTAATATTGTTAATCTATTATATTTTTAAAATATTAATTATAAAAATCATATTTAGTCTTATTTTTACAAGAACTTTTGAAATCAAAATAAATTAATTATATAAAAATATTGATATTTTGAAATAATAATTTTGAATAAAATTTAAACATTTTTGACTAAGGTTAGTAGTTGCTAATATTTTATTAATTGATACAAAATTTAATTTACCGAAATGATAATTGGTAGTCATCTTCCGAGTCATAAAAATTTATAAAATATGATCGTGCGTCGTTGTTGCCATCACCCGGTTCCTACACTTTAAACAA
This sequence comes from Talinum fruticosum, assembly GCA_021018815.1. NCBI lineage: Eukaryota > Viridiplantae > Streptophyta > Magnoliopsida > Caryophyllales > Talinaceae > Talinum > Talinum fruticosum. The sequence continues at coordinate 6,838,998 of JAITYX010000030.1, read as the reverse complement.
CACACACACACACACACACACGTATATATATATATATATATATATATATATATATATATATATATATATATATATATATATATATATATAATGTAATTTGAAAATTGAAATGCACGTGGTCATGCTAATCTTTAATATATTAAAGTTCATTATTTTCTTAGGGACAGATTGTTACACAACTAGTCAAGCTATTCGACTCAATGGGGTTTTTACACAAATATCGTAATGAAAGTTTTGAATATTTTTGATTTTTCTTAGAAAATACAAATTCTATACTTTTTCGAAGAATTATGGCAATTCTAAGCAAAAAAATATGCTAGATTTTTATAATTAAAAAAGAAAAATAACTTATAAAAAGGCGAGTCCCAACCCGTTTGGTCGACTCGAAACTCGTATAACTCGATATACGACCACCCGTATTTTACCCGAAACTGAAATACACTTGACCCGTATTTTACCCCGAACCCGGATACACTCGATCCTTATTTAACCCGCCCGCCCGAATTGACAGGTTAAAAAAAAAGTAAGGTAGGAAAGAAGGTGTCATTAGAGGTCTTAAAGCAAGCAAGACAAAATCCAATAGGACAAAGCAACCCTTTCAACCTCATATAAGCAATGAGACCTCAGAAAGTATTTTAAGAATTGCTTAGGAATCTCTTGACAATGGAAGACGCTTAGGGATAGCAGTCATAGAAAATGAGAGAGGAACAATTTCAAGAATCGCTAGGACCTTGAGAAAAAGAAAGAAAGCGCCAACACCATATCCAGTAAGTGGCAGAAGCATCGAATTTTAGTAGATGAGGAAATCTGTTTTCAGTGGAAGTAGCCATGGTGGGGAATGGTGAGCATGGGGATGGACGATGGAGTGTGAATGTGAAGGCGGGCAAAGAAGGGACATCGTGAGGTGGAGGTGGAGGTGGTGGAGGTAGTTGACACTACCAAAGTTTTGTAATGATCTTTGAAGCTCTCATAACCCTAACTCAATCTATTTATAGATTGGGTTTACAGATTGGGTTTTGATTTTTGCACGAGTATTGCTCTCCTCTTTCCTGTGAAACTTTTAGGTGGTTTTTAGATTGTCATTAACAGTGGATTTTGTTGCGTACAATTATCCTTTTAATTGTATGATTTTTTTACTCTGCCAATTATTTATCGAAAAAAAAACACCGGCAAATTTAGAAAATTTAATTGTATCAATTAATCTTTATGAGCATCCTTTAAAAAAATTTTTGTATAAAAAATTGGCTAAGAGGTGCACATAAGGACCGACTCCTGAAATAGATATAGATAATAGTTTAATCAAAACTTAAATTAAAATTCATACATATCTTAAAAATTATAAACGAAGTATTTCTTGGGGGAGAGATCCAATGTAATATAAATATGTGAATTATAAAGTGGTCAATTTTGTTGTGTACAATTTAAAAAAACTAGAAAAATAGATGGTTGTTTAGCAAGTCATTTTATCTTGATTCACTACATTCAAGAATGGAGATTCGAAATGATTGGCAATAATTTTTTTTAACTGTTTGAGTAGAATACAAAAGAAATAAAAGGGAAAATCTAATAATAAGATGAATCTGTTTATGTATCCCTAGGTGCAGCTTTGGAATTGGAGCGATGGTAATGGGAACAGCCACAAGCATGAACAAGAAGCAAAGCTATGGGGAAGGATGGGTAAATGGGGAATGTTACTTAGTAAAAGATGGAGTTTTCATTGTGGCAGCAATTTTGGACCTACTTTCCTTGGCTTGCACTTCAGCCGCAACATTCATCACAGTAGTTATGACCAACTGATTAACTCAAGATGTCTCAGCTAACAATGAAAAGGGTACAACAATTGGATGCCCATCTAACATTTTATGTATTTTAAAATGGGGTAATCTTGGAAAAGCATGGTACGGTGTATATAAATTCTTGTGCTGAGAAATCATGTCATATCGTGTTACTTTAGTTCAGTAGTTGTGAGAAAGAGTTTTACATGATGTCAGACTTTAAAATTGTTAGAATTATAACTTTTAATTTTGATTATAGAGATTAGGAGAGAAAGTATGAAAAAGAGATAAATCTGTTCCCTCTATTTCACAATACATGTTACAATACTTATCACGATATAATTTTAATAATATATTAATTACTAATTTATCAATTCTACCTTTACAAATTGTAGATTGAAAAAAATATTTGATCATAATTGTAGATTGAAAAATAACAAAGAGAGAAAGCGGAAGTATATTAGACAATTTACCTTTTAACTATTTTAATTTTTAATTAACTTTGGGTAACCTATAATTTAAAATGGATGGAGTATATTTATAAATATATAAAGAAAAGTTGGATTAACTCTTCTCCTATTAGTTTTATAGCCTATATATATTTATAATCCTTGATAAATATTAAAATTTCATCTTAACCTTTGATTGATTTCCTTAACTAACTCCCTTCTCCCCTCTTAACTCTCTTTGTCCATTTACACATAACTCTCCTCGACCCTAACTGCCCCCCTCTTTAAGTCTCCGTTCCTCTATGTCGTCTCTTTTTCTTTATTTTTTTTGGTGTAGAAGAGGGGCAAAGCCCCTAAAGGAGTATTATTAATTTTAAACGAATCCGGGTCAAGCGGCTCCTACATTATCTCGCAAAAAGCAACTCTCTAACCTCCCTAATTGGGTTTTGAAAAAAAGATAACCTAAATTCATACTTAAACCTAGATTGGCCAACTTATCTCGCAACTTGATTAGCCTCTTTGTAACAATGGGTGATCCTAACTTCCCAATCCGATTCTTCAATTAGTGATTTGCATTGTTTTAAAATGGGGGTAAATTGTAATCCCCAGTCTTTTGTGTCCTCTTAACATCACAGTTACTAAAATTGAATAAAGTTGTAACCAGATGTGATTAATTCCCAAGTTACGAGCTACCCTTAGTCCTCTCCAAGCTGCTTTTAGTTCCGCCATTACTCGAAGTGCACCAACCGAAGTTTTCCGCAAATCCACCCATCCATTCCCCTTTTATCCCCTCCGATAACCCCTCCTCCAGCAAGCAAGACCCGAATTACCTTTAGAAGCTCCATCTATATTCAAAATAACCCAACCCGATGGAGGAATTTTCCATCTTATTAGTTCCTCTGTTTTGTACGTCACCCCACATGATGGATAGACATTGTCCTTTCTTAAAGCATTCACAATTTCTTCAAATTTGATTAATAGGAAATCTCCTTTTTTCTAGGTATATTAGTTTCACCATCAAAATAGTGGAAATTCCTCCTTTTAGAGGTACCAAATAGTCAGTAAAAATTTTGTCTCCCAATTCGGATCAACAGTACCATTGTTGAGGTGAAACAAGATCCATTCTTTAAATGGTAGATTATTTGAGCCAATATCATAACCTTTGGAGAGTAGAAAATTCCAAATAACAATGGCATTCGGGCATAATCGAATGATATGTTCGATATCTTCAATAGAAGCCCCACCGATCTTGCAACTAGGGTCATTTGTCAAATCTCTCCTCTCGTCTGTTCAAATTTGTCATTAATCGGTCATGGAGGAGAAGCCGGAGGAACATACGAATCCTTTGTTGGGCTCGAGTCTTCCGCACCTATTTCCAGTCTCCATTCTCAAGCAAGGTTTTGATTATTCTAGACTATATTGAGAGCAGAGCCAATGGAGAATTTACCTGACGAGGTCCCATTCCGTAAGAAATTGTCGACTACGCCTTCTTCGACCACTTCAAACGACGCTTTCTTGAGGAGCATATTTGAGGAAGTAGATCTGCAAATTTTTTCCACTTCCATTGAGAATCACCGCTCTATAATTCATATACCATGGCATCCAAGTCCTCGACAGGAATTAGTGAATTAGCGCTTTCCACAAGTGGCCTTTTGTCTACCCAACTGTCCAACCAAAATCGTGTTCGGCAGCTGTCTCCAATGGAAGATTGCATTCCAAGTTTGAGCATAGGAAAGTGTTCAGCCATACCTCTCCAGGCGTTTGAAGCATTCGAAGGCAAGCACCTGGAACGTAGGTTACGGGTATTCTGTCCCGAGTGTATTTATGGCGAAGAATTTTAGCCCAAATGGTTTCGGGCTCATTAATAAATCTCCAGTCCAATTTCATTAAGTGTGCACTATTTAATTGTCTCATTGCTCTCAAGCCCAAACCTCCTAATTCTTTAGGCTTTGTTACAGTACTCCAAGCTACTAAGTGAATCTTTTTTCCGATGCGATCCTCCCCATAGGAACCGCCTTGTTTTTCTCGTCAATTTCGTCACGGATCGCCCGAGGGATTCTAGCTGTTTGCATTGCATATGCAGGGATGGTACAAACAGTGGATTGAATAACAGTGGTTCTTCCCGCTAACGAGATACATTTTGCCTTCCATCCCGAGAGCCTTTTGTCAATTCTATCAACGATATCTTGAAACGTAGCCTTCGTAACTCTACCATTTATGGTGGAAACGCTCAGTACTTCCCCAAATCTTTTGTTTGAGGCATTTGTAGGAAATTACAAATATCATTCGCCGGATTCGAGTCACAATTAGGCGAAAAATAGATGCTAGATTTAGCGACACTCACTTTTTGTTCCGAAGTTGTGCAAAATCTTGAAAGACAATTATTAATTACGGTAGCTTGCCCCAGACTAGCCTCTGAAAACAAAACTACATCATCAGGAAAGAATATGGTTGAGATTTTACGTATAACTCTCTCTCCCTAAAAATAGATAAAAATTGGTGTTACAAAATAACAAGAGAAATCACTTAAAAAATAGAAAAAAATAAATCTTACACAAAATGATAAATTGGTGTTACACAAATATATAAATTTCTGTTATATAAAAAATTAATTACAAAAAAAATTAACTGGTGTTACCAAATAATAAAAAGAAAGTTTATAAAGAAAATAGATAAATTGATGTTACAAAAAAATTTAGAAATCAATTACAAAAAAATATAAATTTCTCTTATAGAAAAAAATCAATTACAAAAAATAAACTAACCAGTGTTACCAAATAATAAAAATAAATCTAATAAAAAAATAGATAAATTTGTGTTTAAAAAAATTCAGAAATGAATTATAAAAATTAGATAAACAGGTGTTACCAAAAAAAAAGAAATAAATTTAAAACAAAGCTAATTTGGTGTTACCGAAAAAAGAAATCTTATAAAAAAATTAGAAACGTTGGTGTTATCTATATCTATAAACTATATATGAGAGTGAATTTAGCAGTTTCATCTAATAAAAAATAATAATTTATCATTGAAAAAAATAGGTTTCCACTCTTATATGGACTCTTTTTTACTCCTTTCCAAAATAATAATAATAATAATAATAATAATAATAATAATACTATATATAATTTTGAAAAAAATTAAAAAAATTTAAAATAATAAAATAAAAATATAATCTTAAACAAAAAGTCAAACAAAAAATAAAATATACTAAATAAATACAAAAATAAATAATTAAATTACCAAAATATTAAAACTATTTTATGGACCTAATAACCTAAAAACATAAAATAAATTAAAAACATGCTTTAACCTAAATTAGTAAATAAGTCTGAAAAATTATCAAATCATTTATATATTATAAAATTATCTAATCTTAATATAAAAATTAAATAATAATTAATCATCCTAATTAATTCATAAAAATATAAAACAGAAAATAAAAACAAAACTAAGTAGAAAATTAATAAATAATAAATATAATAAATTATATAATAAATTAAATAAAAAATATAAAAGTAACCTAAAACCCAAAAATATTTTTTTTATAGTTTTTTCAGAAAAATTAAAGAGAATTAAAAATAACAAAATAAAAATATAATCTTAAACAGAAAGTAAAATAAATAATAAACTACACTAAATAAATGAGAAAATAAATAGTTAAATTACCAAAATTTTAAAATTATTTTTTGGACCTGAATATATGCTAAACACCTAAAATAAAAGTGAAAAAACTAAATTTATAAATTTATTAAATTAAAAATCTGCTTCAACCTAAATTAGAAAAAATCTAAAAATTATCAAATTAGTTATAAAAACTAAAAAAATTAATACTAACAGATTAAAAAGATTCTAACTAAATCCTATAATAATATAAAAATAAAAATAACTAAAGAAGACTAATTTTATTCTAACTTATAACAAACTGACTGAAAAATAACAAAAACGAATAGAAAAGTAATCTAAAAATTAAAATATATTAAGACATAAAATAAAATTAATATATATAGTTATGTATTTATTTATTTAGGGTTTAGATTGTATATTAGCTCTCATTTATTTTTATGTATATTAATATGCAATATTATTTTGGGCCTAAAATATAATAATTTTGTCTAACATTATTAATTTTTCATTGTTAATGGTGTTTTTTTGACTTGGTGTCATAAAATTGTATTAGTTCAAAATATATTTATTATAAGAATTTTTAAAATAAAAATCAACAGGAACATGTTATAAAAATAATATTTAAATATTTAACTATCTAAGGAAGTAATTTATTTATTACCTTCATCCTATGTATAGAATGATATAATAAACCTTAATAAATAATAAATTAATATAATAAAAATATAACAATTACATATATAATTGATATTAATAATTAAAAATGCCTAAAAGATAGAAAATTATGATTCAAATATGTTGAGGAATAAAATGTAATGAATAAAAAGTTACAAATTATATTGCTTCAGTTCGTAATTTGTGTACTTTCAGTTCGTAATTTGTTTTATGTTTAAAGGATTGCAAACTTAATATGCCAACTTCTATTAATCCCATAAGATTTCAAATAAATTAATTTGTGTCAAAATTTTTGCACAACATACAGCTCTTTTTTTTTTGTTACAAATACAGTTTATTTTAATTTCTTTTTAACATGTCTATCTCGTGACTTATTATTGACAAACATATTTAAATCATATCTTTTACTATTGTAAGTTTTCTAAATTATTAAAAGATGAGTATTTGCTACCAAACCGCCCCGCCATCTTGAAATAGAACTCATGTTACTCTTATTATGTTAATTAATTGAGAGTAAGAGTTGTGTCTCGAGGGAAGCAATTGGTTCTTAATCGAGTAAAATATGTATTTATAAAATCTCGATTGTATCAATATTTTTGCTCCATTGATTCACTACTAAAACCGCGATCAATTTTCAATATAAGTACAAAACACGGATGATTTTATTACCATACGCCACGAATTGACCTATCATATCCTTTACTATGATACAAATTACCTATTATTGTTAAATATATTTGGAGTACTACTATCATTATAATATTTTTCACTATTAATCTTAATATAAGTAGTTATTATATGTTTAATTATCTTTGTGTGCGTAAGTAGGTAAAAATGGATAAATCATTGTATTCACCTTATAATTTTTAAAAAATGAGATCTCATTATGGATATATGTATACTTTTTAAGAGTTCGTGTAATATTTAAGTCAATGATGTTTTAGTAGGTTGATTGCATATAAATATTTATCTAGGCGTATATTAAGTTAAATTAGTATTGACTTTGTAAAGAGTTATGAGTTATAAGTTTGATATTCTTTTATTGATTTGATATACTTTGTATTGTAATATTAATTTGTGACATAATGATATTTATTGTCATCTAATAGGTCATCTAGCTCAATATCTACCAATCATATATTATTGCTTTTCCTACTAATATTTACCTTTTGATACCCAAACACATTGTCACACTATTTTTATAACTTATGAGTTAGGATTATTTAAATTGTTTTATTCTTAGAGGGGTCCGACTTCTTAATATTTCAAATCATGTGTGTAATCTTAAAACCTTGATGATATTTTTTAACATTATTTTTTATTTATTATTTTAGATTATTTATTTATTCTTTTGAAATTTAGAATGATTGGAAGATAAATATGTGATGAGTTCTAATAATTTTTATATGTTGGATTCTGATAACTTTGATGAATCACGAAAGTGTTTTCGTTATGAGGGGATAACATGTATAAGAATGTTGTTAAAAGTAAAATCATTCAATAAAATCAAATGATTGAGAAAAAGAAACTCACAAATACAACATCGTTGTGTAATTCAATAATTTCTTAAGTTATACATTGTACAACATTACTCCGTGCATAGCATAGGTCTAGACTAGTACTATATAATAGCAATCTTTTTAAAAGTATGATGTGTAGGCCTAAGAGTGAATTTAGTAGTTTCGTCCAATAAAAAAATGATAATTTATTCTTGAAAAAAATAGGTTTTTACTCATATATGGACTCTCTTTTACTCCTTGCCAAAATAATAATAATAATAATAAAATAATAATAAATAATAATCTACATCTATATCTATATCTATACACTATATAATGCCAATCTTTTCAAAAAGACGACATGGCGGTATGAGAGTGAATTTAGGAGTTTCGTCCAATAAAAAAATAATTTATCATTGAAAAAAATAGGTTTCCACTCATATATGGACTCTTTTTACTCCATGCCAAAATAATAATAATAATAATAATAATAATAATAATAATAATAATAATTTTTCAGAAAAATTAAAAAAATTAAAAATAATAAAATAAAAACATAATCTTAAACAAAAAGTTAAACAAATAATAAAATGCACTAAATAAATATAAAAATAAATAATTAACTTACTAAAATATTAAAACTATTTTATGGACTTAATAGCCTAAAAATCTAAAATAAAAATGAAAAAACTAAATTTATAAATTTTATTAAATTAAAAACATGCTTTAACCTAAATTAGTAAATAAGTCTGAAAAATTATCAAATCAGTTATATATTATAAAATTATCTAATCTTAATATGAAAATTAAATAATAGTTAATCATCCTAATTAATTCATAAAAATATAAAATAGAAAAACAAAACTAAGTAGAAAATTAATAAATAAAAATATACAAAAATATTTAATAAATTAAATCAAAAATCTGAAAATAAATGTTTTTTTTTCTAGTTTTCCAGAAAAATTAAACAGAATTAAGAATAATAAAATAAAAATATAATCTTAAACAGAAAGTAAAACAAATAATAAATTGCACTAATCAATGAGAAAATAAATAATTAAATTAGCAGAATATTAAAATTAGTTTTTGGACCTGAATATATCCTAAACACCTAAAATCAAAATGACAAAACTAAATTTATAAATTTCTTAAATTAAAGACCTCCTTTAACCTAAATTAGAAAAAAATCTAAAAATTATCAAATCAGTTATAAAAACTAAGAAAATTAATACTAATAGATTAAAAAGATTCTAACTAAATTCTATAATAATATAAAATAAAATTAACTGAAGAAGACTAATTTTATTCTAACTTCTAACAAACCGACTAAAAAATAACAAAAACGAAAAGAAAAGTAATCTGAAAATTAAAATATATTAAGACATAAAATAAAATTGATATATATAGTTATGTATTTATTTATTTAGGGTTTGGATTGTGTATTAGCTCTCATTTATTTTTATGCATGTTGATATGCAATATTATTTTGGGCCTGAAATATAATAATTTTGTCTAACATTATTAATTTTTCATTGTTGATGGTGTTTTTTGACTTGGTGTCATAAAATTATTTTAGTTCAAAATATATTTATTATAAGAATTTTTAAAATTAAAATCAACAGGAACATGTTATAAAAATAATATTTAAATATTTAACTATCTGAGGAATCAATTTGATTATTACCTTCATCCTATGTACAGTAATGATTTAATAAACCTTAATAAATCATAAATTAATATAATAAAAATATAACAACTACATATATACTTGATATTAATAATTAAAAATGCCTACAAGATAAAAAATTATTATTCAAATATATTGTGGAATAAAATATAATGAATAAAAAGTTAGGAATTATATTGCTTCAGTTTGTAATTTGTGTACTTTAAGTTCATAATTTGTGTTATAGTTAAAAAATTACAAACTTAATATGTCAACTTCTATTAAGCCCATAGGATTTTGAATAAATTCATTTGTCTCAAAATTTTTGCACAACATACAAATTATATTTTTTTTGGTTACAAATACAGCTTTATTTTATTTTCTTCCTAACATGTCTATCTCGTGACTTATTATTGACAAACATATTTAATTCATATCTTTTACTATTGTAAGTTTTCTAAATTATTAAAAGATCAGTATTTGCCTTCAAACCTCCCCGCCATCTTGAAATAGAATTTCATATTACTCTTATTATGTTAATTACTTGAAAGGAAGAGTTGTGTCTCGAGGGAAGCGATTGGTTGTTAATCGAGTAAAACATGTATTTATAAAATCTCAATTTTATCAATATTTTTGCCCAATTGATTCACTACTAAAATCGCGATCAATTTTCAATATAAGTACAAAGTACAAATTATTTTATTACCCTATGCTACGAATTGACCTATCATGCCCTTTACTATGATGCAAATTACCTATTATTGTTAAATATATTTGGATCACTTCTATCATTATAATATTTTTCACCATTAATCTCAATATAAGTAGTTATTATATCTTTAATTATCTTTGTGTGTAAAGGTAGGTAAGAATGGATAAATCATTGTATTCACCTCATAATTTTAAAAAATGAGATCCCATTATGGGTATATGTATACTTTTTAACAGTTCGTGTAATATTTAAGTTAATGATGCTTTAGTAGGTTGATTGCATATAAATATTTATCTAGGCGTTTATTAAGTTAAATTAGTGTTGACTTTGTCTGTAAAGAGTTATGAGTTATAAGTTTGATATTCTTTTATTGATTTGATATACTTTGTATTGTAATATTAATTTGTGACATAATGATATTTATTGTCATCTATAGGTTAACTAACTCAATATCTACCAATCATATATTATTCATTTTCCTACTAATATTTAACTTTTGATACCTAAACATATTGTCACACTATTTCTATAACTCGTATGGGTTAAGATTATTTAAATTGTTTGATTCTTATAGGAGCCTCGACTTCTTAATATTCCAAATCACATGTGTAATCTTAAAACCTTAATGATATTTTTTAACATTCTTTTTTATTTATTATTTTAGATTATTTATTTATTCTTTTGAAATTTAGAATGATTGGAATATGAATGTGTGCTAGGCTCTAATGATTTTTATGTGTTGGTTCTGATAACTTTGATGAGTCACGAAAGTGTTTTCATTATGAGGGGATAACATGTATAAGAACGTTGTTGAAAGTGAAATCATTCAATAAAATCAAATGATCGAGAAAAAGAAACTCATAAGTACAACATCGCTGCGTAATTCAATAATTTCTTAGGTTATGCATTGTACAACATTGCTCCGTACATAACACGGGTCTAGACTAGTAAAATAAAAAAATAAATCAATTAAAAATAGAATGAAGAATAAATCTTATACAAAATAGATAATTATTTTTAAAAAAAGTTAAATAATTTCATTCAAATTTCCCAAAAAGCAGGGGATCAGTTATTATGTACAGACAAAATCGATGAATAGTTTTAAAGAAAATTCATAAATCAACTAAGAAAATTAGATAAACGGGTGTTACCAAAAAAATCAATTTAAAAAACAAAATCTGGTGTTAACAAAAAAAAAGAGAAATCTTGTTAAAAAATTAGATAAATTGGTGTCAGAAAATAAAAAAGAAATTAATTAAAAAATAAAAAATGTATAAATCTTATTAAAAAATAGATAAATTGGTGATACAAAACAAACCAATTAAAAAAATAAATCAAGTGATGTTACCAAGAAAGGAAAAGAAATTTTTAAAGAAAATAGGTAAGTTGGTATTAAAAAAACAAATCAGAAATTAATTAAAAATATTAAATAAACTGATTTTTTTTTTTTTTTGTTGAAAAATAGGTATTGTATTTCATTACCTTCAAGCTAATAATCTCATTTACGAACTAGTAGTTTAGAGGAGCAACCTCTACATTAAGCTAGCAGAGCCTCAATTCTCATCTGCAAATTTGTTTATAAATGAGAGGGAGAGAATATATTAAATCAATTACTAATTAATTAGTGAGTGGGACCCTTTCGATAATAGGTTTCCCCTTAATTATATGTACATCGAGACTGATGGGAAGTCCAGTTGATTATGGCCAACATGTATATTTATATTTGACATGAATATCAAACAATGATAAATAATATAGTTGAAATTCACATTAATAGAGGACAAATAGTATTTGAAATAGCTCTTTGTTTTTGTTAAATAACTCATTTTGGTATATCAACAAATAAATCATGTGAATTTTGAAGAGTACGATCAATGAACGTACCTACGGCTTGATGCATCTCCCTTTTGTTTGATTTTGAACGAGACTCGAACAAGCAACGATTATAATTTTTTGAAAAATAAAATCTAATTAATAAAACCAAGTTCTCATTTTTTTTATTTCAATCGCTATTTAATTTGGAACATAAATAATATAACTTATCATAAATTAATATTATATTATTTAGAGGTATAAAGAGCTATTGGCCTTGGTTAGAGTAACTATACAACCTTAATTAATTCACAATTTCAATCAAAAATTTTTATTTTCTTTAAATCTATTTTAGTTTACAACCTCTTCATAATGTTTAATCCAATGCAAAAAAACTATCATTTATTTTCTACTTTAACACCTAATCCTATATGCATCAATATCAATTTCCAAATATGTCTCAACTTCTATTAGGTCAAAACATGCATCAATTCAATACTAATTATCCCAATTTTATCTTAATTTTTATTAGCGCAAAATATGCATCAATGCAAAACTAATTATTCAAACTTTGCCTTAATTTTCATTAGCTGAAAACATGCATCAATTCAATAATAACTATCCCAACTTTTCCATAATTTTCATTAGCTCAAGACATGCATCAATTATATACTAATTATCTTAATTTTGCCTAAATTTTCATTAGCTCAAAATATGCATCAATTCAATACTAATTATCCTAACTTTGCCTTAATTTCTATTAGCTCAACTCATGCATCAATTCAATGTTAATTATCTCAATTTTTGCCTTACTTTCCATTACCACAACAAATGCATCATATTCATACATCTTAATGATGTCCTACCTTCAATTAGATCATTCATGCACCAACATCTATGCACTTAATTTCATCATCTCATTTAAACACAACCATCAAACTTTGTAAACATCCAAATTTAGGCTCAAATCCTTCTTGCATGCTGAAAATAATGGATGATTTATAACCTAGTAAACTTAGTAAGAAGAAATGGATTTGTGATAGTTACCTTGAAGAAGAAGTGAGGAAAGCTAGCAAACACATAGTGGTGGAGGCTTGGACGGTGACTGGTTGTGTTGGGTGGCAGCAAAGGGGTGGTTGGCCGGCGGCAGGCGGCACCGATGGTGCTAGTCTCGCGATCGCGGAGGAAGAGCGAGAGGAGATATGGTTAGAGAGAAAGGTGAGGTTTGCGTGTGATTATGTTGTGTGGTCTCGTGTATGAAAATTGAAAGTCTCTAGAGAGAGATGGAGAACCTCTAGAGAGAGAGAGCGAAAATCTGATATGACTTCCAAACAAAAAAACCTCCGGATCTAAATTACTTAGCCTCTCAACTCCTTCAATGTCATTCAATCGGACTCGGATATACAAGGCGATTTTGCCTTGGTTGTCTTCGTAAAACTTGTGAGCCCCTTCCGTTTTCTACCTTCTTCTTCCGGTTCGCTGATAATCTCCGGATCTACCCATTTCTATAGGGTACGTTTCTGCTGGTGGGATGGTTTCGTGTTTGATCGATCCCGAAATTGCGGTGCCGATGTAAGATCGACACTTATTTTCGATGTCTCTTGTGAACAATTATCGGATATGCACACCGAAGGCCATACCCGCTGGGATTTTTGGTCTTCGGAGCCAGATCTCGTTACGAATCAATGTTTTCGACTCTATGGATTTCTTTATTATGCAATTGCTCGGTGATAATCAAAGGATTTTCGCCTACTTTTCAGGTAAGTATCCGATATTTTTATTATTAACTGGGCTATGATTTCTCTGTCGAAGGGCTTATCGTGTCTGCAGCTTGTCTCGTGGGTGTTGATTTTTGTCCATGTTTTTTGTTCATTAGCCTCTCTTCTCGCTTCGTGGTGAGCTAGGGTTAGGTAATGTTTGTCTCTCGGCTATTTTTTACTTGTTTCTGTTCTAGTTACTGTGCTACCTACTCTCAGTGTTGTGGTATGGAATGCTTCATTTTTTTATACTCGGGTTAGGTTAGGCCTATGGCAGATCTTGTCCATCCCTCTATTGGCGATGACTCGATAGATTCTTTTCCTAGTTTCCCTAATTTGCCTAAGATACTCGGTTATATGGTGTTCGGTTCTTCGATTTTTGCTCTCTCTTCGTTCATCGTTATTGCCCGTGCTTTGTTTCGTTGTGACTTTTTTCTTGCTGGATTGTATGCCTCGGTTTGCCTATAAATATTTTGCATACCTACTTGCTCCAACCTCCCTGCTTCCTCTCTTCACCGAACATAAGTGGCTAATGTCCGAAACCATCCCTCATTCTCCCAATGGTTGTTCACTCCATTCGGACAAAACTTCCCATGCTGATTCCGCTCCCCAACCTACGGATACAAGAGTGTTGGTTGGAAGCTCACATCCTCATCTAAGCAACTCTTTTGAGCCCCCTTGCCTTCTTTCTCCGACAAGGTTAAGTTCGGTATGTAGTGTCTTTATGATGGTCTTCCGAAACTAAGTCGCCTTCGATGTTTACCTCCGAGGAACTCGAGATGATCACCGGAATTCATTAGGCCTTGATCCTCCTCCTCGGCTTCCCAACCTTAACTCGCAAGGAAGTTTTTGTCCAGTCCCATCTTTTAACAATAATCTAGAACAACTTATTATTATTAAACAAGTAGCCCAAATACATCTACAACAGACACCAAATATCATAAGTGTAACGCCCCAATATAATCACTATATAAAACACACTTATTGGATAACCATAATATAACAAGGTAGCGAGAAGCTATGTCGTATTAGGGCGTTATCGCCGTCCCTCCTCGAGAGACTAGGCTAAATTTACAACAAGACGTATGATGATCCTTTCAATTTCCCCAAACACTTACAATAAAAGTCTCGTACATCAAACCCAATATGAATATACATAATTTAAACCACCAAACATGAGTTCGTTCTTCCTAAGATACATTATGACCTTTAAAAAATCACCATCGACGTAAATAACTCCGCAAGCAATTAAATCCACATGGACGTCTTAACCCAAAAAACGCAATTGCCAAAAGCCAATCATAAAACGCTTCCCGATTAACCAAAGCCCGATCACCGATCCGAGTCGACACCTCCCGATTCCTTTGCTCGTGTCACTTCTTGCCCAACATTAACAATATTTTCTTCCCTAAAAACATTTAAGAAAACATAAAAACAAGAATGAGTCATAGGCCCAAGACGCTACTCTTGTACTCGTAAAAATATATTATAAAAGTCAGTGAGCGCGCGCAGATAATTGAAATCGGTTTCAAAAGCTATTTATGTGTAAAACCGAAGTAAACCGAAGTAGGGTCACTATGCGTTATCTTTGAAATAGTTAGGACCCAATTCCGTACATATGAATGCCATGGCGATTCCGTGAGATAATCGTTTATGTAATCAGTAATCGTATAGACAATTCATTCATTTATTTATTTATCCCGATCGATCGTGGAGGGCCCTCGTGAACCGTAATCGTGTCTCGTATCGTGAACCGTGTTCGTAAACTATACCGTGAATCGTAATCGTGTTCGTAAACCGTAATCGTGGAACTCGTAATCGTAAACTGTGAATCGTGATCGTGAAATGGGTCCAAATTATTTGTATTATTAAAATAGTAAACTCAATAGTAAATATGAACACTTTGGAAAAGGTACAAGCAATAACGTACCTTTTTAATGCTTTTTCACTCCTTACACAAGCTTCCCGATTACCACGCTTGTGACTCGTTTGTGTTTAGAGTAAGGCTTTTATAAGTTATATTTGCTTAATGAATTGTTAATATTACCTATATACTTTGTATTCTTTGAACTTTTGTTATATAAGTTAACCTGTTTTCCTTGTCATTCTTAAAGACTTTCATGTCTGTTTATCCCCTTAGTTATTCATTAAAGGATCCCCTCGACAACTTAATACTTTCCGATAGGTTCTATGACCAAAGAATCAAGCGAACTTCCTATTTAAGGGGTCGGTTTGGTTTTCCAATTTTCTAAAAATTTTGGCGAGTTTCGTTTGAAACATGACTTAACAATTAGGCTAAAAGCCTTAAAACCCGCATAAAATTCACAATAAAACTCAACGAGCCACACGCTCGGAGTATACAACTCAACGGTCACACACCGGAGTATATTTACAACCACAAAACTCGGTTTCAACTCAATCAACCTTCGCATAACAAAGTAATTCAATCATGCTCAATACAACATCACGTAAATATATTCACAGCGTGAGCATGCTCATATGAACTTTCGGGTTCCATATCAAGGTTCAGTAGCTCTAAATTCAACTTCAATTGCTCCTACTGTCCTCCCAATTCCACTAACATCAATTCAAAACTCAATCTTGTCTAATTACTCCAAGTACAACATAAATTTGTGATATAATTTAAGTAGAAATTCAGGATTGGAGAAATACCTTAAAGGGGGTTTCGAGGTGGAATTGGGCGGTGGAAGGCCCGGTGGTGGAGTTCGGTGTCGGGGCAGCGGCAGCGGGCGTTGCTTGGCGGCGTCGGGCGCCGGACGGCGGCTAGGGATGGCGGCGAGCGGTGGCGGAGCAGCAGCGAGGGCTGTTCCGCCTCGCCGACGCGAGACAGGGAAAGAAAAGAGAGAGAACCGGCGGCAGCGAGGTGGTGGTGGCGGCAGCCGGGGCGCCGGTGGCGATTCATCGGCGGCAGCAGAGTGCCGGCGACAGCCGGCCGGTGATGGCAGTGAGGGGAAATGGAGGAGGAGGGGTGAGAGAGAGCTTGAAGATGAATGGCTTGGCTTGCATTATAAGCCCCCTTCCGCTAATTCACGACACTTCTAGCAACCTCTCCTCCTCTTCTTTTATTTATTTATTTATTTATTGCTTTTTTTCATTTTAAATTATTCGGATTCGTAATAAAAATATTTCGAACAAATTTTCATTTCGTGGAGTTACCCATTATTATTTGCAATTATTAAATTATTCGCACCTTTTATTTTGGTTTCGAATTTTTGCGCGACTCGCTGCTCTTAAACAAGTATTGAGATGATAAGATACAAATTTAAAATAATTAAATATGATCAAGTTTCGGGGTGTTACAATAAGTATCATCGTCATATCATACGAAGTTCAGTTTTGCTGCTCCCGAATACAAGAAAAGGAGCTTTTAACTCATCAATAGCAACGACCGAATACATCAATCCCTATATCCTAATTCAACAAGTTCTATATTGGGACTCTAATTGTAGTTATTTACAGAAAAAAAGGCTGATTCTGAATCGGTGATGGCAATCAAACAGTTGCCAAGGAGAAAGAAATACATGAGAGGAAACGGGGAAGAGAAAGAAGGGGAATCCATCTGCAGCTTGGCCTTGAATGTCAACGCCTTGACCACCAACGACCACTAGCGGAACCTAGTAGCGTCCGAGCACCTACACTATCAATCGGGGAATCGGACGATCACTAAGGAGAAAAAAAAAAAAGAAGAGAAGGGATGAGGAGGGGGAAGACAAAGAAAAGGAACCCACCGCACTTTAGCCTCGACTCGTTGGATTATGAAAGGAGGTTTGATGATGTGTTTGATTATGTTGAAATGTTAAAGGGAGAAGAAGATAGTAAAGACGATATGATTTTGTTTTTCTTTGAATTGCTTTATTGGATTGATTGCAAATGATTCAATTACATGGGTTTTATAGTTGACATCTTCACAAAGAATAATGAACCCTTCTCTCCTAATATAATGACCATTCATGCATCCTAACCATTTCAGATTCTATGAATATTTCTAGATTAATTCCCTTAATTTTGTTTTTTTAACACTCCCCCTTAATATAGAAAAATCTTGCACTCCAAGTTGCTCACGCAAGCATATGAACTTCTCGGTCGGTACTCGCCTTGGTAAATTTGTCCGCAAGTTGATCTCCTGTCTTGTAAAAGTGTAACTTAATCTCTCCTTTGTCAACCAACTCATGAATGAAGTAATGTTGAATTTCTATGTACTTTGTGCGGCTGTGACAGATTGCATTTTTCATCATTGCTATTGCTGACATCTTGTCACGTAAAAGTGTTGTAGGATCATCTTGACCAACTCTAAGTCACCAAGAATTCTTCTTACCCAAACAACTTCACATGCCGCACTCGTAGCTTCTATATATTCTGCTTCGGGGACGATAATGCAACCGTTGTCCTGTTTCTTTGAGCTCCATGAAATAGTTTTGGATCCAAGTTGAAACACATATCCACCGGTACTCTTTTTGTCATCAACACAACCTACCCAATCGCTATCTCGTGAATCCCGTGAGCTTGAAGTCCTTTTTTTGTCTCATAGAGAATTCCATAATTCTTTGTTCCTTTGATATACCGAAGTATCCTATTAACTGCTGCAAAGTGTGCCATGCTAGGTTTATTTATGAACCTTGAAACAATGCTAAAAACATGTACTATATCGGGCCTGGTGTGTGTGAAACACCCCTATTTCAAGAGATGTTAACAGCTAATCTTAATAAGCGTGGACATATCTTACTAGTCTACTACTACTCTTATAAGAGTGGATATATTTTTCCTCACTTATTATGTGTGGGAATAATTATTTTCACTTATTTCTCTTCAACACTTAATCATGTGTGGTTAAATAAGGATGGAGCGCACAATATTTTTTGTACTGAGGATTAAATGAGTTTTAAGTTAATATATTTCAATTTAAATATTTTATAGATTGAACAATTATTTAATGATATTTTTAAAGTATTATATAATTATTGAAAAAGTCAATCTCAAACCAACGTGTGAGTCTTAACTAGTTAAGATAATTATGAAGATGTTAGAGTTTCCTTTTAGTCATATTAATATAACCTCTCTTTTTTCCAACTCTTTTTTTAAAAAATGTTTAAATGTTCAAATTTTTAATATTTTTTAGTCATATTAATACAATCAGATTGGCGTCTTCGTGACTCAAAAATACTTGAGTTCTTCGTGACTCAAAAATACTTGAGTTCGCTATCAAGCAACAATTAATCAATCACTTCCGCACTAAGATTCGTTCTTATATTTCAACACATCTCATAGTATGCTTTTTATTTGTATGGCTATTGCTTTGTCACTTTTTGAAAATCCTCTTTTATCAGCCTCTTGGCTTGCCCCTCGGGCTATAATAATTAAAAAAATAAAATAAAAATGGATAACCATCTCAAGAAAAGTGCAATCTTTTCTTTAATTCTCAACATTTTGAGAAATGTGTTTTATCCCAAAATTCAAGTTATAAAGAAGTACAAAAACTGATTTTTTTTTTCTTAAATAATGCAGTGATTCAAACATCGATCATGTAATGCATATATGTTTAGAATGACTTTCTAATATCACCAAATATTACTAGTAAAATTTGTGTAGCAAATACTCCTACTTCGTTCTATCTTATCTTATCTAATCTAATCTAATTATCTAATCTAATCTAATCTAATTATTATATATAATATTATTATATATAATAGTAATCTTTTAAAATTGTTAAATGGTGGCATAGGAGTAAATGTAGGAGCTTTATCCAATAAAAAATAATACTTTATTCTTGAAAAAATAGGTTTCCATTCATTTATGGAATCTTTGAGACTCACTTTCCACAATTTGTATATTAATATTTATTTATTTATTCATATTTTGGTTTTTAGAATGAACATAGTTGTAAAATAAAATTATATGAAAGTTAAAATGAAAATATTATAAAATTAGGACAAACATTTATGCAATCCCCACCCAGAAGAGATACACCAATAACCGCATCGTAGCAAATTGCAAATTAAATCGGCCTTACAAAATACTTTCCCCATGTTGGATCTGCCATTTTTTAAATTTTTTACAATTTTCTTAATGTGCGGTTTACGTTTACTATTCACCAATATCATATTTCCATACACTTAAACATAAAACCCAAAATCCACAAAAAAGTGAAAAACAAAACAAACACTCATTTTTTTTATCATTCATTAAAGTTGACGTAAGGAAAAATAAATGGTAATACTCCATATTTCATTAAATTAATATTGACACCCTACAAAATATTCAATTCTCATTAATAATTAAGGATCAAACACCTGAAAGAAAGAAAAAAATTCATGACATAATTATAATTGGATTGGATCGAATGAAGTTTTCTTTTCCATTCAGCTTCAATTTAAATCTATTTTAAACTCAAATAATTCAAAGTTTTTTTACTCATCTTAATTGAAGTCAAATCAGATGGTTATATCATCTCTCACTATTTTATCCGATTATTTAAGTATTTTGTTATGTTGAACACTATCTATACTATAAATAATAGTATTATTTTCAAAATTGTCAAATGGTGATCCGACGGTTAATTTAGGAGATTTATCTAATATAAAAATAATAATTTACCCTTGAAAAAAACGTTTCCACTCATATATCGACTCTCCAAGACTCACTTGCCACAACAAATCAAAATATAAAGGATTTAAAATACACCTATACATAAAATGAAAGAATAAAGAAACATCATGAAGAAATGCATAGGACACAATATCAAACAATGTGGTAATAAACATGCTAAGTAGAATTTACAAGTTGAAATGATACTAACCCTAACCTCATTTACCTAACAAAATACACTCTAAAGTTTTCGTGAAATAGATATTATAATATAATCACATGGAATTTCCAATAGCAACAGAGTTTGAATAACCAACTATTGGCTTCTTGACATTATTGAATTGAGTAAGAGGAATTTGATATTTTATTTTTTAAAGGAAAAAAAAATTAAATCAAATATTTTCTTTCATGTTCATCTCTTTAAATTTTTTTCTTTTTAAGTAAAATGTAGAATTTACAATTTTTTAAATAGTGGCATGATTTTGGTATTATCGAATTTTGTGAGTCACTTTAAATTATATATACTGTTTAAGTATAGAAAGATTAAGAAGTTTTTATTTATAATTGATAATTTAAATTGTAATATAGTTATGAATTTCTTTATTTATTTAGGGTTTGGATTGTATATGAGCTCTCATTTATTTTTATGTATATTGATACGTAATATTATTTTAGATTTGAAATATAATAATTTTTTCAAATATTATTAATTTTTTATTATTGATGGTGCTTTTTGACTTGGTGCCATAAAATTATATTAGTTGAAAATATATTTGTTACAGGAATATTTAAAAATTAAAATTAACAGGAACATGTTATAAAAATGATGTTTAAATATTTGACTATCCGAGGAAGCAATTTGGTTATTTCTAATCAAGATTCATCTTATGCACAAAGTGATGTAATAAACCTTAAGAAATCATATATTAGTATAATAAAAATATAACAACTACATATATACTTGATATTAATAATTGAAAATGCCTACAAGATAGAAAGTTATGATTCAAATATGTTGTGAAATAATATGTAATCAATATAAAGTTAGGAATTATACTTGCTTCAAATTTGTAATTCGTGGACTTTAAGTTCATAATTTGTGTTATGTTTAATGGGATGGAAACTTAATATGCCAACTTCTATTATTAATTTGTTTCAAAATTTATTTCAGTCTGTAGGACTTCGAATAAATTCATCCCACTCAAAATTTTTACACAATATACGAGATCATATTTTTTGGTTACAAATACAATTTATTTTAGTCTCTTCCTAACATTTCTATCTATGACTTATTATCGACAAACATATTTAAATTATATCTTTATTGCAAGTTTTCTAAATTATTAAAAGATGAGTATTTGTGATTCAGCCTCCCAGCCATCTTAAAGTAGAAGTTCATATTACTCTTATTATGTTAATTAATTGGGAGGAAGATTTGTGTCTTGAGAGAAGCAATTGGTTGTTAATTTGGAAAACAAAATGTATTTTTAAAATCTCAATTGTATCAATATTTTTGCGTCATCGATTCACTATTAAGATTGTTATTAATTTCCAATACAAGTACAAAATACACATGATTTTATTACCCTGCATTGACCTATCATGCTCTTTACCGTAATGTAAATTATATCTTTTTGCTTATTACTTATTTTTGTTAAAGATATGTGGATCATTTCTATCATTGTAATATTTTTCATTATTAATCTCAATATAAGTAGTTATTATATGTTTAATTTTTTAATTCATAATTTTTTAAAAATTATTATATTACTCCGTACATAACATAGGTCCACGCTAGTTAATAAAACAGATAATATTAGGAAGAATATTCAAAATGTATCTAGGTTAGTATCATATTAGATTAAAGAAATTATTATTTTCATGCGAAATATTATAACCTTTAGAATTGTAGTGTTGTTAGGAAATCTATTATGGTAATATATTTTCAAATTATTCATCTATAAATAATGATAAATTTAATATTAGAATTTATAAGGTTGGCTAATCATCATGCACACACTATTGCTCAAAATAAGAAAAAAAGATGGCTCAAAATATATATAAATAAATAAACATGTAACATGCCAGACTCGATTACTTTCTTTAGTTTCCATTTATTGTAACTTTATGAATTTGTATTTAAAATGTTTATCATGTTATTTGCCTTTATAGTGTTTTTCATGATTTTTCAAAAAAAAAAAATACAATACCTTTTACTTTAGACTAGTCTCATTTACATAACTTGAGGGATGGAAAAGCAATGGAGAGAAAAACTCTCCTACACTTGTACTAGAAATTGGATTACAACTCCTCAGCAAAGTACGAGGTAAATCTCAGTAGATCATCCTTTTGTGGTTAATCTTATCTTATTTACGTATATGTAAAGATTATAGTATTTTCTCACCCCAAAAAGGAAAAAAAAAAAAAAAAAGAAGAGGATGATAGTATTTTCCTACTTTTTTCTCTTGAGAGATTCAAGAACTGATTGAGCTGTACAATAAGCAATAGCCTGGATTGTGACCATAGGATTTACACCCAAGGCAGTAGGAAAAACGCTGGAATCAGCCAAATAAAGGCCTTCAACCTCCCATGTTTCGCCCCTTTGATCCACAACCGATTTGTGTGGGTCTACCCCCATTCTACAACTCCCCATTTGGTGGGCAGAGGCTATGGTGGTGGACAGTGGTCGTATCGGCCTTGAGCTCTCTGCCTTCACAAACCTTTCGAACTCTCGACAACTCTCTTTCTTCACATTTATGGACGCGCCACTAAAATGGTGAGTCCCTACCTCCTCTGCCCCGGCGGCCGCTAGTATTCTCAGCATCCTTTCTACACCTCTCTTAAGTTTTGCCTCGTCGACCGAGTCCCATTTGTAGGTGACATCGAAGGGGTTCGGGGATGAGACAACGGTGCCAGAACCTACGTCACGGACCAAGGAAAAGATGTGGACGGTTCGGGAAAATCGAGCCATTCGCTGCTTAAAATCTGGACCCGAGATCCAGGGCATGACACATGCGCATAAGCCTGGGTGGAGAGACGGAGTTTGGATTATGGCTTCGAGGTTGGAGCTAGATTTGGTTGTAGGGTCTGCCATGATAGTCGACATGGACGACAAGAGTGTCCCTTGATAGCTCTTTCCAGTTGGATCTCCTTGAGGGAAATACCCCCACGCCATCACCACCGGATGGATGTGCAAATTTTTGCCTATATTTGGGTTTTTAAGCCCACTTTTCTTCAACAAGGTCGGGGTGTTAAGTGCCCCACAAGAAACAATTGTGGCCTTAGCCTCTACAATACAAAGCTGTGACTCTCCATCCAGTTTAAATGCCACCCCGGTGGCAGCGTCACGACCTCTGCCATTATTCTTCCTTTTCCGAAGCACTTTCACAGCTTGACATTCTGACAGGATGAGGCCGTTTCCAGAATCGACTACATCCTTAAGCCAAGTTTCGGACACGCCTTTCTTCTTCCCATCCTTGCACCCTAAA
The DNA here is from genome assembly GCA_021018815.1 of Talinum fruticosum. NCBI lineage: Eukaryota > Viridiplantae > Streptophyta > Magnoliopsida > Caryophyllales > Talinaceae > Talinum > Talinum fruticosum. Next base: position 6,814,938 of record JAITYX010000030.1, on the reverse strand, counting down.
CTACACCAACCACAGAAATGGTCCGGTGAGGCATTTTGGGGGACATCCTCAACAGGGTACCCTAACTCTAGGCAACCCTTTCTTAAGACCATGCTGTTAAAGCCTTCTTTGGCCACCCCTTTTGTACCTCCATCTTTTGGCATACCACATCTACGGCCTCCTTGAAGAGAGGACTCTGAAACATCTCTAGCTCATGCTCCTCAGCCCACTCCCTCATCACGTGTTCCGGGGTTTTACTGAGGCTGACCAGTTAATTGTCGACCCACCTCCCACAGTTGATCCTGCCAGGATCACTATCCCCATGTCACGAGTTGTTAGCATCCCTGCACCTTCATACATCTGATCCAATGACGGGCCCTCTAGGAGAGACAGATTTGACCTCGCATAATACTCCCCTTTCTCTAAGACCAACACCTTGTAGCCGGCCGAGGCTAGAACCCCTGCCACCACTCCACCGCCACTACCAGACCCCACCACAACCGCGTCACATAGGATACTCATCACCGGTTTCTTTTGATTCTTCCTACTATTGAGCGACACGTGGAAGCCGGCACGTCGAAGGGACTCGGCTAGGATTTCTTTGGGCCGGATCTGTTGTACATTGATTACGCCGTTATAAAGTGGGCCGTAAAGATCTTCCTTTGAGTTGAAGGCATTGGGTTGGTCTTCTGTTTTTGTGTCTGGGTCTTCTGAGGGCTTTGCAGTTAAGTTGCTTAATTGTGGATTTGATGACTTGACCCTTTCGGCTTTAAATTCTGGGTCGGGCCCATCGTATCCAATTCCCTTCCACGACGGGTTATCTCCCTTCTCATCAACCTGTCATTTTCACAAGAAAAGGAAGAATTAGTTTCTTTTTTCATTTTAAATTAAAAATTTGAATCAATTATAATGTCGTTATTTTTTTAATGAAATTATAATCCCCTCGTTGTAAAGAGAGAATACGAGCACTCCTCACATCCGAATATTCAATTTTTTTTAAAAAAAAACCATTATTTTAAAAATATGGTATTATACTCTCTAATGTATTTCTTATCTCGTTCATTGCATATATATTAGTATCTTTACTCAACAAAATAAATTTGGCAAATATTTAACAACAAGATTATAAATGGAAGAAAAACCCCTAACCGCATCCATCTTCTTTAGTTAGGAGTTGCAAATTGCTAGTGATAAGCTCAGATTTTCTTTTTTTCAACGTCTTATTTTAATTATAGTTAAAATTACCATTAATTTTATATTTTTAATCGTGATAGTTAATTTTACCTCTGTTAGTGTGGGTTTTGACTTCTTACCATAGTGTAAGTTTTATCTCTTGTCCTTGTGCAAGTTTTTGTCGATTCGAAGGTAATAAATTGTGAAAGATGATTGAATTTTTCATATGAAATCTGCTTATTTTGATTTGGGTGATGAGTCGACGATGGAATTACACAAGGTTATATCATGACGATCTTCCTTACTAGTATATATAGCCTATCATGTCAATTGAATACTTGCTCCAAAAAGTTATATTATACTTTGCCAACATTCAGGAAAGATGCAATGACTCTAAAGAACTCGGTTAACGGCTAGAAAGATGATACAAGATTAGAGCCGGTCTACCGTTAACTTTTTAAAGATGAATATTTATTTTAATCTTGTTAGATGATTTTTACTATAGCCACCGTATGAGTTTTGATTAATAAATATCTCCTTTTTTATTAAAAAAATTATAAATGGAAAGAGTATTATCCACCCATGTTTTCGTCTGCGAGTCTCGGTTAGGATAGCTGGTAAGGTATGTGAAGGCCAGTATTAGAGATATTTTATTTATATTTATTGTCGTATCTTTCTACACGTACATATATTAATTACATACATATTTCTTTTTCAAAAACTTAATTTAAGTTACCCATATATATTGCTCTGGACCATTGATAATGTATTGATGTCCATGTCGAATAAGATATTTATCTTTTCCAAAGTTAAATATCAACTTTACCAGTGATGTGTAGATTTCCATTTCCAAATAAAAAGAGACTCAGAACAACATCAGAAAATGGAGGAAGCTTCTTAATCCTAGTATTAAACTTAGGCTATATACTAGTCCAAACAGAGAAAAAAGAAAAATCATAATTTACACAGCAAATAATCCATGTTTAAAACACATTTTTTTGAATGTGACGAAACATTCTTTAACATAATGTATACTTATATGTATATTTTAAACGGTATATTACGATTTACTTTAAAAAAATTTCTTGTTATCGAAATAATAGACAACTTCTATTGATATTTGAAAATAAATATTGTCTTCTCGAGCTGTCTTTTCAAATTTGAAGTTTTACAACTAAAATTATTTTTTTACGATCTCAACTGTGTCATAACAAAGCTTTACCGGCTAATAATATGAGTGTGTATATACATATATATGTATGAAAATGAATTAATAGGGGTTGAATTACCTGAGTGAAGAAAGAGAGTGAGACGAGGAGCTTTGCCCCAACATAGGCCATGCGATATAAGAAAAGGCAACTGGAAGACCAAGAGCGAAGGATTTGCTGCCTTTTGTCAAGGGGAAGTTGAGAGAACCTATGAAAGAAGGGGAACTGAGGAGACAGAGAGTGAATCCACCCCATTAAGAACGTCCCTACCCTCGTTGACAGCATCAACAACATGAATCGCACCAGGAGCACATGATGCCCAAGCCTTTGGCTTATCAATCCCCCTAACTTTAGTGCATAAATAAATTTAAAACAAAAACAAAACATTTAATATATTTATTAGCTAAAAATCCTTCTTAATTTATAGTTACTGCAACAAACAAATGTAGGTCGATGAAGAAAATGAACTTTATGTTCACATTCTCAATAATCTCAGTGGCTTTTAAGTCCGGATGTGGGTGTGTGTGTGAAGTGGAAAAGGAATAGACGCTGCAATTAAGATTTTTTTTTTTTTTCTTATAGAGTGTGCTTGATTGAGGGAAAAATATTTTCTTATAAAATAAATTTATGTATTTGGTGAAAAATAAGTTTTGGAAAATTATTTTCCAAGAAAAGTCATTTTCACCCGTAGGAAAAAATATTTTCCATTTAAAAAGGAAGGAAATTTATATTTCGGATGAGGGTAATTTTCAAAGTGAAAGTTGACCATTTGAGAGGAAACATTAAAAAAAGTTCTAGTTTAAAATTTGATGTCAAAATTTTTTTTTTGTCAACATTTATCCCCACATATATAACTACTAAAATAGTTCATTTCACCAATTTTTCGACACTTGATGACTTTAAAAGTTTGAATCAAAACTTTATCATTTGAAAAAGAATATTATAAGAAGCTCAACTCTAAAATTTTGATGTCAAAATTCTTTCATTTATTGGCATAAATCACCATATATATATATATATATATATATATATATATATATATATATATAACTACTGAAACAATTCAATTGACTAATTGACCAAAATATTTCATTGAATAACCAAATTGTGTCCAAATCTACTAATGAGGTATTGGCCTAGTAGTTAAGATTGAGGTCCTATAGATATTAGGTCCTAGGTTCAATTACCCCCTCTCTCCACTGCATTATACTGTTTTTTGTAACTCTTTTAGATAAAAGAAAGAAATTGTGTCCAAATCAAATATACTTTTAAGCGTATTTTGATTTATTCAAGAGCTCCCTAAAAGAAAAAGATGGTTGACCAAAGGTTGACTGGTTTGACATTCATTTGAGGGGTATCTTTTCAGAAAAGTATTTTCCTTATTCCTATCAAGCAATGGGAAATATGAGTTGAAAATTATTTTCTTTGGAAAAATTATTTTCCCTCCTACCATACACACACATAGTAGAAAACACATGGAAAATGTTTCAGAATATAAAGTAAAAGATAAAGGTGGCTCATACATATTCAGGATTTCCGATCATGGAGGGCGAGGTTCGGTAGAACTGAGCAACAGACTCATTGACTGTGGGATCAGGCGGTTCTATGACAGGTAAGAAAGTGTCACCAAGAGCGGCGAGAGAGTCCATCTCCCAAGCGGACAACTTGTTCACATAATGAGTTGGCTTTTCTCCTCTTTCCATGAGAAACCTTTGTGTGTCAATACTTCCCAAGTCTATTACCATGTCCTCTCCCTTTTGGTTAGGTGAGTAGCACTCATTTTTGGTCTTGTGAATGACACCATCAATCGGGTTTAGCTCCATTTTAGGGAACTTATTTTTGGCAAAGAAAGAAAGTAGAATCTAGGGAGAGCATAGAAAGGCAAGAATTTGCACATTGGACAAGGAAATTTATAGCATGCTTGTGTGGTGAGTGAAGAGGCTAACACATTGAGTAGATTTGATGATTAGCATGACCAAGATTATATTATCTGTCTAATTTAATGAGGTATGTCCCCCATCTCTCTATCTTGCATGGACCTCCAACCAACCACAATATCAACTTTTAAGAATTGAAGGGATTTGAGTTGTACTCTAGCACAAAAATATGGTTGAATATTATTGATGATTCATGAGAGCCCAAAGAAGACAAAAATCCTTAATTTTTTCATCACGTCTAATTTGTATGTATTTATATAAATTTAATTTAGATTATCAGATATTATACTTCTTATAATATGTTAATAGATAGTTGGATAAAAGGAAAAAGAATAGGGTGTATGTGTACATAAATTTTTTTAAAAAAATTTAACTTCTAGTTTTTTGGATTACCTTATTGGGCAATTTTTAAACTATAACAAAATTTTCATGTATCCATCATCTTATATTAATATAGGGTGATATCTTCTTGTAATTAGGCAGAGAAAGGAGTCATGATATATTTTTCCATATACTTTTTTGATTATTTTTCTATCTATTTATTTCATACATATTATTTTACATTATGGAATAAAACTAATTGCTCTAGTAAGAGAAAAATTTTAAAAATTGCTCAATTTTTAAAACAAAAAATTAAAATGATTTTAAAAAATCACTAATTTTTTTATATTGGGTGTACATGAATATATGATCACTGGACTTTATTTTGTATTGTACAGGCTGCTAATAGAGATTTCCTAATTATATTTCCTTTTTTTGACAAAATAATTTCTAATTACTTCAAAGAAAATGGGGAGGAGGAAAAAGGTTGGCAGGAAAATACTAGGATATCTAAAATAGTTTAGGTTTAATTTGTAATTGAAAGAGAAAAACTCCAAATGACAGTTATAATAGTTAAAAAAAAGGAAGGAAAAAAGAACATCCTAAATGCATTTGTGTTCCTAAAATAATGTTAATTATTTAGCAACAACAATGTCATCCTCTTTTCTAATTTAATTTACAAAAACTGTCTATTGTTGGAGATAGTGTCCTCTTCTCCATGGACAGATCTAGGATTTTGGAAGCAAGATCATCTATCCAATCTTATAACTTTGTGAGTTTATTTATTAAATCCTAAAAGTACTTATTGGTATTTTTGTAAATAATAAGAGTTTTTTAAGATCGTGGGTAATATCTGACTCTTCCAAAACCAAATTCCCTCAAGAAAATCAAAGAGTTAAACGTGGCAATTACATGAATAACCGAATCAAGACCCACAACTAGAAACATAGCTAATAATGTTGAAAATAAACAAACGTGATACTTTGATTTTGAGACGTCTATATATATATATATATATAGGAGGTTAAGACTTCAAATCAAATTATTAAATTTTTTTAATTAAAAAACGAATATCGAGTAAAACAGTTGAATAATTTGACAAATTTTTGAGAAGATTATGGAATCTTATCAAAATTAATGCTATTGAAAGAGAGTGAATGAGTGATGTATACATCTGTACTCAAAAAGTTGAGTTAAAATTAATTATACTTTCATTGATATGTCTTTATACTACTTTTCTTTATATTTGAAAAACAAAATATGATCATAAATTAGCCAACAAACTTAAAGCTTTGTAGGGTACCCAACTAGCCACCATATAAATAAATAAGAGTAATAATCGAATGGCCATAGAGCTAGAATTTTTGAGTGATCGAAAGAGAAGGGATGTTTGTGCAAATGTGGACAATTTTGATTCTTTATTTCTTAGAGTCCCTTTGTGGGCAGGATCATTCAAGTACTTGGAAGGATTTAAGTGAGTGCAATATTGAAATTCCCACTCTGATATCTTCATCTTTCACATAAGTGGCTTAGTACTCCAAAAATATATACTCATGTCTAAGGTACATAGGCATGCTAAATGGCTCATTCAGATCAATTTTAAAATTTGGTTAAGTTTTGGTCCAATTTTTTCTAAATTTTAGGTCGATTTAACTTTGAGTCGGTTCATATGTGGTCTATGAGTTTGTGTTGTAAAGAAAAAACTTTGACGAAAAGTTTTTGGGTTTGATTCAGTTCTAGTTCGAGTAATCTCAAATTAATTTTTAAGTGACAAGACTGATTATATTAATTTAGGTTTCAAGTCATTATTTGGGGAAATTAATTTTTAGTACCTCGACGTATGTGACATTCATTTTTTAGGGTCTCACATTTTTGACCTAATTTTAAAGTACCCTCACTGTTGGAAGCGTTGACATTAGAGGGATTAAGATTTAAAATTCCGATGAGCGAACAATTTAGGCAACAAATGGCAGTTGAATTACCATTAATACCCTAAAATGAATTGCGGTTAAAATAAAAAAGCTAAAGCTCTCATCTCCCCTTCATTTCCACCATTATTGAAGTTTGAAGCTCCGGAATTCCTTCATCTCCTTCCTCTCTCTCTCTCCCTCTCTCTCAACCAAGCTTTGTAATTTGCTCCAAAGGAAGAGGTGGAGACTCCTCCATTATTGAAGTTCGAAAATTAGACTCGATTTTCTCCTCCATTGCCAATTTCTTCACAAAGAGGCTCCAAAGGAAGAGGTGGAGAGGCTAATAATCGAAGTGAGAGGAGTAAAGTTGCTGATGGTGTGCCTCCATGGAGTTGCATCGATTCACAAAGCGAAGAAGGAAGCATCGAAATATGAGAAGATGGAGACAGAGGTAGTGAATGGAGAGAGAAAAAGACCATCACATATACCGGATGGGTGCCGAGGCCATTGGAGGAGATAGAGGAAGAGGAGAAGGCAAGAATGCCAAATTCTCCCTTTACTAGGTTGCTTATGTTTATGGGGAAGCACCTTGCTTGTACTCCCCTCCTCGGATAATCAAATTGATTGATTGAATCATTTTTAACTAACTGATGATGCTTTGTGAAGTTGCAAATTGCCGTCCAATGCAAATTTGTGGATTTAGGTGTAGTAATATGTTCTTCTTCTTCAACTCCTTTATCTTCCTCATTTTATCTCTCCTCCTTTTGTTCTGATTTGGCTGCCTTTTTCTCTTCCTCCTCCTCATCATCTTCATCTTCATCTTCTTATTCTTCTCTTGGAGAGCTTGGTTGAGAGAGAGGGAGGGAGAGAGAGACCGAGGGAGACAGAGAGCTTCAATTAAAATAAAAATTTCAGTTGCTAAACATTTAGAAAGTGTATACTCGTCTAATCACTTATTAAATATTCACTTATCAGACGGTGATCCCTACTTTATACAAGTTTAAACGGTAAGGGTACTTTAAAATTAGGTCAAAAAGGTGAGACCCTAAAAATGAATGTCACATACGTTAGGGTACTAAAAATTAATTTCCCCATTATTTCAAGTCATGTTACTTTTACCAGGTCTAAACGATAATTGACCAAATTTTCATGAGGTCGCACAAGTTAGCCTATTTAAATTACTTGCCATTAGAAGAACTTCTCTTAGGATGTCCAAACCACGTGATGAGCTTTAGTTCACAAAGCTTAGACTCTAGAGTGGCTAACACTCCCACTTATTCATTATTGATTCTATGTGCCACCAAACTTATGGGTTTTTGCTAAAAAACATCACCAAAATTTTTAAATATTTAAAAATAATTTTAAATGTTTTCAGCGAAAAATATCACTCAACCTGTTTAAATCAATAGAAAATTAAAATAGCATTGAATTTCTCAAATACATTAAAAAGGCTCACGTCATACTCATTTTTTTGAACATTTAAAAAGAAATTTGTGTCATTTTTAATAAAACCACTCTCAAGTGGCATTTTGGAAATATTTAAAAAATTTTAATGTCATTTAAGTAAAAACTTATCTAATATATATGAAAAATTACATATAGGTTCATTGTGATGTAGTATAATAATTTATAAAATTCATAATTTTAGATAAATAATTATAAAATATATGAAGTTTGGTTAAATAATATAGGGACTAATTCTGAGGACAAAATTTATTTTTTGGTAAAAAGCCGACGTGGCAGCTGTATGCAATTGTCAAGTTAGTTTTTTAACTGAAAAATTAACCGAAAAAATAAATTTGTTGTCGGAATTGATCCCTATAATATTTAATAAAATCTCATATATTCCATAATTATTTATCTAAAATTATGGATTCCATAACTGATTATATATCATAATGAATCTATATGTAATATTTTCTAATATATACTGCTCATATTTGCTACCATCATATATGCGTATATGCCTCATGAATCGGCCACCACTACATGACATGCAACGATGCAAAACTTTCCTTCGATTCTAGTTTTCATGAATCTTTTTGTTACATCAAACTTGAGAAGTATTTTCTTTTTTTCTCAATTCCATTACTTCATCCATGTTTGACAATATTTTAAATCTTTTTACCAAAAATAGTTTTTTTGAGGAGTTTTTAGTTTTTAGACTGTGTTAAATAATTTTTTAGGTGTTTGTTAAACCTCTATTTTACGTACTTTTTACTCCGATTTAATTTACAGATTTCTCGATTTATTGGGTAAAAGTATATGAAAAGTGGTAAGAATAGATTGCATTTAATTTGGTAAATTCTTATCTTTATAAAGGATTTAGACTCTAATGAGACAAAAGAGACAATTTAATCAAAGGAGTAGTCGTGGATTCGTAAGATTGGCCAAGCAATGAAGAATGAAGGCAAGAGGATTAATGTTCAGGTCCTGAATGTTGTCCTGATGTGACCGGAGCTCACGAATTCAAGAAAAGACTCCAAACGGCATACCGACACTGCTCATACGGCCATGCTGTATTTCCCACATGTTGACACTTCTACTTGCAGTGAAGGACATGATCCAATGTGAGAGACTCAAAAATTCCTTACCAAACGGCTACTGGTGTTATATAATACGGCCGTTTGGCCCCTGCCGTATGATTTTAGGAACCCAGAACAAAATAGTGAAATGGGTAGCCTTGTCATCCAACAGTAGTCGTTTTTCTGGAAGAAATTTTAGGAAATTTATTCACTAGTGCTAGCATGTGTTGTTTGGCACACCTCTATTGCTAGAATTATACGGAGACTATTTATTGGGGTTTTTTATTTCCTTTAAGAATGAACCAATTATACAAAATTTGAGAGTTTTTCCGAGAGAACTTTTATTAGGTTGTTACTTTGATGTTCAAGACTTTCATTAAAAATTACTTTGAAGATTATTAGCACTAGTAATTCGAGTTTGATTCTCATCCTTTACTCTTTAATTATTTATCTTCAAGTTTTATTGTTTACTGTTCAATCGTGTTTTCTTTTAGTTTCATTATTGTGTCAACCATTAATATTTAGCTAATTTCCCTTCTTAGGTAATCATGAATTAACTCAATTAACTTGTTCATGCATGATTAATTGAGGTTTTACATATTGAAATTGAATCTTGAAAGAGAATTCAATTGGTGTTTAATAAAGATTTAGTTGGACTATTGAAAAATATGATCTTTGCCTATTGTGGCTTAGTAAATGATTAGGTGTTTATTACAAAAAGTGATTAAACGCTTAATTGAATCTGAGGATTATTATCATGTGATTCTATTATTGTTAATTGCATGAGAATGTGGATTGATGATATAAAATTAGTTTTGATAGATTGAAAAGTAAATAAGAACATAGTGTAGTTGATAATTTGATCACCTTAATTATGATTATATGATTAATTTCTGAAGAATATTGAGGCATGGTATAATCTAGTGGTTAATCTTGGCCTAAGTCTTTCTTACCTATTAAAATCCCATTAATTTAACCTTAGAACTAGTTGAATCCTCATTTCTCTTTAGCTTAGCTTAGTATTAGAGTGAAATTAGATTCTTTAGTTAGTAATTTCCTGTGAATACTACCCGTACTTGTCGTGGCTAATTACCGTGCACATACAGTAAATACTACAATATCAATGTTTTGATAATTAGCTCAACACTTTTCTTAAAAACAACTAACACAAACAATTTATACAAACAGATAACCTAATAAGGTAACAACTAATAATTAACATTGAATGTCAGAAAGAACCTTTAGTACAATGGATAATGTCATTGTTATTTTTTCCTTTCCTCTATTTGAGTATCTCCACGCATTAAACTCTTCTATGTTTGGTACCATATGTATGGTAGCAGTGTAGCCAAGAGGCATATGCAAAAATAATTATTAGGGGTCGAACTCGATATTTTTTTAAGATTAATTTTTAAATTTGATATTTTTTATTAATGTATAAATTTTTTTATCCAAGCTTCTCCATACAACATAATTAATTCTCGCTCAATTTAGCTTAATTTTTGTCACTAAATAAGAAATTTAATTAATCAATCCAGTTTATAACACTTTACCAACTCATATCAAAATGAATTTTAAGCATTCTATAATGTTGAAGTTCCTAACAAGACATGAAAATAAAATTGGGTTCAAATATAAATTCATAGAGTTTTTTTATATAATTAATAGTGTCTTTTTTCATATAGCTTAGCAAGAAATCAAAATTGGTAGTTAGAAATTGATAAAATTTATAGTACAAAAATTTATTAAAATTTATAACATAATAGAAAAGAGAGTCTACAAATTGATATAACTCGAATTAATTCAGAAGGAACAAAATGGTAAACTATAAAAGAAGGAAAAATAAATGAAATAAATGATGCAAATGATGAAGAAAAACCAAAAGGAAAATTTAATGAACCTTAAAATTTTTAATAAGTAAAAAATTTGAAGTATAATAAAGGAATGATGATTAATGGAGGAAAGTTATCGTATTTCGCATACCTACTTACTAATTATACAATATTTCTTCGCCTAAATTTAATTGGAACATTGTAATATATAGAAAATTTTCTGAGCATAGGGGTCATAACGCACACTGCCCCTCTAGCTCGCCTTTGGGTGTAGCTAGCGCTACTTGGTTGGGGGTATGCAATTAGTTCATTTTTGTACAAACACCACTTAGTGTCTATTACCATTTTTAAATTGGCTCATAAGTTATAAATCCGTTACCAAGTGAGTGTTGGCTTAGTGATAAGCGCTCCTCATTTCCATCATCTCCATCGGGGTTTGAACCTTATAAAAAACAATTTCCTTACAGGTTATACAAAAAGTTAGAGATAAGTTGTGGATTTTAAGCCTAGGCTTGTTATCCCCTATCACTTTGGACCTTCGAGTCCAACTAAAATTACCCTTAAAATAGAGACTTAGTTGGATAGCTCATATTTACCAACATAAAAAAAAAAAAAAAATTCGTAACTCCGTTTGGCCATTAGAATGTATTTTGCAACTCAAAGCAGCTTGTACAACAAACACAATTGATTAAAAAGATCAAATAGGTGTGTCATGCATAGTGAAAAATTTAATCTCTTTTGCCTTTAATTTCCTTAAGACCTTTTTTCACATATTATGTTTTCGTCCGCTTTAGTGCACAGAAAGTTTAGGTGGATTAAACACCGATCGCCACATTAAAGTCAAGACATTCTCATAATTCAAAATGTGCTTAAGGATGTTTGAGTTTATAGGCTGCTTATCAACAAGATCCTCCTGTTAGGACAATGAGAAAGTCGATCACTCTATTTTTATTTTTTTTTTAAAGGAGCGTACTTATTATTTCAATAGCACCAACTCTTATAGACTACTATGTACTCTTTCTTTTTATATACCTTATGCATAATCAATTTGTGGCTCAAATTAATTACAAACAGTGAACAGAAGGTAATTTTCAATAGTAAAGTAATAAATATGATGCGAGAACAGTTTTTTCAGGACATTCTTATTATAGGAAAAGAGTACTATCATGCTAAGTGTTGTGTTTTTTTTTTTTTTTTTGGAAGAAAATAAGTTTTCATTACAAAAACATCGCAACCATGTGAAAATTACAGGGATATGTACAACTCATTGTGCATATTCATCTCTATGCACATTAGGTCATCCAAGGCTTACATTGTTGGTATTTTGTCCCACCCTTGCTAAGGAAATGAAATCTTAACCTCATACAATTTTTGACAACGGTCACAACTCTATTCGCATCGGGGTTCACTTGATTGAAAATTTTTTCATTCCTGCTTCTCCATATCTCATAGAACAAAGCAGCCATTGTGGCTCTTATGAAGCTGGCAATCTGTCCCGGTTTTGCATCCGGAGCAGCCATTTGAGTAGCTGAGAGTATGATTGTGCTGGATACTTGATATGAAGCCACTTCATAATTTGATTTCTAACTTCAGTTGCGAAGTCACAATAAAAAGGATATGTCTGTTGTGTTTCTGCCTGGTTGGCACGAGATGGGGCAGGTAGCATCCAAGTTATCCACGTAGCTACTTAGCTTATGCAGGACCTGAAGCCTATCCAGCATAATGAGCCACAAGATGAAAGAATGTTTCGGAGTATTGCTTGAATTCCGGACTAACTTGGTCCACGGGGCCTCGCCAACTTGCTGCAGTAGCCAATTATAGCCCAATGTTACACTCGTAATCCCCACAGGGTTTAAGAAAGCTTGGAAGTTGTGATTAGTAGAGGACATTAGGTCTCTAACTTTGATCATTTTCTTGAAATACCAGCAACAATCAGCCTTTGGTGCGTAGCTCCACCAGGAAACTTTCTTTAAGTAGTGTGCATGAATCCACTTTACCCATAGTGTTGTGTTTTTTATTCCCTTGTATTTTTATTTATGAGGAATATAAAATTTATATGATTATGGTTCTGTTCTATTTAACTTTAATTTATAACCTTATGCCTTCTCACAACTCTTTACAACTCTGTACAACTCTTTACAACAACCTACGGTTTCTTACAACTGCTTATAATTTCTTACAACTTTTTATAATTAACCTTACAACTATCTTACAACTCGCTTACAACTTCTTACAACTCTTTACAATTTTCCATACGGCTTATTAGAACTCCTTACATCTTCTTACAACTCTTTACAATTAAATGGAACATGACCTATGAGGTTTTTTTTTTTTTTTTTCAAATGGTAAGTTTAGATTATCCTATTGTACCCTATCTCACAAAATCCAACAAGAAAGGCCTGGGGGAAGGGGAAGTCCAAGTCTGATATGTTGCATAATTCCACAAGGAAATATTGCAAGTGACTGGATTTGATCCTGTCACCACCAAGTTGGGAGGTAACCTTGATGTCATCCGGGCTGCACTCATTGGACATATATTAATTTGGATATGCTCGATACCAAATTCAAAAGCAACCTTAATTCACCGTAGTAGCCAATAGGGAGGAGGGCAACATAACTACTGATAAACTTCCATTGATAAGACCTCATGCACTGTTTGCTAAGGCACCACACAACCCTTTGGTTTGGTTTGCTGAATGTTCATGCCTAGGCTCGTCCTACCAACGTCCCCGAGTGACCTCTGTGTCTTGGTTTTGGGAGCACCCACCATCTTGTCATCTCTCCCGGAAGGAGTTTGCGGTTTATGTAAATAAATTGCAAGGAGAGTTCAATTCCTACCTCATGTTTCTAAAAACATGTGCTCCGACAAACTAAATAATTAATTTTATATTTTAAAAAATAACATATGATAAATATACCTGCAAAACATATATATGTGCGGAAAATGAGATCACATAATATTTTGTGAAATTATTCAAAGTTTTAATATAAACACATACTCTTATTTGGACATATATAAATCCTTTAATGGTTATTGAGACATAAGTGTAAGGGGCCCTCCTAGGACCAGTATAATTAATTTCGCATTAGATGAGTGTGTGGTTATATTTCCTCTTTCATTTAATTATTAAACGGCCGCTAATTTTGTACAAGCCCACTTTAATTAATACTTCTATTGACTACCTCAAGATTGATACAAGAGGGATAAGGTTAGTAATTGTGGAAATAAATTGAGTGGGCTTATAATTTTGGTGAACTAACATAACTAACCTACGTTACTGCTATATATTGGAAAGTAATAATGTTAAACTTGTTCCATATTTGTCGTCAAATTTTTAAATAATTCTCCATTTAATGTTATGTGACGTTTGGTTGGATGTAATGAAATATGGATGTAATGTAATCAATTATGTAATGTAATTAGATATGCAATGTAATGGGACAACAATTACATTACCATGTTTGGTTATATAAAAAGTGTAATGTAATCACAATGGTAATGGATTATTTTAATGACAAAAGTTAGTAATTACATTATTGTAGTGGAGATAAATGCTATCTAAATAAAAATTTGAGTTACGTATTTAGATTTGAGCTTTTAAAAATATTTTCTATCAAATAATCAAGTTTTATTGTAAATATCAATTATGTTAGTCTAATAACAATAAATATAGTAATAAAGATAAATATTATCCACATGAAAATATTTTAAATTCAAAATCATATTTAAAATTTTTTAATCTTTTATATCTTTAAATTTTTTTGTGGCAAAAAGATCAATTGGATTATTCTAATGGTAATAAATGTTTGTCGTGGTGAAGATAAATGTTATCCACATAACAAAATTTTAAACTCTAAATTTATATTTGAGCTTTTTTCAATCTCTTCTATCATATAATTAAGTTTTGAATTTTTTTCATGGATAAAAATACAAACTAAAATTATTTTATTTATGATAAATATTTATTGAATTCAAGATAAGTGTTAAAAAGTAAAAAACTTTTGATCTAAAAAATTTAATTTAAGCTTCTTTTACCTTTTTAATTGAATACTTAAATTTTAAATCCAAAATATTAAAGTTGAAATTTTCTCTTAATGACTTAACGATCATATCATATATTAAGATAATAGAAGAAAAAAAAAGTTTCTTATGAAATAGATAAATTTTTTACTTGTCGAGGAGGAGAAAGAAAATACATATGGAATTGAGAGGAGGGGGAGAGAATTATTGGAAGTATGTTAAAATTTGGTCACAAAGATGGATGTAATCATGATTGTTTAGTAAATGTTCAAGTAATTGTAATTGCATAGGTAGAGGTTAATGTGATTACAATGTAATTTTGATTGCATTACAAAGTTGTAACCAAACATGGTAATGTAATCACCATTACCAATTTGATTGCATTACCACTTTGATTACATCCAACCAAACAAGCCCTAAATGTTTGTGTAGTATTATATGACTAAAACAATTTTCCAATCGGAGTAATACGATTCTCAAAATAAATAAATAAAAACTAATAAGATCTTGCACACCAAGATTGAGTTCTCGTATATTAAGTCTCAAATTCGATTCTCCTTACCGTCCATTGTGTTCCCTTCGCAGCTCCTTTGAACTAAATAAATGATTATAATAAATGTATTAACCATGAACATGAAATACAACGTGTAACTCAAATAATTCGTTTGATGAGTAGAGAATGATTTTATGCAAATTGAAGGTGGGAATTCTGTAGCAATATATTTAAAGTGGACACCCATAATTTAAGGACAATTTTGTTCATTTTGCACTCATCTCAATCCAGATTGTCAAAAGGTTTGAATCCTCAATTTCTATCTCAACATTTCCATCTTATCAAGAATAAACTAAATATTACACATTAAAAAAAGTAAATAGTCTTCTAATTCTGATAGAAAATTCAAATAACAAAATGATCATGTACTTTGGATGAGGTTATTTTTGCCTCAAGATGAGTTTAATTTTTTAAAATATATAATAAAACCATATAAATTAAATTGATAGTTTCTTCTAGTTAGAAAATTAGTTTAAAAACCCCTATTTTGCATTCGGTTCTCGGTTTGGACTGATGAACTATCAAATGGCCAAAATTTTTGAACCAAGGACTGGGCAGAACTGAGATTGGACCGAATAATACACATCCCAATCGTTAGGATCTGCCTTCTTTACAATCGGGCACTTCGCAATCAAATGGTCATGGTTTCCACAAAACAAGCACAGCCCAAGTTTTTTGTGACAGTTTTTCACCGAGTGGTTTTTAAGCCTGTACCATTGTGAGTGCAACGTGGCCTGTTACAGACCTCTTTTGCCTCAGGATCTACATACTACGTTCTTGGATGGTGGTTTAGAATGTTTTTTTCCTGGGTAAGGCCTCTTGCTCTTGTTGTCTACTCGGGAGCTAGCTTGTGCTCTGGCTTCTTTGGTCTCCATTCACCTTGTTGGCCATTCTTGGATAATTGGCGATTCATATTCTCCTCATGGGTAGCTCATTTTCAAATCTGAAAAAACGATCAACAATTTTATTTCATTGCAATAAGTCAAGCATGCGATCCTATAGAAATGATGTTCACAATGTGATAATACTGAAAGAGAAAATAAAACAACCTTAGGTGTAATATCACACCTATTTAAACATTAGAAGGTTGCACTAGTTGCAACTACAAAAACAAAGCATAATCCTTCTAATATATGATGTAAATCGAGGTATCAGTTGATTATGAATTCGAGTCAATGCACTTCCTCTTTGGCGGGAGACTCGATGGGTGGTAAATCAATTTTGAACTTTTGCTGTGATAGCGGACTTGGTCGTAGGTAGTCTGGGTATTCAAGATGTCATTGTCCTGTAATTGAAGGGGCATTAGGTACGATTTTGTGAAGGTATCCCAAAAATTCATCTCCTTTCGGAACATTAAATTATGTTGGGTAATTAACTCGGCCATAGCTACGAAAAGTATTCTCCCATGCCTCACTAGATTAGTGAGGATGTCAGAAGGGAGTCACCTAATGGGTCGATGATGTAGTATCCTATGGGGACAGTACATCTCTGTCTCTAGTGGCTTTTATGCATTTCTTACTCCATTAACGTGAAATTAGCTCAAATGGGTGAGAGTTGTTTTGCTAATTAAATGAATCCCAGAAGGTAGTCGACGCCGTCAGGGTGACCGGAGGCCGCAGTTTTGGCAGGAAATGGAGAGAGAGAGAGAGAGAGAGAGAGAGAGAGAGAGAGAGAGAGGAGATAAACGTTATTTACAATTATTTTAGAGAAGTGAGAAGCAAAATTAAAGTATTTGGTATGCTTACATTACATTACTTTTTACTGCCCTCCTCCTTTCTCTCTCTAATCTTGGTTCTCTATTCATATTTTTTCATCTTCTTCTCTTTGCATTCTGGTTTCCATCTAAGATTTTATTTGACCCCAATATGTCAATATTATCAGAATTGGATACAAATTATACCATGAATTCAATTCTCTACACCAAAGTTTGTAAGTCCCACAAGGCCAAATATGCTCTTGAGGGGAGGATGAATATGGTATTAAAAATTTATGAGTTGTCTGATCAAGTTATATTCTAGAGTAAGGTCGGACTGAAAAATAAAACAAACAAGTAGAAAATTAAAGGAGACACAACACGTTGTTTGTTCATGATCTTATCACATATTCAAATATATGAGTTAGTGACTCGCCTAAGATTTCTTACCTTAAAATTATCTTCTACTTCTCTTATTGTCGGACTATAAGAAGAGCCCTTCATTTAACTCTATGACTCGACCTTTCGAGTACACTTATTCTTAAGGCCCTTCACTCACACTTCTCTTAAGTACCACAACTTATAAAACAATCTCCTCTGCGAATTTTTGCTACAACTCACAAAGTATCTTCCCTAAGACACTTTGCTACAAATAGAATATAATTCTTTGTAATTACGATTATAGGAGATTGAATATGATGAGATTGTATGTATATATTCTCTTCCTTCTTCCGGTCTTGAGCTTGGACTTTTATAACTTCTTTTTTATGTACAAGACTGTTGTGACTTTAGGATGTTACCCTTGAGTATTGATCTTTTATGTCCGATTGGGTAACAAAATTTTCACTCGAATTTGACTTGCTTTCAAAAATATTGATACTTTCCCGATTGGAGCTTCTTTCGAAATTCTCCCTTCAATCACATATTCATAGTCATCCTTTACACCCTTCAATCAATGTTAAATTTTTGTGGTTGCTCTTTCTACTTCTTGCAACCTTAATTGGCGATATCTAAGGCCATTCTTTCCAAAAATAAGAATTATAAAATCTGTGAAAAGAATTAGGATTTCCAGGATATAATCTTGCAAAAATATGATCATTAAAAATCTATAATTTCAGAATACAATCTTGCAAACATATGATCATAATAAATTTATAATTTCCAAAATATATTCTTGCAAAGATATAATCATAGTAAAATAATAATTTCCAGAAATGATATTCGCCATAATCTTTCCTTAAAATGTGAATTATGATTCAGCCAAATTATGAAATAAAATCTCAGTATACAATCGGATAAAATAGGTTAAGGATAATAGAATAAGTGGGATTATTAGTATAATTTTCAATTATTGAACAAATGCCTTGAGATCAAAATTCATTTCACCAAAAGGGGTCGGATAGAATAATTAAACATGTATGTCCGATTGGTTAGATATAGTGTCTACTCTAACAATCTCCCTTTTTAGACGATAGGTATAATTTTAGTAATAAATCAATAAGCAAGAATTAACTCTCCTTAAACATAATACTAACTCCCCTAGACTAGCTCCCCTAAATATGATACTAGTAAGGTATTTAGTTACAGAGTTAGATTCCACATATTTAGAACATGTTAATCAAGGGGATTCATACTTGGATTAATACTTGGGATTATTTCAACTGGTTAGGCATGTCGATTTCAATCGACTAATAGAACTCATAAAGTCATATAAGTATAACACCGAGTCAAATTAACATTCAAGCATAGAAACAAAGTCGGATAAACATCCGAGCATAGAAAAGATTATAGCTCGTTAACCAAATACAAACCAAAGTATTTCTCCCCTTACCTTTTGACAAAATAGGGGCTCACAAAATATAGGCCAAAGTGTTTGAAAAACATAGTTAAAACGATGTTCAAATTTTGAGAAGAAGGAGGAAGAGAAGAAGAAAGTTTGAAACCCTAAGAGAGAGAAAGTAAACCGACGAGAGTGTAACACCCTAAAACCCACTCTAAGAGTATTACATCGCTAGAGTTTCTCAAAGGAACTCCCAAAGCTCTTTCAGGTGATGGTTTGACTTTCTAATTCCAGACTTAAGGTAATTGAGAAACTTTTTTCAAAAGAGTTGACCATTTTCTAAAAATTTCGGCAGAGTTCCATTTGTAATATGGACTATCCCTTAGGCTTAAAGCCATAAAATCCAAGCATAAAAATCATAATATAATTCGACAAGCCACACACTCGGAGCGCACAACTCAAGCCGGAGTCCAACCAATCACGCGATAAAACTTAAAACAATCTAAATGGTTTACTATAAATCGGTACAAAATTATATAATCTAAATTACAAAGTACAACACTTAGAAAATAAGAAATGCACGTCGGCAACTTGAATCACTTAGCAAACATCGAATAGAAATCAGCAGGAGTCCAAAATGTGCTAAGTACCGCGCACATCTTCTAAAAGTGTACCTGCAACGCTGGGAGGGAAAATGAGGATTTTGTGGGGGTGAGCAAACCACGGGCTCACCGGAAAGTCTTACACTCTTAAATGGAAATTCTTTATACGTACTACTCATAATAATGAAATCGGCGAAAGCGTAATAACATAATACAAATCTATATACTTTTCAATGAAATCTCTTGAAATTATTTGCAACATATACCTCATAACACTTCAATCATTCAAAAGCACGGATTGCAATCATTTTGGGAATTGAATCACTTTAAACAAGGTGTCACATGCACTTTCTTTCAAACACTTTCGAGTCCTAGATCGAATATCTTTTGGGGCTTTAGACAATTGAACTAGCCCGGATGGTTTCTCAGGGGCACGACCCTTGACTCGAGTTCCCGGGACCTATCTCTAGCCAAATACTTGGAAGGCTCAGCTTTCCTCGTCAGGAAAGAATCAACCTCTCCGGTTGATGGGCATCCTAATACATAAGGACATATGCACGACCACCTCCTTCCTCCGGCTTAAACAATCCTTAGCCCAAAATCAGCTTCAAAAATGAAGTGATCACAATCACTTATCAAACTTGGTTTTGAACCACAATCTCAAATCAGTTTAATATCGTAGAAGGCATAGTACCACGTGCCATTTCTCTAAATTCACTTTTTCAATCAGCTTCACTTCTTTAGAACACATTTCAAGTTTGAAGAGCAGTTAACAAGAAGTTACATTCAAAGATAATTCACGTAAAATACGTAACTCCTTTCAAAATTACTTCTAAACATCGTTTAACATAATAACTTGCACAGAGAGCCACAATTCAACACGGATAGTCATTCTCAGCTCCTCTCCGACTATACCTTTCTAAATTCATCAATTTAGTAGAATTAATTCCTTTTTCGAGTCACAATAACCACAAGTAGTTACCGCTTAACTCAAATGTCCCAACAGATAGTCATTCTCAGCTCATGTCCGATCTGTACCTTTCTAAATTCATCAATTTAGTAAAATTAATTCCTTTTTCTGAGTCACAATAACCACAAGTAGTTACCTCTTAACTCAAACATCCCAACTTCTCACAAATCACCATCCTTACCTCTATTTCTCATCTTATGTCTCTACCTTATCAATATACTCCTTTTTACCCATACACAACCATATACTCTCAATCTAACTTTATCATTCAAGTTCCTCTCGCTATGCCTATCCTCAAACTTAATTCAATATTAAGGGTTTAGACACATTCTAAACTCAATTTAACCTCACAATCCCCAGCTCGCCATTTCCCTACCTCAAGTTACCATTTTATGTCCGTACCTTATTAATTAACTCGTTGTTGGCCCATCCTGAGTTATATAACTCCTAATTACCTTTCATCACTTAATTTCCACTAGCTTCTCTTACCTTAACGTTTAGTTCAACCTCGAGGATGTAAATATGATTTGAACTCAATTAACTCGACAATCACCCACTTCTCGCTCCCATGCCTCAACCGTGCATCAATCAATATGAATTCATACTCCTGTTTATACTTTACTCATTATTTCCCGATATTAGCAATCCTTAACGCCACGAATTCAATAAATCTCTAAGGGCTCAATCTAAAAAATTAATTCACAATTTATTCCCAAATCACAACGTGCTCATCCCCAACCGACTGAATTCTCGATACTACTCACTATACCCAAGCAACTTAACCGCGTCTGAATTCCCCAATTTCCAATTCAGGCCTCAACAACTACCAAATCCCTTCAAGACTCCTAATTCAACTTTTAGCAACTAATAAACTCGTTTAATAGCACACATATTCAATATTCACAACAAAATTCAATAATCACAATAAATTCATTTGGGTTTCGAAGTTACTAATAGTTTAGAGTATAGGACTACCCACCTCGAACTCTAAGGTTTGCGAAGTTGATTGAATGGAGTCGGGTTGGGTTCCCTGCCTTCCTCTTCATCTTGTTCTTTCTCTGTCTCTCTCTGTCTTACTCCCACTGCTCCTGTTCTCCTTGGTCTCGGTTTCGCTTGCCCGATTCTCGCTCACCGTTGCCCTCTCTGTCGGTAGTCGCTGCTGCAATTCTTCTTCCTCGCTCAGTCAATTGCTCCCGCTTTCTCTTCTTCCCCGCTCAGTCAATTGCTCCCGCTTTCTCTTCTTCCCCGTGACCCTCGTTCGCTCACCAGCTCTCGCCCATCTGCTGTTCACTTTCCGCTCGCCGGTCGCCACCGTTCGGGCGTGCCACCGGCCTCCTCTTCCTCTCTCTTTAGCCATCGCAGTCGCTCCCCTCTCTCTCTGCTCTCACTTTCGCTTTTCCTTTCTTTGTTCTGCTCGGGCCTCCGAGCCTTCCCTCTTCCTTTGCCCACCGGCCGGTAGGCAGGCCGCAGGCCTCTTCTCGTGCTTTCTCACTCCCTCCCTCTCTCTCCTTCTCTCGCTCGGTTCTCCTTCTCTCTCGCTTCCTTGCTTCTATTTCGGTCCCTCTTTCTCTCGCCTGTTCATTCTTTGCTGCTTGGGCTCCCCGAGCCCTCTTTCCTCCTTTTCACATAATTCCTTCTCTTTTTCCTTTTTGCTGGCTCCATCATGTAATACCAACACACCTTAACTTTACACTAATCCCATTCTTAGCCCATGTAATAACCTCCTTCATTTTCTCTTTCTTTTCCTTTCTTTTTTTTTTTTTATTTTGATAAGCATCACTTAGGTTAAACCTAGGTGAGTGGCATAAGTGGTCTCGAGTTCCATTTAGCTAGTTCGAGCGGGAAGATTCGGAGGAAGGAATTAATATATTTTACTAATTATGATTACGCGAATCGATAATAATTCGCTCAAATAATTTAGCGAATATATATCCGCGTATATATATATTAGTTATTCGACCTACTCTATTTAATTAAAACTAAATAATTAACTTTAACCGATATAACTATCTAACCCAAAATTACTGGTCTTACAGAGAGAGAGGTGGAAGTGGGAGAGCGAGAAGTGGATTCCGATTTTATATGAGGTGGAATACCGGAGGAGGAAGGAGAAGAGAGAAAGTGAATTTATGCATGTCAAATGGAGAGAGAGAGAGAAGATTTTTGAATTTCAAAATTCAAAACTCAGTTATTTCAAATCTTTGCAAATCTTTTGGATAATGATGAATTTTCATTAATTAGATATCCAACTTCCAAAATTGACCCCATTTATTTTACCTTAATTTTCTTATTGTACCTTTAGAATATAGATTCCGGATACTCTGAAAAGGGTCGACTAACTTACTCGTGGTTTGTCATGGAGTTAGATATTCCTTGTTTTTTTTTTTTTTGCATGATCCCTATTAAAATGGTGTCTATCTCGCAATATGCTTGGTCTTAGAGTGTTGCACATAATTTTCGATGACGCAAATGGTACTCGATTATCACATTTGATTGAAACTTTTCTGTAATCTATGCTGAGATATCTCATTTGTTACATGATCCATAAAATCTGAGCACAACATGCACCAGCCATAATATATTCTACCTCGGTCGTTGATAATACTACTGAATTTTGTTTCGTGAATGCCAAGAAATCGAAGATTGTCCAAGGAAATGACATGCACCAGAGGTGCTCTTTTTATCCATCTTCTTACCGGCATATTTCGTGTCGGTGTACCCGGTTAGATTGAAATCGACTCCTTAGGATGCCGAGTCAAAGTGTCGAGTACTGTTAAGTATTAAAAACTTTTTTATAGTAGTTACTATATTCATAAGTTTATTTTTTAACTATTAATTTCAATACCTAACCGCATACAATTAATATGTAAGGTGACCGCACGAGATGGAAAACGAGTTGGTTCAATTTCTCAACCCTAATTCCATTCAAGGATTTGGGCGGACAATTGATGACCGATCCGATCATATCTTCAAAGTCATGAAATATAATGCGGAGAAAAATATTATTTGGTGCGGTTCATTGAAGGGTAAGTGTACAAATAAACTTAAATGAAGTTTTTATGGTGTTACGTACTTATAAATGTGTTATTTGTGTTTGTGTAGCCACCATTGGATGCTTGCTGCCATATTTCCAAGGAACAATGTTGCGTATCGGCTTGACCTTTTGGGTCATCCCGTGAGGAAAGATATCAAGCAAGTACTTGACTAGTGAGTTCATACCTTAATCATTTTATGTTTTTTTTTTTGTTAATTAGTATTCTTGTCAATTGTATGTCTAATTTGAATTTTATTTTTTTGATTGAAAAATAGTGCTCTAGTACATTATGTTTGTAAGGGAGGCTTGAGAGGCTCACGTGTGAGACCAAACCCACAAATTGTCTCCGTAATCGGTGAGGTTCTCTTACTTAAAGTCTACTTTAATTGTTTTCATTTCATATTACTTGCTAGATATATAAAGTACTAATGAATTATCTATGTGTTAGGAATTTTATAATTTTAGTGACGAAAACAAAAGCGGAATGTGGAGTGCGGTTTCTATATTCTAAAGTACATGAAAGAGATTGCGACCCAACTCGATTTAAATAAATCTACTCCCAAAGAGGTACTTGCACTTGCACTTGTATTTCATTATGAAAAAAATTAAACTTTTTAATGTTTTTTCAACTTAATTAACACTTGTACTTGACCTAATAAATATGTCTTTTATAGCATTGGTTACAATATTTCCTGGGAAATGACTCACCCACTCTCTACATAGATAAAGTGCTCAACGAGTTAAAATAAGGTTGAGCAGAGTTTGTATATAATCGTATAAAGACATAGGTATATATTTGCACTTATTCTTTATTATTTGATTGGTCAAGTTTGTGATTTACATAGGCATATAGTTACATAGGTATACATTTACATAGGTATACAATTACATAGGTATATATATTTACACTTTCTTCATTATATTAAATGTACCATATATACAACTTTGTGTGATGAATCTGGTTTATATATATTCTGGTCAAGATTGTTGGATTCTAGTTTCTATATATTTTAAAAGAGTTTGTGTAAATGGTTGTATATGTTGTTTGTACTTGTAAAAGGGGTAAGCAAACATAAAAAAATTCTAATTATTTTTTACACCTATTACTACGGTTCTTAAAAAACAACCGTAGTAATAAGTCTCGAATTATAATCTATGACTACGGTTATTAGTCAAGAATTGTAATCATAGGTCCAGGCTAAACATTTTGGCCAAAATAGGGGTTTTGGGACCAGAGCTATTACTATGGTTCTTAGTGGAGAACCATAATAATATGTTATCCTATTACTATAATTGCTGGATTACAACCATAGTAATAGGCTATATATGACTACGGTTATTCAAAACAACCGTAGTAATAGGTAGTCTTTAACTACGGTTATGAACTCGTAGTAAAAGATGCCCACATACAATTACGGCCGCATACACGACGCTAGATAACCATAATTAAAGGTCTTTCGGAGCCGTAATTAAAAGTGGTTTCGTAGTAGTGAGTGCAATTCCCACCTTGAACAATTTCCCATATCTCGTAGTCATGATCTTATACGAAGACTTCCATAAGTCTCTTACAATGAGAAAATTTTCGCCCATTGAAGAATGAAAGCTTGTTGTAGGCTTTAAACTCGAGCTTCCTCCGGATGACATGATCATTAGTCCACAAGAAGGTTAGTTCTTTAAAAGTGTGAAACTCGCTCCGATACCAATTGTAAGTCTCGGAAGGTCGGATATACCCTAGAAGGGGGGATGAATAGGGTATTAAAAACTTATGAGTTGTCTAACTAAGTTATATTCTGGAGTGAGCTCAAATTGAAAAATAAAACAAACTAGTCAAAAATTAGAAGAGACAAGATACGTTGTTTGTTCACGATCTTGGCCCGGATCCAAATATCTAGGTTAGTGACGGCCTAAGGTTTCCTACTTAGGATTATCCTTTACTTCTCTTATTGTCCGACTATCGAAGAGCCCTTCACTTAACTCTCTGATTGACCTTTTGAGTACACTTTCCTTATTAGAGCTTCTTTCCAAAATTCTCCTTCGCTTATAGATTCATAGCCATCCTTTACGCCCTTCAATCAATGCTCGACTTTTTCTGCTTGCCCCTTCTACCTCTTGCAACCTTAATTGGCGACATATGAGATCATTCTTTTCGAAAATAATACGCCATAAAATCTGGGGAAAGAATTATGATTTCCAAGATATAATCTTGTAAAGATATGATCATAATAAAAAGTTATCATCATAATAAATATGTAATTTTCAGAATATACTTTTGCTAAAATATAATCATAATAAAATAATAATTTTCAGAATGACATTCACCATAATCCTTCCTAAAATATAGATTATGATTGAGCCAAATAAGGAAATAAAATCTCAATATAAAATTAGATAAAATAGGTCAAGGCTAATATAATGAATGAGATTATTAGTATAGTTTTCAATTATCGAACACTAGCTCTGGACCCGTGCTATGCACAGAGTAACGTAATAGACCTTAAAATATTTATAAAAAATACTTACGGTAATGAAAATAGTAACGTCATAAATACATGTGTTTGTAAAAAATACTATCTTGAAATGTTTAAAATAGTAGGGAGTAAATATTGAGAGAGAGATCAAAGTAAATGACACAATGATAAATTCACCGATGGTGCGGGATCACGAAGACTTCTCTTCCTCTTCTTACTCTGCTTGTACCTATAGGGAACCGTGATAAAGTTATATTTTATTACAAACAATGTTAGAATATGAATATTATGTGTATATATTGTGTACCTTTTGTATGTAGAATTAGTATTTTGTAAGTGATAAACCTCTTTGTGGAAATATAATTAATATGTACAATAAATATTATGGAATGTAATGGACAGTTTAATACCTGTGATGTATATGTATCTAAATCAGTCGTGCTTGCATGGAGAAGAATTCGAACATCATCGTGGAGAACAATAAATGTTCTATAATATGTATGATGTTTTAAAAGAACTCTCAAGAAGTATCTATAATTTGAATAAAATAGTGAATAATAATGTTATTATCCAATAGAAAATGTATAAAGAAAAGTATATATCAACAACAAAAATTTGAGTATAACAAACCTTTTTGAGTGAAATCTATTGGAGCTCGACATGTACAATAAGGTAGATTCAATGCACATACATAAGTATGGGCACTTTTTTTACAATTAATGCAAGTGTCATAAACCATTGGATAAATATCGTTGACATATGCAAAAATCCGGAAATATTTCACCCGTATATATAGAAAACTTATAATATCACAATAAATAATTTAGAAGGAAGTATGAAATTTATATGAAATCGAGAAGTGTACTTTACATTTGGCCTAGATCCGTACTCGCCCAATGTAATCCTCGTAGCAGCAAACAACTTCTCCATATGCACAATCCGTAAGATTCTCTTACGTATGAAATCAAAGTGATCTACCATACCTTCAATCCTCGTAACAACCCGACCCTAAATCACATTATTTATTTTAAATCACATTATTTATTTTATTAAGTACACTATTTATATAATTGAGCGCGTGCACTTCAATTCGATATTTTGTATTTACACTATCCTTATACATGTGTTATGCAGCTAAGGCGACGAAGTGGCCCTAATAAAAATTTCATAATAAGATTTTAATTTGTGAACATCATTATTAAAACAAAATTAAAAGTAACAATAAAAGAAAACAAAGTAAATAAATGAAATAAATAAATAAAAATAAAATTTTCAGATTTTTGAAAAGAAAAATCCAGAAATGGATTTTTCTGGAATTTGGAAAAAAAAAAAAAAAAAAAAGAAAGAAAGAGGCGGTTAAGATCAAATTAAACGGGCAATGCTATATCAATTTCCCCTGCTCCTTCCTCCTCTCGCTCTTCCCGTCTCTCGCCTTCCCTGCCTTTCTCTGCCTCTCCACACTCCCTCCCTCTCGGTCGGGCTGGTCCCGCGACCGGCCGCCGCCAACGCCGGACGAAAGCCGGCGCTAGCACCGGCCGAAGGCCACCGGCCTCCCTCCTCACGCTATTGCTCTCTGTCCCGCTCTCCCTCGCGCGCCTTCGCTTTCCTCTGTCTCCATCTACGGCCTGCTCCGGCCATCAGGCGCCACCAACGCCGGCCGAAGCCGACACCGGCGTCGTCGTGGAGACGCTCGCCGCCTCCTCGCCACCGCACTCTCCCTCCCTCTCGCCTTCGCGCGCACAGTGCACGCTCCGCCTCACCTCGCCGCGAGTCACCCCTCGACCACCACAAACAGCGGCGGCCGCCGGAGCTCGTAGCCGCCGGTGCTGCCCGCGATCGCCGGAGCAACCGAGCACCCCAAAGCATCCTCTCCTTGACTCCTCCTCCGTGAATTCGAAGGTAAAACCTCAAGCCCTAAATTATTACAGTTTGTCATTTACTCGCTTGTTGTAGTTGTGAAATTGAATTATCGGATTTATAGACATGTTTGTGTAGTAAACTTAAAGATTAATGTGGGGAAAATTCGAATTAGCGTGGAGGATTTGGGTTTGGTGTTAGTGGTGAATTAATTGTTCGAATGTGAATAAATGTGGTTCTTTTTGGGAAATTATGAGTTAACGAATGAGATTGAGGAGGTTTTATTAGCAAATGGAACAATTTGGTGGAACTATTGCATTTTGGAAATAATTGAGCAAACGAAGGAGAAGATGTGCGTAGAAGTTGAAATTCGATAATGTACAAGTATACATGCATGGAAAATAATTGAGTATTAGGTTGCCTAATTGCGATTGTGAATGTGAATGTTATTGTGAGAATAAGGCTCATGACCTTAAGTTGGTATATGAATGAAATTTTGAGCAATTTGGGTAATTATAAGGCCTACCTATGGAAAGGCATCGGTAAACCGAATAATCGCTTAGCTGTGGGCTTAAATTCGATAAGTGAGGAATAAATTAGGAATAAGTGTTTGTTAGGTATATTTATATATATATATATACCATTTTCAATTCAAAGCTGCTAATAAACTGAATTACACCAAAATCATCGAGTATCTAAATAGCCTAATCAACTTCTTTAATTAATATAAATTATATTCAATAAACGCAGTAAAGCTAAGTAATACAAACATAAGTTTAATCGATTTTCATACGAATATAAGAAATGAAGTACATTGTTAAAGCTTATACAAATTCAAGCATTAAAACTCAAGAAAACATTATTAACTTTAGAAATCCATTTTAAATGTAACCGAGGCCACTTCCGTTGCCGAATAGCCGATAACTCAAATTTCTGCAAAAGGGAGAAACAAATATTCTCAATTCGAGTACGTTCATTGCTCGTACCTTTCAAAAATTCACATATTTCATCAAATCTCAACATTTCTTATATATACAAATAACAATGAATCATTTACAAGGCAAGTTTTGCCACCTAATTAAGTGGTCCCCGCCCAATTATCAATTACCAAGGGCTTAGGCCGCCAATTATACCGCGCGGCGTCAATCTCGGGTTATCGATCGGCCGGGGGTGACACCTGTTCAACGATCGTATCAATTACCAAGGGGCTCCACTTCCGGATAATAACCGGCAAGCAATTTTACGTATATTCTCTCCCCCGATTTCAAACTAAAATGAATTGAAATGCGCGCGCTCAATCAATATATTCTTCAAAGTTATTTTACAGATGCAGGAATGTTCGTACTGAGTTTCGACTCACTTTTCCAAATATTTTATTGTTTTTGTTTTAGGAAGAAGCACTGGCGAACAATCAACCATTTAATAAGTCCGACGCAGGCAAACCCTAGCCAGCCTCGTGGCATTCGCAAACCCGAAGGTACATAGACGCTCACAGGTGATTTTACCTTCAACCGAGGTTAGGTATGGCCTTGGGAATCGTTGTACATTATCTTGTGGATTAGACAAAAGTCTAGGTTGTATAAATATTGCATTGCTAAACCAAGTAACCTATGTTTTGGGATGACCTAGCTACTTGGGTAATAAGTAGTTGCTTATAACAGTGGATGCATAAATTGAGTTTCAATTAAATTTCATATATTTAGCCTTGTCCTATTTTTAGGACGGCGGTAACGTCTTCGATCGTTACCTTCCGCTGCGACCTTACGTAATAGTCCCCAATGAAGGGATTATTAAGTAATGATGATTGGGGCGTTACGTAAGTGGTATCGAGCCAGGTTTAGAAATCACTGTGAGCAATAGGATTTTAAGGTGTCATGATTTGACCTTTAGAAAATGACGTAGCCATTATTCCCTCAAGTTGTCATTTAGGATTTGTGGATGTGTTGTAACTAACATTGAATTGAGGTATATACTTTTGGGTGATGCTAAGTATAAACAATGTACGTAATGACTTAAGTTGCTCGACATGCCTTTCATATGCTTTAAGTTTTGTAGCTTGTAATTAAGTTCATGAATTTTGTTTCGGATGTATTATGAGCCATTTGGGTGGTTGTAAGCTTTAATGTATACTGGTTGTACTCCGGCGTGTGGCCGTTGAGTTGTGTACTCCGAGCGTGTGGCTCGTTGAGTGATATTGTGGTTTTTATGCAGGGTTTTACAGCTTTAAATTTATGGGATAGGCCATATTACAAACGGAACTCGCCGAATTTTTAGAAAATACCAAACTCTATTAGGGAATCCCTATATTACTTTTAAGTTGGAATTAGAAAGCAAACCCGACATCCGACTCAGCCTTGGGAGTCCCTTTGACCGAGGATTCCTCAATCGATAAGAATCCAGAGAGAATGATAATCTAATGTGCAATTGGGTATTACTTATCATACAAAGCACAATAAAGGTGTGAGTTAGCTAAATATGTTTTATATTAGAGATCGTGATAAACTTGGTTCATAGGAGAAGGAAAAAGATATTTGCACATGAGGAAAAAGAGGTATAGAGATATATTATAGCAATGGACATATGGTGAAGCGTAATGAGAAAAAAAAATGAGGTTGTGAGTTCATTTGGGGCAAATCTCTGGATGAGGTTAGAGCTAAAAACTTACCCCATCGCAATTCGTGTACGAAAAGAATAAGGGCTCATAGAGTTAGCTATGGACTACAACATGATGATAGTGGAGTACGCTAATAAACTTATGGAGTTATCTAGGTACGACTCAAACCTAGCCGTTATTGATAAAGTGAAGATGTTAGAGGCTTGAGGAAGACTTGGCCTATTATATACGACATCAACTCGATAGTGATTTATCAAAGATTGTCAAGGATCGTACAAGAGAATAGTAAACGCAGAGGTTAAACGAGTAAAGAGCGAACTAAGGGCTTTAAATTCCGGAGACCCAAAGAGAACCGAACAACATAAGTGAAAGTATAGTTCAAAAGAAACATATTACTAGTTTCAGTAAGGGCCATTCATTGAGTATTCTTGAACCTTGGGAGAAAATGTTGCCAAATCGCAAAGATGTGAATTATGACTAGAGGAAGAGACATTTTAGGCATGTTGTTTCCAAAGAAGAGATTAAGGTCGATCCTTATAAGGTAAACGCAATAACGGGATGATCCGGACCAACTAATGTCATGTAGAGGAGGAGTGCTCTTGGGTTAATAGATTACTACAAAAGGGTCTGTCAAGAATAAGTATCCGCTACCTCGAATTAACGATTTGTTGATCGGATATGAGGAGTTAGCATATTTTATCAACTTTGAATTAACCGGAAAGATATTCCCAAAACTGCCTATAGAATTAAATAGGGACCTTACGAATTTACGGGATGCCTAGAGGATTTACCAAGGTATCCGTTGCATTCATGGATCTCATGAATAGGATTTTGAGGACTTATCTAGGTAAATGTGTGGTGGTATTTTTGATGATATTCTTATACACTCTAAACATAAGAGAGAATTTGACGAGCAGTTGTGAATAGTGGCAAATGCGTGGAGTACGGAGACAAAACACAAGTTGAATATAATAATGACAACTTAGCTTGTGGTTATATGAAACCTCCACACTATAAGTATTGAGTCAGTCTCGCATGGACAAATGAATGGGTCCCTAGCTGCGAAAGAGGTATACCATATAACCATGAAGGGTATTCAGTTAGGCCAAAACGATGATGTCGGGATGGAAAGGATCAAGAAAGATATAAAAAGGAAAAAAATCTCATGGTTTCAAGGAATACGCGAGGGTGGAACCTTAAGGTTTCAGAATCAATTTTGTTTATTGAAGAAAGAGAAATTGAAACGGAAACTCTTGAGGAAGCACATAATCCACGATATTTGGTACATTCAAGAGGAACAAGTGGTATAAAGACTGGAAACAATGTTTTTGGGGAGTAATGTGAAAAAGATATTACGTAATCTGTAGACAAGTGTTCCAATTATCAAATGGTTAAAACCGAACGTTGGAGAGTACAATATGAAAAGAGGTATCAATGTTCTGTGGTGAATTGAATTGAGATCTTTGGAGATTTCTACATGGAGGTGAGATTCAATTTCAATGAACGTTGCCATAAGATTACCTATT
Organism: Talinum fruticosum; assembly: GCA_021018815.1. NCBI lineage: Eukaryota > Viridiplantae > Streptophyta > Magnoliopsida > Caryophyllales > Talinaceae > Talinum > Talinum fruticosum. Next base: position 6,782,935 of record JAITYX010000030.1, on the reverse strand, counting down.
ATTGCTTCAACAAAAAAATGTTTGAGCGATTGTTGATTAATTTATGAAATCTATGGATTTTGTACCAACACATGACATATAGAATGCAGAGATACCGACACACCTATACACTAAAGAAGTCATTAGGTTACATGAGAATACCTCGTAACATTATACCCGATAGTGATAACAGGCTTCAAATACGTTTCGGTAAGCTCTATAGCGACCCATTCACAACCAAACTCGGTGTTAATAGTTCATACCATCCAGAACAATGAGGCACACTGAAAGAGTTAGTTAAATATGAGAAGATATACCGAGAGCTTGGATGTACGGTTTTTCAATAAAGCAGGAAACCGATTTATCTTTGATGAATTTATCTTATAATACCATTATCGAGTCATCGATAAAATCGCTCCGTTTGAGGCATTGTATTGGAGGAAATACGGAACCTCGTTATGTTAAAGTGAGTGGAGCAACGCCTTGACTATGGGTCTAAGTGGACCTAAGGAACAACTGAAAAGATTAGCAAGATTTAAGACCACATCAAGAAGATTTAAAGCGACAATGAGCTATACGGATAAAAGTGTTTTTGAAGTGTCGTCACCGAAGGGAGGTCAAGGATCCAAAGTTAAGGAAAAGTCAAGTCCTAAGTATATTGGGCTACATGAGGCTATAAAGAGGTGCAATCCAATAGCTTATATACATATATATGTATAGTTATTTCATCTCGAACCCAAATATGAAAATAGCATTTTCCATATCTAGTAGCTCAAGCGGCATATACCAATTCCAAACCATGATATTGTGACAGAGCTACTAGAAATTATTGAAAATTTAATATATAAAAAGTTTCAAGGCAATTATTGGGATTACAAGGTCAAAAATTCTGCAATAAAAGCATTTCCTTGGGGGAAAGTATCGTGGACTAACCATACATCCTCGGGAAGCCACATGGGGAAACCGAGGAATACCTGAGAAACTAATACCCCCACTTATTTTAAGTTAAGTTTTCAAACCTCATTGCAGAAGGCTCAAGTTTCGAGGACGAAACTTATTTTAAGGGGGAAGACTCGTAACAACCCGACCCTAAATCACATTATTTATTTTAAATCACATTATTTATTTTATTAAGTACACTATTTATATAATTGAGCGCGTGCACTTCAATTCGATATTTTGTATTTACACTATCCTTATACATGTGTTATGCAGCTAAGGCGACGAAGTGGCCCTAATAAAAATTTCATAATAAGATTTTAATTTGTGAACATCATTATTAAAACAAAATTAAAAGTAACAATAAAAGAAAACAAAGTAAATAAATGAAATAAATAAATAAAAATAAAATTTTCAGATTTTTGAAAAGAAAAATCCAGAAATGGATTTTTCTGGAATTTGGAAAAAAAAAAAAAAAAAAAAGAAAGAAAGAGGCGGTTAAGATCAAATTAAACGGGCAATGCTATATCAATTTCCCTCGCTCCTTCCTCCTCTCGCTCTTCCCGTCTCTCGCCTTCCCCGCCTTTCTCTGCCTCTCCACACTCCCCTCCCCTCGGTCGGGCTGGTCCCGCGACGGCCGCCGCCAACGCCGGACGAAAGCCGGCGCTAGCACCGGCCGAAGGCCACCGGCCTCCCTCCTCACGCTATTGCTCTCTGTCCCGCTCTCCTCGCGCGCCTTCGCTTTCCTCTGTCTCCATCTACGGCCTGCTCCGGCCATCAGGCGCCACCAACGCCGGCCGAAGCCGACACCGGCGTCGCCGGGAGACGCTCGCCGCCTCCTCGCCACCGCACTCTCCCTCCTCTCGCCTGCGCGCGCACGAGTGCACGCTCCGCCTCACCTCTGCCGCGAGTCACCCTCGACCACCACAAACAGCGGCGGCCGCCGGAGCTCGTAGCCGCCGGTGCTGCCTCGCAGTCGCCGGAGCAACCGAGCACCCCCAAGCATCCTCTCCTTGACTCCTCCTCCGTGAATTCGAAGGTAAAACCTCAAGCCCTAAATTATTACAGTTTGTCATTTACTCGCTTGTTGTAGTTGTGAAATTGAATTATCGGATTTATAGACATGTTTGTGTAGTAAACTTAAAGATTAATGTGGGGAAAATTCGAATTAGCGTGGAGGATTTGGGTTTGGTGTTAGTGGTGAATTAATTGTTCGAATGTGAATAAATGTGGTTCTTTTTGGGAAATTATGAGTTAACGAATGAGATTGAGGAGGTTTTATTAGCAAATGGAACAATTTGGTGGAACTATTGCATTTTGGAAATAATTGAGCAAACGAAGGAGAAGATGTGCGTAGAAGTTGAAATTCGATAATGTACAAGTATACATGCATGGAAAATAATTGAGTATTAGGTTGCCTAATTGCGATTGTGAATGTGAATGTTATTGTGAGAATAAGGCTCATGACCTTAAGTTGGTATATGAATGAAATTTTGAGCAATTTGGGTAATTATAAGGCCTACCTATGGAAAGGCATCGGTAAACTGAATAATCGCTTAGTCTGTGGGCTTAAATTCGATAAGTGAGGAATAAATTAGGAATAAGTGTTTGTTAGGTATATTTATATATATATATATACCATTTTCAATTCAAAGCTGCTAATAAACTGAATTACACCAAAATCATCGAGTATCTAAATAGCCTAATCAACTTCTTTAATTAATATAAATTATATTCAATAAACGCAAGTAAAGCTAAGTAATACAAACATAAGTTTAATCGATTTTCATACGAATATAAGAAATGAAGTACATTGTTAAAGCTTATACAAATTCAAGCATTAAAACTCAAGAAAACATTATTAACTTTAGAAATCCATTTTAAACGGAACCGAGGCCACTTCCGTTGCCGAATAGCCGATAACTCAAATTTCGCAAAAGGGGAGAAACAAATATTCTCAATTCAGTACGTTCATTGCCTGTACCTTTCAAAAATTCACATATTTCATCAAATCTCAACATTTCTTATATATACAAATAACAATGAATCATTTACAAGGCAAGTTTTGCCACCTAATTAAGTGGTCCCCGCCCAATTATCAATTACCAAGGGCTTAGGCCGCCAATTATACCACGCGCGGCGTCAACTCGGGTTATCGATCGGCCGGGGGTGACACCTGTTCAACGATCGTATCAATTACCAAGGGGCTCCACTTCCGGATAATAACCTAGCAAGCAATTTTACGTATATTCTCTCCCCCGATTTCAAACTAAAATGAATTGAAATGCGCGCGCTCAATCAATATATTCTTCAAAGTTATTTTACGAGTGCGAGAATGTTCGTATCGAGTTTCGACTCACTTTTCCAAATATTTTATTGTTTTTGTTTTAGGAAGAAGCACCGCGAACAATCAACCATTTAATAAGTCCGACGCAGGCAAACCCTAGCCAGCCTCGTGGCATTCGCAAACCTGAAGGTACATAGACGCTCACAGTGATTTTACCTTCAACCAGGGTTAGGTATGGCCTTGGGAATCGTTGTACATTATCTTGTGGATTAGACAAAAGTCTAGGTTGTATAAATATTGCATTGCTAAACCAGTAACCTATGTTTTGGGATGACCTAGCTACTTGGGTAATAAGTAGTTGCTTATAACAAGTGGATGCATAAATTGAGTTTCAATTAAATTTCATATATTTAGCCTTGTCCTATTTTTAGGACGGCGGTAACGTCTTCGATCGTTACCTTCCGCTGCGACCTTACGTAATAGTCCCCAATGAAGGGATTATTAAGTAATGATGATTGGGGGCGTTACAATCCCGGAATACCTAATACATACAATAAAATTAGTAGGTGTCTTCAAATATACGTAACTTGTATTAAGTATGAAAATTGCATATAATGCTCTAGATAACATCAATCCAAGACGTGTGTTGTTTCAGTTTTAGGATTAATCACCAATCTACTAATTGGTAAAGTAGACACCGATATCCCTAAAATCAAAATATGTAGAAAATACACATTATAAATGTATACCATTATAATGACCAAAATTAAACAATTTTTACCAACAGAATATACTTTATTTGGATAGTAGAAGTACCATTATAATCCCTAACATGTACTCTAGAAGCAAGAAGTACAACTTCATTGTACAAATAATACCGAAGATGAGTGTCTTCCACTTCCGCAAAATCTCCCCACAAAGTTAACCTCAAAGAATACATCCTATACATATAGATTACATGTACGAATGTTAGGTAACAAAGATGCATTGATAAATAAGCGTAAAAGTTTTAACATCATGATAATACATACTGTGTATCACAAAGTAGTATTTCACGCTCGCAGCTCCATTATTTCTTGTCCTTTCTAAAGGGGATACACAAACCACCATGTCGATGATATCTGTACAAAAAAAGTAAATATATTAGGCGTATCTGGAAAATAATACATGTATGAATGTCGTAAGATATTTGAATTTATAAAGTATATTTACCTATGACATTAGCTTGCGATCGCAGACGTGGTGGGACTTTGATGAATGACACAAAAGGTAGTAGGTGATGGTAAGAAATTTCATCACAATCATCAATGGTGTCAATAAGTCTCGTTCTAGGCATGAAAATCAGCTTCCATTGATTGGTGACCACTTTTTCTCTCCATCCGATGCAGCTATAATCGATAACCCAGAGATACAATAAACCTTGCCGGTTGTCGAACCTTCATCCATCTACTAATATTATCATCATTTTCTATGATGCCAAATATCTCATCACACTACAAAATAAAGTATTACATAGTTATTTAATATACATGTACACATATTGGTGAAATTGTGACAACTTTGATAATGATAATACCTGATAGTCCATGAATATCACTTTCCAAGTCGTTCATGCCATATATTTTCGAACACACGTGCATTGCATCAAGCGGGCGATTAAAGTCACGGACATGCTGCAAGGGTTGATTGCACATATCGGTATATAACTACGCACTAAACCTGTCATCTCTACAATTACAAATAAATGAAAGTTAGTAAGTAAATGTATAATATATTCAACATATCGTAATTAGTAAAACTAAAAGTATGTCTAAATATATAACACATTACAATAATAAGAATATAATAATAATGAAATAATTTTTAGATGTATATTCACATCCATATTTAGCAGGAAAAGGGCTTACCAATCATCGGGGATGTCATTTAAGATTTCTCGATATACAATATTTTTGTCATATTATTCGGCACATCCCTTTTGTTACGGATAAGAAACTTAAGTCCCGAAGGGAAAGTCACGCGAGAGATTGCAACATATAATTGTCCATGGGAGAAAATAGGTTTGGGAAGATAAATGCCCACATATTGCAATGTTTGACCTTGACTTTTATTGATTGTCATTGCAAAGGCGAGCTTTAGAGGGAATTGCCTCCTATTCAATGCGAATGGCGAGTCCTTAGCCGAAGGACTAAGGTCGACGTGTGGGATAGTAATTGAATGTCCAAGTATTTCAACCTGTCAAGATTTTTACTTGAATTACCCTATTTCCAAGCTTTTGAATGATCAAGTGAGTGCCATTGCATAATCCAATTGATGGGTCAAGATTTCTCAAAAGAACCACAGGAGCACCAACTTTCAATTCAATTTCATGATTCGGAAAACCTGAAAAGTTCATCCCATGTAACAGCTCTGGTGGATTAATGTTGTCAATCACGTTGTCATTGTGACTTGCTGGAAATGTATCAAAACTCAAATATGTACGGGTATCACCGGAAGCTTTGCCAAAATTTTGGAATTAATTTCATCAACATCAATGTTCAAAGGTGCCAATATACAACGGTTCGAAAGTAGGAATTATCTTTGTATCTCGTCGACCAATTTGGGTGTACGAATTCTGTCAAATTTGTAAGGCCATTATTGTCATTGTTGATGCGGAATTCTTCGGGGATCTCTATCCAATCTGCCTCACTACCTCCCAAAAATGAATATCCTTGAATAGAACCATTACCAACATTTAAAGTCCATTCAGCAAAGTTTCGCAACCGTTCGTGATCATCATGACTTAAATTTGAATTCATAAGTCGCATTTTGATCTTGAGAAGTTGGATACTACAAATAGACCAAAACGTAGCTCTTGATATCGAAGATGCAACAATATCTCGCTCTATTCCCTTTGGTCACCACCGGAAGAACTTGCTCGAAGTCACCTCCAAAATTACCAATTTCCCCCAAATGCTTGGTTCAAATTACAAATATTCCATAAAGAGAGTTCAATCTGCTTCTAATGTATAGCGATAAGTCATTGGAGCCTCATCCCATATGATAAGGGATGCGTCCCTAATGAGTTGTGCTAATTTAGATTGCTTGGAAATTGAGCAGGTAGACGTATCGTTTGCATCAATTGGAATTTTAAACATTGAATGAGCTGTTTTCCCAAAAGATAACAATAGTGCAACTGTTCCACATGATGCCACCGACAGTACTATCGAACCTTTTAACCTAAAATATGTCACGATAACTTTCCAAAGATATGTTTTCCCAGTCCCCCACTACCATAAATAAAAAAATAGCCTCCATTGTTATCTTCATCTGAATGAATTATATATTGAAATACTCACAACCGATTTGAATTTTTAACGTTGGAAGTAACATATGAAAGTTTTCTTCTTCCTTTTCTTGATCATAATCTAATTGCACTCTTATGAGCCTGTTCCCAAGCTGTCGCACCATATTAGGTAAAGGTAAAGGCATAGGAGGGTAATCTTTTAGGGATCAACCGTTCTTATTCAAAACTAACTCAATTTCATAAAGTCCCAAATTTTTCCGTTGTTCTACGCGTATCTCTAAAGAAGGGTGTCTATTTTCTCTTTGTAACCTTCTATGTAACTCATCAATAAGGTCTTCCCAGTGTTGTTCCCACAATTGATTAGCATTTGACACCTCTGAAAACATAAGCATTGAACAGAACATACTTCTCGGTTCTACCCTCGTTGTCCATGTTTAATTATTTATTTTTTCATTTATTTAGTGCAGTTTATTATTTGTTTTACTTTCTGTTCAAGATTATATTTTTATTTTATTATTTTTAATTCTATTTAATTTTTCTGGAAAATTATAAAAAAATATTTTTGGGTTTTAGGTGACTTTTATATTTTTTCAGTTTTTTGATTTAATTTATTATATAATTTTGTATATTTGTTATTTATTAATTTTCTACTTAGTTTTGTTTTTATTTTCTGTTTTATATATTTATGAATTAATTAGAATGATTAATTATTATTTAATTTTCATATTAAGATTAGATAATTTTATAATATATAAGTGATCTGATAATTTTTAGACTTATTTAATAATTTAGGTTAAAGCATGATTTTAATTTAATAAATTTATAAATTTAGTTTTTTTATTTTTATTTTAGGTTTTTAGGCTATTAGGTCCATAAAATAGTTTTAATATTTTGGTAATTTCATTATTTATTTTCGTATTTATTTAGTACATTTTATTTTTTTAATTTTTTTAATTTTTCTGAAAAATTATATATAGTATTATTTTTATTATTATTTTATTATTATTATGATGATGATTATTATTATTATTATTATTATTATTATTATTATTATTATTATTATTATTATTATTATTATTATTATTTTGGTAAGGAGTAAAAGAGAGTTCATATATAAGTGAAAACCTTTTTTTAAGAATAAATTATCATTTTTTTGTTGGACGAAATTTCTAAATTCACTCTCAAGCCGCCATGTCATACTTTTGAAAAGATTGCTATTATATAGTATATAGATATGCCTTGACATCAAAATTCATTTCATCGAAAAAGGTCAGATAAAATAATTAAGCATGTATGTCTTACTGGTAAGATATAGTGTCTAACTAACAAAGTTAATATAAGTAGTATTTTAATTTTAATTTTTAAAACCCTACCTCTTATTTCCACAGTTTTTCTTTCCAAAAAAATTAAAATTTTCCTCCTAATTGCACCATATTAATAGGTCATATTTATGATATAAATTCTCGTTTTATCAAGAGCTTCGAATATTTCTCCAATAATTTCAAAAAATAAAAAATAGTTCACCAATAATTAAAAAATAAAAAATAATTAACATAAGAGATCAACAGAAAAGATATAGAATTTGGAGGTGAGAGAAAAGTGAAATTTGGAGAGGAAGATAGATGGGTAAGCAAGTAGAGGGAGAGGGATGGATGAGAGAGACAAATAATGATTTTTTTTTGGAAAACGAAAGGAAAATTATATTAAAGACAAATCATAAGTTCAAAATACATACGACTATTAAACAAAGGATTAAAGCGAAAATCAAAATTAAACGAGCCCAAATCATAGAATAATCATCCTCCAAAGCAAAATGGATGCTAAAAAACTTTAAAAAGGATGCCAATACCAATTGACAACAAACATCAAAACACATCATCTACAACCGTAAGAAATCATTACTCTTCATCAAAAGAGATTTATTGTTGCATCTTATATGCAAGATAATATGCTTCTTCATCCAAATTTAGAGCAGTTTGGAGCCCTTTGGTGGCATAGGATGGATAGCCCGCTGCTTCAGCTCATCTTTGTATAAAGATGCAAAACAACCTGTTGTCATGAGACTAGTTGGTCGGAAATGATCATTCAAATTAATTGTCCTCTTAAGATCCAAAATTCCTCCAATCTAACTTATAGTCCCACGAAATTGGGGTTGAACGTGTAAAGGTCTCGCTTGCAATTATTAAATTAGATCTTTCTCAAGATCAATTTCCAACTTATCCACGTTGAAATCCCAAGCAACCAATAAAGCTTCTTTGAGCTACAAAGAAAAGCTTGCAAGTTGCATAAGATAGGACCATGACAGGTGATACCAAGAACCACTAAAATTGGGAGTTTAGGATGATGCCAACCCCAGTGAAACATGTGTCAGGGAATGGTGACCGTCAAGACTAAACTTAAAAGATGGTTTTCAAACAATTCCTATTCTTTTTTATGAAATGGGCTTGAATCCCATATAAGCCTGGGGCTTTATAGAAATTCACTTTTAAAACAAGGCTATTTTCAGTTTAATTTCCCAAAATAAGCATCCAAACAATCCATATCATGAAAAAACCCCTAACAAAATATTCATGGGAATAAACAAAATGGGTTATATTTTGAGATTTAAAAATTTTTCGAAATAACTTGTAATAGCCTCACGCAACAAAACATTATCAGAAACTCAATCACCAATGGAATCCTTAAGTATAGAAATGGATTTCTAATTTTGATGAACCTTAACAAGCATATGGAAGTACTTAGTATTAAGATCTTTAAATAAAATATTATTTATACAAGCCTTCTTATCCCAAATACTTTTTTCTATATGACTCAGTTTATCATGTAAATTACTCAAATGTTGCTATAAAGTAAAAAGGAAAGGGCTAGGACCACGGGCTAATGATTTTTGGGTATCAGGTAAACGGGCTTTGATCCTTTTATTATTAGCAACTATATTACCAAAAACCTTTTCATGCCAAACAGAGGCAGGCATGTCAAAATTCTTAAGATTATCTAATAAATAAAGATTTACTTGCCAAGAAGTGTGAAAAATCAATTAAAGTTAGGGTGTAAAGTCCATGTTGAAGGCTCGGGTATAACTCTCAATCTCTATTAGGTTTTAATTCTAAGTCATTCCGAGCTTTATAGAAACTCATATTTAAGTTTTCATCCTACTTTTACCCACTCGAAACCATTCATCAAGCATAACATTTCTTAACCGTATTTCGACCGAATCGACACAACTTAGAACAATCGCATGAGTAAATAATTTCTCAAACACTTTTATTCCGAGCACCGACTTTATGTTTCAAGTGAAAATGAATTACATCGTTAATTCTAATTTCTTAGTCAATCTATTTATTGAGAATTATTTACTTGATCAAGTTTATGTATTATGATATCTTATTCTTTCTAACTTGATCATTTTAAGGATTGACTCTAGATGCAATCCGAACCTAATGAATATTAGACTCGGAAAATTCAATTCTTTTAGAGTCGAAGATAATTAAGTGCTTAATTGTTTTGAATTAATTATTATCTTTGCCTAATCTTAGACCAAAGTATTTTTATACTTTGAGTACCATTTTGATTTGCTTTTGTAGGTTGATTAAACAAGCTTAATATACTTTTAAAATACAAAAGCAACCAGTTTCTAGTCGAAGAGTCGGATTTTACACTTATATCATTCTGAGTACTATCAAGGAATCGGTACAAACTTCATCTCTTCTAAGTTTTGATTTCAAGTCATTCTAAGTATTATAGAAACTTTTCCGAGTGTTATAATATCTTTTACGAGTGTTACGTAAACTATTGTATATGTTTTCATTCGATTCGATCGACTCGAAAGCACAATCTTGCTCATCAATTCACTCGATAGTTCCGAGTCACTCGGACATCACTCGGACATCACTCGGAGTTATCGTATGTTCAAACAATCTCAACGAGCACTTTCAAACTAAGTTCGACTTCATATTCTAAGTTGAAGTGAATTACGGTGTTAATTCAACTTTCTAAGTCAGCATGTGTTGATTGAATTATATATGTCTAGATCAAGTACTCTTACTCGATATTCTCTGTCTAACTTGACCTTTCTCTAGACTCGACTCGGATGGAATTTGAGAAAAATGAATATTAGACTAAGAAATTTCCATTCTTCAAGGACTCGGATAATTATGCACTTAATTATCTTAATTAAATTATTATCTATGTCTAATCTTGGACCAAAGTATTTTATACTTTGAGAACCAAAATTGGTTGACTTTTGTAGGTTATCTAAACAAGGTTATCCTACTTTTGAATTACAAAAGTAACCAGCTTCAAGATGTGAAATCGCCAGACAAACAAGGCTTTTTCGACTTCGACCAAGGCCTAGACACCGTGTCGGGGTTGTCTCGTTTCCAAAGCTGGAAATATTCAACGCTAAGCTCAACGATAGTTTTCACCCTACTTTTCGGACACCACCAGTGGATTGGGACATCCTAAGGAGTCAAGAGTCGTTGCACAATGTTCACATCTCAAAGATCTTTTTAAGTGGCTCGGAAGAACCGTTACAACGGTCACGTAAGACTTCTAATCGAAGATAGTCACAACGGCTAATCTGTTTGGTTATCTATAAATAGAAGCCACTTCACAAGACTTGAAGATTGCTGCACCTATTGCTCAAATCATATCTCTCTGTATAATACTCACTCGATCTTCATCTTACAACTTCAAGTCCATACTTAACACTTTTCCGAGTTGTAAAGTCTTATAATCGATTACAAACTTTCTTTCTTACTTTCCGAGTAAGGTCCCTTGGCTGAGCTCTAAGGGTTAACTCAGCTCGGTTGTCCCTAGCTGTAAAGGTTATCTCGGTTAGGAAGTATTAGATCGGATAAGGGAACTTCGAGTTTAGGAAAACTTTGTAAAGAATTGTCTAAGGGAACAATTCTGGTTGAGTCGATCTATCTGTATTTTATGGATTCAAAATAGTGGATTTGACTTGGTGCTTGGATTAGCACTAGCCGTGGTTTTCCGCCCGGGAGGGTTTCCACGTAATTCGAGTTCACTCTTTTCCGAGCCCAATCTAGACTCGGACGACCTTAAAGTTTAATTTAAACTTTAACCCTCCATTTATTGTTTAAATTTCATCATCACTCTATTGACCCCCTCTAGGGTGACTAAGACTCTCCAAGAGCAAACCTTCACTAGCCGTTAACCACTAGCGAGACAAAAATTACCTATTTACTGGACATGGCTTAGACACCGTGTCAAGGTTGTTTGTTTCTAAAACTGGAAAACCGCAAGATACTTTCCTTTGCAAAATACTTTCCTTATTAGAGTTTCTTTCCAAAATTAATTTGGAAGAAGAGGAGCTTAATCAATTTGGAAGAAACCAAGTATGGACTCGACCAAACGACCTTTTGACCACCCAAGTAATAGGAACCAAATGGGTTTTCAAGAACAAATTGGATGAAGAAGAGTTAGTAACCAGAAATAAGGCTAGACTAGTTGCTCAGGGATATAACCAAGAGGAAAAAATTGATTGTGGGGAAACCTTTGCACCTATTGCTAGGATTGAGGCAATCGGAATTCTTTTAGCATTTGCCTCTAGCATGAACATCAAGCTTTATCGGATGGATGTCAAATGTGCATTTCTCAATGGTTTTATTCAAGAAGAAGTTTATGTTGAGTAACGCCCTGGATCCGAAAACTCAAAAATTTCCAAATCATGTTTTTAAGTCGGAAAAAGCTTTATATGGTGTTAAACAAGCTCCCGGAGCTTGGTATAAAAGACTAAGCAGCTTCTTGGTTGAAAATGATTTCAAAAAGGTCAGATTGACAAAACTCTTTTCACAAAAACCAAGGGGAGTCATTTTCTTATCATACGGATATATGTTGACGATATCATTTTTAGAGCTATTAATGAAACTCTATGCCGAGAGTTTTCCGAGTTGATGAGACAGAAGTTCCAAATGAGTATGATGGGTGAACTCAATTTTTTCTTGGTCTCGCAAATCAAACAAGATAAGGATGGCATCTATGTCCATCGATCTAAGTACACCAAGGAGCTATTGAAGAAATACAAGCTACAAGATGTGAAACATGTAGCAACACCTATGAGTAACAGATCAAACTGGACTCGGACAAAAAAGGTAAAACCGTATATCAAAAACTATATAGAGCTATGATTGGATCTATACTTTATCACACATCTAGTAGGTCAGATATCATGTTCATTGTCTGTCTTTGTGTAAGATTTCAAGCTAATCCAAAAGAATCACATCTCATTACGGTGAAGAGAATTTTTAGATATCTTGTAGGGACTCAAAATATTGGTCTATGGTTTTCAAAAGACTCGAACCGATCCTCACTGGATACTCGGATGCCGACTATACTAGATACAAGGTTGATAGAAAGAGCACTTCAGGAGCATGTCAATTTGTGGGTCAATCCCTCATCTCCCGGCATTCAAAGAAACATAACTCAGCTTGCTCTATCAATTATCGAAGCCGAGTACATTGCGGTTAGAGCTTGTTGTGCTTAAATTTTATGGATCAAGCAGCACTTAAAGGATCTTGGATTATGATTCACATCTATCCCAATCAAATGTGATAATAAAAGTGCAATCAACATCACTAAGAATCCAAGACAGACACTAAAAGACTAAGCATATCGAGGTCATGTATCATTTTCTAAGAGACCATTCTAAAAGGGGTGATATTGAACTTGAATTTATTCCTACAAAGTTTTAGTTAGCTGATATTTTCACTAAGCCTCTTAGTGAGGATCAGTTTTGTTTTATTAGGAATGAACTTGGCATGATTAATGCATGAGTATGTGATTTATTACATGTTTTATCCTTTCATGTTTATGTGTTATATGTTTTGTTTAAATAACAAATGGATTAGTTTACTCAGAGTGAAACTCAGCTATGAGTTATTAGCATTCTAAGTGTCCTTAGTCACTCGGAAAATTTACTCGAGTCGGACTCAAACTATGAGCAAAATGGACTTAAAAATTCTGAGGTCATTTCTAGATAAATGGAGAATCTCATAAATGTTTTCAAAAACTCTTTATTCTATCTCTCTCTCTTTCTCTCTCTCTCTCTCTCTCTCTCTCTCTCTCTCTCTCTCTCTTACGTGAACAAGTCAGCAGAAATTAGCCGTTGGAAGAAAGTTGTTGGAAAACTAGTCGTTGTAGTGCGTAACGTCACAACGGTCGGAGAACTGTTGCTTAGTGTTTGGGTTTAGAAAAGACGTTTGGAAGCCCTTTTCCCCTATAAATAGCACCGCTTTATTTTCTTTTCTTCACTTTACCAACTTATTACTCACACTCTTACTCCTCTTTGCTCTCAAACTCAATCTCACTTACTCGTGTTCTCTCTCTGAATCTCAAATCTCTCAACTCTCTATTCTCTCTCGATCACTCTATCTAATCTTTTTACAACCATGGCTAAGAGAGGTACTGCTCAAGAAGGAGGTTCGACACCAAGAAGGCCAGAACTCAATCTACTCGGTCGGAGATTTCGTAAGGTAAGCGAAAAGAACATGCCTCGGATGCTCCAAAATTCTTTCTCGCTCGGCATTTCATTCTAGACGACAAATTATTTCCTTCCACCTCTTTCTTCCGGTTGAAACACATCAAGAAAACTGTTGTGTACAACTATCCGTGCTTTTATAAGTACATCTATCCAGTGCCTAGTGTCCGAATTCTACTCTCATATGACTCGCCAATGAAGTCGTCATAACTTCTACTATTCAAGGTGAGATCGTGCGGATCAACCTTGCTTTACTTTATAAAATTTTTGATGTGAAGACTATTTTTCTTAACTCTAACCCTGTTCCCCTCAATGAAGTCGCGGATGACTTTTTTGAAAAGTTCGCTAAAGAAGTTCCCGAGTCTAGAAAGAATTTTTTGTGACTCGGATGAAGTCGAAGCAAGACTTATTTGCTTCATTCTAATGATAACTTTCTTTTCTCATCATTCCTGTAAGGAGAACCCCAACTCAAAGGTTCTCAAAGTTCTCTATGATATTCACGAGGGCTACAAAGTAGACCTCTTCCCTTCAATTATAGAGCAGATGGAAACCGTGCGTGTTTAGTCTAAGAAATCCACTCGTTTTCCTTTCGGGGCACTTCGATCGTTGTTTTCAAGTAGTTTCAGGTCCCTCTTCCCTCTAATCCCGTGGCTTTCTTAGAACATGCTGTCTGTTTTGGCAGGAATAAGCTTACGTAGCTAGGCTATCGGGAAGTCAAACATGTAGTCTAGATTCATGCATCCGAGTTACCTGCTCCTCCTTAGACTTTAGACAACTCCCGAGGTCACACTACTAACTGCTGGACCTTCTACTTCTCAACCAACTCCCTCTGTTGAGCTATTTACAAAAATGGCCAACAAATTTGCTTCTTTGACCGAGGATTTTCAAGCAATTCTAAAAATCTTCAAAACTTTTATTCCAACCTTGGTTCCGATGCAAAAACAAGCTCGGTCTCAGCTCCGCAAGAACCAAGAATTGATTTTTGAGGTCAAGGAGATCATCAAGGAACAACGCGATTAGATCGGACGACTCCATGAGCGTAAGTCAAAAGCGACTAAGAACTCAGTAAACACCGATACTTCTAAGGAGTCCTCTAGCGCTACTATATTATCATCAATTGAAGCTGAGAAGGCAACCGAAGCTAAGGTAGAAGTTGAAGCCGAGAAAGAACTCGAAGAAGAAGCCGATGCAGAGAAAGTAAAGAGATAAGCTGAAGAAGGAGAGAAAGAAGAAGAAAACAAAAGCGAAGCTGCTCGACTTGAGGATCGGGGTAACAAAGAGCCCGAGTTAATCTCTTCCGGTCATGCTCTGGGTGGCTCGGAAGAAGCTGGCCATGTTGATCGGTAAAAAAACCCACCTCGAAGCCCGACCAACAGCTATCTTTGAGGAAGAAGAAGAAGCTAAGGAAGATATGCCTTTGGTTCCAAGAACCGAGAACATCAATACTTCCCGATGTACCAATTCCGAAGCCTCCTCGCTCAACTACTTCCACACAAGCTTATAGGTGAAGCCACGGTGCTCGCTTCTCAACCTCAAGACAACCTCGCCCCTCCTTCTTAATCTTAAATTTTTTTCACTCGGATGTCCAACATGTTTTCTACTTGCATTTTCCTCCCTCCTTTTGGTATTTTTGCTAAAATGCATAGGGGAGAGAAATAAATAGAAAATTTTAGATGTTTGGTATAGGGGAGCTTTTCCCTCCTTTTTATGAGTTTAGTTGTTGTTTGTTTCTTGTATATATGACTCCGGCAAAGCATGGAATTTATTTTACGAGCGTATTTGTTTCCGAGTCACATATTTGTTTACTCATATGTCTCGATACATGACTCTTTAACATCTCTGTTTCGAGTTACATAATTTTTTATTCTTAGCTCGATACTTGACTCTTTAACATATCTCGCTATGACTATTTTTCTTCTTGCTTTGATTAATGTCAAGAAACATGTTACGGGTTATGTTTTGATCCGAACTGCACCTATCAATATCTTAAGTTCCGATTATAATCTTTTGCTCGATCAAGTTATTATCAAAACTAAACTAATTCAACCGACAAGTTTCTATCTTAAGTATAGAATGTCTTTCATCAAAAGGGGAGATTGAAGACTCGGGTATAACTCTCTATCTCTCTTAGGTTTTGATTCTAAGTCATTCTAAGCCTTATAGAAACTTCTATTTAAGTTTTCATTCTATTCTGACCCACTCGGAAAGTACATTATTGCATATCTCTCTTAACTATGCTTCGACCCACTCGGACATCACTCGGAACTATGGCATAAACAAATAATCTCTCTAACATATTTATTCTAAGCATCGACTTCTTATTTCAAGTTAAAATGAATTATAATGTTAATTCTTTGTTTTAAATCAGTCTATTTACGGAGAATTATTTTTGGATCAAGTTCATGTACTTTGATATTTTATTCATTCTAACTTGATCATTTAAGGATTGACTCAAGATGGAATCCGAACCTAATGGATACTAGACTCGGAAAATTCCATTCTTTTAGGGCAAAGATAATTAAGTGCTTCATTACTCGATTTAATTATTATCTATGCCTAATCTTGGACCAAATTATTTTTATACTTTGAGTACCAATGTGGTTTGCTTTTGTAGGTTATTCAAACAAGCCTAATATACTTTTGAAATACAAAAGCAACCGGTTTCTAACCGTTAAATACCAAGCGAGATAGAAAACAGTTATTTCTGGACATGGCTCGGACACCGCACCAAGGTTGTTTGTTTCCAAAACTAGAAAAATGCAAATTTGAGTCTAACGGTTGTTTCCACTTTAGTTTTCAATCACCACTAGATGATTGGACCATCTTTTGGAGCCAAGAGCGGTTGCACAATGTTCACATCCCAACGGATCTTTTCCGAGTGACTCAGGATAGTCGTTATAACGTGTAGTGAAGATCACAAGTCCGGAACCAAATTCAACGGTCATTCTACCTGGATGCTTATAAACGAAGCCAACTCACAAGACTTAAAGGTTGCCAAAATTATTATTGAACCAATTCCTGGTCTCATTCTTACTCACTCTTCCACTTACAACTCCAATTATGTAATTCTTACTTTCCGAGTTGTAAAGAACGTCTTGTAATCACTTGCTTTCTTTGTAAGTCCCTTTACTGAGTTATAAGGGTTAACTCAACTTAGTTGTCCCTCACTGTTAGAGTTAACTCAGTCAGGAAGTACTAGATCGGATAAGGGAACTTCGAGTCTAGGAAAAACTTGTAAAGGAATTGTCTAAGTGAGCAATTCTAGTTAGAATAAGTCATTTGTAATTGAGGATTCAATTAGTGGATTTGACTTGGTGCTTAGATTAGCTCTGTCTCGTGGTTTTCTTCCCAGGAGGGTTTCCACATACTTCGTTTGTTTACCTTTCCGAGTCCAATCTAGACTCAAAATCGCTTCTTCTAAATTATGTGCAAAAAGAGTTTGATTTTATTTAAAATCTTCCATCACCCTATTCACCCCTCTTCCTCTAGGGTGACTTAACCTCTCCAAGAGCAAACCTTCACAATGGACGTTAGACATCAACAAGCATACCTCAATGGAAGAGATTAACTCTAGTTGAGAAGTTGTTATGGCAAGATCACTAACAAAAACAGGTTCACTTTTGGTTGAGTTGTTGACTACTAAATTCTATGCCACCTACTATCAGCTTCACTTGAGGGACCTCCTAAATTTGGGTTAAAAAGGAGCCTACTCGGGTTTCGAGCTAAGTGATAAGCCATTCGAACACTACACTCCCCATCCTTGGATGATTCCTAAACTAGGTAATCGTTTGTGTTCGTGTAACTAAGAAGGATATTTAAAATTCAATCACCACATCTGCCGAAAGAAAATTGTTGAATCTTATACATTGTCCATGTTCCGTAACCTTATGTTTGTGACTATTCGGCGTCTGCTAGAATTTATTGCTCCATTGCCCACATTCATCGAGTCATCTTCTCCATTAGCGCCTCGGATTTTAAGAAACTACACCAAACATAGCTAGGCTAGAAGCTAGCCTTCGCTGCCCAAAAAGACGATTGCAAAATATTGATCTTTTAGAGTTTTTGCCGTAAGTGAAGTAGGGGTATTAGGAAGTCGCCAAACCTGTTTCCCCGGCAAAGCTAGGTTTAAATTATGGAATTGAGTGAAACCCACACCTCTAAATCTCGTAGGTCGGCACATTTTATTCCACGCAACCCACGCCATCTTCATTTTGTAATTCTTTTGACCCTATCAAAAGTTCCTACACATCTAACGTATCGCAAAGTGTTTTTGAGAACTCAAAGCATTGCATGGAGTACATTGGTATTGATTAAGCAATATCTTTTAAAAGGACTTCTCGACTTGCCTTTGAAAGACATTTCCCTTCCAAACCCTTAAGTCGCTTCTAGATTTGGTCACGGATACCCCGGAAAACCACCTTCTTTGACCTTCCTATGAAAGTATCCCAAGTAATGTTAGTGAGTGTCAACAACCTCAAAGTCCAAGCTCTTATAGAGTGTATCATGCGTAATGTAGTTTACATTTCGACTAAAAGTGACCTCACATTTATTCATGTTGAATACTTGCCCGGAGCACAACTAATATTGGCATAGAATTTGCAGCACTTTTTGAGCTTCTATTTGGTTGGCTCTAAAAAATAGTAGGCTATCGTCGATGAAGAACAAGCGTAAGATGGTTAAAAAACCATTAAAGATTCTAATTCCGTGAAGTTTTTCCGATCCACCGCATCTATAATCGGTGAGGATAAGCTCTCAACACAAAGAAGAAAAAGGAATGGGGGAAAGGGGATTCTCTTGCCTAAGGCCTCTCTGTGGGTAAAATTATATTATAGGCTGCCCATTAGCTAATGTTGCGTAAGAGATTGTGGTAATGCAATTCATGATGAATCGACCCGGTTGCCGCAAACTCAATTCTACTAAACATACTTTCGAGAAAAGCCCTTTCTACCTGGTCATAAGCCTTGCTCATATTCAATTTCAGAGCCATATACCTTTTCCTCTACTCTTCTTACGTTTCTTGAGGTAATGGAAATGCTCAAATACAACTTTAACATTATTCGTGATCATTCTACTTGGAACAAATGCACTTTGGGAGTCATGAATTATATGGGGACAAATCTCATTCAATCTGTTCACTATGACTATTGAAATGAGCTCGAAATGACATTATATAGACTTATTAGCCAAATGTCTTTCAGGGATGTCGAGGACTTGACTTTGAGAACCAGAGCTATAAAAGTCTAGTTAAATTCACTTAGGCAAGCATCATTATTTAGTACCTTCGAGTACTAACTCAATGATTTCGGGGCCTATAATGTGCCAATAGTGAGCGGGTGTACCATCCGATCTAGGGGCCTTTGTGGTGTGCATATGCCTCGAGTATTTAATACTTTCTCTCTAGTGTATCTCGCCATGAGTTTATGATTCATCTCTACTCGTAGCCTTAGGTCTGTATGGTACTCAGAAGATCATCAAAAATTTTTGAAGCCAATGTAGAAAACAACTCTTGGAAATACTCGAGAAAAGTCATCTCAATGTCCTCATCATCATAGTTAGTGACACCATTTGAGTCAATAATATGTTGTACTGAATTTCTTCTGTCTCGTAATGAGGCTTTTTGGTGGAAAAAGAATGTATTATGATCACCCTCGGTGATCCATGATTATCGGCTTCTCCGACATCACATAGTTTCCTCTTGAAGTCGAAGATCAATTTTAGCATTCAAGGTCCAAATTTGGGAAATGATTTCCTCTAATTGCCATTCTTTCGAAGTTTTCCATTTGTCTCCTTTCATTCTTTAATTTACTTGTTTAGGATGTTTGTACCCATACCCCGTTTCTCACCCAATTGTTGATCAACATCTCCTCCCTTTCAGCAACGGCCTTTTACGATTCTAAACCTCTTACACCACCTTCTCATGGTCATCCTTTGCTTGTTCATACTTTCTCAAATCTACAAGGTCCTCTCTCTCTCTCTCTCTCTTCCTTTCTCAACTGTTTTAAATTATATACTACCATTTCTCTCTAGTATGAAGTATCAACTCTTCCTCATATGTCCCTTCATAGTAAGACTTCCATATCTATATATTAAAAATTCATTACATATGAGATGTCAATGTTTAATTTATTTATTTTAAATAAGTTATATCATTTTTTCTTTTATTTTGAAAATTTTTTCTTCATTTTAATTTAATGATAAAATCAATACAACAAAGTTCGGTTTTAAAAAATCAATGATAAAAATCTCAATATTGGTATATAATTAACTAATGTTAAAATATTGTTTAAAAAAGAAAATAACTTTCATATATCATATACTTTTATAACTCGTATGAGTCAAGTTGAATTGGAAAGAGTTAGAAGAGTTGGAAATAGGGGAAAATATGTGGAAGTAATTAGGAGTTGAAAGAAGTTGGAAAGATTTGAAAGAAATTCATCGAGTTGGTGGGAGAATGTGCCCTAAAAATAAGAAGATTTCATTTTTTTTTTCATGGACTATATAGTGTGAAGACTCGAGACACTTCTCAATACTTTTCGAGTTGTATAAAAGGAATCAGGTATAACAATCTCATAACTACAGAGTTTTTATTTCAAGGCATTCTCTCGTATCTCGAAACTTCTTTGAGTAAAATAGTATCCTTTCCGAGTGATACGGATATTGCTTATTATATTTCTTGCTTATCTCGTTAGCAACTCGAAAACTGGTTCTTTGTTCCGAGTCCAGCATCACTCGATTAATCGCGAGTTTATATAGACCAGTATTTCGTCTTTTCTCACTCGGAATCCGACTTGTGGTTATAAGCCCTATGTTGTTATAGTCGGTATTTTTAGCTTGTTTCATGCTTAGTCTATATCAAGTGAATCCTCTCGATATTCTTCATTGAACTTGATTCTTCGCTTAGACTAAGTCGGATGAAATTCGAGTATCATGGATATTGGACTCGAGAAAATCCCATTTCGTTTCGACTCGGATAATCGGTTGTTTTATTTATTGTAATTATTTTATTATCTCGTGTCTAATCTTGGGCCAAAGTATTTTATACTTTGAGAACCACAATTGATTTACTTTTGTAGGTTATTCAATCGAGGATGCACTTTTCAAAGTACAAAAGTAACCGACTTCGAACGTCAAATCACCAGTAGACATGGCTCTTCACCTTCTCTCGCTACGAGTCTCAGTAGAGTGTGTCGTAGCTGTCTATTTCCAAATCTGAAAACTGGAACGCTAAGCTTAACGGTGGTTTCCACCTTATCTTTCAAGACACCGCTAATGGTTTTGGGACTTCCAAGAGAGTTAAACCGTTGTCCAACGTTCATTTTACAACGGATACTTTCGAGTGACTCGAAAGCTTCTATCAACGGTCACGAGACGACTCTCAGTCAGCGAGATGAAGATAACGGCTACTCTGCCTGGTCATCTATAAATAGAAGCCATCTCACAAGACTTGAAGGTTGCCGAACATATTGTTAATACACATACTTGCTCAAAGTTATTTACTTTAAATCTTCAACTTACAACTCCCACTTTGTAATTCATTACTTTCGAGTTGTAAGGTCTTGTACTCGATTACAAACTCTTTCTTACATTTTTTGTAAGGTCCCTTGACTAAGCTGTAAGGGTTATCTCAGCTAGGAAGTACTAAATCAGATAAGGGAATTTCGAGTCTAGGAAAACTTGTATAGAGTTGTCTAAGGGAACAACTCGGGTTCGATCGATTCATGGTATTTTGTGGACTAAAAATAGTGAATTTGACTTCGTGTCCGGATTGGCACGGTCCGTGGTTTTCTGCCCCAGGAGGGTTTCCACGTAATCTCTAAGTGTTATCATTCCGAGTTCATTCTAGACTCGAGATAGTTTGACAGACTCTTACTCATTCCGCTTAATAGCCTACTCGAGTTAAATCTTTTCGACCCTGTTGATAGACTCGGAATCCGTCTCTGCCTTGTTTATAGCAGAAGAGCTAAAGTTTCCAAGAAAAACTTCCATCACCCTATTCACCCCCTCTAGGGTGACTCGGACTCTCCCCGAGCAAACCTTCAATTGGTATTAGAGTCTAGCCTTTCGGAAAGGATCTAACAATCCAAAAGTTTAAAGATCAAATGGCTCAGAACACCGGAGAGTTCGACGAAGGAAGATCTTCCAACGAGACCACCAAAATTCAAAGGATCAAACTTTGGGCATTGGAAGAAGCTCATAGAATGTTTTCTTATGGATCATGATGAAGAGGTATGGGAAATCATACAACAAGGAAACTACATTCCAACAAAGACAGATGAATTCGAATCATTCCCAAGACGAAGGCCGAGTTCACACCAGGAGAAGCAGAGAAGTTCGAAAGAACTTCAAAGCAATGAACATTCTTATGTGCGCCATAAGCTCGGAGGAATATAATCGAGTCTCTCGCTCGTGACTCGCTAAAGAGGTGTGGGATACTTTAGTCAACACCTACGAAGGCACAAGTTAGGTAAGACAAGCGAAGATCAATCGATATCTTCATAAATATGAGCTTTTCAAAATGGAGCCGGAGGAGAACATTACTCGGATGTTCATTCGCTTAACCGAGATTACCAATAATCTCAAATCTCCGGGAAAGAAAATTTCCCATGAAGAAATGTGCCGGAAAATTCTCGTAAGCCTACGCAAGAGACGATGGGGTTCGAAGGTGACCGCCATAGAGGAGGCTCGGAACCTTTCACTCTTAAAGCCGACGAGCTCATCGGAAAGCTTCTAACTCACGAGATCCATCTAGAAGAAGAGGATGCCGAGGGCGATACCAAAAGAAACTTAGCACTCGAAGGCCTCATAATCCAAAGAAGCAAATCCGAGCTCTTCGACTCGGAAGATGATCCCATGGCACTCATTGCAAGATGCTTCAAGAGAATGACGAAGCACAAAAGATGGGACAAAAGGCCAAAAGAAGAATTCTACAAGAAAGATAAGAAAGACGAGAAAAGGTAAGTTTACTTCCCGTCTAAATTTTCTTTGACTAAGAATTCTAGTTGTTTCGAATGTGGCAGCAAAGACCACATAGTCAAGGACTGTCCAAAAAGGAAAAGGGACAGAAAGAAGAAGAAAGCCATGATGGCAACATGGAGCGATGAGGATTCATCGAAGATGATGAGGACTCGGATGACTCGAAATGTCCGATGGCAATCTCGATTCGAAGCCGAACAGAGTCGGACTCAAACTCGGACAATGAGGAAACAAATCCTCGGAGGTAATCGAATACTTTCTTAAGTTCTCCAAAGTTGATTTAGCTAAGTGTATTTTTACTTTGGAAAAAAAGTCCAATTCCGATTCTTCTCAATTCAAAGAACAACTTGAGTTAATCACTTCGAGAGCACTTCTTTGAAAATTGAATTAGAAAACCGAGACTCTCATTCAGAGAACTCAAGACTAGTGCTCAATCTAATGAGACCGAGTCCGAGCTGCTCGAGAAAGAAAATGAGCAACTAAAAAGGAAGCTCACCGAGTCTCAAGATCTCGGTTTTAAAGTTTACTTAAGGTCGGAAGAACCTTGACATGCTCTTAGGATCACAATGTGTCTCTTTTCGAAAAGAAGGTCTTGGTTTCAACAAAGAGGAAGAATCCAATTCCTACTCGAATTATTCAAAAGGATTCCGGAACCGTAAAGTTCAGGAAAGCCGAGCACGGTCCCATTCACGTAAATGAAAGGAGTACTAAGCCTAGAACTATTTACAAAAAGAAACCATTCTCTCCTGTTTCAAAAGGAAAGGTTTTTAAAAAGAAAGGGACACAGACTCGGTTCTCTAAGAGGAAGACTCGGAATCCGACAAAACCCAAAGTCATTCAAATCTGGGTTCGAAACACCTTCTTCCTAAAAAGGACCACGAGTAAGAAACGTTACTGGGTTCGTTAGAGCAAGTGAGAAGGGTTAGATTCTCTCTGTTTTGCGAGTCACTCGAAAAGATTAAAAGGACATTGGTACTGGACAGCGGATGTTCACGACACATGTCGGTGACCAAGGACTCTTTTCCGAGCTAGAATCATACAAAGGAGGAAAAGTGACTTTCGGAGATGACAAAGAAAGGCAAGATAGTGGGTATTGGCAAGATTGGAAATGGAAACAATTTGGTGAGCCCAGTCTACCTTGTCAGAGGACTAAAATACAATCCGCTTAGCATCTCCCAGCTATGCGACAAAGGTCGGGAGGTAAGATTTACTCAAACTAAGTGCTACATCTCGGATGAGACCACTAAAGAGATAAAGCTCTCGGGTAAGAGATCCGGTAACACTTATATCATTCCTCTTCTCGACCCAAGCCAGAATTTATCCTACTTAAAAGCATCTCTTCACGATGATTCATGGTCTTGGCATCGTAGATTAGGTCATATTAGCATGCATACCATCAAAAACCGGCATCTCATGGTCCGGTTAGAGGTTTATCTAACCGTGTCTTTGAGAAAGACAAAGTTTGTGAAGCATGTACAAGGGGAAACAGTCGAGCCTCATTCAAATCTCTCAAGACTATTTCGACATCAAAGGTGCTTGAACCGCTACATATGGATCTATGTGGTGAAATTCCAATAAAGAGCCTCGGAGGTAAATCCTACATTTTTGTCATTATTGATGCCTTTTCAAGATTTACCTGGGTGTGTTTTCTCAAACATAAAAATAAAGCCTTCAAGGAGTTCAGCAAGCTCGTAGAAAGATTCAAGTTGAGTCTCGGACTCGGATTCAAAAGATTCGAACCGACCATGGAAGGGAGTTCGACTACTCGGAATTTTCGGAGTTCCGCGATCGAATGGAATCTCTCACAACTTCTCAGCACCAAGAACCCTCAACAGAATGGAGTAGTAGATAGAAAGAACAGAACCCTTGAAGAAATAGCAAGGACGATGATGATTGAACACAATTTGCCTTACTACTTCGGGCCGAGGCGATTAACACGACTAACTACACTTTGAATAGATGCCTCATCGGACCCATTCTGAAGAAAACACCCTACGAGCTCTACAAAGGGAAGAAGCCAAATATCTCATACTTTAAGCCCTTTGGTTGCAAGTGTTTTATTCACAATAATGGTAAGAATCACCTGACCAAGTTTGATGCTAGGTCGGATGAAGGTACTTTTCCGGGTTACTCTTCTCATAGTAAAGCTTATCGTGTCTTTAACAAAAGAACTAACAAAGTGGAAGAAAGCATTCACGTAGTGTTTGAAGAGTGTGAACAGGAGAAGCCAAGTGAATCATCATACTCGGAACCGAAGCTCGGTAGAGATGATGATGAAGCCGAGATTACAAAGACTCGGACTCAACCTCGCTCAAAATGAGACCACCCGTAACGAGGAAACTCGGAATGCGACAACTCAAGAGCTCACACAGATCGAGCAAACCAATGAAGAAGATCACTCGTAACAAGATCAAGTGGTTCAACCCATAAATCTCGTGAATCGGAGAACAGGTAAAGCATTCAAGTTTACTTCTAGTCGTCCACTAGAGAACATTCTCTCCGACATCAACACTGGGATAAGAACTCGCTCCTCTCTACATAATCTATGTGCATTCACTACATTCATTTCATTAACTCGAACCCAAAAATGCACTAGAGGCCCTTAATAAACCTGAATGGGTAGAGGCAATGCAAGAAGAACTCAATCAATTCGAGAGAAACCAAGTCCGAACTCGACCAACCGACCTTCCGACCACCCAGTTATAGGAACCAAATGGGTTTTCAAAAACAAACTGGATGAGGAGGGTGTAATAGTCGAAATAAGGCTAGACTTGTGGCTCGGGGATATAATCAAGAAGAAGGAATTGATTGTGGGGAAACCTTTGCACCTGTAGCCGAATTGAAGTTATTAGAATACTCGTTGGCATTTGCATCCAAGCATGCATATTAAATTATATCAAATGGATGTTAAGTGTGCATTTCTCAATGGTTTTATTGAAGAAGAAGTCTATGTCGAGCGAGCCTCCTGGTTTTGAAAACTCGGAATTTCCAAATCATGTTTTCAAACTTCAAAAGGCTCTCTATGGTCTTAAACAAGCACCTCGAGCTTGGTATGAAAGACGGAGTAGCTTCTTGGTTCAAAATGATTTTAAAAGAGGTCAGATCGACAAGACTCTCTTCATAAAGACCAAGGGGAAAGATTTCCTTATTGTCCAAATATATGTTGATGATATTTTTTCAGTGCTACTAATGAGTTTCGTGCCGAGAATTTTCTCGAGTTGATGAGTCAAGAATTCCAAATGAGCATGATGGGGGAACTTAATTTCTTCCTTGGCTTGCAAATCAAACAAGACAAGGATGGAATCTTTGTTCATTAATCTAAGTATACCAAGGAATTGTTGAAGAAATACAAACTTTAAGATGCAAAGCACGCATCTACACCCATGAGCAAGACAGATAAAACTTGACTCGGACGAGAAAGGTAAAGCGATAGATCGTAAACTCTATCGAGGTATGATTGGATCTTTACTATATCTTACTTCCAAGAGGCCGGATATAATGTTTAGTGTTTTTCTATGCGCAAGATTTCAAGCTAATCCAAAAGAATCACATCTCACTGCGGTGAAGAGAATATTCGGATATCTTGCGAGCACTCGAATTTAGGTTTATGGTATTCCGGAGACCCGTAACCGACTCTTACCTGGATACTTAGACGCTGGACTACGCAGGATATAAAGTTGATCGAAAGAGCACATCCGGAGCGTGTCAATTTCTGGGTCAATCCCTAATATCTTGGCACTCAAAGAAGCGTAACTCGGTAGCTCTATCAACCGTCGAAGCCGAGTATATTGCCACTGGAGCTTGTTGCGCTCGATTCTTTGGATAAAGCAACACTTGAGAGACCTTGGACTATCATTCAAATCAGTACCTATCAAGTGTGACAACCAAAGCGCAATTAGCATAACCAAGAACCCCGTCCAAGCATTCGAAAACAAAGCATATCGAGTTCGGATATCACTTCCTACGCGATCACTCGAAAAAGGTGATATTGAACTTGAGTTCATTCCTACTAATCTTCAATTAGCTGATATCTTTACTAAGCCTCTTGGTGAAGATTAGTTTTGCTTCATTAGGAATGAGCTTGGTATGTTAAATGCTTAATTATATGCTATTCTTATTCATTGCATAATTCCGTGTTATGTGCTTTCACCGTCAATAACCATTAGTTTAGTTGATTCGAGTGATACTTAGCCGATAGTTATTTCGCGTTTCGAGTCACTCGAAACCTAGCTGAGTCAAACTCGGACGTAGAGAAACTTGGACTTCAAATTTTCTCGGAACTATCTCTAGATCGGTGGAGAGTTTCGGATCATATTTTCAAAATCCTTCTCTCTCTCTCTCGAGCGCTGTGATTAGATATTAGCCATGGATTTCTAACCGCTGAAATCTTAACCGTTGAAGAGAACCGTCACACCTGGTCTTTGGTGACCGATGGACAAGCCGAGTCGAACGGAGTTATACTTAACGGATAGTTGACGGGCGCGCTTATTTTCTATAAATAGCGTCTATTCATCTTCGTCTCGGTACTCTAAACTCCATCTCTTTCAAACGAAACCTCTCGCGGAAGATTACTACGTGAACAGTCATCCTTGAACGTCTCGCAAGCGTCGAAGAAGCCATCTCTCGTAAGTTACGACTGCTCTCATCTCTTTCTTCTACATTTTCTTTTCTTCTCTTCTACATCTCCTTCTCTTTCCTACTCGAAAAGCTTCATCTTTCCTTCCTTCTCTCAAAATGCCTAAAAGAGGAAACCATCCCGACTTCCAGGTCTCCTCCTCTTCCAAAAGCCTCGCACCAATAAGCCGTAAAGCTCAACCCCTTCCAAACCCATTGTCACCCAAGCACCTTGTGTTGGACGACAAGTTCTTTCCTACAACCAAATTTTCTTGGTTGTCCCACATTCAAACCACCGGAGCATACAACTTTATGTGCTTCAGCGAGTTCATATATCCCGAACTCGTTTCGAGTTCTACACTCACCTCACCCACTCGAAAATGTTCTAACTTCTAGGGTTCACAACATAACCTGTTCGTCTAAACACCTCTCTCCTCCACCGCCCTGTTCAAGGTCTCCTCTCTCTTCTTGAACAGCAACCCCATTCCTTTCACTCGAAGTCGCCGACAACTTCTTTGAAAAATACGCCAAAGAGTTCCCCGAGTCCCGAAAAACTTTTCGGTGACTCGGTTGAAGTCGAAGCTCACCTTCGTGCTTCTGCCGATGAGAACCTTCTTCTCACAAGCATTCCAGCAAGGAGAACCCCAACTCCAAGCATCTCAAAGCTCTCTTCGACATCCTTGAGGGATACGAAGTAGACCTCTTCCCTCCATCATTGAGCGGATGGCCGCTGTGCCAGCTCAACTCCAATCCAAGAAGAACACCTCCCTTCCTTTCGGTGCTCTTCGACCCTTGTCTTCAAGCAATTCCAAGTTCCTCTCCCCTCGGACCCAAACGCCGTGTCCGAGGCTGCCGTTGCGGTCGGCAAGAAGGAACTGCAAGGGTACGGATACCAGAAACCGACCCCGGTGTCCGGGTTCACAACTCGGAGCCGAGGCCCTCTTCTCCACCTCGGACTCATAAATCAACTCCTCTCTCTCCCCTCTCCAACCGGTGGTGCCTCCACCTCGGGTGCCTCAAAACCCTCTCTCGCTCTCTTGTCCCCCGTTTTTATGGACAAGATCAGCTCTGTGTCCTCCGATTTCAAAGACATGCTCCGAGCTTTCAAATCTGTTCTCCAAAATCCGACCATCAACCAAAAGACTGGTCAATCCCAAATCCGAGAGCAGCGAGTCTCTAGTTCTTGAGATGAGGGAACTGGTAAAGGAGCGGAAGGAGCTGGTCGAGCTCTTCGAGAGAGACGGTCCAAGGCGGCTCGAGACCATGATGACTCGGACGCGTCCGAAGCGTCTTCGAGCCTGGGTCCGACCTCCTCGGACAACGGGGAAGAAGAAGAAGAAGAAGAAGAAGAAGAAGAAGAAGAAGAAGAAGAAGAAGAAGAAGAAGAAGAAGAAGAAGAAGAAGAAGAAGAAGAAGAAGAAGAAGAAGAAGAAGAAGAAGAAGGCTGCAGATGCGAAGCTGCAGACGCCGAGGAACCCGCGGCTGAGGCAAGTCCTTCCGGCAAGGGGAGGTACACCAAGAAGAAGCAGTGGGAACTGCTGAGGGTCGACTCGCTCCACAAGCTCGGATAGCGAGACTCAGCTCGGACAGCGAGCCTGGGTGGGTCGAAGACCTCGCTACTCCGGCGGGTCGACAGAGCAGCCCCTCCAGCCTGCGAGGTTCCAAGGGAAGAACCCTCGATCCACTCACTCCGGGTCGGCCGCTCGGAGCCGAGCCCCGACGATAATCCCGGTTCTCCCTTCGCGCGCTCAAGCACATCGTCAAGATCCTATCAGCACCGGCGAACCTCCGCTCCCTCCGCCTCCACTTAGAAATCTCCCTCTCCCTCTCCCTCGTAGGCGCCATGCACCGAGTCACAATTCCTCGGTCCGCGAGTCTTCTTCTTTCGAAAATTTTTTTTGTCCGGACATCTAAGTTGTACTACTTGCTATTTTCTTCCCTTCCTTTTCTTGTTGTTTTTGCTGAAAGGCAAGGGCGTGAAATAGAGAAAAACTTGTTGTCTTGTTTAGGGGAGTTTTTCCGCCCTTTTGAATGTTAATGGATTAATGCATTTCATTATTAACTTCGAGTTCATTATTGCTAGCATATCTTTTCCGAGTTAATGTTAATTACTTAAAGCATAGTTTATTTTTTTTTATCTCGATATGTTAAGTATTGCTCTCATCTCATCTCATACGCAAACCACTCGGAATCAATTTTTTCCTCTAACAAAGTTTCGTTTAAGTACGGAATGCCTTTCATCAAAAAGGGGAGATTGAAGACTCGAGACACTCGCTCAATACTTTTCCGAGTTGTATAAAAGGAATCGAGTATAACAATCTCATAACTACGAGTTTTTATTTCAAGGCATTCTCTCGTATCTCGAAACTTCTTTGAGTAAAATAGTATCCTTTCCGAGTGATACGAGATATTACTTATTATATTTCTTGCTTATCCGTAAGCGACTCGGAAAACTAGTTCTTTGTTCCGAGTCCAAGCATCACTCAGATTAATCGCAGTTTATATAGACCGATATTTCGTCTTTTCTCACTCGGAATCCGACTTGTGGTTATAAGCCCTATGTTGTTATAGTCAGTATTTTTAGCTTGTTTCATGCTTAGTCTATATCAAGTGAATCCTCTCCGATATTCTTCATTGAACTTGATTCTTCGCTTAGACTAAGTCGATGGAATTATGAGTATCATGGATATTGGACTTAGAAAATCCCATTTCGTTTCGACTCGGATAATCGGTTGTTTTATTTATCGTAATTATTTTATTATCCGTGTCTAATCTTGGGCCAAAGTATTTTATACTTTGAGAACCACAATTGATTTACTTTTGTAGGTTATTCAATCGAGGATACACTTTTCAAACTACAAAAGTAACCTAGGCTCGAACGTCAAATCACCAGCGAGACATGGCTCTTCACCTTCTCTACTACGAGTCTCGGTAGAGTGTGTCGTGGCTGTCTGTTTCCAAATCTGGAAAACTGAACGCCAAGATTAACGGTGGTTTCCACCTTATCTTTCAAGACACCGCTAATGGTTTTGGGACTTCCAAGAGAGTTAAACCGTTGTCCAACGTTCATTTTACAACGGATACTTTCCGAGTGACTCGAAAGCTTCTATCAACGGTCACGAGACGACTCTCGGTCAGCAGATGAAGATAACGGCTACTCTGCTCGGTCATCTATAAATAGAAGCCATCTCACAAGACTTGAAGGTTGCCGAACATATTGTTAATACACATACTTGCTCAAAGTTATTTACTTTAAATCTTCAACTTACAACTCCCACTTTGTAATTCATTACTTTCGAGTTGTAAGGTCTTGTACTCGATTACAAACTCTTTCTTACATTCTTTGTAATGTCCCTTGACTAAGTCTGTAAGGGTTATCTCAACTAGGAAGTACTAGATCGGATAAGGGAATTTACGAGTCTAGGAAAACTTGTATAGAGTTGTCTAAGGGAACAACTCGGGTTCGGTTAGTTCACGGTATTTTGTGGACTCAAAATAGTGAATTTGACTTCATGTCCGGATTGGCACGGTCCGTGGTTTTCTTGCCCAGGAGGGTTTCCACGTAATCTCTAAGTGTTATCATTCCGAGTTCATTCTAGACTCGGACAGTTTTACTGACTCTTGCTCATTCCGCTTAATAGCCTACTGAGTTAAATCTTTTCGACCCTGTTGATAGACTCGGAATCTGTTTCTGCCTTGTTTATAGCGGAAGAGCTAAAGTTTCCAAGAAAAACTTCCATCACCCTATTCACCCCCTCTAGGATGACTCGGACTCTCCCCGAGCAAACCTTCATAGTGTTTTTTTTTTGGGGGGCATTGACTATAGTGTTTGATGAACTATTGAGTGTAGGCAGCGTAATATATTTGGCAAATAGCATAGTTGAACATTTAAACCCAAAAAAACAAAAGGTTGAACATAATGGAGCACAAGAATATACAAGGAGATGTAAGGTTGTAAGATATAAGATTGTAATATGTTATAAGTAATTTTGTATGGAGTTTTTTTATAGAAAGAGAAATTTCAATAATAGAAAGTCATAAGGCATTTATAAAGATAATTTTCTACAAAGAATAAATCTAAAATATCAAAACAAATCTCTATCTCAATAAAATTAATGGTAAACATGCTTTAGTTTGGCTTAATACTTGCAGCATCAATTTTGATACAAACTATTTTTTTCGATTTCAATATATCTTTCCCGAATACAAGTGAGATATTGTATAACTTCATTGAATAGATTTACGTATGATATAATAGATCCAAACTGAAGGAAATATCACTTTGATCAAGTCATATGAAATGGATTGTTGAATCATTTCCAATCAAAATTAATAACACTAATTGATAAAAATATACTTTTCAATATAATCAACAACCCTAATAAAACTTGCACGTATTGAAAAGAGAAATAACTCGCACAAAGGCGAGAAACAAGACTCTCACAAGAAGGAGAGAAACACAAACTCTCACAAAAAAAGGAGAGAGACACAAACTCTTATAAAAAGGAAAGAAATACAAACTTTTACAAAGAGAGAAATCCAAACTCTCCCAAGAAGATGAGAAAATTTATTAGAAAAATAACTTTAGATCTTGATTCGATTGAAGAAATTGAAGTAAGAGAGGCTTAACACTTGGTCGTAATAAGGCCGATAGTACCCCAACAATCTAAAAAAGACAAAAAAAATAGTGGATATAAAATTAGGTTTAGATAGGAGAAAGGGAGAAAAGAGAAGAAAAAGGGGGAGGGCTGTGTGAAAAATTCTCAATTGTTTTAAGAAAAAAAAAGAAAAGAAAAGAAGAAATTGTAAAGAGTTATAAAGCCGTAAATTAAATTTAAAAAATACACGAATCTTTTTAAATGAGATTTTAAGATTTGATTTGGATTTAGATTATATATATATATAATTGTTTCATAAACTACAATTTCTTATTCTCACTTACTTATTTATAAATTTTTTTAATTTTTTTAATTTTGTTCAATTATTTATTAACATATGATATGAGATTAATGTGTTATACTCCAAAAAAAACTACAACATATTAATATGTATGTTGGGGCTCGCCACTCAAGCACAACCAAAGGAAAAATCCAGTACGTATTAGGTACATTACAATGTCGTGATTATTAATTGATTTAGTTGATAAAATGAGTTCAAATGCCTCATGATTTCCGGAGGGGGGAAGGGTCAAATCCACCATTACACAAAAGGGGGAAAAGCGAGAGGAGAGAATCAAAGTATTTTTCTTTATTAATTATTTAATGAGGAATCAAATTAATATTCACTCTTTATCCCGTGCACCTTTTTGGCAATATTCCTTGCAAAAAAAAAAAAAAATCCACTTGCCTGATTTATACATTTCTAGTAAGCTTTAAGGAATGCTTGTGAACCGAAGATTCCTTAACATTGCCATAGATAAAATTAAATAAGAATTACAAATCATCATATAGTAATGCATTTTGATCGTAAAGTAACTCCTTATTCCCTTTTTTGCTCGGGTCAAACAAATTATTTTAGTTAGCAATTTTATTTATGTTCCTTTTTCTTATGAAAAAACAATTTCATTTATGTAATCACACATTTATTTCATTCAACCAATTTTGATTTTAAACTTTTGAATAGTAGCTTCTTTCACTACACAAAAATACAAAAATAGTGACGCACGTCTTCCGACGGGTAAGAGCTCGTTGGACATTCCAACGGGCTTTTGTTTTGGGAATTTCCGTCGGAATCCATCCGAATTCTCGTCGAATTTGACAAATCACATCAAAAAGCCGTCGAAATTTGATAAATCCCATCGAAAAACCCGTTGAAAAACTTCGTTGATATTTCAACTTTTTTGTAATGTTTGAAGACTCGGACAACGTTCGACACATTTCGAGTTGAATTGAAGGAATCAGGTATAAGAATTTATTACTTATAGAGTTTTGATTCCAAGACATTCTCTCGCACCTTAGAA
This sequence comes from Talinum fruticosum, assembly GCA_021018815.1. Lineage (NCBI taxonomy): Eukaryota > Viridiplantae > Streptophyta > Magnoliopsida > Caryophyllales > Talinaceae > Talinum > Talinum fruticosum. Next base: position 6,749,397 of record JAITYX010000030.1, on the reverse strand, counting down.
ACTTTTACGAGTGATACGAGTATATTTACTCTAAGTGATATAGTATTTACTTTATGTATTTTTGCTCGACATCTTTGCTTATCTCATTCAATTCTAAGTCCCTCATCACTTAGATACATCGCATGAATTGACTATACGCATAATCGCACTCAGTGTCCGACTTCACGATATAAATCTTATTACGTTATAGTCGGCACTCCTAGTTTGATTCAAGCTTAGTCTATATCAAGTTATTTCACTACGATATTCTTTATGTGACTTGATTCTTCGCTTAGACTAAGTCGGATGGAATTTTGAGCTTCATGGATATTAGACTCGGAAAATTCCATTCCTTTTTCGACCCGGATAATTACTAACTTAATTATCTTAATTATTTTATTATCTCGTGTCTAATCGTGGACCAAAGTATTTTATACTTTGAGAACCAAAATTTGACTTACTTTTGTAGGTTATTCAAATGAGGATATACTTTTCGAAATACAAAAGTAACCGGCTTCAAAACGTCAAATCACCAGCGAGACATGGCTTTTCACCTTCTCTGTCCCGAGTCCCAAAAGCTCGTGTCGGGGTTGTCTGTTTCCAAATCTGGAAAACCGAAACGGCGAGTTTAACGGTGGTTTCCACCTTATCATTTAAGACACCACCGAGTGGTTTTGGGACTTCCAAGAGAGTTATACCGTTGTCCAACGTTCATATTACAACGAATACTTTTTGAGTGACTCGGAAAGCCATTATCAACGGTCAAAAGGACTCTCGGTCGGCAGATAGAGAGAACGGCTACTCCGGTTGGTCATCTATAAATAGAAGCCAACCTACAAGACTTGAAGATTGCCGAACATATTGTTAATACACGTACTTAAGCAAAGTCATTGTATTTACTCTCAATCTTCTACTTACAACTCCCACTCTGTAATTCATTACTTTACGAGTTATAAGGTCTTGTACTTAGTTACAAACACTTTCTTACTTTCTAAGTAAGGTCCCTTGACTAAGCTGTAAGGGTTAACTCAGCTTAGTTGTCCCTAGCTGCAAAGGTTATCTTAGCTAGGAAGTACTAGATCGAGATAAGGGAATTTCGAGTCTAGGAAAACTTGTAAAGAGTTGTCTAAGGGAGCAACTCGGGTTCGATCGGTTACGGTATTTTGTGGACTCAAAATAGTGGATTTAATTTCGTGCTAGGACTAGCACGGTCCGTGGTTTTACGCCCGGGAGGGTTTCCACGTAATCTCTAAGTGTTTACTTTCTGCGTTCATTCTAGACTCACACTGACCTCAAAGCTTTAGCTTAATTTGCTTCGTACTCTTTACGACATTTACGAGTCCATACTTTTCCGATTGCACTTTTGACTCGAATCTGTTTTTGTCCCTTCTTTGGCAAAAAGTTTGAATTTCTAAGAAAATCCTGCATCACCCTATTCACCCCCTCTAGGGTGACTCGGACTCTCCCGAAGCAAACTTTCAATGTTTATACAATTATCACATGGTTAAGGGATAATGTTTTTGCACCGAATGTTTGTCATCTTTTGTTTCCTTTTTATCATTGAAAAAGTCCATGTACCTGCTTCGAAATTTTGGTAAATGTTTGTTTTAGCACTTAGATTTTTGAATTATTATTTACAACCCTGAACTTTTTCACACATTATCATAAAACTAAAAATGACGAAAATGCCTCTTAACTCTCGTCTTTCTCTCCCTCCCCCATCCCCAGCCTCACCCGCACCTCGACCTCATTTATCTGCTTAACTTTACCACCTGAACCCACCCTTGCGCGGACTCAACCAGGGCACAACAATTGTTAGATGAGACTGTCAATACGACGAAGTCAGACAATGTGTGGCTGGCGTCACAATCTTTCAGAGATTTTCTTGGATATTTTTGCGCTTTTTTAGCAAGTATTCACCGTGTCAGACCAAGTTCTCTCTCCTCATCCTTTCGATTGGCTTCATTCCGGCAACGAAACCAGAGATGTGGTGATGGTAAGGTATTGCTTACTCTTAGTCAAGTTTGTTTGCACGCCACTAGCAAATGGATCCACCTTCAATTGTCAGAGATTTAGGTGAGAGAATGCAACCTATTTTGGGCTTGAAAAATCCACCGGTAGACTTAGTGGTGCTGACAAGTTCAGGCATGGCTTCGCCGGACTCAGGTGAGTACCCACGGTGGCACTGGCACTGGGTCATGGGGAGGGGACGTGTCTAGGGCTTGGGCGTAAATGAAATTTAAAAAATTTAAAAAAATTTAAAGAAATTTAGGGATAGAAAAAATATTTACAAAATTTGGGCGTAAATGAAAAGTTATTATCAGTTGGATTTTAAAGAAATTTAAAAAAAAAACACGTTAAATGATATAGAAAATAGTACGGATTATTGCTAGCATAAATACAAGGATCAAACCACTCTATCTTAGATCAAAATCAAATTGCCACATTCTTATTTTATAATAATCTCCCCGAAAATGATTTCGAATTAAAGTAGGCTACCATCAACGAAGCTTTCTCACTAGAGGTAGGGTCGAACCTATGTGATTGAATACTCCAAGCCTGTGCAAATTTATATAGCAACTAGTTTGGTTTGTCTGGTTTGTCTTTTTTGAAAAATTTAACGTATCAACTACTTTTTTTATTTGTCGATTATTAGTTTAACAAAGTCCAAAGACAGATATAAAAGAACCACTAATTATATATATTTATCTCCCCTGGCCCCACAGACTAGATCTAGTTGTTTGCGGTTGTTAGAAGAATGTAATAGTTGTTTGTAAATAACCTTGAATGAAGTTTGTATTTGGTGATTTTTGTGGATGAATTTGTGCATGACATTGTTTTGGGCTGAACTTGTAGCTTATTTTCCTTGTGGTTGTTTGCCAATTTGTGTTAGGATCGGAACTCACAAAACAATGAAACTTTGAACAAAAGAAATAAATAAGAATTGGGACATAAGAATTTTAACGTGGAAAAATCCAAAACGGGAAAAACCACGAACCAATGCACTAGAAAACCGAGTTATTTACAAAAACTTTACCCCAAGCTCTCACTAGCTTGCACTTTGTAATCCACTACTCTTGATGCTCAACGATGGAGGATTAGTACGATTATAAAGTCATAACCGAGTCATATAAGCATTAACAAGCATTTTACAAGCGTTTACAAGCCTTAAACACTCATTAACACATAAGGAATCCGAAGAAAACGGCCAAAACCGAAGCATCCAGGATCCGGGCAGCTAGCCAACACGGGCACCCGCGCGCAGCCAACATGGGTTGTGTCGGTCGGCACTCGACCGCCTCGTTGGTTCTTGCCAGTCCCTTTTTCATGTTTTCACTTGAAACGTCCCGTGCTCGATGTACATGGCCCGTGTTCGTCGTTCCTTGCCCAAAACACTCAGTAGGCTCCATATACCTAACAATTTCCCACTTGGAGACCGATGGCTCGCCTCCTTTTGCATCCATCTAGCTTACCGAAACTCGGCCCCTTCAACATGAGAGACCAACCAAAGTTGTGCACTTGCCTAACCGGTTCGAGTACCTTCTCCTTGGATTAGCTCCTTTTCCGAATTCCCGCTATCCATGCCTTTAAGCCTATCTTCACCACCCGACATGAACTTCCACTTGGATCGATCTCTTGCATATGTTCACCATGTAAAACTTGGCTCACCGGTGTTAGTCACTAAAACATAATGAAGAAAGAGTTTATACCTCCGGGTGTTACTTTCCGTTGACAATGCCACCTTATTCATTAGCCCTGGTTCTTGCAATTTACCTTGTGAAGCACCCAATGACCCGTTTGTAGACCTAACAAACACCCCGTCATCCACATCAACTCCCATTACAGCAGTAACCCGCTTCTTCACCAAGCCTAACATCCCGTAGACTTCCACTAGAACAACTCATCCCGACATTTGTAACTAAGCCACCATACCCTATAGTGTATAACGGGTAGGACTTTAAACCCTTAGCTACAGCCAATGCCCCTCAACGATTTTCCAACCACCATTGTCAAACTTAATTAGGTATCTCGACTCATCCAAGTAAATCACCAAAATCGAGTTTTAGCCAACCCCTGGATATACCTAACCCCACCCAAATTCCAAAACCTCGCACTTGAAGTTTTGATCCTCACACCCCCTCTCTAATATGTCTAAGCTTTTCCCATTTACCACAAACATTTTTCCAAAGTTTCCCACAACAAAATTATGGCATAAACTTCTACTAGATTCGGAATGGAATGAAGCCACGGAATCCACTACCCAAGACACAATACGATTTTCTACACTAACCACAAGTGCATCACCTCCATCTTCCATAGAATTTATAAAATTCCGGTCATCAAACTTCTTAGGACACATTTTCTTAAAATGTTTCTTATCCCCACAGCCCCAACAAACAATCTCCCCGGGTTTTGGGACCGATCTTTTGCTTTGGATTTAGATTGACCATTTTTCACATGCTTCTTCCTACCCCTTATATGAAATGCATTTCCCGATGACTCAATAGTATCTTTCTTGCGAATACTCTCTCTCAAGATAACATCCCCGACCTCATAATATTTTAACACATTTGAACCCTAGCACTACAAACTGCAGACACTATGGTATCCCATGACTCGGGTAACGAAGATAGCAAACTTAAAGCCTTAACCTCATCCTTAAGATTTTTTTCACCGAAACAAGATTAGAAATAATCATATTAAATTCATTAATATGATCCGCTACACTAGTGCTATTATCCATTTTTAAATCAAACAACCGACGCATGAGATCCTAACAAATTTTTCGCCGTCCATGTTTGATGAACTCTTAGCCTCACCTTGCTCCGATATCATTTGTTAGGATTGGAGCTCACAAGCAATGAAACTTTGAACAAAAGAAATAAACAAGAATTGAGATATAAGATTTTTAACGTGGAAAAACCCATACCGGGAAAATATCATGAACCCATGCACTAGAAAACCGAGTAATTTACAAAGATTTTATCCCAAGCTCTCACTAGCTTACACTTTGTAATACACTACTCTTGATGCTTAACAATGGAGGATTAGCACTTATTATATAGTTATAACTAGTCATATGAGCATTAATACGCATTTACAATCCTTAAACACACATTAACACATAAGGAATCCAAAGAAAAATGGCCTAAACGAAGCATCCGAGAGTCGGGCAGCTGGCACGGCCCGTGCTCGGCCAGCACAAGTACCCCGCGCAGCCAACACGGGTTGTGTCGGCTGACACGGGCAGCCCGTGTTAGGCTGCTGCCCAGTCCCTCTTTCGTGTTTTTGCCCGAAATGTCCCGTGCTCGATGTACATGGTCCGTGTTCGTTGTTTTTTACCCCATAACGCAATTTTCTTGAGCCCAAAGCGCCCATTATGCTCCACTTAGCCAACAATTTATACAACGGGTTTCTAGTCAATAAAATGAGGAAAATTTGTTTAAAGAAAACTAGTAAGTTTGAGACTGGATGTATCTTCGGTCTCAATAGTTACGCATGCACAACAATTTTAAAATTGAAATATTTGGTGTCTATTTGAGACTGAATTTACTCAACGATCTCTAGTTAAGATCGAAATAAGTGGTCCCTAATCGGTCTCCAAGTGAGACCAAAAGTAGTCGGTCTCAAGTTGAGACCAAATAACCAAATATAACGGACTCAAATTGATCTCGATCGGAGATGGACTAGCCCATACTCTAGTAGAGTCCAATATCTATCGGTCTCTACAATTGGTCTCAACTTAAAATCGAATTTTGACATCGATCTCTAAATTTAAATTGCAATCAAGGTTATTGAGATGAATAATATCCGATCTCTATTCGATCTCTAATATGAGTTTGAGACCAATTCCGGCCTCTTAAAACCGTTTTTCGATCTCAATCTAGGCGCTTTTTTTGTAAAGAAAATAGTCGATCCCAAAACTTACCATTGAATAACCAATGGCTTGAAGATGTACAAGTGTGGATCCTAACGGATGGGCTTGCTGTAGTTACATGCAAGAGTGAATAAAGTAACATATTTGCCTTGAATATGGTTTGATGGCATGACTGCAACTCTTTGGTGGTGTTACCTTGAGAATACACCATGGGTAAGAACAATAACAACATTAACATAATCGGTACTCTTTGCTAGTAAAGAGTATATGCATTGAGAGTACACCATGGATAAGAATAATAACACATAACGGCCATGTTCGACAACAGACATTTCGAGTTGTTTTTAGTATTTTGACCAAGTCAAAACACTAATCAACTAAATATTAGCGTTCGGTAAGGTAGTGTTTTAACTAGCATTTGCAGTAGCTTTTAGCGTTTCAAGTAGTGTTTACGAAAAGCTAAGAATATTAGCTTTTCACATTTGAAAGTAGCGTTTCATATTTTTTGACAAAAAATTCCTTAACTAATTTATATTTTACAAATTATTTATATCGTTTTACGTCAATTTACAATAATCAACTAACTCAATCACTATATTTATCGAACACATTTATTCAACCACTCAATTGAACAGCTTATCCGCTAACAGTTAAAATCTAACAACTATCAACTACCTAAATAGATATCAATAGCCGAAATATTGTCAATTAATTTTAAAATAAAACATAATTAGGACATAATCGCATAAACCTTATTTCAAATAAATTGAAAATTCTAATGTACTTTCGGAGTTAGACCGTCATATACTCCCGTAATTAATTAGTATACAATTGTATACCGATTAGTGTACGATAGTATACCGATTAGTGTACAATTATATATTGATTAGTGTACAATAGTATACTCATTAGTGTACACCAAGTATCTAATTGAGATATATTTACTGCACCGTTTTTAAAAAAAATAGTATACTCATTAGTGTACTTTTTAAATTTGGTCTCTAATTGGCCATTTTTTTAAAAAAAATAGTTGTTTCACCTACAAGAAACACATTACATAAAAGTAATTATGCTATATATTTACTGCACCGTTAGCATACATAATCATACAATAAAGCACAATAACCACAACCAAATATGTTTCCATATATATAATCCAAGTTCAAATTACAAGTCCAAGATATTCACTCCAACTATCAACTACAACAAAATTACATACTCAAAATTTTTCACCATCAAATTAACATCAACAGTAGCATACACTATAAGCTAATAATGGGTGAGAAAAACCATCTCCTCAAGCTGAACGAACTCACACTTTGTCCAGTATGATGCAGCTAAAACAGGCAAGTCATGACCTCCCTCAACCACACTCCAAGCTAGTAATGGATGGATACCTTTCCCTGCAAAATTTTAAAACACAAAGTTTATGAATGAATGAAGGAAATTAAGTAGAATCGAGTCAAACAGGCATGAATTAAATTACAGAATCACATCTTTGTATACAACTTATTTTCTTGTGGTTGAAATATCAAAATGATTATGAAAACCAAAATCAATTATTCATTTGACTGCCCTTATTCACGGTATGCCTCAAATTTTTGCTGATTACGTTAGATCTTGGGAAGCTTCTTCTTCTCTCTAAATCTAAAACCTTTGTTTATCAAGTCACCCAAAATGCAATGCAAGCAAAGACATAATCACTAAAAAAATTGGATAAATTGAAAATTGAAGACATATCAAGTTTAACTGAACAATTACCAGATCTGAAAAGGAAGCTTAGTAGATTGGAGAATTGGAGGACTGGTAGCCGAGAAACTGTCAAAACAGATGCAGATTTCTCGGGGCTTGACATCTCCGAGGTCGGCGACGGAGAGGGTCCAAACTTGCTCGCATAAGGAATGTGAAGGCTCATAAAGGCCATCAGCGGAGGGGCAGCGAGTGGAGCGACAAATTTGGTGAGTTTGATGCCGTAGCGGCGGAGGAGCGACAAGCGGCTGAGGCTGAAGCGGAGGAAAAGGGTGGTACTGAGGTTAGAGAGAGAAAACACCAGGCGGAAAAGGCGTACTAAGCAGCCACGTCGTCGATACGGCGAGAGGAGAGACAAATTTAGGCAGAGGCTGAAACCTCGTCGGCGCCGGTGACGGTAGAAGAGGGCGGGGATGGTCGCTGAAGGTTCTAGATCTGGAAATTGAAATTTGAAACCCTCACCTCTCCCTTTTCCGGATCTATTGTGGCTTATTTTAAGGAAGTTTGAGACCGAATGGAGGAAAAATTGGTATCCAGTTTAGAAGGTATATCAATTTCGTCTCTAAAAATAGTATCTAATTGAGTTCAATAAATTTAGTCATTATATTAGTATCAATGAGAGATCAAATTGACTATCGACTAAGATAATTTCGGTCTTTAATTGAGACAAAAAGTCACTTCGGAATCTAAATTTAGTCTCACATTAAGAAGCTATCTTTCAATTTCTATTTTCGATCTCTAAACTATTCGGTCGCAAACAGACTTAGATTCTTATAGTGTTAATCCGTTACATGAATTCTCAAGGTAAAACGACTTAAATACGGATAAACCCGTACTCCAAAGAGGATCACTAACTGCAAATAAACTCCATTCTTATATCACCCCAACAAAATATACATACATATTTAAGATTTCATTTGTTTTTATCAATATAATAAATAGAATATCCAACTCAATACACAAATGGAGATTATGAATAGTTTTGCCTCCACCTTTAGCACCTTGCAAGATACCATACGCATATCCTTTCTTACATGTCATCTAAATGTGTATTAAATATATAGATTAGCAGCTTTAAAGGTGATTAATTAAGGACATAGCCACTTGCAATCTATGTTAGCAAGTGAAGACAAAAGAATATGATGCTTTGTTGTAAAGTAAACTGATTTTAAGGCGAAATATTCATAATACATATGTTGGTGGCTACAACATCGTGTGTGCCCAGTGATCCTAGTGGGGGCATCAGAGGCTTCTTTCATGATTTTAGTACCATTTTGTGTATTATCAAAACTTTTCTTTTATTATTATTATTATTATTATTATTATTATTATTATTATTATTATTATTATTATTATTATTATTATTATTATTATTATCTTTTTAATTATAATAATTTATTAGATATGCTGTCCAATAGCATATGATTTATTAATAGCATTATTATATAGTAAAGTGGAATATTGTGTGTCATATCAATCAAAGTAGAGAGGGAGTTTAACCTATGGTCTATTTCCTTTTCTTGTTTTTATTTTTTTCTTTCAAAAATTCTCTAGCTAATAAAAAGGGGAAGGGTAATGGTAATGATTCTAGAGATAGGGGAGTTCGGAAGATGAAATAGCTCCTTGGTTAGAGGCCTTTCTATTATCATCATGATCAAATCTTAATCCTAAATTTTTTGGTTTTATTAGGAAAAATTGAAGATTATGGTTCATAAAGATATCATTATCAAAACTAAGTTATTTTGTATAAGAATCTAATAGTAAGATCTATAGAACCGTAATAAGATCGCAATTGACGGCACATTCAAACAAAATGATAATCATTAACACTATATTTTATCGTGATCATGTTGTACAAGATTCGCAATCATCATATATATGGCACCGATACTACCATAATCGCCAAGACCGAGTGCCCAGCGTCACCACTATATGGCTTGCAGCTGGACAACGAACCTAGATCGAGGATCGCCATTCACCGGGCAGTCCTATGGTGGTCACCTGTTGGTGTGATCGCAAACCCACAAACACCGAGTTGCCCACTCTAGTCTTAATTGTTGTTGCCAAAAATTTAAAGTTATGCGAAAATATCATATTTTCCCCCTTGGTAGATTAACCATGTTCCGATTAGATTACTTTTTTCCATAGAACGTTCTTTATTTTCCGACTTCTAAGACCCCATAAAAATCAAGCAAAATCACTCGGAGTTAGGATCGAACTCGGCAATAATTGGGTTGGACAAATAATGTACTCTCATCACGAGGAGGCTCGCAGAAGAAACCCAATCCAGCTTCATCAGCTGCCAGTGAGCTAATGGTGGTTTCTATCAGCACTTGTAAAGTGTTGGCCGGTGACTAGTTGCCTGGGCTGCAGATGGAGAACCACAAGTAGAGTGGACATGAGAGAGGAGAGGAGTGGGGGATGAAGTGGTGATGTGGCGAAAGCACAACCTGGTGATGAAAAAAATGCTCTATATTTAAAGTTTTTAGTTGTTAATTTAAGTCTCAGTTCTCACTGAATATATATATATATATATATATATATATATATATATATATATATATATATATATATATATATATATATATATATATTGATCTACCTGCTGTAGATGTAGGGCATTACTTGTTGTGCCTTGTAGTCTTGTACATATTTGAATATAAACTTAATACAACGTAAGTGATAGTGGAGCATGATTCATATTCTTTTTCAAAAAAAAAAATTAAGATTTTTGTAAGAACACTTCAACATGATTATATAAATTAAGTTGAGAAAACTCAATTAGTTCTGTCTAACCTTAGAGGGAGGGAAATTTTGCACATGAGTTGTTTTGTTCCTAAGGTTAAGAAGAAAGATGGATTGCAGTGGGTCTTTACTTTGACCTGGACTCATTATATCCGTCATAAATTAGAGGATGAGTTTGATTAATTGGTCCGATTGGTCTCCTATCTTTTTACGTTATTTTAATTTTTTTTCTTCTCTATCTTTATTTCTCTCCTCTCTCTGTCTTATTTTGTTTTATTTCTATCTTTCTAAAAATATTGGCCAAACAAATTAATTATTTGAAAAACACTTATATAAAATTTAGACCAAACACTACAAATTTTTCTTAAAAATAATTTTCAAAAAAATGCTTTTCAAAAACAAAAATAATTTTTTAAAAATTAGGCCAAACATGCTCTAAGTATCTTTTTTTTAAAAATTATTGCAATTGAGGAAATTGACTGTGCAATAATTTATAGTGAATAAAAGTTTGCTTTTGCTAGATTCAATTACTACCTCAATAGTTAAATCGTTCCTCGTCAAATTTTTCACTTGTTGTTGTCAGACATATTATTTTCTTCCCTTAAAGACAATATTTATTACCAACTTGGCACAAGTAAGTAATAAAATTCAATAGGTCAAAGATAACTTTTTGTTAGCTCTCTTATCACAAAAATAGTATTAACCGATTAACGATTTCATAGATTAACTAAACCCTACGGGTGTAGGTCAAATCTAAATTCAAATCCAAAAATAATAATTAGGTCACGGTTTAAGTGGACCTAACTAACTAACTTGAAAATCAATTCATTTGGATCAATTCAAATTTAAATGAAAATATTTAACGATTGTTCTTCATTTTAAAGTCAACTAAACAAAATTTAGAGAGATAAATTAAGAGTGTACTTAACATTATTGATGAATGTGGCAAATAAAGGGATATTTTTACTCTGAAAATAGATAAATTTAAATTTTAAAAATTAAAAATTAAAAGTAATTAATGAAAATAAATGGGTACATTTTTTATAAGTTTATGTCAACGCAGTGCGTAATTTCCTTCGGGTGTTGGTGCCTAGTGGTTACATAGGGTGCGGGGCCTCTATGGAACGGAAGGATTTGTGCCCCTGTCCTAACAAATCACGTCCTTCGATTTTTTAAGGTTTTCTTCGATCCAACAAATGTAGTTTAAGGTTGGTTTATTTTTGGATTTTCCTTAAAAACCAAACTAAGTGATTGATGGTGACATAAAGTGTCATGGGTGGATTGTTTTTCTTTTTCTTTGTCCCCCCTCTTTTTTTCTCTCAATATATAATTAGCTTATTTGTTTCTTTTACCTTTTTGACGGACAAAAGTTGGAGGTAATTGGATCATTGACTTGCAAGTTGCAAATGCATCAGCCAATCAGGTTAATTAATTTAATTAAGAATGGCTTATGGTGGTCAACATTCATGTTTTAAAAGGTTGTACTATTAGTAATAGAAGCCAACAATCTAATAGGTTGTCAGAGCATTTGTAAATGGGATAAATCTTTTTATAACATAATTTGTACAAATTTCTCCTTTTCTTTACATGAAATTCGATATGAAAGTATGAGGGTTAATGCTGAGTATGTCTTTTAGGTTATAGAAAAGATTAACAATTCAAAAGATCTTAGGCTCTATTTGATTCAAAGAAAAGTATAAGGAAAGAAAAAAATGTGGAAAATAAATTTCTTTCCCTTGTTTAAATTGAAGAAAAAATGAGAGAAAAAAAGTTTGATGGAAAAACTCATGGAAAATTTTGTCAATTTGGTCAATCATATTTTCCTTCCAAAATTGAGAGGAAAATGGAAGAAAAATTTCACAAAGAGAGAGAAATGAAAAAAGAGAGAATTCTATTAAGAAATGCCATTAAAAATTTTCTCTCCTCTCAATTAATCAATGCTATTGAGTATTTTCTCTATGCTCTTCATGACAATATCATGATTATAATTTTTTCCCTCTATTTTTCCTTGAACCAAACACAAGAAAAAAATAATTTCCTCTTAACTTTTTTTCCTCATTACTTTTTTTCCATTTAAATTTTCTTTCCAAACTCTATTTTCTTAGAATCAAATAGAGCCTTAAAGTCACGATTAAGATATGATACTGTGTGTGAGACGTGTATTCACATTATTTAATCAAATTGGACATGTCTAATGTCATTTAATCTGGATATAGATTGGGTAAATTTTGAGTTCATTTGATTTAACTCGAATATGAATTTAGTTCATATTGGGGTAGAATATAGGATAACTTGGGTCGACCAAGTTTGAAGTGGGCATGAGGTTTTGTTTGGTGAGATTTAGGTCGAAGCCACTTTGGATCAGATTAGTTACAGGCTCAATCAACTTCACTTCAAGTAATATTTGGATTAAGAATCAAGTCAATCTCGAGTTGGTTAGAAATTAGGTTAGGTAAAAATCAAGAATTGGGTTGATATCAAGGTAGTATGAATTGTGTTCGGGTCATTATTAGGTAACATTTAAAAATGTGTTTAACCAAGTTAAGTAAATATTCTGAACTGATGGCCAAAACTAAGGAGGTATATAACTAGGGTTCTAAACTAGTCGAGCCTTGCCTGATCCGGTGAGGCTTGGGTTTAGTCCAGTCATATTTTAGCTCGTCGAGCCTTTGAAATTTAGGCTTGGGTCTCAACTTGGTTTTTGTATTTGCTTTAAAGGTTTCTAAATTTAAGTTATAATCAAAATTAAATTCTATATTTTTGTATTAAATTCACAAATTACGGGTTTCAATGATCACATGGGAAATTCTTGCAAATACTCTCGCTCAAGATAACATTCCGAGTATCATCATACTTCAATGCATTAGACCCTCTAGCTCTACTAACAACAGAACCTATGGTATTCCAAGACTCTGGTAAGGACGACAACAAAATTAACGCCTTAATTTCATCATCAAAGTTAATTTTCACCGAAGCAAGATTGGAAATGATCATATTAAACTCATTAATATGATTGACTACACTAGTGCCATCATGCATTTTTAGATCGAACAAACGACGCATAAGACCACGTTTTCTAATCCATCACGCTGAACACCACGTTTCGCGCTAATGTCAATCTTACCATCCCTAGTGCTTGCCAATCGAGCACCTCCCAAACCTTTTACTCCATTTCGGAGGGCTTCTCCCCAAGGGGTTAATACAAATCCTTTTAGTACAGCAAGTTCTCGACTTGCATTTTCCGGAGCGTGAAATCTTTACCATCGAATCTCTCAATTTTCACCTCACCGCTCTTTATGTTTGTTGACTCTCAAACCTCACCGCGCTCCGACACCACCTGTTAGGATTGGGAGCTCACTCAAACAAACAAAACAAGAACAAAAGAATAACAAATATGGGACACAAGGTTTTAACATGAAAAAAACCCAAACCGGGAAAAATAACCATGAATCGATGCACTAAAAACCGGTAGTAATTACAACAAATTTACAACCAAGCTAACTCAAGCTTACACCTTACAATTCTACTACCTTGCAACAGTGGAGGATACATGCTGATTTATAGCCAATAAATCGAGCAATTAACAAGCTTTAACACTCATTTACATAAAGAAAAATCGAAGAAAACGACTAAATAACCGAAGAGCCCAGAAGTTGAGCAGGCCGGCTACTCCTCGTTCTTCACCCAACGCAGCCCGTTCTCGTTGTCCCTCGGGTCGTGTCCGCTGTCTTTTTCCTCATAATGCGTGTTCCCAAACCTAAACGCACCCATTAAGTTCCACACATCCAACAGCCAGCGTCGGCTTCCACAGGATGTTTGCCATCATCCATTGTTCCTCCAATTGCACATTCAATCTGGTTAGGTCATGGGGTTAATCAAGCTAAAACATGAGGAGATCGAAAGAAAGATTGGCTGGGGAGAGAGAGAAACTAGAGATAAAAATGAACATTTTTCTAATTTTAAATTTTATAATCATCGGTAAAAATAATTTTAAAATTTTAAAATTAAAAAATATTTATCGAACTTATAAAGGAAAATTTTCATATATATATCACTAACTTTATACATAACCGTGTAAATGTTAGTATTATTTTTAGAGATTTTACTACTTAAATTAGTACATACCCTGATTTTTAAAGATTCATATATAAAGGTATATTTTAATGTTAATAGTTTAAGGCCCCCTGATTTAAAGTGCATTATATTTTGAAATAATTATGTTTATAGTAAGAGGGGGACGCATTTTCCTAATTAGGAAGATTAGGTCTCATTGAAAAAAGATGAGAAATATAAATCCGATTAATTGTCATCATCTCCTAGAATTTATTCTTCTCCGATGTTGTGACCAATAATTTGAGTGGGATTCTGTAGTTTTTATGGCTGAGTTTATATTGATTTTTTTGCTTCCCCTACTTTTCCCTTTATGCTCTTTGTTCCATCTTTATTTATTTTCCCCAATCTTCACTGAGGCTTGGCTCTGTTCAGCACCAAAAAACAAAAAAGAAAAAACTGAGGATGTGTTGTCTTCATTTTATAAATATCATTATATTTTATATTTTTAGTAGTTTCATCATAATGTTCTAAAGTCATTTGTATTTTTGAACTAACCATGACTTTGCCAACAATATTTAAGCCCCCTTAACTAAAATGAGTTATTTGAGTAGTGAATAGTTATATGTGTAGTGGATAGCTATTTAAGTAGCGAGATAATTGTTAGATTTTTAAATGTTAGCGTATAGTTGTTCAACTGAACGATTAAAGAAAATATGTTTGGGAAATTTAATTGTTGGGTTGGCTAATTATTATAAACTGATATGAATAATTGTCAAATATAAATTAATAAAAGGATATTTTTTATAAAAAAATATGAAACACTAATTTTCAGGTTGTGTTTGGCAAGAAAGTTTCAGAATATCTTATATGCTCCTGGGAGTATCTACTTTTCACCATATGTCACGAGATGGTTGGACAAACGGCGAAATAGGGGGTGAGTTTTGTGGGCCTAATCTTCTTTTCTCTCTCTTAAGAGTATATGCTCCCAAGAATATTTCAGAATTTGTAAGAAAGTTTAAGGTAGTATTTAGTGGTTTGCTTATATCAAATCACTGCTTCCGATAAAGTTTGTGTTTGGTAATTGAGTGGTCAAGGTATTTGTCGGAGGTTACAATAGTGATTTGCAAACAATAGGATCATTAATGATTCAGAAAATACTATATAAAGATTGTACTTTTTTCCGAATATAACCTTGCGATTTTATAAGAATTACAAGTCTTGCCTTTCATATAAAATCTCCTTTTCCGCTAGTATCCATTTAGATTCTTAAAATATATGGGACATAGAAAAATCATACCCAAATTTGTAATACAATTATCATATTAAAATGTGCTAAGTTAATTTTTTATAGAAAATATATATCGGACAATTTAAGTTGACTAATATAAGGATAAAAAAAAAAAGAGAACGAAAAAGAAATTCAACAAAGAAAAACAAAATATATGTCCTTTTTGGTCATTTCAAATTAATCGACTAATTGTTATGAACAATACTAATTTAAACCATTAGTTTCACAGCTACCCACTAATCACTAAATATCTAATAGCTTAAAACTAGTAAAACAGGTTAACAGCTTGTTTAATAACTAACCACTAAATAGCTAATTTTGCCGAACACCCAAATATAAAAAGTTAATATTTTTAATGTTTCAAAAATGCTAATTGAAAGGTTGTAAGGTATTACAAATGTTAGTTGAAATACTAAATACTAAACACTAATATTTAGTTGATTAGAGTTTTAATTTAGTCAAAATATTAAACGCTACTCCAAACATTGTTGCCGAATAAGGCTTTAAAGCCTTTAAAAGCCTTTACCAAACTATATTAGTTGACATTTACCTTCTATATTCATTACTCTATAAATTGACTGCTCACGATTTTTCCATATAATTAAGGGTCCAAATTTGGTTCTCGGATGGTAGACCACCACCTTGCTCATACCCTTATTTTCTTACAACTATTACACAGTTTAAGTTTCATTTCCACACGTTGAATGCATGAAAATTAAATTAATGTCGTAAGAAAATCATAATTGCCAACGTAAATTTTCTTATATCAATGCTAAGAAACATCAAGCTAGTATATGGTGCTCTTAGGACACTCTCATAAGAAAGCATTAATTATAATTTTTTATTTTTCTTAATATTAAAAAATAAATAAAAATTAAAGTAGTATTCAAAGGAATGTTTTCCACGGCAAAGTGGCCATAGTAAATTTAAAAACCCTAAGACAATGAGAGAAATAATGGGTCATATCAACTCGTCGGAAAAGAGCGTTAAATATTATGGTAATATATATATCTTATCCGGTACCTTTAAGGTATTATATAACATTTTCGAATAAACATAAACACATATATGCTCAATATAATCTAGACTACTCTCTCTATTTCAAAATATATGTCACTTTAACTAATTTTTTTGTTTCATAATTTCTATCACTTTACAATTCCAATCACGTATTAATGACTAGTTTACCAATTTTGTCCTTATTAATTACTTTTTCTCTCCCTTTGTTATCAATTTTCTTCATTCCAATAAAAACTTAGGGTAACTTGGTCTTTTAACACAAATTTTATCATAAATTTTGTGTTTCTTCCATATTCTATAATAACTTTAAAGCGATAAGTATTTTGAAACGTAAGGAGTACCTAAAGTGATAGCTAATAAGATATCTATACATATTCACGTATTAAAATATTGCACTAAAAAAACATATTTATAGACACCTAAAAAGTGTCATCCCTTCTCTTGTTATTTATTTTGGTAGCCTGGTCATGAAATCGCAGTTATGTTTGTGGATTCGCATCATGGTCGAAGTTTGATTGGCGTGACGGAAGCGATAAACTACAAAAAAACCCCTTAGCACCACAAAAGCAGCTTTCTTTGCTTTGGGCCGGCCCACAAACACATTTTCTTTCGGCCGGACCAAGCTCGGGTTGGGCTCCTAACTAGGAAACCCAAAGCCACACCAAAAACAATACCTATCAAAAATAGAAACCATACAAAAATGGCTGCTAAGGCCGGTGCTCGTCACTCCTATTTTGGGAAAAACGCATTGTTTCATTCTTTCATACAGCGACCAAGTAAGACACGGAAGTCAAACTTCACCAAACGACGTTGTATAAGGTCGGCACCGCACTTCAAGGTCAATTCTACCAAAGTGTCTGTGTTTCACTCCGGAGACTAGCTGAGACACGGAAACCAAGTTTACCCAAATGGATGTTGCTGGGAAACCATGTTTCAAACGGCTACTTGCTTACCTCTTAGGTTATTTTGTGACCTATCTTTCCTCTATAAGTAGAGGGCCTAACCCCTAACTTTGGGAGAGGTCATTAACCTAGCTATATGATGCTGAAATCGAGTAAGAGCCATTGAATGCTTCACGTATTCCGATCTCTTGGTCTCCTTTTAGCTCATCCTCACTACATCACCAATATTCAATCCCTAAACCTTCATCATTTATATAAATCTTTCAACCTTCACAAAAAGCTCACAAAAAGCCTCTTTCAGTCACCACCGTCACACTTTCGGATCCGGTTCGAGACTCGGATCAACAAGTGGTACAACCTACCGAGATCCGCTTTCAAGCTTTCATACGATTTATGTGCTTGTGCTATTTGTTATTTTCATTATTATGGATTCGAGATATAATCGCTTTTAATTCTTCCCTACCCGCTGTAATTTTTTGTCTTCCTTTTTGTCTTTCTTTTGCTTTCTTTTATCGCTTTTATTTTCATTCCTAATTTTATCACTTTCTAGCATGTTTTGGTTGATTTTATTTCGCAACTAATATGTTTGTATGCTTGCTCGTAACATATTTCTTTAACTCACAATTTGAATCAATAGAGGCCGTCTACAAACGAGCGGAATGGAAGAGCTTATCCCTACATTTCGTACATTTGCCTCTTGAAGACTCGGTATAAATTTCTATCATTCTTGGGTTTTTATTCTAAGTCATTTTGAGCCTTTTAGAAACTCATATCTAAGTTTTCATCCTGGTCTTACCCATTCGGAGACCAGTCTTTTAACATAACACTCGAACTTTGTTTCGACCCACTCGGACACTACTCGAACAATCGCTTGAGTAAATAATTTCTCTAACATTTTTATTTTGAGCACTAACTTCATATTTCAAGTTAAAATGAATTATAGCGTTAATTCTAATTTCTAACGTCGGTTTATTTATGGAGAATTATTTGCTTGATCAAGTTCATGTATCTTGATATATTTTATCCTCTTTAACTTGATCATTTTAAGGATTGGCTCAAGATAGAATCTGAACTTAATGGATATTAGACTCGGAAAATTTCACTCTTTTAAGCCAAAGATAATTAAGTGCTTAATTACTCGATTTAATTATTATTTGTGCCTAATTTAGACCAAAGTATTTTTACACTTTGAGTACCACTATGATTTGCTTTTGTAGGTTGTTGAATCAACCCTAATCTATTTTGAAATACAAAAGCAACCGGTTTCTATCCATTAAAAACCAGCGAGATAGAGATTAACAATTTCGGACTCGGCTCGGACACCGTGTCGTGGTTGTTTGTTTCCAAAGCTGGAAAACTGTAATTTTGAGTCTAACGGTTGTTTCCACCTCAGATTTCAATCACCACCGGATGGTTGGACAACTTTCGGCGCCAAGAGCCATTACACAATGTCCACATTTCAACCGATCTTTTTGTGTGACTCGGACTAACCGTTACAACGGCTAATGAAGCTCACTAGTATAGAACAAGTCTCAACAGCTTATTCCGCCCTGTGTTTATAGATAGAAGCCACTCCACAAGACTAGAAGATTGCTATTGAACATATTACTAAACACTTGCTTAGTGCATTCTTACTTAATCTTCAACTTACAACTCCTTATTTGTAATCTCTCACTTTCCGAGTTGTAAAGCAAGTCTTGTAATCACTTCTACTCTTTACTTTCTTTCTTAGTCCCTTGACTGAGTTGTAAGGGCTAACTCAACTCAGTTTCACCTAACTGTAAAAATTAACTCGGTTAGGAAGTAATAGATTAGATAAGGGAACTTCGATTATAGAAAACTTGTAAAAGAATTATCTAAGGGAGTAATTCTAGTTAGAGTCGATCCTTTGTAATTGAGGATTCAATTAGTGGTTGACATGGTGCTTGGATTAGCATTGTCCGTGATTTTCTCGCACCAAGAGGGTTTCCATGTATTTCTAAGTGTCTAACTTTCTGAGTCCAATCTAGACTCGGAATCTTTTTAGTTACGTTGCGTGCAAAAAGAGATTGACTTTTCTTAAAATTTTCCATCACCCTATTCACCCCCTCTAGGATGACTTAACCTCTCCAATAGCAAACCTTCAACTGGTATCGAGCCTAGCCATTTTATAGGATCTCACAATCCAAAGCTCTAAAGATCAAATGGCTTAGAACAATAGAGAGTTCGATAAAGGAAGATCTTATACCGGACCACCTAAGTTCAAGGGGTCGAACTTTGCACATTGGAAGAAGATGATGGAATGCTTTCTAATGGATAATGATGAAGAAGTCTGAACATCATCAAGGATGGGAACTTTATCCCAATGAAGATGGAAGGTATAAGATATGTGCTTAAAGAGAAATGTGAGTACACCATTGAAGAGACTAAGAAGTTCAAAAAGAACTTCAAATCTATGAACACACCGATGTGTACCAACAGCTCAAAATAGTACAATAGAGTCTCTGCCTCGTGACACAGCCAAAGAGGTGTGGGACACACTAATCAACACCTATGAAGGAACAAGTCAAGTGAAGCAGGCGAAGATTAGCCAATACCTTCACATTATGAGTTCTACAGAATGGAGCTAGAAGAGAACATCTCTCGGATGTATGCTGAATTCGCAGAGATTACTAACAATTTCAAGTCACTAGGTCCAAAGATCTCACACGAGGAAATGGTCATAAAAATTCCGAGAAGTCTACCAAAGAGAAAATGGGGTCCCAAGATGACAGCCATTGAGGAGGCTCGGAACCTTTCTCAACTAAAGCTAGACGAGCTCATCGGCAAGTTGCTTACTCATGAGATTCATCTGGAAGAAGAGGATACCGAGGTCGGCACCAAAAAGAACGCTGCACCGAAGGCCTCGTAAAGCGGACATTAAAGTCCGAGCTCCTTAGAATCAGAAGAGGATCTCATGGCACTCATTGCCCGAGGCTTCAAAAAGATGATGAAGTATAAGAAGTGCCAAAAAAGCCAAAGGAAGAGTTCTACAAGAAAGATAAGAAGGATAGGAAAGGTAAATATTTATCCCCTTCAAAGTTATCTTTAACTAAGAACTCTGGTTGCTTTGAATGTGGCAGCAAGGAGCACATAATCAAGGACTTGTCCAAAGAGAAAAAAGGATAGAAAGAAGAAAAAGGTTATGATGGCTACCTGGAGTGATGATGACTCATCCGAAGAAGATGATTCGATGACTCGAAGTGTCTTATGGCACCGACCAACTCGTAAGTCGAATCTAAGTTAGATAATGACAACTCGGATATTGAAGAGACAAGTCCTCAGGAGGTAATTGAATACTTTCTTAAGTTTTCCAAAGTTGATTTAGTTAGAGATATCTTTACTTTAGAAGAAAAGTCAAATTCTAACTCTTCGGATTTCAAAGAACAACTTGAGTCTCTTACTCGTTGAGAGTAATGTTTTAAAAATAAGTTAGAAAACTTAAGACAAAATCTCGAAGATACTTGAGACCAAGTGCTCAAGATAATAAGACCGAGTCCGAGTAACTCGGAACGGAGAACGAACAACCGAAAAGGAAGCTCAATAAGTCTCAAGAGCTGGTTTTAAAACTCATTAAGGGTTAGAAAAACCTTGATCTTTTACTAGGCTCTTAGTGTGTCTCATTCAGAAAATAAGGTCCTAGTTATAATGCTAAAGAGGAATCTAATTCATATTCTAGTCTTTTCAAAACTAACTCCGTAACCGTGAAGTTCGAAAAGGCTGAGCATGGTCCCATTCATTCTTATGAAAAGAGGATCGAGCCCAAACTAGTTTATAGGAAAAAGCCTTCTCCACCTGTTTACAAAAGAAAGGTGAATGTTTGCTTAAGGAGAGTCTCGAGTCACCCTAGAGGGGGTGAATAGGGTGATAGAGAAATCTTTCGAAAATACACACTTTTGCGCGAAAAGAGGCAAAGACAGATTTTGAGTCTAATAACAGAGTCGAAAAGATTGGACTCGAAAGCAATGAATCGAAGAAGCAAGAGCACTAAGGTCAGTCCGAGTCTAGAATGAACTCGTAAAGAGAACGCAGAGATTTTACGTGGAAACCCTCCTGGGGCAGAAAACCACGGCCCGTATCAATCCAGACACGAAGTCAAATCCACTATTTTGAGTCCACAAAATACCGTGAACTTGATGAGAACCCGAGTTGCTCCCTTAGACAACTCTATACAAATTTTCCTAGACTCGAAGTTACCTTATCCGATCTAGTACTTCCTAGCTGAGATAACCCTTACAGCTAGGGACAACTAAGCTGAGTTAACCTTTACAGCTTAGTCAAGGGACCTTACAAAGAATGTAAGAAGAGTTTGTAACTAAGTACAAGACCTTACAACTCGTAAAGTAATGAATTACAGAGTGGGAGTTGTAAGTTGAAGATTGAGAGTAAATACAATAACTTTGATCAAGTAAGTGTATAGACAATATATTCGGCAACCTTCAAGTCTTGTGAAGTGGCTTCTATTTATAGATAACCAAGCGAGTAGCCGTTATCTTCATCTCGCGACCGAGAGTCCTCTCGTGACCGTTGTGGCGAGCTTTACGAGTCACTAAGAAAGTATCCGTTGAAATATGGACGTTGGACAACAGTTTAACTCTCTTGGAAGTCCCAAAATCATCGGTTGTGTCTTGATAAATGTGGTGGAAACCACCGTTAAGCTTGGCGTTCCAGTTTCCGGATATGGAAGCGGACGGCTTCCGACACAATCTTACGAGACTAAAGCAGGGAAGGTGAAAAGCCATATCTCGCTGGTGATTTGACGTTCGAAGCCGGCTACTTTTGTAGTTTGAAAAGATATCCTCGATTGAATAACCTACAAAAGTAAAACACCTTCGGTTCTCAAAGTATAAAATACTTTGGTCCAAGGTTAGACACGGATAATAAAATAATTATAAAAATTACGCAATTGATTATCCGAGTCGGAAAAGAAATGGAATATTCTGAGTCTAATAACCATGATACTCGGAATTCCATATGACTTAGTCTTAAGCAAAGAATCAAGTTCTATAACGAATATCGAGTGAGAAAAACTTGATATAGACTAAGCATGAAATGAACTACGAATGCCGACTATGCAAACAATAGATTAGATAACCACAAGTCAGATTCCGAGTGAGAGTGGACTCGGAATAAAGAACCGGTTTCGAGTCGCTAACCGAAAAGCAATAATTGAAGGCCGAAACACTTAGAGAAAATACTTGTTTTACCCAAGAAAGTTTCTAAGTCAAAGAGAATGCCTTGGAATCAAAACTCTATATAAATAACATCGTTATACCTGATTCCTTTTGCATGACTCGTAGAGATATAGAGCAGTGTCCGAGTCTTCAAAAGGGTTTTCAAAGAAAAGTGACACAAACTCGGTTTTCTACAAAGAAGACACAGAATCGGACCGGACCCAAAATCATTTAAATCTAGGTTCCAAAAGTGCTATTCCTCGAAAAGGACCTTAGTAAAAGGAGTTACTAGGTTTGTAAGAGGAAGTGAAAAGGGTTAGTTTGTTTCTATTTTGCGGGTGACTCGGAATGAAAAAGTTCAAGAGCCAACTCGGAATGTTGAAGAACAAGCCAATGCAGAGGCTTAGCAAGAACAACCAACTGAAGATCAACCTATTCAACCAACAAACTTGGTAAATCGGAGGACAGGTAGAGCTTTCAAATATGCATTTGGTCACCCACCTAAGAACATACTTTCGATATCAACAAGTGGGGTAAGAACTCGTTCTTCATTACAAAATCTGTGTGCATTTTTTGTATTCATATCATTAACAAAACCTAAAAATGCACTAGAGGCCCTAAATGAACCTGAATGGGTAGAGGCCCTGCAAGAAGAGCTTAATCAATTTGAAAGAAACCAAATCGGATTCCGACCAAACGACCTTCCGACCACCCAATAATAGGAAGCAAATGGGTTTCCAAGAACAAACTGGATGAGGAAGGGTTGGTAGTTAGAAATAAGGCTAGACTGGTTGCTTAAGGGTATAAGCAAGAAAAGGGAATTGATTGTGAGGAAACCTTTGCACATGTTGCTAGGATTGAGGCAATAAGAATTCTCTTAGCATTAGCATCTAGCATGAACATCAAACTTTATCAAATGTCAAGTGTGCATTTCTCAATGGTTATATTCAAGAAGAGGTTTATGTCGAACAATCCCCTAGATTTGAAAACTCAGAATTTTCAGATCATATTTTCAAGTTGCAAAAGGCTTTATATGGTCTTAAACAAGCTCCCGGAGCTTAGTATGAAAGACTAAGCAGTTTCTTGGTTGAAAATGATTTCAAAAAAGTCAAATTGACAAAAATCTTTTCATAAAAACTAAGGGGAATGATTTTCTTATCATTCAGATTTTTGTTGATGATATCATTTTGGAGCTACTAATGAAACTCTATGCCAAGAGTTTTCGAGTTGATGAGACAGGAGTTCCGTAAGACCCCGTAACTTTGGGTTGGGTAGTTATATGAGTTAAACTAATTATTTAGCCTTAATTGAATAAAGTAGGTCGAATGACTAAAATATATACATGGATATATATATATATATATATATATATATATATATATATATATATATATATTCGTGAATTTATTTGAGCGAATTATTTTTAGTTCGCGTAAATATTATTAGTGAAGCGTATTAATTCCTTCCTCTCGAATTTTCTACCCGTACTAGCTAAATAGGGACAAACTTATGTTTAACTATTCCTATTTTACCCAAGATAA
The DNA here is from genome assembly GCA_021018815.1 of Talinum fruticosum. Taxonomy (NCBI): domain Eukaryota; kingdom Viridiplantae; phylum Streptophyta; class Magnoliopsida; order Caryophyllales; family Talinaceae; genus Talinum; species Talinum fruticosum. The sequence continues at coordinate 6,725,050 of JAITYX010000030.1, read as the reverse complement.
TCCTAACAAAAACAAAAAAAGAGGGGGAAGCTATGTCTAGGATAATTAGAGCAAGGAAGGGATTAATGTTAAGGGGTGTGTTCCGGCAACACTTGATGGAGCCATGCCAAAAATGGAAAGAAAGAAGCGAGAGGGAAAAGAAAAGAAGGGGAAAGGAGAGAGAGGGGGTCGGGCGAGGGAGAACGAGAGCGAGAGAGGGAGAGAGGGAGAGAGGGAGAGAGCGCGAGTATGAGAGCCGAAGAAGAGGTCGGAGGTCGGGGTGCTGACCGGGCCAAAGGAGGAAAGGCGGCTGGTAAACGCAGGGGAAAGGGAGGGCGAGCGAAAGAAGTAGAAAAAAGAGGGAGAGAGCGTGAGAGCCAACAAAAGGGCCGGTGGCCCGCCTAAATGGCGAAACGCCGCGGCTGGTGAACAAAGGGAGAGAAAGCGGGGATTGAGGAGCCAAATACAAACACGAGAGGAGAAAGGCCCGGTGAGATAGGAGGAAGAAAGCAAAAAGAGAGCGAGAGGCCGAAGAACCCGGCGAGCCAGCAGACCCGAGGACAGCGAGCCGGTGACATGGGTAGGTGGCGAGTGAAGAAAGAGCAAGTGATTGGGACATAGCAAGAGGCCGAAATAGAACCCGAAATAGAGACACACGAGAGAGAGTTCGAGAGGCTAAAGCCGGGAAAAGAGAGACCGAGACCGAGAGGAACGAAGCGGCTAAAGGCGAACGAAAAGAAGGGGAAGGCAAGGAACCAATCTGACTCCATTCAATCAACTTCATGAAGCTAGAATTTGAGATGGGTAGTCTTATACTCTAAACTATTAGTAATTTTGAAACCTAACCTGGATTTATTGTGAATATTGAATGTTTGTTGTGAATACTAAATGATTGTGCTATAGGAACTAGTTAGAGCTAAATTAGAACTTGAGAGAATCTAATAGAGTGTTAAGGCTGAATTGGGAAACTAGAGACTATGAGAAAGTTAGATTGCATAGGTCTAAGGAGTAATATTGAAGTTTCAATTAGCAATTAAGGACAAAGAAGCTACGATTTGGGTGCGAATTACTTAGAGATTTCTTGAATTTGCGGCATTAGGAAATAATGGCTAATATGGGGAAATAATGAATTGAAGTATAAAGGGGAGTATGAGTTCATACTGATTGATGCACAATTGAGGCATGGAAGTGAGAAGTGGGTGATTGTTAGGATGATTGAGTTCAAAATATATTTCAATCCTTGAGGTTGAACTAAACTTGAAGATAAGCGAGCTATCGAAATTTGAGTGATATGAAAGGAGATTAAGAGCTATATGGTTGAGTGTGAGCAAGAAAGAGTTGATTAATAAGGAAAAACATGAGATGAGAGTTTGAGGTAAAGATGGCAGTTTGTGAGAAGTTGGGGCGTTGGAGTTAAGTGGTGATTACTTGTGGTTATTGTGACTCGGAAAAGCTTTAGTTCCTAAACTCATTAGGCTTGAAAGTGAATTAAGTTAAGGGGAATGGACTTTAGAATATAGAGGAGGAACGGAAACTTGGAGTATCAAGGGAGTATGCATCCATGTGGATTGATTTGTGGCATTGGAAACAGAGTACGTCGAGAATTACTTATATGGAAATAGGAGACTCATGCTTGAATAGAATATGGATGAACAGGAGTAAATGCTAAGCACTTGGGAGAACCCTTGAGTTAAAATGTTAGCTTGGGATGCTAAGCCTTAGTATAGAAATGCTTGACTCTTGAAGTGACTTGATTCTAAAATAGTGCTCAAAGGTTAGTTTTGAAAAGAATTCAAATGTTTATGCAAAATGCTACTTGAGTATGATTCTTGAGAAATGCTTTTGAACTTGAAATGTGTTCTAAAGGAACGAAACTTTTTGAGAAAGTGAATCAGATTTGAGAAAGTGAACTTATAAGGGTGACACGTGGTGTCATGCCTTCCATTGTGTTAAACCGATTTGAGAAAGCTGTGTGATGCAAATGTGATGAATGATTATGCGCAAATTGTTTTGAATCAACTTGGCTAGGATTGTTTAGCATACCGGAGGGTTCAAACTGGGGTCCTCGGTTATGAGAATATCCGGCTAGAAACTTTAAGGGAAGGGTTCTAACAGGCGTCCTAGGGTATCGGGATGCCCGATCTCAAACTTCCTAGAAGATAGGTCCGGGAGCCTTTTATTCGAGGTCGGGCCCCGGAGAAACTAGGAGAAATTATCAGAAATTATGAAGTGCTAGTTCGAGTCCATAAAAGCCCGGAAAGTTGATTCGAGTTTTAAAAGAATTGTTAATAAGTGTGAAACCGCATTTTAAATGATTATTATGAGTAGTATGTGTAAAGAATTTCCGTTTTAAGGGTGTAAGACTTTCCGATGAGCTCGTGGTTTGCTCACCCCCACAAATTCCCTCTTTTTCCCTCCCCGAGTGTTGCGAGATACACTCTCGGAAGATGTGTTATGTACTTAGCATATTTTGGACTCCTGCATGTCGTTGGTTGACTACATTTGCTCGAAGTGACTCAAGTTGCTTACGTGCATTCCATGTTTTGAAGTATTGTAGTTTATAATTTAGTTCATATAGTTTGTACCAGATGTATAGTGAACTATTTAGATTATTTTAAGTTTTAACGCATAATTGGTTGGACTCGGTGTGTGACCGTTGAGTTGTATACTCCGAGCATGTGGCTCATCGAGTTATATTATGATTTTTATGCAGAGTTTTTAAGGCTTTAAGCCTAGGGGATAATCCTTATTACAAACACAACTCTGCCAAGATTTTTACAAAATGGTCAACTATTTTGGAAAATTTTCCTCTATTACCTTAAGCTGGAATTAGAAAGTCAAACCAACACCTGAAAGAGCCTTAGGATTTCCTTTGAGGAACTCCGGCGATGTAATACTCCTAGGGTGTGTTTGGGGGTGTTATAAGTTCCAAATGAGTATGATGAGAGAACTCAATTTCTTTCTTGGTCTGGAAATCAAACAAGACAACGATGACTTCTATGTCCACCAATCTAAGTACACCAAGGAGCTATTGAAGAAATACAAGCTACAAAATGTGAAGCATGCAGCAACATCTATGAGTAGCGGTTTGAAATTGGACTCGGACAAGAAAGGTAAAGTTGTAGATCGAAACTCTATAGAGGTATGATTGGATCCTTGCTTTATCTCACATATAGTAGGTCGAGATATCATGTTTAGTGTCTGCCTTTGTGCAAGATTTCAAGCTAATCCTAAGGAATCACATCTCATTTCGGTGAAGAGAATCTTTAGATATCTTGTAGGGACTCATAATCTTGGTTTATGGTTTTCAAAAGACTCGTAACCGACTCTCACTGGATACTCATATGCTAACTATGCTGGATACAAGGTTGATAGAAGGAACACATCACGAGCAAATAAGTAACACAAAAGGCAAGAAATAAAACTCTTGAAAAGAAAATCATAACTCTAACAAAAAGGAGAGAAACCTTAACTCTCGTAAAAAGAAGATAACAATTAAAATAAAATATAGAACTAGAGTTTAGAGGGTACTGAAAATCTTCAATAATTAACTGCCAAGGTGATAGTTAAGTACCTAACCTATTGGTAAAAATAAATTTCATCAAGTAAAATGAACCCCCTTGATATCTTGAATGTTTTTTTTTTTTTTATATATCTCAGCTACGAGAAAAGAATATTTTTATAATTATTTGTTTTGGTAGTTGATCTTTTATTTTTTGAATAAAGTTAATTAAAAAAATCTTCTTTATAAAATTAAAACCTAAGACCTTACTTAAGGAAAACCACCTACACTAATATACAATTATGTTTAATTAGGGTATATATTATTTAAAAAATTAAAATGAAATGTAATTAGGAATAAAATCAACAGGTACGGGATTATTTCTGATCTAATATATCACTTGAATTGGTCCATACTTATGCTTAACTAAGGTACATATTTTATTCAGAAAGTAAAATAGAATAGAATTAAAAATGAACCAACTGGGACAGAGATAATTTTTAGCTTCTAATATCACTTATTTAATTTAACTCATGAATAACAGAATGTTCTTCCAATGCCATGAATATGCATAAACCAATGGGGAGGGAGAGATGTTCTTAAGCTCTTGCCTTCATTTATTTATTTATTTATTTTTTGGATTCTAGTTAGGACAAGTCCTCAACTAGGTAATTAGTGGAGGATTAGAAACTATTAAACTTTGCAGATGTATCTGACATGCATGTACCAGCCTTAATTTTTTCGAGTTTCCCACAATTAGCTAGCAAGTTGAAGTATAATTATAAGCCCAAGGGAAAATTATTTATCTTAATTAATGGAAACTTGCAATTTGGTGTTGTCTAATCAACCCCCAAAGGCACTCCTTTTAATTTCCGGGATGAATGGCTGAGGAAATAGCCTTTAAACAGGCCAAAAGACAATAAAATAAGTATGGTTTCCTAATATGGAATTATTCCCATGTTTCTGCCCTCTAATTCCTACTGTTAGTTTCTTGAAATGCTTCTTTCCCATGTGCATTCTTTGATTTTTGAAGCTCAATTTTTAATAAAATCTGGAGGACAACCCCCTTTTTTGATCATATTAAATAGCCCTCACCATGGCATTCATTCTAAGCTACCTACTTAAAACCTTCAAATCTCTTCTTAGCTTCTTTTTCATCTCCATGGCGTTCTCTCCTCTTAATAAATCGAATTTCGCTTTGTTTCTCATAGGTTTTCTTGTCTTGCATCAATGTTTTGAACTTATAGTCTGTGCCAGGCTACTGCCTCCAAGTGTCTTGCCACCTCCAGTATCAGTCGCACCGAGGCATTATGTTGCTAAAGGACGCCAAAGACCTTCTTCAATATTAGTAATAAAGCCCCCATCTACTACGGTTGCTTATAGAGTGAACCGGTATAAGAAGACTGAGACGGAGGCTTTTAGACCAACTGCTCCTGGTCGTAGCCCAGGGGCTGGACATGAGGTGCCACCAGGTTCTCATTAATATATTTGAATATGTGGTTGCTTGCTCGTCATTATACCACATAACTTAGATCTTTCCTTGATTTTTTTCTTTTTGCCTTGATTTTTTTTTTTTTTTGGGGAAAGAAAACCACTCTAGGAGGTCAAGTTATGCTACAAGTACTTGGTTTTGTGAGAGTGTGAAATGTAGTATAAGGAGTTGCTCTTACCATGCCCCGTGTGGCATCCATGTTTTGTTTGTTGTGAGATGAAATTGAATACCACTTCTTTTTTCTTTTTCTTTTTTTCTTTATCAGTATCATATTATTATTGCTATTTGTTATTTTCATGACATTGTTAAACAAGTGGTGTAGACTCTACAAGCTATAGCACATAATGGTGCCTTTTAGATAGATATGAGGGATCTAAACTCAAAATTTTATTACATTGGCATCAAAAATTTGTAATTCTAAATTTAATAGCGGATTTTGAATCTAAATTAACTGGAGTTAAGAAGAATTGATATTGGATGACCTTGTTCCTTGTCAATTGAATCCGACAAATATCAACAAGTCGTCATGGCCTGGGTTAACTCTACCTCCAACTCCATTGAAAGTAACTTTTTATTTTTTTTGAAAATAAGGTCACCTGCTATTGAACTCTCTATTTCAAGGACACAGTAGGCAAATTGGCGCTACTCTTGCCTATAAACATACACACATTCCCCTTCACTTAGATATATAAAGATCCCTTTCAATTTGAACCTAGGTGAAGAAGATGGGGCATCAAGAAACAATCCAATCAGCACCTAGTGGAAGCCACTTTGGATATAACACTCACTAAAAAATACAAACTTTGAAGTGGTACAAATTAAGCTGAAATCTGAAGGTTAAAAAAATTAATGTTGAATACTTAAGGAAATGATAAGTACAAACTACCCTACAAGGGATAAGAGTGGGTAAATGTGGGTAAAAGTAGAAAATTCGTATCTATTCATCCAAAAAAACACGACAATAGTGTTAGTGTTTTAATTATTCTTTAGGCATACGTATCTTACAATATAACTAGTTACATGTAACTTTCTTTTTATTGTTTCCAATTTTTTCCATTATATGTTTTTCTTTTCCTTTTTGGTACAAATTTTTCCCTTACATGTAAAGAAGACTTTGCTTGCACTTAGTCTTTGTGGATATGTTGAGAAATGATATTTTTGTGCTAAGCAGAGAGAGTTAGAACTTTAACATCCTAATGTGGAGTATCAGATTGTAGAGTAGGTTGTCGGCTAAGTTATGATAGGAGAATTTTCCTTTTGACCCACAAGAAGTTAAGAAATGCTTTTCTTTTTTTTCTTTTTACATATTGACAAGACTAATATATAAAGAATACTCGCCTTAATGCTCATTGGCCGAAAAGTGTAGCAGTAATACTACCATGATGAATCCTAAGATTCAAAAGCAAATTATAAGGCAACAACATGCGACCCTAAAATTTAGGATTATTAAATTAAAATAAATTATATTTAGAGGATGTAAACAGATGTAATATTATAAAAAATTATAAACAGTTATAAGGAAGTATACGAAGTTGTAAAATTGTAATTTAAAGTTAAATGAAATAGAAACTATACTATTTTTTTTAAAATAGTTATATGTTATATTTTAGTTTAAAACTCCTCAAAAGTTAATAGTATAGTTTAAAATCAATAAATATGTCCAACTTACAATGCACACACATCCAAGTTAATATTATAGTATATAAATATTCAAAATTCTCAAAAGTAAAATTCATTTTAATCTATAATTGTAAAATTTATTATTGAACTTGTAATATATTCAACGGGGAGGGGGACGTGGGCGTGGTCCCCATGATTTTTAAATTAATTTTTTTATAAAATTTATCCTAAAAAATAAAATAGGAAAAAAATTATTTAGGAAAATTATTTTCATATTTTTTCAAGAGTTTTACTCAACTCTAATAATTTATTTTGACACCACTGACCAAATAGTAACTTGACCCTAATAAATAATATTTTTAGGTTACTACCTGCCCCTCCCCCTCCACAAGAAAATTTTCTGTTTCCGCCCCTTAATATATTTCATTTGTTTCACAATATTTATCATTTTTGGGTTGTGAGGGAATATTAAGAAAATACAAAATTTATGATAAAATTTATATAAAAAGATAAAGTTATTCCAAGATTTTATTAAAAATAAAGAAAGTCAATGAAAAAAAGGAAATAAAAATAACAATTAATATGAATAAAATTAGTAAATTAATCATTAATGTGTCACCTAAATTATAAAGTGAGAGATTTTATAAAATGAAAAAAATTAATCAAATTGACATATAATGTGAATTGAAATGAATTATTTTTCGGTTTTGAATGAACTTGTTATATCATAAGGTTAAGTATTTAATGAGTTTTTTTCAGCAAATTTACTGTACATTTGAGAGTTTATTTTTTCAAAGACATGTGTTAAGAAATAGTTGAGTGAAAAAAATTTAGAAAACATTTTATGAATTAAACACAATAATATAGTATCTGAGAGTATAAGCTCCAACGTATTTTTAAGAAATAAGAACATTTTTTTCTGTTATTCTTTAGCTGGACAAGCGCACCAAAGGCATAAAAATTAAAAACACAAGTGTGAAGGGCCAGAAATGGCGGCGCCAACCTATAACATTGCAGAAAAATGTTCAGTGGAACTCATTTAATTTAAAACATATTTTTTGAAAAACAAACCCTAAAAAACACACTTTAAAAATTTCTGAACTCTGAAATCTTGTCTTGTCCCAGCAAAGGCAAAGGCTCCGAAGTTTTCATCACATTCCATGCTGCCGCGAATCGTGCCCGTGCCTTTATTTTATGAATATAAGAAAATAGATTTCAAATCTAAATCTTAAATCTCACTACATTTGCCAAATTTAAATGCATTGTTATAATAGAAGTTGTGTACTACTATATTAATTAATCGTATAGTTGTATTTATTTGCACGAACAATAATATCTTACAACTTTAAAACAATAATAAGGGGAGAATTATTCAATCGATTTAACTCCTACAAATATAAAATAATATCTTTAACAAGGATATTAAAGATTGAACTTAGGTTTACACCAAAAAAGAATAAAACAAAAACTAAACCAAGCTCATTTCCCAACTAATTCCTAGGTGAGGTATCATGGGATTGGACATGAGTGAGTGGAAGTTACCTTTGCCGTATTTTATCGCAATGAAAGTACGTAAATAACTTACAGTAATTATGTAGCCGTATAATCTTATTTAATGGTCGGGATTAAAAGCACCTTTTAACATTAAAAATATAAAATATAAAAAATTTCAATCACAGGGTGAGGTCGAAAATAGATCTCCATTTCAGCTGCCTCCCCACAAGCCTGCCCTCCTATTGGTTAGAGTGTGTGTATTTCTTTTCCTAGAAATAAATTACAACTTGTGATAATACTTTTACAATAGTGAAAGTTATGAGAAGCTGATTTATTGATTTAAGATTTATGTTATCCATTAAACCATATCGATATTTCTACCCTTGAGCTCGATCTCATGGTTTGTACTTCATAACCATGGAATTAAGATAATCCTCATTTGAGACTTGGGTAAATTTTTTTAAAAAAAAAACTATTTCCTTCAAATCAAATAAAAATCGCTTGGTTGCCTCTCTCGATTAGGAGTTCATATTTCATGGATTATCACCCTAGTAGGCGAAGGCATAGAGGGGTAAAAAGGAGGGCAAAAGTCCTCATGGCTCTAGTTGGCTTCGAATCGGACCCCCCTGTATGGAAGGTGGGATTCCTCCGTTAGGCCTGCCCCTTCAGTAGGTTAATTGCACTTCATCATAACCCCAAAGGCGTCATGAAAATGTTTACACTGTTGGTACGGTTATGGCATTGAAAAATTTAGGGGAGGTATAAAAGAGCCTCTTGACGACCTCTTTACCTCTTCAAGCCCTACATCCTAAAATAATGAAGATGCACTGCTGGGTATTGAAAGAAAATTGTGACAAAGGAAACGTATGAAGATCTGGATAGAGAGCCTCCAAAAAGGGAAGCTTTCAAGCTCACGATGATGTTAAAAGAGCTTGGCTTTGACGTGAAGGATATTAATTGCAAGAACATAGTGCTCATGCAACCAGTGAAGGAGGTGAAGACCCTGTTCTTTTTAGTTATAGTTATAAGGAGTTATAATATTGTAAGTTGTACGCTATAAGTTGTAAAAATTGTATAAGAAGTTGTAAAGTTACAAGATAGTTATAATATTAGTCGTAAAAATTTGTAAAAATTGTGAGAAGTTGTAAGGTCTGAAAAAGTTGTAAGGAGATATACGGTAGTTATATTGTTATAGTTGTAAAAAGTTTTAAGGAACTATAAAAAGTTTTAATGTTATAGGCTAAAACTTGTTTAAGAACCAACTCAACTAAAAACCTAAGTTGATGATTGAAGGCCCATGAATATGCTAATACTTTAACACGTCTCCTCACGCAGCTTTAGGCTTAAAGCGTATGCAATAAAAGTTTCTCCTTACCTTATGTCCAATAACATGTTCAAGAATCAACTCAACCAAAAGTTTAAGTTGATCGAAAGGTGGGAAATATGCTTAACAAAACTAAAAAGAATAAGGGCCAAATCTATAATTTATGACCCTCTTATCTTAAGCATCATATAAAAACGGCTTATTATTGACAAATGTTTCGGCTGTGTTTTGGATGTTCCATGTTATATGAAAAGAAAGCCAAGAAGGAAGAGAGGGTGTTCTTGCAGTTAATTAGTTACAAAAGCAAGGCACACAACGGGGTCGAATGATGGTTTTGCTTTCAACTTGATGCCATAGATCGATTAGGCTTCTCTCGTAGTTGGACTGGATATCTATACAAAGGTGCATTTCCACGATGATATACTGTTTCGTAATCAATAGAAAGGGTCAATGGGTCCAATGTCCGCAAGGCCTGATCTCTAATGGAGCCACATTCTGCACGCTTGCACAAGATATCTCGTGCCCATATCTTACTTACATAGTTTGAATTTTGATAGCTACAATATTACGCTATTTTAGATGTGATTTGTGAGAGTACAAATATCACTTTACACTGGACTTGTTAGACCATTAACAACGCACTCCAGGTGCTTGAAAAAATAATATCGCTTTGAGATTAGTATGATACACTAATAGGGATGAAATAAACTATACATTGTACACCCATTTGGTATAATCACACAAGTTGTAATTTTAAACCCACATTTACTAAAATTAAATTTATGTATGTTTCTAATGAACATGCCTTAATCTAGATTAGAGTAAGCATCAAATTGCCAAAGTTAACATTTTAAAATAATTTTCTCTAAAGATTCAACTACACTTTTTTTTTCCTTGAAATGATGAGCCGACACCTTTATGAAGGATGGCACTCTTGTCATTCGATAAAGCTCAAGGACAGTCCAACAAAGCTTAAAGAGCAATTGGCTACATAAAATATCATCAATGAAAATTATCTTCACAATTATAACAAGAAGATTACATTGCTCACTCAAATTTGGCCATCATATCACTTATCCCATTGCTCATTAGCTTCAATAGCTAAACCACAGGCTCACTAACAGCAAAAAGGTTATAAAAGATGGAAGTACAAAAGTAGATCATGGCCGTCAATGTTAAAAATGCCTTGAATGATCCAAACCACTGCACAAAGTAGCCAGCACCAATGGTACTGATTATTGCAGCTAATGTCCCGGCTGCATTCGATATTCCTGTTAACAACTATACATGCTTAGCCCTCAATATAACTTCAAAAACTGTACAGGTAAGGGAAAAATGACATTGATGTGCCTCTGGATCAAGATTCTCTGTATTTTGAGGAAGGAGTAGGATCTTGGAGTCTTTTTATTTAGGTTGAGATTTTAGCTTGCTAAAAATTTTACCCTAGTGGTAAATGTTACCATTAGTTGAAACAAAAAAGGGCCAGAAAAATAATCAACTAGACTACAATCTTGCAGCCCCTTTCGTACTACAGTGGATTCTAGTCCGCTCCTTTCATTTGGCATGAAGTTACGAAGTTTGGAATATTGGCGGGTGTACAGTACTATTAACCAGTATGTAAACTTGATGGTGCTTTGTACCAGTTTTTGACTAATTGGAATGAACAAAGCAGGGAATTTACCATGGAGAAGTCCTGCAGATTGTGGAGCAATATCCTGTTCATCAAATTTTTACAAAATCTCAGTTAATTTTCGATGTCAAAACACCAGAGCTGATTGATGAGAAATGGCAGTGAGGATTATAAGTAGCTTACTTGAATGTTGAGGAAATATCCAGCTTGGGTAAATGAACTGAGGCTTAGAGCCACTGTGAGAATCACAGATGCAAGAGTTGGTGTCTTGGCATAATTTAAGCACAGTAGTGATAGCCCGGGTCCGATAAAACCTATAGACTGCAAACCCATAGAACATAGGTCAATGAAAAAGAACAGACCAAAGGAAACCAAGAAATGCAACTAGCAAACAAGTCATTGTGGTTGAATTACGATCAGTTAACTCAGAGCATGTCAAAATTTAGTTAGATGGAGTATTTCTGTATTTGTCTACATTAGGTTTAGGAAAGGTAGTTTCGAGTTCAATTTATTTCAAGTTTTAAGTTAGGTTGTCAGATGAGCTTCTCATGAAATCCCTCTTCAATCGATACTGATCACATACATTTTTACTTAGTTTTGTTCGTCGGCTTCAATTTTGGATGGTTCATAACTGGGTTGCCTTGGTTGGTCCAGGTCAGGTTTGGGTTTGAGTTGGTTGCGGTAATCCGGTAAGCTTAGTTTTAAGCTAAGCAAACTTAACCTGAAGCTTGAACCCTTTCTGACCCAAAACCCTAGTTAACAAGACATAAATTTTTCATCCAAAGTTGCTATTCTTTTCAAGACAAGTTTGTTGGAACCAAAACATCAACAACCATATATAAGTTGAGCCAAACTGGAAATGACCTGCCCTGGACTAAACTGGACCAAAATCTCGTTGTACCAAAATTTGATCCTAACCCGAATTTAACCTAACTTGAGCCCAAACCGAACAATCTATTTACCAAGTGTAGAAAGAAATAGGACACCAGATACAGCTAGACTAGTGCCTGGGTCATGATTGAAGATGCTACCTGCATGATTTTCCGAACCACAATTAAAGGGTAACCAGCTTTGATTAAGTAATCAGATGCTGCACCAGCAGCACAGCTAGAAACCGCCATCACTCCCCAAGGAACTGCACTAAACCATGCTGCTTGCTTTAATTCCACATTGAGTACCTACATTCAAAAGCCTAAAATCCATCACGGCCATCAATAACACACGTAGAAGCAACTGCTATCCAAACATGAACTCTGAGTCTTACAGTTTTGAAATAAATGGGCATCCATGACAGAAGAACAAGGTAACCCTGCACAAGGGAGCATAACTTTTCAGTTCTCAATATAGGTTATAAGCTAGTGGTCATAGATTTGGCTTATGGGATTGCTTGGCAAGAAGAAAAATGATTTTCTAGAAGAATGTGGAAGCATTTTCCAATATTAATCAGAACAGAGATAATTTCCTAGAAGACCCATTTTCTCTGCACCAAGCATGCCCCCTCATTTGGTTGGGCAAAATACAATACAATTCAATGCAATGTGATTAACAGGATAACTTCTGTCAATTTTCTTCTGTTGATTCCATTACATTGCATTCCATTGCACCATACCAGATGTAACATTAAATCAGAAAAATAGGTTAAAGCCTACCCAGTTATTGGTAAAATTGGCAAAAATGATAGCCCAAGAAGGCCGTTTTGATAAGAGGAGGTCGACAGGTGGAAATTTGGCACTGCTGACTAAAGAATCAGACTTCCCGGACTGGATAAGTTGCAGTTCTGCCTTGCTGATTGATTGGCTGTTTCTTGGATCATTTGTTACTCCATAAATCCACATTGAAAGCCACAATAGCCCAAGACACGAAAATAGAACAAAAGGACCAGATACTCCAACTCGTGTAATCACAACCGGAGTTAGGCATAAACCTAACACATTTCCAAGTTGAAAACCAGCCATGGAGATCCCCACTGCCCGTGATCGTTCATGGATTGCGGACCACCTATTTAGATTTTTTTTTTTTTTTGTTAATAAGATATAAGATTATATTATCACCAATCAAGCTCTATCAGTAGAGCATTACATCAGAGTCATCCTTTAGTTACAAAAAGTGCATCACTATAATATTATATTATCACCTATTCAGAGTTAACTGCATCACTATAATGATATTTCTTCCCCTCCTCAAGGAGTATGTGAAACAGAAATGGAAAAGATATATATAAGCATATATTCAAGGACCATCCAAGCACAAATTGTATAGGAATGTCAACAATATGTCATCAAATGTCAAAATGTTCAAGACCCAAAAGCTCTATATATGAGAGGCTTGCAAAGGCCTTCTCAGATTGGGTTCGTATCGGACTAATATCACATTGAATCATACAGATTGATGCTAAGTTCGTATCGGACTAATATCACATTGAATCATACAGATTGATGCTAAGTTCGTATCGGACTAATATCACATTGAATCATACAGATTGATGCTATCTGTTGGTCAGATTGGGTCAAGTCCGGTTATTTTGCGTTCAAGTTATATTCAGGCATCTATCAAATAAGATTAGGTTACTTTGGGGTCTCTGAATTTGAGTCAATGCTTAGGTGTCAACTTATATTCAAGTCTTGAACCAATTACATATGTAACAGTGTATGTGTCAATTTTGCAACCTAATGGACAAGCATCAAAACAAGTAGTTGTGCCACATAAAATAGCTATACTTGATGAAAGAAGACAATACCTTGATAGGATGAGGTTCATGGAAGGAAAAGCCACACCTGCCGCTAGACCGAATAATGCACGAACAGCAAGGAGGGCGGTGGCAGAGTGGCCAGCAGCCAATGGCGTGAGAAGAGTGAACAAGGACCACAAGGCAACACCCCATGCCATTACAGTCTTCCCTCCATATTTGTCTGCCAATGCCCCACCAATTACTGAGGAGAATATGTAACCCCACAGAAATGAAGACTGCTAGGAGGTCACACATGTAAATATAGACACTACATTCTTAGTGCAAAATATGCTTTGGTCATCTATCATGGGAATGCATTTCCTTATACAATAACTTTTTTTGGTCTAAAAGGAGCCACAAAGGGAAATATAATACAATTATAATAGAATGGGGGAGGGGGCAATTGTAGCTAGGGCCTAACATATCTAACCCCTCAGTCTTCACCACTAACTAAGACCTCATTGGTATAATGACTTCATTAAAATGTATGTCCTTCATTTCAAGGAAAAGCCAGTTCTGGGGTTTGAACTAAGTATTAAGAAAACGTATAAATAAGCAAAAACAATCTAGCTATAGGTTTAAAGCTGCATAAACTTAAACCTCACACTCTGCCATAGGTGGAACTTCAAAGCATTGATCTGATTTTGATTGGTTTGGCTACAAATTTGCTTATACATCTTTAGACTTGTTTGTAAGTAGGTTGGATTACAATGATATTAGAGCTGAGATGAGCTAAGGTTTTAGGAAATGGTATATTAATTCATTTGGGGAGGTTCCTCTTCTCTGTCTCTCTCTCTCGCACAAAATCTTTCCTACACCTAGTAGTTGGCAGATAGATACACCCCCTATCAAACTTAAACATACAATTAAATTAGAATAAATCACAAATACATCATCAAGCTAAGCTTGGTCCAATGGATACCTATCCTTGTTAGGCTTCACATGCAGCATGTTTACTCTTGGTCTCATTTTCGATACTCATTCAGGCATGTATTTTGTTTTTTCATTATAATTCTTTCACATCCTTTTCTGTTTTCATTCGAACTATATTTATTTATTTTCTCTAATTTCCTTTACCTTTTTCAATTCTTGTATTTGTTCTTATTTTCACTTCATTTTTTTCCTTTTGAGGCTTTTCTTTTTCCTTTACCATTTTAAGTTGAAGTTTTTATTTTATTTTTAGAATTTCACCATTTTTTTTGTACTTTCTTCATTGTCTAAAGCCATTAGACCACACGTATTTTTTGTTGCTTGAACATTATTCATTTGGTTCCCTATTAGCATGAAATTATCGCATTCTTATATTTTTTGGCATAATTATGCAAGTCTATTAATTTTTATATATGCTATGTTTTTAAATGGAATGAACTCTAAAACTGACTATGGTTCTGGTCTGCTCTCGCTTAGAGCTCGCTCCACCCTCCTCTAGGGTTTTCTAGGGTTTTTCCCTTTCTTCCAATAAAAATCTCTATCAGCCTCTAAGGCTGTATCTGTGACCAATGGATTCCAGTAATAGAGAAAAGATAGATGAAGTAGACCAATTGGTTTCAATGACCCAAAACCTCTGGAGCAACGCAGAGGGGCTGGAATTAGAAGTTGATGAAGGCCTGAACAACAAACTCAATTTCCTAACGCTGGCTGGAAAACTTATATCAGTTCGACTGGTAAATAAGAATGCAGCCAGAACAGTCATCCAACGAGCATGGAACCCCAAATTCGGCGTCTCTATATCTGATCTTGATGATAACACTTTCCTGTTCAGTTTCAACGATATGGACGACGTTAAACGTGTTCTGAATGGTGGTCCGTGGACAATTATGGGAAACCACATGGTTCTGAAAAAGTGGTACGCTGAAGCCTCGGTTCGGGATATGGACTTTTCGAAAACTTACTTCTGGGTTCGCCTGTTCGGTGTGCCTTTGAACATGAGAAGTAAGACGAATGCAGCAAAAATTGGTACCCGATTCGGAGATTTAGTAGAAGTGGATCTGAGAGAGGCTGGAGGACAATTCTTCAGATTGAAAGTGGAGGTTGACGTAACGAAACCCCTGTGCTCAGGATTCCCACTTAAGCGGCGTGGTGGAACGGACAGTTGGATAGAGGTTAAATACGAAAGGCTCCCCAACTTCTGCTTTAATTGTGGTCTACTCGGGACACGAAGATAGAAATTGTGAAGTTGAAGCAAGGAATGAGAGTCGCTATGGAGTTTGGATGAAGGCCGAGAATCAGATCATGAGCCCTACCTTTGATATCATTGAAGGAAGGGGCAGGCAAGCAAGAATGAAGGAACAAAATGGGGGACCACTAAGAGATATGACAAACACCGATTTCCCACGCATAGAGAGAGATTGGATACCCTCCAATAAAAAACATACCAGGGATCAAAGCGCAGGAATACTCCCGACATTTGAGACCAATATACCAAGTGCTCAGCCGGGACGGAATAATCCTTAGATTATTGCAACAGACCAAACTATACACATTGGAGCTTTTGCAAAGCGGGCAGCCCGGGATGATGAAAGGGATTCAGGTCGAAAAAATATCGCGAGGAGACGATGGAGGAGGAGATGCCTTTTCCGATAGAGGAACCTCATGAAAATATGACTTTCACTATGGGGGTCATAAAAGAGAAACCCGAGCGACGGACTGTTAAGGTGAAAAATGGGTCTCCAACTCGAGAACCGTGGATCGTAGACGAGAGTGCTCCAACATCAACTGCTGAGGCCGGGAGGCGGGCCATAATCTGCCCCCACGCTGCCATGAAGATCCTTTCTTGGAACCGTCGGGGCTTGGCAACCCTCGGACAGCTTGACACCCTCCGAATTAGGCTTGGAGGGAACGCCCCAATATCGTCTTTCCGATGGAGACGATGCTGGATAGTACAAAACTGGAAAACATCATGAATAAGTGTGGATTCGGGGATGGTATCCGTCCGAGTACTGCTGAAAAGTCGAGAGGTATCGGTTTCGGTGGGATGAGGTAAATGTGGAGATTATATCCTTCTCGAATCATCACGTTCTCGCGGCTGTACTAGATGGAGAAGGGTACCACTCCTGGTATGCGGCTGGTATCTATGGTTGGGCCGACAATGCGGAGAAATTTAACACATGGCAAAGAATGAAAGAACTACGTCAAACCGCCACTTTGCCTATGATATTTTTGGGGATTTCAATGAAATATTAACGAGAAAATGAGAAGGAGGGAGGCCCACTTAGAAGGGACAGCTACATGAGAGGCTTCGGGGAGGCGAGTAGACATTTGTGGAATTCGTGACCTTGGAAATATTGGAGATTTTTTCACCTGGCGAGTGGGACAACAAGAGAGAGACTGGATTGAATCATGGCGGACCACGATTGGTGCACCAAATTCCCGGATGTTTCTATTAAATCTTTTCCCAGTGTACCGTTTAGATCACAATGCTCTACTCCTTACTACGGATAAATGCTCTCTGGAAGAGTGTGAGGATAGGACTTTCAATTTTGAGCCTATGTGGATGTCTTACACTTACTTGTGAAAAGGTTATCGACAGTGCATGGACGGATTGTAATTTGGAAGAGCCATGGGTAAAAATCAACTCGTGTGCGAAGCATTGCAGAATGGAGTTGCTCAACTTTTTGCTCAATCGGACAGGAAATTAAGCGGACAAAAAAAGGTTGAGCACTCTGCTCGAAAAAACCACCTTCGGCGGATAATATCCAAATTTGCAAAGACTTGGGTGCAAAGCTCAATGATCTACACAGGAAAGAGGAATCTCTCCGATTCATAAGGGCCCGAGCAAATGAGTTAAGAGATGGCGACAAAAATACGGCGTATTTCCACCACAAAGCCAAGGCGAAGCGCCGCGAAACCGGATAAAACAACCGTAGGATAGAAACGGCCAACCAGGTGACATCCAAGGCCGGACTTGAGAACATTGTGGTAAGCTATTAGCTCGTGCAATGTACTATACAAGATCATGTCAAAAACCATGGCGAACCGTCTCAAATGTTTTCTCCCGGGTATTATATCGGAGCAATAAAGTGCTTTCGTGCGGAAAAGATTGATAACTAACAATGTTTTGATAGCCTTTGAGGTCTTCCATTACATGAAAAAGAAGATGACCGGGAGAAGAGCGGTGTGCGCCATCAAACTTGATATGAGCAAAGCATATGATCGGGTAGAGTGCGGTTTCTGAAAGAGGTAATGATGAGGTTGGGCTTCTCGACAACCTCGGATAGATAGAATTTGGAGATGTATTTCGACTGTCTCGTACTCCTTTGTGCTCCTTCGTGTTGAATGGAAGGGTCGGGGATCGGTGATTCCAACTAGAGGCTTACGACAAGGGGACCCATTATCCCCCTATTTGTTTCTTCTAGTCGCAGACGCATTTTGGGGCCTATTATCTAAAGCAGTTGAGAAGAGAGAAATTCACGGAGCGATTGTTGCTCGAGGCGCACCACAAATATCTCATCTTTTCTTCGTGGAAGATAGTGTAATCTTTATAAGGGCCAACGAGCAAGAAGCAAATAAGGTTAAAGGGATCATTCGATAGTACGAAAGAAGTTCGGGCAACGGATTAATGAAGATAAATCGAAGTAGTCTTCAGCGAGAACGTGGGACAAGAAACAAAAGAAGCGGTGCTTCGGTCGTTGAGAATGCAAGAGGTTGATCATCATGCCAAATATCTAGGTTTGCCCACAATCCTAGGCCGATCAAAAAGGCTGCCTTTGCCTGTCTCAAGGAGAGGATCCGGAAGAAAATCCAAGGCTACAAAGAGAAGTTACTTCGAAGCCCGGAAGGGAAGTCATGATTAAGGTTGTTGCTCAATCAATACCAACGTACATGATGAGTGTTTTCCAAATTCCGGAAGGACTGCTAGGAGAAATTCAGGCCATGAGATGGCCTGGTTTTGGTGGGGTTCGACGGATCGGAAAAGGAAAATGCATTGGCAAAATTGGGATTCCTCCGTCGTCCAAAGTCTTTAGGGGGTATGGGTTTTCGAAATCTCAGTAGTTTTAACCGAGGCTCTTCTTGCTCGGCGAATTATGGAAGGACCAAGTACACTTTTACATCGTGTCTACAAAGCCGGTATTTCCCGAAATGTGATTTTCCGGATTCTTACAGAGTGCAAGGGCCTAGTTTTGCATGGAGAAGCATTTGGAGCTCCAAAAGTCTCGCTAATTGAGGGTCCGATAAGACGCATTGGGGATGGCAGGAGGACCCGAGTGTGGGATGACCCTTGGATTATGGTGGATACTGATTATGGCAACCCCTTGTACTAAGATTGAATTTAATCCTGATTTATGAGTCTATGACTTACTTGATGAGGAGGAGAAGCTATGGAATGAAGAGCTAGTGAGGAGTATTTTTCATACGAAGCAGCGACTAATATCCTAAACCTTCCCCGAGTCTTACTCACAGAGCGGGACGATTGGCGCTAGTGGCCGGAGAACCGTGGGGATTTTACGAGTAAAATCCGCTTATTGGTTGGGATTTTTGGGGATTCTAGAAGCTCGCTCGAGAAGTATCTCAATGGAGGATAGTGATTGGTGGAAGAAAATCTGGGGCCTCCAAGTTCCACCAAAACTCAAACACTTTGTGGGGAGGATTTTTAACGGGTGCACAGCTGTGGTGGGAGAACCGAAACGCCGACGTATAACCACGGAGGCGGTCTGTCCAATTTGCCAGCGAGATGAGGAGTCAATTCTCCATGCAATCTTCGATTGTCCTCATCCGGAAGGAATTTGGAAATCAAGTGCTTTTGCCCAAATTTGGGAAGAGTCTCCATGGAGCTCCATTCGCGAGTTTTGACATGGTGTGTGGACAAATTGGAGCAAGAAAATTTTGAGAAGTTCCCGGGTATGGCTTGGGCATGTCTGGACAATTCGTAATAAAATCATCCTGGAAAAGACTAAACCAATGTGGGACTTCTAATGTCGGTTTCCAAACCATGATTGAGGATTATAAGTCGTATGCTTGCCACGGTTTATGTACGGAGCCAGGTTGGACAGCTCGGATTCTTTGAGGACTGGACGACGCCACCGGAGGGGTATGTCAAAATCAATACGGACGCAGCGAGTGGCAAATGGATGGGTGGGCTTGGGATGGGTGGTCCGTGATAGCCTCGGGAGAGTACTTGGAGATGGGAGTTCGGAGATTGAAGGTTTCGTGGAGTGCGAAATGGCAGAGTGTGAGGCTGTCCGCTTTGCACTAAATCACACACGGAACGAGAGGAAGAGAAAAGGTGATTATTGAATCGGATGCAAAAGGGATAATTTACAAGCTCCAAAATCGCGGTCAAGGAAGGAGTTTATTAGACTTAATTATCGATGACATTAGAAGTTTTGTTCCTAGTTTTGTCTCTTTGCTTTCGAGTCATGTAAAACGGGGAGGGAATACTATAGCACACTTAATTGCGAGACAAGTTCCTAGTAGGGAGGACGACGTCTATATAACCGATGTAGACTTTCCACTTAGTATCCTTCAACTAGCGGAATTGGATTTACATTAATGAAGCTTCTCCCGGTTTTACTTCAAAAAATGGAATGAACTCTAAATTTTAAATTGTGAAACATTAAGATATATAAGTGATGAACCTGCATAATGCATCTTTAGCTTCAAATGAATAACTTTTTCAATTATTATGTATTTATTGTTTCATTTTTACACTTTTAAGAGATATAAATATTTATATCTTAATTTATCTAACTAAACCTTTTTAAAAGTTACTAGGTTTAAACTCTGACTTGTAGTATTTATCATCTAAACTATGGACCTTTTAGGTGTAATATCTTAATCTCACTTGTTTATAACTAAAATTTCCAAATACTAAAGAATTTTGTGGCTTGATACAATGTTAGATTCACATACATAGACCCAATCATACAGTATTATGTAAACCTCTCATAAAAGTTTCATTAGTTAAAACTAAAGGGAAAAAGAAGATAATATTAAGGTAAATCAAATATTTATTAAATATAAGTCAAAAATTCATCATTTTAAACTAAAAATTCATTAAGTATATACTATCAAAGGTTCATCATACCAAACTAAAGGTTCATTAAGTATAAGTACTCCAAGGTTTATTCTTTTAAATTAAACAGTTCGTTGATCAAGTATATATTAACATTCAATTTAAATATATATATCAAAGGCCCATTATTTTCATTAAGTGTAGTCAAAGGTTATCATTCATAATGAAAAGTTCATTAGTTAGAATTTAAGAGTTCAACAAATTTTGAAAGGTTTGGTTGAATACTTTAAAATTAACCATTAAACTATAATAGTAATTAGTCATAAACGAAAAATAAAAAGAAAGTAAAATTAAAGTAGGCCAAACACAAAAGAAGTAATATTGGTCACATAATTATGCTAAAAATATAAAAAAATCAATAAATTCGTGAATTAGAAAATTAAACATACAATATTCAATTCACAATTATATCTCTTGATTTAGGGCTTATTTGAACTTACATATAAAACACACATTAACAAAAATAAAAATACAAACGAATAGAAAAGAGTAGAAAAGAATTTTTATTATAATATTTCTCAAATATCAAAAATTTTTATTATAATGTTTCTCAAATAGAAAAAAATAATTTTATCTAGTTTGAGAAAAAGACAAAAATTATAGAATTAAAATATTATAAAAAAACTCAAATAAAAAAATTTAAAAACCCTAATAATGCTTTCCCCTTTTATCTTTTTTAATTAAAATTAATCAAAAAATACTATCCACAACGGCCTAAAAAATTTCAATTCCACTTTCCCTTCTCATACATTTACTACTCTCAATCGCGTTTGTTGTTTCCCTACACTCCACTCTCCTTCTCTCTCTCTCTCTGTGCTGCACGCTTCTCTCTCTCAGATGTGATACCAACTTCATCCGGATGCATAAAAACGGGATATCAACTTCCCTATACCTAATATCGTGTATGAAGGATCATCAATAGAAGCATTGCACAATCCTCATAACAAACAAACAATGAATGATGTTAGGGATGGAATAACTTATATGATTAGTGATGTAATTGGGATATTCCCCGATAATTTGTACGGTTGTACCTTTTAATATTATATTAGTATGTTATGTATATGTTTATAATATCCACAATCTTAAAACTTCACATCATTTTAGTGGTCAGTTTTGCAAAAATAATAACAATCCCAATAATAATAATAATAATAATAACCAAAAAAATTATAATATTATTTACAACAACAACAACAACAACAACAACAACAACAAAAACAACAATAATAATAATAATAATAATAATAATAATAATATAAACGAACATAAACAAACAAAAGACGTAAATCAATAATGATTTTTATGTAAGTTAAAACAGACACTTAATTACATTGGACTGGCTGAAAAGAAAAAGGCAAAAGAAAATAATTTGATGTTGCATATGGGTCACCTAATTTATGTCGATTAGTCTATAGTCCGTGTTACTTAGATCAAAATTCTCAAATCACGCCTTATCTTATAGTGTATAGGACGTACATATGGACAAGATGGGTGTATTTGAACATATACGTTACGACCGTAAATTGGATAAAAATTATTACATCAGTAAGAGATTAAAAAAAAAAAATCTGTTTTTACCCCTAAAACCTCCTATTTCTCATTTTTCCTACCATTTAGTTACACATACCCTCAAGTCCATTAAACCGGAGGTCACGATATAAACACTGTAAATGGGACGCAATGTCTCTTCTATTGTCTAAAGTTGGGATAAGATTGTTCGCATGTTCATCTCATAAGTTAACACGAACCGGAACCTAATTTGGACAATAATAATAATAATAATAATAATAGTAATAATAATAATAATTTTTTGATTTAAATAATAATAATAATAATAATAAAAATAATAATAATAAGAGTAATAATAATAATAATAATTTTTTGATTTAAATAGTAATAATAATAATAATTTTTTGATTTAAATAATAATAATAATAATAATAATAATAATAATAATAATAATAATAATAAACTGAAATGAAATTGTAAAAAACCCAGCAAGAAAGAAAGCAGATGACCAGATAGAGAGAGATGAACCTGTACAATGCCGACAAAAGAGGTTGGCCAACCATAGAGCTCCGCCCAGGGAACAACCGCCACCGCCATCACAATTCTATTTGCATTGACAAGGCACATCACCGCCGCCACCAAAGCCACCACCTTATACCTCTCCGCCACCTCAAACATCCCTCCTCCTCCTCCTCCTCTTTCGATCTCCTCTGCCACGCACTTCACCTCCATCTGCCTCCTCCCACTTCTTCTGTGATCCCTCGCCGCCATTTCCGCCATCAATTTCTTCGTCCATCTGCATTCTGAGCGAAATCTCAAGTGGGCATCCGCGAATTCGGGTGGATATTGAAGTCTTTGTGAAGAAATGATTAGGGTTCGGAAGAATTTCGGGTAATTTGATCGTCGCAAACAAGGGTGGAGAGTTGAGTAGGAAGGAGAAGAAGTGATCCCCTCCATTTGGGTAGGTGAGAGAGAGGATAGAAAACAGAGGAAAACAGGGGATTTGTTCGTAGTTGAGTATACAGACGTCGAGCACACGCTGTTTTGAGATAATATTCCACTTGTTGAAAAGGACAATTCCAACTCACCCCACATGAGATTGGAGAAGAGACAAAACCGAACAAATTTTGCAAAAATGGTTTGTATAAGTACTGGTACATAAGACCAAGGGCAGAAAGATCCAATGGGTGAATAAGAGGAGATTTTGTGGGAGTAAGGATGATATTGACGATTTCAATGAAGCTATGATTGGCATAATACTTTTAAAGCTAAAGACCTTTTTGATTGCGACATTTACATTTGCGGATCAAGTGGACCCTCGTTCGAATTATGTAATTTGTTACTACATTATTATGACATATGTTTGGTTTTATTTAGCTTTACCGTTCATCTTTTCACTTTCTTATAATTTTTTACTACTTTTTATAATTAACTTTATAATTATATTATAATTCTTTAAAATTTTTATAACTAACTTTACAATTATCTTATAAATCCTTACAACTTTGCTTTCAACTCTTTGTCTTAGTCTCACATGAATATAGAGTTACACAATAAAAATTTTAATAAAATGAGAAGGATTACAGTATGAGTTTAGTATGAGTTGACTACTTTTAGTTTTAATTGGGTTCATGATGAAATAGGCTCAAGATGGTTTATTCATTGGAGAATATACTAATAACTAGATGTGAGGTGATTCCAAAAACCCTCGGGTTTTAAGGTGATAACTCTTGTCAAGGAGCAAAGGGATATAGGCAACTTGGCTTGTAGGATTACCGAACTTTGATAAAAATTAATGGCTTGTAAGAAGTCTAAATAATGCCCTGGTTCTCTTAGTTGATGAGTTGCTAGTGTTAATTTTTGTCTTTGGATTATGTTTTTAGCCTCAAGCCAAGTAAAAAGATAATGAACTTGCCTCTACTATAACTTTGCAGCCCACCTTCAACCTAGACCATGTTCATATGATGATATTTTGTCTTCTAAACTATGTAAGTGTTGGGAAATAAACCGATAAATTTGCAAAAGGATGTAGATATTCAAGAACATAGTTAAGAACAATAAGCTACACAGGACGTTGAGATTTTTACATATATAAAAAGTCAAATTGGGAGAAAATCAAGAGCGGTAAAATAAGCATGTAAGTGCTACAAGGTCATATGTAAAGGGACGTAAGACATATAATAGACTTCACTGGACTTAATTTACACTATGAGATCAATGATAAAAGAAACTCTTAGAAAACAGGGACGTAAACATAAGATATAAGATCCTAAAATTCTCTCAAAACTCAAAACGGTGGTGGGGTATAGCCACACAAATGGTGGATAAAACTATTACTAAGGTGGAAAACTAAGCCACATGAAGAAGAGGTATAGATACCAAGCAAAACAACCCAATTTATAGACCAAAATATAATTCTTCAAGAAGGTAAACCTTAATTGACATGTCGTAAAATCAGCCAAAATAATAGATCATAAAGAAATAGCTTTTCTACTGCCAAAATTGGCAAAGGTCTCTAAGGAGACAAGAAGCCAAATATGAATGAAGGAAATGGCAGAGCAGTGACTACTAATCTCCAAGACAAGCAAATGCAAATGTGGAGCATGAGAAGTCATGCGATAAAGACTGGACAAAATGGGTTGAATTAATTTTGGTATGAAAAGAGAAGTTGTGCCACATAGAAAAAACAACAGTATTTTTCTTTTTTGTTTTCTAATGTGCGAAAGAAGGGTCAAGCCCGAATATACAACAAGAAGTTTGAGATAAATATGATGTCTTCCCCTTTTTGTTGATAAAACAAAAAACATGATTGTGTTGCATAAAACCTCCCTATTTATGCAAGTGAATGTTAAAGTTGTTTTAGTAATGAATAGTTGTAAACGTTGCAATCAATAAATGTAAAACATCATAATAACAAACCCTAATCATAAAACTTTATGTGTAATGACTATGCAATGCAATCAATAATACAAACCAATGTAATAACAACTACATTACTATGGTTGATTATGGAGTAATTACCATTGCATTACCATGTTTGATTCAACAATGTAATTGTAACAAATTAATCTAATATTTTTAGGTGCAAACAATGGCTATAATTAAAGAATTGAAGTACCAAATGAATTGTAACTTCTTCATATGTAGTAAGATAATGCATTAAAAAAGGGTAGATAAATTATCTACTAGAATTTTTAACAACTCATAAATACTAAAAGAATTATCGAATATCATCATTTAAGAAAGTAACAAACTAAAAGTTCCTCCACAGTATTGAGAAACTTAGGCTTAAAGCCATTCTCAGCCTTGAATGTAGTTCCACTATTCACAAGATCCTTGAACACTTCAATAAATGCATTATCTTCTTCTTCTTTCCATATTTGTTTGCTTTTCCCCGTCCACATTGGTTTGGTGAAGTCATTGAAATTTCTTGTCCAACATTTAGACATACTATTAATAAGATGCAAACTAATAAAAATTCACAATTATTCCTTAACCATTTTCTAAAGATGAACATTATCAAATAGACCAATAGAAAATCCAAGCAATAAAATGATTACTTGTTACCAAACTGAAATTAGCCAAGGAAATAAGATGCAAACAAGCCAAAGAATATCAAAATCATAAAAATAAAAGTCGTTTTTACAACCTGAAACTAGAATTCAATTGATAAACATAACAAACTCTAACTTAGAATAACATTTAAGTTCAAAGTACAAAAAACAAAAATAAAAATAAAAACAATTACAATCTCTGCGTTCTACTTGCCCCGACCCTCATTTATTGAACATCTCTTGAGCTAATTCATCACGCTTTACCCTCCATTTTTCGAAGATTCAATGGTATCTATATGTTCTTTATTTCTGTTTGGTTTATTCATGTCATAGTATTCCTCCACAGGATCTACCGCCATCTCTATCCTAATAAGATTATGTAGTAGACAACAAGCCATCATAATTCTATTCACTCGTATGCATAGGATATAATGGAGGACTTCTAAGAATAACCCAACGCATAACATCTCTCTCGTCACGTCCCTCGCACTTGAATAAATAGTTCTTGGGGAGTTATTGGTTCGTATCCACTTCTCTATTCATTCAAATGATAGTGTTTTTCTTTATAAGGGGCAAGAAAACCTTCATAAGTCATATACCCAACATCCACTAAGAAATACTGCCCTATAATATATAACAAACATGTGTAAATTCCTAAAGCACATATTGAAAAAAAGGGGATGGTTTCATTCAGTTATTCTCTTACCATGTGAGACTCTTAACCCATTTGATCGACTCAATGCATCTCGAAGAACTCTACCATCAGCTGCAGATCCTTCCCAACCACTTAAAACATACATAAATTACATATATTGGGAGCATGCGACTAATTGGTTCATCGATATTTCACCCTTACGATTTCAATAACTTGGCTTGTCCACTTCTGGCACCCTCATTTTGATATGTGTTCTATCCAGAGCTCCAATGCAATTCTAAAATTAAGGGTATCCAAATGAAATTAAGAATTTTACATGAGAAAAGGCAAGTAAAGTATTATGATGTATAGTTTTATACCTTGAACTATTTCCATCGCTCATCTTTAGACTTTTCCTCAATTGGAACCGACTTCTTAAGCAACACAGTATGTGACCGCATAACACCCTTTAATATCTTATTGAAATACTCGCTAATAGTCGACCTCGATCTCCTAAATGTATCATGTACAATTCGATTCTTTGTGTAGTGTGCAAGAATATTTTAAAATAAAGCTACTTGCTCTTCTAATGAAACATACTTGCTATCACCCAACTTTCCTATGGTTCTAAGCATATTGCATAATTTGAAAAAAGTATGTCTATACATCCTAAGATGATCCATGCATTTCCCATTACTCTCTCGAATCAAACCATTTACATAATTTATTCTCTAACTTGCATGCTCAATTAAAGAATATGATTTCCTTAATGAGTACCTCTCTCTATAATACTTCAAAAGATGACAAATAATTTAAAAACAAATCAACCATGTTTAAAACTTCCAACCATAACAGGGCCAAGTTTGTATACTCCTTTCTTTTCCTCATTTCCTTGTGGCTAAACTAAAACGAGCCATGGCTGCATACCAAAGAGTTCAAACATAAACATGTTCAACTAATGAGATTACTACAGAAACCACTTTAAACGACGGGTCTTTAACAATGATTAAAAAGACAAACCGTCAAGAAAACTGGACTAGTGGCATTTTTGTGAATAAATGTCATTGTTTAACATATAGGACAGTGATTCTAATGTAAGAGCCGTCGTCATAAATGTTGCTAAAACATTTAACTATGATTCTAATGTAATGCATAAGACAATAATGAATATCAATGAAATGTTAAAGCCATGCATTTAGTTTACTTTAACAACCCAAGACATATGATTTGAACCGGAGTTCTCATAACCCTTATTGACTTTAGCAATGAAGTCGGATTTACTAGGCAAGACATAGAGTCTATATCCAGTGTGGGTCAATACACGAATAAAAGGAAGGGATAAAGGCTTTATTGGAGAAAAAGTGGTAAACAATCACAAAACTCGTACTTATTCCCTATTGTTTATCACCTTTTCTCTAATAAAACCTTTATCCATTTTCCTTTTTTCGTGTACTCGACCCACGTTGCACATAGACTTCATGTCTTGCCTAGTGAATCCAACCTCATTGTTAAAGACAACCAGGGTTATGGGAACTCCGATTCAAGTTATGTCTTCGAGTCGTTAAAGTGAATTAAAGATATGACCTCAACATTTTATTCATATTAAGTTGACCTATGCATTATGTAAAATTTCAAATCAAATCATGTCTAGTTTATGACAATGTATAATACATCAAAATTGGAAGTAAAAAGGAAACCATAAATATATAATATATATGTAAACAATTGGAAGAAAAAAATTCTTATTTGAATGGGAAGAAGGGTAGAGGCTTTGTTGAGGGAGTTGGTTAGAATAATTCTTTGACTTAACTATCTCCTTGGATCATAGCTGAAAATGAGTTATAGAGCACTTCTTTCGGGTTCAAGAAATTGTGCCCACGCTTCAATAAGGACCGTGCCGAGCAAGCTCGTCGTTGCCAATTGCTGCCCGTCCCTTGTTGCGAAGACATTCTACAACCTTCGATTGATGATGCAATGGAGCTGGATTTTGTAGACTTTGATGAAGCTCATGCTCTTAAACAAGCTATGTTGCGTTTCGACGGGGACCTCCTTGAAGCCTGGGTAAAGTGCTACTTTGACCAACTTGTAGAAATCTAGGCGAGCAATTTGCACTCAACAGGAAGTGGTGCGGCGAGAGGAGGTGCCACTTCAAGCATGGGCTCATCATCCGGTCCCCCTAAAGAGCGAGTGAATCGGTGGAGGGCCCTTTCTCTCGTTCTTCTCCGGTCCGAAGAAACTTACCAAACGAGAAGAGGAGGAACCTCCTAAGGAAAAGAAGAGGAACCTCCCTAAGAAAAAGTGAGGTTGTCCATCTCTAGCCCTGCACGAACTCCAAGGAAGAAAACAAAAGTCTAGGCTCTCTAATGGGGGCTAGAAGATCATCATTCGATGAAGGTCAAAAGAACTAAGTTCATGAATGTTACCTTCATCCCCGATTTTCCGACAGCTGAGACAGCTTTGTCTTGGAGGAGTAATGAACTCACTCTTGACAGGCTCGTGGGCGAGATCATTAAGTTTTTATGTTGTCCAACTCTTTGTGTATTTCTTTTTCTTGAAATTTTGTGGTTTAAATGATTTCAACATTTCTGCCAAAAGGTTCGTCTCTATTTTCCTAAAGAGATGCTTTTTAGTATATTGAGTTATGTGTTTGTCTTTATTACTATATTGCTTGCTTGGAGTTTGTGCAGAGGTAGGGTGGACTGCAAATATGATGTATATATACATGTTGTCCAGGCTACCTCTACAATAACTCCAAGCGAGCAATATCGCCATGAAGACAACGACATAATTAAATCTACTACAAAAGTATTACTTTGGGTAAATACAGATGAACTTTTTCACATAAATAATGAATGAGTACTCTTTGTATTATAATTTCACATCATTGTAATATTCATTGTTGTAACTTAATGTGAAAATTTATGGAATTATGTTCTCGAACTTGTTCAATGGAACTTGTTGTGGTTGTAGTAAGTGGGAAATTTTTGTATATATTTGGAAAATTGCGGCTGTTGGTTGTTGCTATGTAAGTTGTGAAGTATTTTGTATTGTAATTTGTACAGGGTGTACGGAAAAACAAAAAAATCCAAAAAAAAGAAATTGTAACCTATGACGACAGTCCTTACATTAGAATTGTCGTCATATGCCCAGCCTAGAACAAAATTTTCATTTTTTGTATAGTACCTATGACGACGATTCTAATGTAAGAACCGTCATCATAGGTCATGTAGTAGGACCTATGACGACGGTTCTAATGTGAGAACCGTCGTCATAGAGTGACTTATTGCTACGGTTTTAAACCATAATAAAAGATGCTACATACAATGAGGGCCACATACACGACGCCGGTTAACCATCGTTAAAGATTATTTTAACCATAGTTAAAAGTGGTTCCTATAGTAGTGCGACATAATATTATCAGTTAATTAAAAAGAATTGGTATGAAATGTTAAGCTTTGATATTGAACTTTTTTGGTTTTTATCACTTTTACATAGAACTTATAGAATACTACACTACTAAATTTTATAATTTTATATGGCAAATATTATTGTAGGCATAAACTTTTCAAGCTTAATAACTTTTTAGATGTTGACCTGATGTATTAACACAACATGCAAACCACAGAAGTGAGAAGCTCTGTTTTCGAAATTTCTTAATGTGGAATGTTATAAATTTCTATATAGTTGATTAGTTGGTTTTTTCATAATGTTTTGCTGCTTTGCGTGTTTCATGATGGATCGCTACTTAAGTAAGGGTTGATAAATGGTGCTGGAACTTCAATTAGGAGACTCTGCTATTGTAAAATGCAACATCTATATAATGTCCACTTTAGAGTTACCTATACAAACATTCAAAGGTGTTTGTGGGGCATAAAAATATAAATTAAATAGGAAATGTCAAAGGAGGATAGATGTGAAAAGCATGAATGCAAACTGTATTTACAAGAACAATACTGTGTACAGTAAAGATATAACATTGCAAATGCATGTGCACAAGAGGTGTTGATTTCAGTTACAAAGTAGTTTTCAGTGGATCGTTACAGGTAGGATGTTCTGAGTTTGGTGATGTAGCTAATAAATAGTAAGAAAGCAGCATTCTCATATATATGAGGCTGGCAGAGATTGTAGGTCATATCTAACAAGCTAACATAAGAATTTCCCAGGATTTGAAAAATAGATTTTGTGGGCAGTATCTACAAAAAAAATAGGTGGTGTGAGACAATGGAATAACACCCAGTATTAAGGTTAAGGAGTTGACTTAAATGATAGCGTATAGTAGGAACACCTGATATTCTTTTGCAAATATTCACTACACATCAATGAGTATCTTGTCTTTTTTAGAAACCAAGTAGCTTAATCATGTCTGAAAATACATTTCAAGAACAAAGAAGGAAAGAAAGAAGCACTGATTTTTCTCCCACAACAAAAACCAAATAGCTTAATCCTTTTCAAAAGCGAAACCTTAGCTTAGCATATCTTTGCCCCTATCCTTTAGTATTATGCACATCAAAATAAAGAGAACATGTATAGCAAGAAAAACCATTGCGATAAGAAGACAGGGAGGATAGGATCCTGTATAAAGCTTTCCCCATTAAAAACAAAGAACATAACAATAGAATATAACTAAATCCAAGTTGGAACTTGAGACACCACTTTATGTAGCTTTGACAACTACAAGATTGTACCCTAAATAAGCAGAGACATAGAAAAATGGTATCGATTTCACATTTGAGGAAAGGAGTTAGTGAAAAGCAATTGGAAATGCCCAACAAGGCATCATCTTTATCATTGTAGGCACATAATCCTAATTCAAATAAAAACAACAATTCCCACAAAACCAAATCGAAGACCTTCTTCATCATTTCCAACTTATGACTTTTCTTAACTAACAATCAATCAAGAGAAATTCTAATGTGCATTCATCACCAGTTACAAATTCCACATAAGATGCCACGTTAATGCAGAATTGGATCAAACCCGGCCTAAGGTCAGGTATTAACTTCATATTGTGGGTAATGAGGCACAACTCTCTAAGTGAAAGGTAAAACTAGGTTGTTGGTTAAATACCCATTTTACCCTCTATTTATGTATCCTATAAATACTAACTCATTCATTCACAAAATCCAAGTCATAATTACTGCACAAATATCTTAAGAGAGAAATTGTTTTGTTCTCTCTAGAAACCATAATCATAATCAATCTCTCCCTAATGTTCATAAAGATCACATCTTTATTTAAGTCTATATAAAGGTCTGACCTTTCAAATCCATAAACCGATCTTCTTTAGAGATCAAGTGAAACCGATCTTCTTTAAAGATCGAGTCTTTTCTCATCCTCTATTCTCTCTTCGACTTAAGCATTGGAGGGAATTCCCAGGATCCAACCCTCGGCGTCCGCCTTTATGCAGGTCGGGAGCACACCAAGCGGGACACTTGACCATCCAAGCCTCCTAGGAGCATAAGTCCACTTATCCGACTCATTAAGAAAATAATCATCTAAGTTTTTAAGAAACAGATTGGCGCCATTTATGGGGAAGAGTGGTAACTCTTGGTAGCAAGCAACACCCACTCTAAATCAAGGATGACTAGAACTTAAGATAGAGGACGTAACACTAATAACTCTCCCACTAGGGGGAGGGGGAGGTCAACAACAAGAGCACCAAGTTGGAAAATGAGGTTGAGTCCTCCCATTGCTCTACTGGGAACCGACCTCCTGGCCGCTAAGGGTACATATCCATCGATGCCTTAGAAAAATACATGGACACCATGCAAAGCACCATGATCTAAATAATGCAAAAGCAAATTAGGAACGCCATAGAGAAGAGTCGCCCCATCCCTTCATTCTACCACAATCTACTCTTTCATATGTCCCTTCTCTCATGGGAGGTCCGACAAAAGCAAAACCCCTAGGAGGAATCCCTCAGGACAATGTTTAAATCGTTTTCACTGGGCAACCAAGTACTCAACATGTTGCTCAAGGCGACAATATAGGAATCATTGATGCAAAGAAAGCGTTAAATCGAGGCCAGGGAAAAGGTGGCAACCTCTCATATAGCCTTGACCCCTTATGCTTCTCATAGCAAGAGTTTGACATGGTTCGATGACCAAAGAGAGAACTCTCAAGTTCTAGGGGCTAAGCATGCTTTGAGTGCATGATTGCCTCTAATACTCCCAAGGCTAGGACTAACTTCCAGGAAGAGAAAGGTGAGCAAGCCCCCAAGGGTTTACTAAGGTGTATAATGTCGGACGAACGAGGCCCTTCCTTGATAGAAGTGGCAAGACCTCTCTCTCCATCTGTCCAAGTTACAGGCTTAACTTCACAACAAGGTCCTCCAACTTTCACCACAACTTTCACCCAAGTTGGTATGCAATCGCCTCGCCCCAAAAGGGTCAAGGTGCGGGACATTGATTCATATGATGGAACCACCAACCCAAAGGACCACCTCGCATATTACAAGTCCCATATGTGTGTCCAAGAAGGAACATATGCCATTTTCTGTCGTTTCTTCTCGGATACTCCAAAGGGAGTGGCATAGAAGTGGTTCAATGGCCTTCTCTTAGGCAATATTTCTTTCTTTTAAGAGTTATTAGAAAAGTTTGTTGGGCAATTCCTTGCGAGTTGCAAAGAGAAGAGAACTAGCATACATTTTTCTAAAGTGAAGTAAGGAAAGAACGAATCACTTAAGGATTATATTTGTCAATTTCATGAAGAAGTCGCCCTTATTCTAAATCTGGATGACAGGGTAGCCTACATTCCTCAATGGGCTCGGGGAGGGACGCTACAAGTTTTCCCCGCCTGAGTAGAAGGTGTGTACCTTGGCTGAAGCCCTCAAGAAAGCAACAAACTTTATCCAAGCAACCGAGATATGTGCTGAAGAGGGAGATCAAGCCCGAAAGAGGCAGGGTAATGAGCAACCCTACCAAAAGTCGTGGAAGAAATAAAGGATTGATGATCGTGATCGTCGTTTCAATAATGACCCTATAAGCATTCTGGTGGAAATCGGAGGGCACCCCATGTTAAAGTGGTCACCTCCTAAGGTGACACGTTCCTACAACACTCGAAGTATTGTGAGTTTCATAAGCAAACGGGGCATAACACCGTTGGATGTAGGGAACACAAGAAGGTGTTCAATGAGTTGGCAGATCATGGCTAGATCAATCGCTTCTTTAAGAGAAAACCAAGGGGCATGTAGAGAAATATGCAAGGCAACAAACAGGATTACAAGGACAAATTGCAGGAGGATAAGTGCTTTACACAATTCATGGTAACCATAATAGGTGGGAGGCTTCGCAGGGAACCTCACCACAAATTCTTGGAAAGCTCACCTCTGAGCGACCAACAAGTAATAACGATAGGACATCCTCTATCATTGGAGGTTCCCTTCATGATCTTTGGAAAAGAGGACCTAAGGGCGATCTCCACTCCTTACAATGACTCTCCGGTCGTTGAATTCAAAATTACAAATGTTATCATAAGAAGGATTCTGATAGACACGGGTAGCTCACTTGGGAGTAGCTACAAAAATTGAATTACCCAACGAGCAAACTTATTCCCTTAGTCAACCCCATCTAGGGATTTGGGGGAGAAATATTTAACCCTCTTGGAATGATTTGCTTACCCATCGAATAGGGGAAAAACTAAGGCTCGGAATGTGGAGGTAGACTTCCTTATTGTGGATGTTCCAACAACTTAGACCCTGTTTGGTTGGAGAAAACTAGAAGGAACTTGAATTCTCTGGTTTCAAGTTCCTTTTTAATTGTTTGGTTGGGGTAATTTGAAGGTGGAACTTGAAATTTAGAGGTTATACATTTCCCTCAAAACAAGGGAATTCGAATCCCCCAAATAGGAGAGGGATCGGTTCTTTATCCCTAGGGATCGGTTTATGATTATTAAAAAATAGAAAAATTAGTGTAATATTAAAAATTCTCCTAATAATAATGATAATAATAATAATAATAATAATAATAATAATAATAATAATAATAATAATAATAATATTATTATTATTATTATTATTATTATTATTATTATTATTTTCTTATTAGGTTGGGGTATTTTGTTATTATTATTATTATTATTATTATTATTATTATTATTATTATTATTATTGATTATTATTATTATTATTATTATTATTATTATTATTATATATAACTTTTTTCATATTGTTGATAGAATATTATAGTTTGAAAATAGGTTTACTAAAAATTACAAATAATATTTATTATCTATTGAAAAAAATATGAGATAGTTAATTAAATAAATTAAATAAATATAAGACTCAATTATTAGCAAATATGATGACAAGCTTTAACTTTTATTAAATCAAATGATTAATAATAATAATAATAATAATAATAATAATAATAATAATAATAATAATAATAATAATAATAATAATAATAATAACAATAACAATAACAACGTCAATAACAATAACAACTATTTACAATGACATAAAGTAATTTTAAAAAACAGCTTTTGATTTCATTCCATGATTAACAATCAAACAACAAGAAGGGGAACTTGATTCCTTTCCTGTTCTCTACCAAACACTTGAAGAAAATATTCAACTTCTATACTTAACCCCTCAGGTATCATTCCTTGATTTTATTCCATTCCAATTTTCCATACCGAACAGGGCCTTGCAATGTGATAATTAGGCATTGTACCTTACATAAGATCAAAGCAATGGTCGCCCAATATCTTTTGCTAATGAGGTATAAATTGGATAATGGCGATGTTGGAAACACTACTAGAAAAATGACGAATAGCGACGGAAATAGCGACGGAAATTTGTCAAATAGCAACGGATTTTTGAAAATAGCAACGGAATTTGCGACGTAAATGATCCGTCGCTATAAACCGAGTCGCTAAAATTTAGCGACGAAATTTCCGAATCCGTCGCTAATTAGAGATGGAACAGCGACGGAAATGCCTTCCAGTAATCGCTGAAAATCAGCGACGGAATACATTTTCGTCGTTGAAGTTAGCGACGGAATTTCCAGTAATTTCGTCGCTGTTCAACGTTGTTCCGCCGCTAACTGCCGCTAATCCGTTGCTCGTTCGTCGCTGCTTCGTCGCTAATCCGTCGCTGTTTGGTTGCTATGTTGGCGTAATTCAACAATAGTTTTTTCTAATATTTCGTTAACCGAGTACAAAAAAATGTTAATGGATATACAAATCCAAAATTCACATATGTGACAATTACATTTGACATTTACATATGCCACAACGTGGTCCTCCAAGTTGGATATACAAATCCAACATACATTTCACAATCATAAACAATCCAAACACATTTACAACCAGTTCACAAAAACAATCATACAAAAGTTCACAAACAACCATAAACACATTATCCAAAAGTTCGCAAAATGTTCACCAATACACAAAAGTTCCGATGGGTGTCGCATTGATTTTCGGTGCTCGAGGTTGAGGGAGGCACACCATGCTCACCAATGAATACACTCGCTCGCTGGTGCTATGGTCCTCGTCATTAGTCCATTGTAGCCTCGGGTACCTGTCAACCAATTACAAGAGATCAATGTTCCTCGTCATTAACGACACGTCAAGATGGAAAACAAAAGCCATCTAAGGAAAAAAGATGCAAAACCGCACCAACCACACAGGATTCTCTCACCCCTGTATCAAGGTACGAAACGATCATTTGTTAGTGGCTCGGGTGGCCGAAGTTATAAGAAGTGGCTAGCAACCCCCTCCCAAAAAAGAAATAAAAGATAGGGCAGGGATGTATTTTGAGAGTAGTATAAAAGCATTCCAAAAACAATGGGTAAATGCCGAGGATTATACGTAACCGTATACTTAAAAAATCAATAAAAAACATTGAAAGTCAAAAGAGATTATACTAACGTAAAAGTATGATTAAACTGGAAGGAGATGACTAAACCCTAAGACAAGCCCAAAGTATTTGACACCATTCATTTGACATACATTGCTGCTAAGCACTTATTTTTAAATTTATAACATTTCTTTCATAGTCTTATTTTATATTTTTGCCGGATAATTCTCAATCATTAAAAAGGTTATCCTTGCATATGTGTCACATGCTTTTGCCTTGACTCTCAAAACCCTTTGTGCTTTCATAAGCCTCAATACTTCAACTAATAGGTGTACCTTAATCTTGATGTAGCTTCAACATTCCAATTAGCAATATCCTTATTGAATTTTCATTCTAAAATAGAGAATATTTTAGACCTACACAAATCAAAACCTTTAGAATTAAGCACAAATCCAACTTGGTTTGATCTCATCCATCCAAAGTGCACAATCTACGAATACCGTAAAGTCATAAACAATAGCAAATCATCATAAACCACTTTAGCTAAGTTCACTCGTAACTCTAACTCTTTCCAACTCTTCATTGATTTTCCAACTCCTTCAAGCATTGGCTCTATAATTACTAAGTATAATTACTAAATATCACATAAACTAAGTATTGAGCTCATAGTTGGTCTTCCAACTCCTTCAATGATTTTCGGATGGAAATTATACAATGTAATGAAATTTGGGAAGTATAAAGGAACTAACAACAAATCTAACCTCACATACTTTAAACAATAAAACATCTATACATAAATCACACAATTACACATTTTTCTTTTCAAATTCATTCACAAACAACATTAATTTGTATCAAATTATATAAAATCATCAATTTGTACTAAATTATTCAAAACCCTAAATCTAATAACAATAAGAAAACAATACCTTAAAATTAGGCGGCGGCACGACAGGTGGCGGCGCAGCGACGACCCAAGCGGCGGCGGCAACCAAGGTCTTCTCACCCGTCTTTGGCTTACTGAAGCGGGGCGACCAACAATAGCGGGGCGGACGGACACGGGCGGCGGTCGACCGACGGTTGGTGGGGGTTGTGGACGCGTGGTGTGAGGGTTGGGCACTCTCGCTCACAATCGCTTGCACTCCTCTCTCTATCCGCTGGGTTGTTCTGGTCCGGCCGAAAGGCCGATCTGTTACATATTAGCGACGGAAAATTCCGTCGCTATAGAATAAATTAATTTTATTATATTTTTTTCTTAGATCTCGAAAATTTTAAATCCCACAGCTATGGCTTAGCGACGGAATATTCCGTCGCTAATCCTTCCAGACGATGGATATTTCCGTCGCTAATCCAAAAATAGCGACTGAAATATCCGTCGCTAATCCTCGTCGGAGAATGTCGCCTATTTTTAAATTAGCGACGTAATATTCCGTCGCTATCTTCAAATAGCGACGGAATATTCCGTCGCTATTTAAAAAATAGCGAAGGATATTTCCGTCTCTCGGCAGCGACGGATATTTCCGTCGCTAATCCCAAAATAGCGACGGATATGTTTTCCGTCGCTAATTGCGTCGTTGGTCGACGCAGCTTGCTGTTTTTTGTTAGTTTCCGTCGTTGATTCCGTCGTTGTTTGGCGACTGAACTCTATCCGTCGCTAATTAACAGCTTTGTAGTAGTGAAATCTATATGGTGATCAAAAGACAACTCAGGGATGCTCCTATGTCAACATGAAACCTTTGATAAAGCATGCCAAAGCTTTAACTCGTTTGCCTTGCCACTATATAAGATCATAGGAAAAATCGCTATGAACCCTCAAATGAAAGCAAGCTCAAGAAATATTTCACTAAGGAGAAGCACAATACCCTTTGTAAATAGAGTTTTCTTTCAAGAAAATGAAGAGGTTGATTGCATCGGCAGACTTTCTTTGCCAAGGACTCATCTATGCCGTCTAAGATCCCAATTTTGTTTGAATTCACCCCTTACTTGAGTTGCCCTTTTTTAAGGATTCAAGTGGGGAATAACATCCTTTTTGTATGCAGACTTAAATTTTCCATATGGATAATACAATGAGTATCGTATATACATTATGTTTAGTGTATCTTGTTATCAATTTTGGGGGCATATATGGGCTAACATGGATCCCCAACTTCATAAATAAAAAAGGCTAACATGTACCTATCATAAAATAAATTCAAAAACAAGAAAAACAAAGAAAAATGAAGTTGATAAAGAGTATCATGTTCACAAAGGTTGGTCATGTTCCTAAGCGATCGGTCATGTTCCCCAGGGATCAATTGTGTCTTGAAGGAGTAAATGAAGATCTCTAAAATACTTAAGAGAAGAAACATTAGAGTCATGCATGACCCTATGAGGTATCTATAAAAAAAAACTCTCTCGGTAATTGTGAACCCATAGAGGCATTACCTAAAAGAAGAACCTTTTTGGTCATACATGGCCTTTAAGGGAAGTTAACCAAGAGAAGACGCTTTGAGGTCATACATGACCTCTAAGATGTATCATTAAATAGAAGACCCATTTGGGTCATACATGATCCAAAAGGAGTATCATACTCGGTGATCCAAAAGGACTCGTACATCACTAGGGGATCCCCAAAGGAAAGACCTTGGGTGTGGCGGTTATCCTAGTTGGTGTGACCAAGGGTGAGTCATAACAAGGAGTCACAAAGCCTGTAATTGTTGGGAAATGTTATTATCAACCTCGCCTAGAGGCCTCAAAGATGTGCTACTTTGCAAAGTCCTACTAAAGGGAGAAGTGGAAGATACATGGATGGGTTAAGTTCACGTGCTTATTATTCTAACATACAAGGGATTTTCATGGAATAATTTACATGCATGAAAATGAAACTTGAATACTCAAGCAGGCAGAGAGGAAGGATAAAATCAAAACAAGAAGCTTTTTCAAATCTAATTGAAGACTCAAACTAAAGGAGAGAAAATTTGAATAAGGAGGCAAATAGATGGGAAATTTTGAAGGTTCGAAGCTGAATTTCAAAGGCAAAATGAAGACCCATGGATTTCATAGCTCAAAGTGAAGACTAGGAAGAAAAAAGAGTTCAAAACCTGAATTTTTAAAATTCAATTAAAGCTAAAAATTTGGAGAAAGAAAGGGGATAAGAGTTGGATAAAATTAAGGACACAAAAGCTGGAATTTTTCTTGCCTTTTGTCAACTTCCTCTTTTCATCTCTCTCAGCTCTCATGACCCCTTTCTGCTCTCCTTTGCAACTGTCATTGAGCTCTCTCTCTCTCTTTCTCTCTCCCACTTATGCCTTGCTCATATAGCTATTCATTCAGCTCTCTCTCTCTCTTTCCCGCCCTCTCTCTCTCTCTCTTGCTCGCTCTCTTTCTCTCTCTCCTACTTATGCCTTACTCATATAACTCGCTCATTTAGCTCTCTCTCTCTCTCTCTCTCTCTCTCTCTCGTTTTCTCTCCCTCCCTCATGCCAGGCCTATTCACCTCCCTCTCTCTCCTCACGGTCGCCTCACTGGTCATACCTTCACCGCTTTTATACCGAGCCTTCCCAGCCTTCTCCTCTTATTGCTAATCTCCCTCTCATTTTCAATGCCTAACCCTTTCCTCTCGTGACCCTCTCAACTCACCTTTCTAACCAACCTTCTCTCTCTCTCTCTCTCTCTCTCTCCACGAGCTCTCACCGCAAAGTTTTCCCTTACGTCACCGACAAGCCATAAGCGCACGGTGTATGGTTGTAACTAGCCAAGGTCAATCCTACAAGGACTCAATTCTAGCAACGTAATAAACTAGACCTCTACTCAATTGCTAAGCAAATCAGATTTTTGGAGTTGGTTCTTTACTAAACTAGTTCTAACTATTAAAATTAAGAAAATTAATCTAGAATTTAATAAATGGATAAAAACATCTAGAGATTTGTTTTCCTAACAATGAGTTTGATTATTAAAACATAATTTGTGCAATCATTCTTTCAATTGAATTAAGGATCGATAATCACAAAATTTTACCGCTCTTTCGATGCTAAATAAAATTGCTCTAATTAACCTAACAAACAACTTTCGTATGCTTTTCAAGTTAATCAAAGTTAAAGATTTTAAATTATCAAAGTGATCCCCTAATTTACTAATCTTTTCTCAAATTTCATAAATTAGGTAGAGAAGTTGGTTGTCGGATTATTCTATTTCGCATTTCAAGTACATGATAAATTAATCTCTAGCCGACCGGTGACAGCCACCCGTGTCGGCTGCTAGCTCAATTTTTGCAGTCAACTTCGACCCGTTTTCAATGAAAACGAGTGGCCTATATCCTCGTTTGGAGGAAACACCCAAAACGGGCCGTGTTAATAGAAACGGGAGGCCGTTTTGGGTGTTGCCTTATTTCTCATGTCGAACCAGCTCGTTTTCACCGAAAATGGGTATGCTCGCTACTTGCTTAGTGGTGACATCCAACACAGTCCGTTTCCGTTGAAACGAGGGGCCCGTTTTGGTTGTTGCCTTGCTCCTTTTTTGTGCTTTTTGATCTTTTTAACCATTTTTTCTTCTCTTGTGTTTTTTTCATCATCATTTTTTTTCTTTTCTAAACAAAATACAAATGACTTGGGTTGCCTCCCAAGAAGTTTAAGGTCGTTAGCTTAACCATATGCAACTCATCCTCATGCCTTACCCGGTCGGTAAGGGCATAATATGTGGTCTTCTCCTCAGGTTGGCCCACAATGTAAGGCTTAAGTCGCTGACCATTGACCTTGAAAAAACCGATGGACTCACTCCACACCTCAACCACTCCCCGAGGAAATACCTTGGTGACTTGAAACGGCCCAAACCATCGGGATCTCGACTTTCCGGAAATAACTTTAGTCTCAAGTTGAACAAAAGGATCATGTCACCTTCTTCAAACCTCCTATGCAGAATATGCTTGTCATGCCACCTCTTAGTCTTCTCCTTGTAGATTCGAGAACTTTCATAAGCTTGCAATCTCAACTCTTCAAGCTCTTGCAATTGGAGAACTCGCTTCTCACCGGCCAACTTGGAGTCAAAATTGAGAATTCGGATTGCCCAAATGGCCTTGTGTTCCATCTCTACAGGCAAGTGACAAGGCTTCCCATATACTAACCAGAAAGGAGTAGTGCTAAGGGGAGTCTTGTAAGCAGTGTTGTATGCCCATAGTGAATCATCTAACTTCAAAACCAATATTTTCGGGACCGATCCACTTGTCTTTTGAAGAATATTATTCAACTTCCGGTTGGACAACTCAACTTGACCACTTATTTGAGGATGGTAAGGCATGGCCACCTTATAGAATACTCCATACTTCTTCAAAAAACCTCAAGTGATCGGTTGCAAAAATGACTCCCATCATCACTCAATAAGGCTCTTGGAGTGCCAAATCAAGCAAAAATGTTCTTCATCGGGAACTTCATGACAACTTTGGAATCGTTGGTGGGAGAGGTAATGGCTTCCACCCATTTCGACACATAATCAACAGACTACTAGGATATAGAGGTTCTTGTGAGAGGAAGGAAAAGGACCCATGAAGTCAATTCCCCATAAATTGAAAAACGCAACCTCTAAAATCCCTGTTTGGGGCATCTCATGACTCTTTGAAATAGTGCCCATCATTTGGCATCGGTCATAAGAAACCACAAAGCTCCTTGCATCTTTGGTGAGAGTCGACTAATAGAAGCCGACTTGTAAGACTTTGGAGGTTGGTTTTGTTGGGGCCAAAATGTCCACCATAAGTAGTGGAATGACAATGATGGAGCACACTTTGAATCTCATCTTTCGGAATGCATCTTCTATATACTCCATCGGCACACAACTTGTAAAGAAAATGCTCTTCCCACACATAGCTTTTCACCTTAAATAAGAACCGCTTCCTTTTTTGGAAAGAAAACTCCGGTGGCATCATTCCACAAACGATGTAGTTCACAAAGTTAGCATACCATGGAGTAAAAGTAGTTGAAATAGCCATGAGTTGCTCATTCGGAAACGAATCATCAACGGGGACAACTTCCTTGGGCAAATCCTCTAACCGAGAAAGGGGTCAGCCACCATATTTTGCAATCCAGGCTTGTCCCGGATCTCCAAATCAAACTCTTGGAGTAAAAGCACCCATCGGATAAAGCGAGGCTTAGAATCCGATTTCTTCATAAGATGCTTGATGGCGGCATGATCGGTGAAAACTATCACCTTGGAGTTAACCAAGTAAGAACGGAACTTCTCCAAGGCGAACACAACCTCCAAAAACTCCTTCTCCGTGGTGGCATAGGTGACTTGAGCCTCATCCGGAGTTTGGCTCGCATAGTGTACAGACATAGGGCTTGCCATCCTTCCTTTGCCCCAAAACAGCTCCTAATGCAAAGTCACTTGCATCACACATCACTTCAAATGGAAGACTCCAATCCGGGGCTTGCATAATGGGAGTCGTAATCAAAGCCTCTTTTAACCTCGTTAAAAGCACTCAAGCACAAATCATCAAATACAAAAGGCATGTCTTTGACAAGCAGTTGGGTAAGAGGTTTAGCCATTTTCGAAAAGTCTTTAATGAACCGCCGATAGAAACCGACATGTCTAAGAAAACTCCTCACATCCTTAAGAGATGTTGGTGGAGGTAATTTCTCAATTACCTCTACCTTAGCTTTGTCAATGCCTTTATTTGACACTACATAACCTAGGACAACACCCTTTTGTACCATAAAATGGCAACTTTTCCCAGCTTTAAGACCAAATTCACTTCCTCACATCTAGACAACACCTTAGAAAGATTTTTCAAAC
The DNA here is from genome assembly GCA_021018815.1 of Talinum fruticosum. Taxonomy (NCBI): domain Eukaryota; kingdom Viridiplantae; phylum Streptophyta; class Magnoliopsida; order Caryophyllales; family Talinaceae; genus Talinum; species Talinum fruticosum. Next base: position 6,682,008 of record JAITYX010000030.1, on the reverse strand, counting down.
AATGATCAAAGGTTGTACCATAGACAGTAAAAATCATCCATAAAGACCTCCATAATATCCTCAATAAATCGGAGAAAATAGCCATTATACAACCTTGAAATGTAGCGGGTGCAATACACAACCCAAAAGGCATTCCCCTATATGCAAATGTTCCATAAGGACAAGTAAAGGTTGTCTTATCTTGGTCACTAGGGTGGACAGGATTTGAAAAACCTGGAATACTCATCTAGATAACAAAAGTATGAATTCTTTGTTAGTCTTTCAAGCATTTGGTCAATACAGAAAGAGGGAAAAACCTGGAATACCCATCTAGATAACAAAAGTATGAATTCATTGTTAGTCTTTCAAGCATTTGGTCAACACAGAAAGAGGGAAATAGTCTTTACAGGTTGCATTATTCAACTTGCGATAACTAATGCGCATTCTCCAACCCGTAACGGTCCTAGTGGGAATCAATTCATTGTTCTCATTCTTTACAACAGTCATTCCCCCTTTCTTAGGCACAACATGAACCAAGCTCACCCAGTCATTATCTGGAGATAAGATAGATGATGCTAGGCTCAAGCAATTTGAAGACCTCTTTCTTTACTACCTCTTTTATGTTAGGATTTAACTTTCTTTGATGTCCAATGGTGTGTTTAATCCTATGCATGCAAACCGAAGGATGAATGCCCTTAAGGTCATCTATGGTATAACCAATGGCCTTATGATGCAATCTAAGGACTCTTAACAAAGCATCAATTTCGAAGCACTCAAGTTTGCATTCACAATCACGGGATAAGAAGAATTTGGGGTAAGAAATTCATACCTTAGAGAGGAAGGGAGAGGTTCCAATTCTACCTTGGGAGCTTCATTCCCCTCAATGGTTGGCTCATATTTGCTTCCGTTTAACAACTTCTTCACCTTTTGCAACCTTAGGGGATTTTTAGGGAGACGTCCAAGAGTTGAGCACAAATGGCAACTTTGGGATCAACATCCCTAGTTGTACTATTATTCAACAAACAAAACTCACGAGGATCGTTAGAGCTCAAGTTAGTTCTATCTTCCCTTAAAATGGAATCAATAATATCCACTTTGAAACAATCATTAGTAAATAAAGGGAATTTAGTAGCTTCAAACAAATCAAACTCAGCTCTTTCATCTCATATACAAAAGGACATTCTCCCATTTTTCACATCAATACAACACCTAGCAAGTAGCCATGAAAGGCCTCCCAAGAATAATGGGGGTACGGGTGTCTTCCTCCATCTCAAGAATCACAAAGTCAACAGGTACAAAGAAACCTCCTAATTTAATGGGGACATCCTCTAATATTCTAATGGGACCGAATGATCAACCAATTGGAGGGAAATGATAGTGGGTTTCAGCTCACCCATACCAAGCTTCGGGACACAGAGAGGGGCATTAGGCTCACAATTGAGCCCAAATCACACAAAGCTCGGTCTATGGAAATCTTTCCTACCTCACAAGGAATAGTTAAACTACTGGAGTCCTTAAGCTTAGGGGAAGCCTCGTTTTGGAGTACGTCACTACACTATTCAATCAAAGCTATGGTCTCATGCTCCTATAGCTTTCTTTTGTTGGACAGAATTTCTTTCAAAAACTTAACGTAAGAAGGCATTTGAGACAAGGCATCGGTGAAGGGAATATTAATGTGGAGCTTCTTAAGGACCTCTAAAAACTTTCCAAATTTTTTATCATTTTTAGTCTTAGCCAATCTTTGTGAGAAAGGAAAAGGTGGAGTATAGATCCTTTGGGAACTTTTTTTGTTTGGTCATTAGGAGTCTTATTCTCATTTTGCACAACAACATCTACAAAAACTCTTTGGAGGGTAAAGACACCTCCTCATTTACAACATCATGAAAATCACTCACATCATTTTCAACAACATTTTCATTTTGCACCTCAATGACCACATGCTCACTACTAGCACCATTAGGCCCCGCCAATTGTGTCTTACTCCTTAAATATATGGCATTACATTGGTCCTCGGGTTAGGCACCTGGTTGGCTAGGAAGCTTACCCGGAGGGCTAGAGGAAGAGATTGCTTGGCTAGCAATTTGAGTCTCAAGCATCTTATTGTGAGTGGCTAAGATTTTAACTTTTGAATCCAATTGCTTGATAATCTCATCTTGCTTTTGTTGAGCCAAAAACATGATTTCCATCATGACCTCCAAGTTAAACTTTTGGGCACTTGTAGTTGGGTAGGTCTTTGGAATCCAGGGCGGGTGGTCTTTGCACTTGTGGTTGACTCCATGGGATTGTCATTGCGGTATGAAAAATTAGGGTGATACCTCAATCCAGGGTTATAGAAATTTGAGAAGAGCTCAAAGTTCGCCGTTGAGTTCGGTTTGCCAATAAAATTGGCTTGGTCGAGTCGGTTCACTACTAGCCATACCCATAGAACAAAACAAAGTCTCATGCTTATAAGAATTACATGAAGCATATGGAAGAGGAGGGGCAACATTCACATTCAATCGGTCGATTTTTTAAGTTATTGCATCTATCTTAGCAGAAAGGACAGAAACAACATCAACATCGAGCTTACCTCCCGTTCTCTTAGAATAGGGCTTGGACCATTGAAAGATGTTCAACTCCATCTGCTCGATCAAGATGTAGAGCTCATCAATAGACTTGCTCATAATGTTCCCTCCGGTCGTCGCAAGGATGATGGCTCTTAGTTGATCATCAACCCCATTGTAGAACGCTTGAATAAGGACCCATGTCTCAAATCCATGTTAAGGGAATTGGTGAATGAGATCCTTGAACCTTTCCCATGCATCATAAAGTGTCTCATCCGGCTCTTGGACAAAGGTGGAAATCGGTTCCTCAAACTGGTCAACTTGCTTGGTGGGAAGTATTTCGCCAAGAAAGCACTTGCAAGTTGATCAAAGGTTCTTATGGAGTTTGCCGGAAGAGAGTCTAGCCACTTCCATGCCTTTCCTTTAAGCGAGAATGGAAACAATCGCAGCTTGATTGCATCCAAGTGAAGCCCGGCTCGCCTTGAAAGTGTCACATGCTTTGGCAAAAATGCGGAGGTGCCGGTTGGGATCTTCATTGGGGAGGCCATGGAAAGGAGCAGCTCTCACCAAGTTGATGAGGGAGTTCTTCAGCTCAAAGTCATTGGCCGCCACATTAGGAACATTGATGGTCGTTGGCGGATTAGTGACATTGGGTGTCATATATTGCCCAAAAGTTCTTCTTTGTTCATCGGTCATCTTGGGCTTTGGCTTGGAGTTTTCTTCTTGCTTCTTCCTGACTTTCTCTAGCCTTTGCTTATTCTGTCTAGAGCAGAAGGTTCACTCGATTTCTGGATCAAACTCAAAGAATTCAGCCTTTTGTATTCAAGGAGAGAAAACCTAGCAAGGACGAAAACAAAACTATCAACGCAATCAAAACAGAAAAAGAAATTAAAACATATAGTCAATTTGAGCGTATTCGTCTAATGGCTACTAAAGATAGAGTCCCCGGCAACGGTGCCAAAAACTTGACAGGTCGCAAGCGCACGGAGTATGGTTGTAGATAGCCAAGGTCGATCCCACAAGGACTCAATTCTAGCAACGCAATAAACTAGCCCTTGACTCAATTGCTAAGCAAATCGGATATTTGGTGTTGGTTCTTTACTAAACTAGTTCTAACTATTAAAATTAAGAAAATTAATCTAGAATTTAATCAATGGATAAAAACATCTAGGGATTTGCTTTCCTAACAATGAGTTTGATGATTAAAACATAATTTGTGCAATCGTTCTTTCAATTGAATCAAGGATCGATAATCACAAAATTCTACCGCTCTTTCGATGCTAAATAGAATTGCTCTAATTAACCTAACAAACAACTTTCATATGCTTTTCAAGTTAATCAAAGTTAAAGATTTCAAATTATCAAAGTGCTCCCCTAATTTACTAATCTTTTCTCAAATTTCATAACCTAGGTAGAGAAGTTGGTTGTCGGATTATTCTATTTCACATTTCAAGTACATGATATATTAATCCCTAATCACAAGTATTCTAGGCCTTGAAAATACTCATAAGCATGAAAAACATAACCTTCTATTGATCAAAATTAGAGTTCAAGCACAAATCATGAAAGCCTAAGCAAACTTCATTGTTGTGGATTACAAATACTTAGAAAAACTAAAACTACTTACACATGATTATTGAAAGCATAAATAAAATCCAATACATGGTAATCAAACCTCAAATAGAAAAAAATGAAGAAGTAGGTTGATAGACTTGAAGAACTCCACTTGAATCTATCGACTTCGGATGGAAATCCAAAGAATCGCGTCAAACTTTCTTCTTCGATCTTCAAAAGTGTCTTTTGTTTGATGTGGATGAATGAAGGTAGGATAATGGCAATGGATGAGTGGTGCATGAACACAAGAATGGATGCCTTGAAAAACAACCAAAAATCGGCTTAAATCAGCCATTATGAGGAAATCAAAGGCGTAAACCGTTAAAACCTAAGTGTCTCAGGCAGAATTTACATCCAACACGGGCCGTGTCCGTCGACACGGGCTGCCCGTGTTGGCTGCTGGATCATCAAAACTTGACGGAAACGCAGAAAACGGGTTATGTCAACGGACACGGGCCACCTGTGCTCGATGCAAAGGCACCTGGGCAAGCTCACCTCCAACGCAAAAGTGCAAATCTTCGAGGAATCATGGGGAACGACCGTTTTAACTGCAAGGTTGGACCGGGGTTGGTCTTCTTAATGTTTGAAACACTCACTAATCTCAGGAATACTTGGTATTGGTGATCAAATTTGCACAATCATCTCAAAACACCAAAACACAAACGTAAAATAGAAAATGGAGCATAAACACACTCCAATTAACCGAATTTCCCAAGAAAAAGCATCAAAACGCCTAAGAAACTAATCCATTTCATGCACTTATTAGCCACTATCTCTCTTTCTCCTCACGGGCTCTCACCGCCCACTTACCCCTCTCAGCTCTTCCGCAACTCATTCTCTCTCTCCCTCATGGGTCCCTTTCACTCTCTCACCAACCGCTTCAGCAATCATTTAAGAGGGGTCGATACCAAACCCTCACACCCTCACATACCCCTGTTATCATCTTCTCCCCGATCGCTTTACTCTCTTCTTCACTTGTTGCTAAAAGCTCGACCGGACCGAGCCCTCATCTCTCTCAAACTCTCGTTATACTTAAAACTCTTATTGTATATATATCTCTCGCTCAAGGGCTTCGTACCAACCCCTACGCAAGCTACCTGCCCCTCTATTATCCTCTTGCTCTCCACTGTCTTGCTCATTCTCTCTCTCTTCTTCAAGGGCTCGGTCAAACCGAGCCCAAGAACTTGTTGCCTATCTCTCTCTTTCACCTAGCCCTCCAATGCATCTCACTCTCTTTCTTCTCGCGAGTTCCCCCATTTCCCTACAACCATCCCTCTCCCTTTGTCCCCTCAAGGGCTTAGTACTCGAGCCCTCATATCTAGCCTAACAACTCATTTTATCTATCTTCCCTTTTATTCTTACACTCGGCAGACACGGCCCTAAAACCGAGCCCTCATGGCCCCTCTAGCACTAAGCCCACATCAACTCTATTGCATTGAGCCCTAAAACCGAGCCATCTTATGATACCTACCTCAAGTTCTCGGTCCCTTCTAACCGAGCCCTTAAACCAGGCCCTCATTTTTAAAATCGAGCCTTCATGAATGTGCTTCTACATACATGACGAGGTCAAGCTCAAAAAATTAAAGGCACACTTGCTCTAAATGTTTTCAACAATAAAAATAAATAATTGCATCAAATAGCATAATAAAATTAATAATGGGTGTAAAAAAGAAAAAATAAATAAGAGACGTGTATGTGTGTGTGTGTGCACGCACGCGTGTGCACGTGCGCGTGGGTATGGATTTTTTATTTATTCTATCTTTTCCTTCAATTATTATTTCAACATTACAGTGAAGTAGGAAAGTTCACGAGCCAACTCCCGAGCCTTAGAATGTTTAGGCAAATATACGCATCTTTAGCCCCAAAAGGCTAATTTCGTGCCCTAGCACACCCAATTTTAACCCCAAGGGGATTGGGTTATGCCTCTTGCTCCAAACATGGCGGTACCATGAGAGTCATATGTACCTTTAGTTGAAGGGGCTAATGTCGTGTCCTTGCATACGTAATTTTAGTCCAAAGGGGCTTCGGTTGTGTCTCTTGCTCCGAACATGGTGGTACCATAGGAGTCATATACATCTTTAGCCCAAGGGGATAATGTGTACCCTTGTACACTCAATTTTTGCCCAAAAGCTTGGGTTGTGTCTCTCACTCCAAACATGGTGTACCATGGGAGTTATATATATCTTTAGCCACAAGGGGCAAGTGTCGTGCCCTTGCACACTCAATTGCACACAAATAGCATAATAAAAATAATAATGGGTGTAAAAAACGAAAAAGTAAATAAGGGACATGTGTGTGTATGTGCGTGCGCGTGTGTGCATATATTTATGCGTGTGTGCGTGTGTGTGTGTGTATATGTATGGATTTTTTTATTTATTCTATCTTTGCCTTCAATTGTGCATGTGTGTGTGTATGGATTTTTTTATTTATTCTATCTTTGCCTTCAATTATTATTTGAATTATTATTTGTAAAGATTTATTTATTAGTGCATAAAATTTAACCAATGTGAACAAAATAATAATTTGAATACTATAGTGAAGTATAAAAGTTCACAAGCAAACTCTCGAGCCTTAGAAATCTTTAGGCAAATATACACATCTTTAGCCCCGGAGGACTAGTGTCGTGCCTTAGCACACCCAATTTGAACCCCAAAGGGGTCGGATTGTGCCTCTCACTCCAAACATGGCGTAATCGTGAGAGTCATATACACCTTTAGTACAAGAGGCTAATGTTGTATCTTTGCACACCCAATTTTAGTCCAAAGGGGCTTTGGCTGTGTCTCTCGCTCCAAACATGGTGGTGCCATGGGAGTCATATGCATCTTTAGCCCCAAAGGGATAATGTCGTGCTCTTGCACAATCAGCTTTGCCCAAAAGGACTTGGGTTGTGTCTCTTGCTCCAAACATGGTGGTACCATGGGAGTCACATGTTTCTTTAGCCCCAAGGGGCTAATGTCGTGACCTTACACACCCAATTATGCCCCAATAGGCTTGGGTTGTGTCTCCGGCTCCAAACATGCCGATACAATGGGAGTCATATGCACCTTTTACCCTAAAGGGATAATGTCGTACCTTCGCACACCCGATTTCATCCCCAAGAGGCTTGGGTTGTGTCTCTCGCACCAAACATGGTGGTACCATGGGAGTCATACGCACCATTAGCTAATTTCATGCCATGGCACACCTAATTTCAGCCCCAAGAGCTCGTGTTGTGTCTCTTGCTCCGAACATGGTGGTACCATGGGAGTTATACACACCTTTAGCACCAAAGAGCTAACGTCGTACGCTTTCTCACTGATTTCAGCCCCAAGGGGCTCGGGTTGTGTCTCTTACTCCAAACGTAGTGGTACCATGTGAGTTATACATACCTTTAGCCCCGAGGGGTTAATTTCGTGCCCCGACATACCTAATTTCAGCCTTAAAGGGCTCGTGTTGTGTCTATCACTCCAAACATAGGGTATCGTGGATTCGTACAAATCACTAGCTCCCAATCGAGTTTGATTGTATCTCATATCCTCATTATGGTAAACACGAGGATACCTCATGAACCTTAGGTTCCACAAAAGAGCCAACACCAAACTCGTGTTCTACTTACAGATTGTGCTTGCCTAGCACATGCATTTACTCATAGTCAAGGCACTCCCTCGGCCAAAAAGAGCAAGCACTTCACTCAACTCAAAATTCACATCTATCTATAACCACCCAAACCTTGGGAGGCGTAAAGGACATTGCTCCACATCCCACCTACTCACCTTGAGGTGCGAGTACGTAGAATATGAGGGTCTAAATAATGTGGAATAATCTCGAGTTATCCACGTAAGATGCCACATAGATACTCGAATCACATCGGACCATGCTCAAGGTCGGTATTAACTTCACATTGGGCTTAATAAGGCCCAACTCTCTAAGTAAAAGGTACAACCAAGGTTATTGGTTAAATACCGATTTTGGCCTCCACTCATGTATCCTATAAATACTAACTCATTCATACACAAAATCTCGAGTTATTCATGTAAGATGCCATGTTGATGCTGAATCATATCGGACCAGGCCCAAGGTCAAGTATTAACTTCACATTGGGCTTAATAAGGCCAAACTCGTAAGTAAAAGGTACAACCAAGGTTATTAGTTAAATAGCCATTTTAGCCTCCATTCATGTATCCTATAAATACTAACTCATTCATGCACAAAATTCAAGTCATAATCATTGCACAAATATCTTAAGAGAGGATATGCTTTATTCTCTCTAGAAACCTAAATCATCTTGAAGCAATCTCCCTAATCGTCATAAAGATCACATCTTTATTTACGTCTCTCTAAAGGTATGACCTTTTGGACCTAAAAACCGATCTTTTTCAAAGATTGAGTCTTTGCTCATCTTCTATTCTCTCTTCTAACTTAAGCATCGAGTGGCGTTCCCTAGGATCTAACCCTAGAGGTATGCTCGTGTATGTCGAGAGAGTGCCAAGCTGGACACTTGACCATCCGAGCCTCCTAGGAGCGTAAGTCCATTTTTCCGACTCATCGAATAAATCAACATCTAAGTTTCTTAAGAAATAATTCTTATGCAGACTAGTACCATATTTAAATTAGATTTCATGTAAAGTTGCTTCGGGCTTTTTATGCTTATATTTAAGTTATTTATGTCCCGCTTATGCTTTACACTTGTTTTTGGTATTTTTGGGTATGCTTGTGATTTGCGCCTTATTTCAGCTAAGCATGATGACATATTATGTAATGCCCCGACCTAGAGTAGCCAGGAAGGTCACCGCCATGGACGTCCTACTTGGACACCCACAAGACTATCTTAATTTCTTAACCTTAATTAACCTCGTTGGACGACTAGTGCAATGGAAACTCTTACAAAATTTAACCCAAAGTCGGATGAGGTAATTCTAAACATACAACTTTAGACATGTTTATTTATTAATATAGTTTAAAACATAATCAAGTAAAAAAAAAAAAAACAGGGGTTGTCTTCCTAGCTTGGGCATCCCAAAATGTCGCTACAAGTTTGCCTTCTTAAATACTTCCTCGTATCTCTTTAACTTTCAAAACTTGAAAAACGGTGATGTCATGAGCTCCCTAAGCCCAAGTGAATAAGCCTTAACTTCCCTATCTTTGCCCTATGGTAGATTACCTTATGATCTTGAACACATGCATAGTGTATTTCATATCTCTTAATTTGGAAAATATATATCGGAATCCAAGCCACTTCATAGAGCTCGAACCCATTATGGTCGCCCAAAATCTAGCTTATGAAGAACAACCCATAGAGCTATTGGACCGAAGAATCAAATAATTTTGCAATAAGGCTATTCCATTAGTCAAAATATTGTAGACAAACCATACTTCTAGGGAAGCCACTTGGGAAACTGAAGAGGACATGAAAAACAAATATCCACACTTATTTTACGGTAATGTGCTTTGCCTTGCTTGCAAGTTTCGATGATGAAATTATTTTAGGGGGAGATTGTAATGCTCCAACCCTAATCTAATACGTTTAGCAAAAATTAAAGATTTTTCAATGAGCTTGTGCATTTCTATTCAAAATTTTCATTTCTCATTTATATATATGTTACTTACATGTACAAATAACTAGTTATGTGTTGCAGGAGTCATATGATAATAATGACGCATGCCCGAATAAAAAAATTATGTTCCATGTTATTCGAGGAATTTAAATAAGAAAAATATCATCAAAATCGTTATGATTTTAATTTATATGCCAAAAATTTATGTGTAGTTAGTCAAGTCGAGAGAATTCATAAAACCGACGTTTCAAACTTGAACATTGCATAATTGGGCTAATTGGGTTTGAAGGATAAATGAGAGGCCTAATAAGCAAAACATAGGGTTGGAAAAAATTGAAAAATTTCAGCTAAGTGAGAGGAGAGAAAAAATGAGGGAGGTGGGGGCTTATTTAAACTCAACTCACTCTCAAGCCTCACACCCTCATCATTATCTTGTCTTCCCAAAAAAAAACTCTCAAACACTCCACCTTACTACAGCTAAACACCAGCCACCATAGCACGCCGTCGCATGCCTCCCTCATTTTATCTCTCTTCTCGTTGTCGCCGGTCACCGGAGCTAAACACAACCCTCCACCACCTTAAGAACCTCATTTTTTGGTGGTTCTTGGGTAAAAACCCCAAACCTTCAACTAATTACATCCATATTTTTGAAAATAATTGTTAGATGTTGCATGTAAGGATTAATCTTGTAAGAATAAGATTTTAAATGGAAAATATGAGGTTATGTTGATGAAAAGTAATGTGGCCATGAAATTACCGTGGTCGATGTTTTTGAAGGTTGAAAAAACAAACTTATGAAGGTTATTTGAACCTCATGAATTTGGTATAATGTCATTGATGCTTAGATAATGAATGAATGATTATGGATTGTAAAATTTAAGGAAGAAATATGGTTGATGATGGTGATTAGAAGTTTGACGGAAAATTTAAAAGTTAAGAGAATAAAGAAAATGGGCATGCGTGTCAAGTTTAAGTGAAACTTTAAATGAAATAATGTTATGTGGACTTTGTGAATTAGAGGAAATTTAAGATTATTTGGAGTAATGTAACGCCCCAATACGTAACCACATAAATAAGTAATTAACAGCGGAAGACTTGTAAATTGGGAGACGTTACCGCCGTTTCGTGAATGAAAACAAGGCAAATTCATTTGAGCAAATTAATTTTTTAAACAATTTATATAACAATCCAACTCAAATTTTTCTTTACGTAAAATGAAATTTTCTGTATGCTCGAGGATCAGCTGGAGAGGAATCATGAGCCAAGAGACCGAGGAAGGGACTAACATGTATGGGGTCAAGACGAATAGCCGAACATCACTTCTCCCGACCAGCCTTTATCTTTTCTTCCTCTTTAAACTTTGGATGTGATTGCGAATAGTCCGTCATGCGCTCAAGTCCCTAAAAATTTAAAAACATAAAACAATAGATGTGTGAGCTAGAAGCTCAAGTACGTTACTCTTATAAAATAAAATCATAATTTGGGTACTCTTAAATCATGCATATCGTAAATCATTTTTCTTGAATAACCAGCTTGCAAACTTGTCAATTACCGATTTGCTTTGCTGATTTAGCCAAACTTAGGACCTCGTACTCGTGAAAAAATCAATCATGGGATCCAACTCCTAGGTTCATTGAACCATAAAGCGATCGGTCGTGAACAATTGAACGATTAAACGGTTAAACGATTAACGATTCTCGTGAACAATTGAACGATTAACGATTCCGTGCACAATTGAACAATTAACGATTCCGTTCACAATTGAACAATTAACGATTCCGTGCTCTGCTAGCATGCAACGTTGTCCGGGCATCCTCGGATCAACCATTTACGATTACGAATACGATTATGATCACAATTACGATCACGATTACGATCACATTCATTCATGGATCGTCATAATGGTTAGTGGGTCCTTTGCATGGCCCAATCAATTAAATTGTGAAAAACTTATTTGTAAGTGCAATGAATTGTAAGCACCATCTATTAATCAGTAAAACTTTTACTTTTGGTATAAATGTAAAGGCAATAACGTACCTCAACGTGCCGAATGCCTCAATTGCTAATTGTTTCGCAACACAATTTCAATTCGATTTCTATTTCCAAAACGAATCTACTTTCGTAGATTACTATTCTTTTAACAATATTTATATGCATTTACGATCACCAAACTTTTACTTTTCGCGTACCTATCCATATTATTTCCTTGTGATCTCGATATTCATACATTTCCTCGAATAAGCTATTGATGATATAGTTTGAATTTATATAAAACAATTGATGAGTTTAATTCTCCATTCTTTTAATACCACTCAAGTTCGATCTTTTGTTTCTATCACCTCTAATCTGTGCTTAATGTAGCATAACCTTAATTGTACCACTCGCTTCATCTAGTATGCTCTGTAAACCAAATATACTTCCTACTTCCTACCGATTGGCTCCTTGACTTGGCTAATCTAGATACATTAACTTCCTTCTATGATTAGTCATTTATAAGATTACTTATTTCAAAACCACCACCAATTCATTTCAATTTCCTTTCACAAACTAAGTTATATTATATACTTTGTTGCTTTAATACTTTTCCACCGACAATCAACATTCTACATCCCCTACTTAAGGTATCGATTCAGTGTTCTAATTTTCTAAAAATTTTGGCGAGTTTCGTTTGAAATACTGGCATAACCGTTAGGCTAAAAGCCTTAAAAACCTGCATAAAATCCACAATAAAACTCAACGAGCCACACGTTCGGAGTACACAACTCAACGGCCACACGCCGGAGTATATTTACAACCACAAAAATCAAGTTTCAAACCAATATACAAACCAAGTTACAATCTCGTCAATATTCTCACTTTCTTGTGCTCATGAACTTTTTGATTTTTTATCACGACATATATATATATATATATATATATATATATTTATAGCTAAGGCTGCGATTAAGCAATTTAATCATAGAAATCTCGATTTTCGGGAGATGGATCCGTACGATTAATTCCTTTATAATTACTACCAATAATCAATTAATGATTTAGTGTGTCGTAGATAATTAGTGAAACTCATTAACATATTAACATTTAGATATTTTGGGAAGTACAAATAGTAGCCTACTTGAGGTAATTGTTCGTTTTCCATTAAACATCGCTTTCGTTATTTTCTTCAAGCATGTCGTTCTCGTCGGTTTTCTGTTTTCGGAAGTAATTTGATTTATACATTAGTAAAACTTTTCACATTTGATTTCCTCTAATTCCCCACTTATTACTCAAATTCATTTGAATTTCTAACTTCCTTTAATTCTGTAAATTTCTTTTCCCCTCCTCTTCCTACTCAATTCAACACTCCAATTTTCTTTTCACGTCAAGTCTAATTTTTCGAATTCTCGCAGAGATCATTACACATTGAATTATTCTTGTCTTTTCACCACCGTATTAATTATTATCACCAAATTACTAACTCCACCAAGGTCTCTATTAATTTCAATAAAGTTCCCAAGTATAACCCAATTTCATTTTTCAATCAAGCTTAACATAAACTAATTTTAATCACTTTCCTCGTGATCATATATCTATAATCTCATCCACTTTGTACGTTTCAAATTAATTCGCACTTGTACAATTAGACCAAGACTCAATTACGTTAATTTACTCAAATTTAGCACACCTACAAACCAATAAATTCAATCCTCCATCAATCTTCAATGTCTCATTTACACATTCTTTAAACCAACTCCCAACATACATGTTTATATTTTTAATCATCCTTAATATATTTCTTCCAATTCCTCCACATCCAAATAATTCATTCATACTCATATTAAAGTTAAACAAAAACACATTTATAATTACAAATAAACCCAAATCAATTTCCAATTCTACTTCAACACATAATAATCCCTAAATCCAATTTCATTTACTTCCACAGTTCCTTCACTTCCACCATAATCAATTCACAATTCACATATAGTTGTCTAATTATTCAATAATAACATAAATTTGTGATAAAATTTGCTTAGAAATTAAGGATTGGAGATATACCTCAAATTGGGTTAGATGTGAAATTGGATGATGGTGGCTCAGTGGTGCATAGTCGGCCGCGTGAGAGGTTAGTTGGCGGCGTCGAGCGCCGGCGGAGGAGTCAATCAGCAACCGGAGGGCAGCCGGGGGCGGCGACGCCTGTCCCGACTAAGCGCAAGCAACGGCAGGATCTGTCCCGCCTCGCTTGACGCGAAACAGAGGAAAAAGGGGAAAGAAGAAGGTGCTGGCGGCAGAGAGGGGAACGGGAGCGGCACCGGCGTCCAGCCAGGTGGTGGCAGAGGCAGTGGTGAAGGAGGAGGGGAAAGAGAGGTGAGAGTGAGAACGAGAGAAGGGGAATGAATGAGATTTTCTTGCTTTTCAAGCTCCTTTCCCTCCTTCCCCGATTTTTCTCGATGCTTCTACCATCCGCCTCTCTTTCTTTTCTTTTTTTTTCATCTTTTACTATTAATTTATCACATGGTTAAGTATATATCATACATTTGGCTAAATTTTATTTTCTCGTTATAACAATTTCAATTTTATATATTGTTTTATTTTATTTCTTTTTTTTTTTTTGCTTATTAATTTAAATTATTCGGATTCGAATGAAATTATTCGAACATATATACATTTCGTAGCACAAACGTAAATTTGTACGAATTACCCAATATTATTTACGATTATCAGCTTCATTCGCATCTTTTATTTCGATTTCGTATTGTGCGCGTATCACTGCTCTTAAACAATATTAAGGCGATAAAATGCAAATTTAAAATAATTAATTACGATTAAGTTTCGGGGTGTTACAAGTAAGTTATGGATCTTAAGGATAGGGAGTTTAATTAATAAGACATGTTATCTCTTTTTAGAATATATGTGTAAATATGATTTAATAAAAATAAGTGATTTTAGTGAATTAAGTAAATTAAGTGACTTTGGTGATTTAAAAAAATAAGTGATTTTAGTGATTTAAGAAATAAGCAGTTTTGGCAATTTAAGAAAAATAAGTGATTTTAATGATTTAAGGAAAATAAGTGATTTTAGTTATTCAAGAAAAGTAAGTGATTTTAATGATTTAAGAAAAATAAATAATTTTAGTGACTTAAAAAAATAAATAATTTTAGTGATTTAAAAAAATAAGTGATTTTAATGATTTAAGGAAAATAAGTGATTTAAGAAAAATAAGTGATTTTGATGATTTATGAAAAATAACTGATCTAGTGATTTAAGAAAAATAAGTGAGTTTAGTGTTCGATCAAAATATTACATTATTTATACCCTTATTTACTTAATTTTTGACTTGTAAAATAATATTTTTTATATAGATTTTTATTTTTTTTATTTTGTAAGTAATAATTTGAGGTAAGCGGATCCCATAATTTGTGCTCGAAATAAATGAAAAAACATAAAGTGAGAGATAAAATTAGGCAAATCAAGTCCGAAGTTAGCCGATGAAGCTCAACCCAAGGTCCAACCGTGACAAGCAAGGAACAACAATTAATGGTGGTGAAATCAGGGTGCTAACGTCGTCATGACGTCAGCATGGTGTCACCAAGTGTTAAAATTTCTACCGTAGGAGGACGTCATTATGACATCAGCCGACATCATCATGACGTCGGCATCAAAATTTGGAAATCAACGCAACATATAAAAGGAGGGCCGTATGTTTTTCTTTTGGGAGGAGTTCGGCGAAGGGTTGGAGTTTGGCCGCAACTTTGAGTTCGTGGTCGGAGCTTTGTTTTCGCCGCATGATTGATTTAATTTTTAGGTTAATTTTAGTTTATTAATTTTCTTTTGTAAATTTAGATTGAAGATCATACTTTAGTTTTAATTATTTAATTTAGTACGTATCGCTTTCGCTTCTTGACAGCTTTCAATTTCAATTCGATTCATTCCTAATAACTTCCTCCCTTTTATCTCTCCCTTCTCTTTAGTTTGTTTCGTTTAGTTTAAAGGTTCAATTTTAATTATCTTTTGATGTTATTAGTAGTTATATTATTTGTTTAATTTCATGTTTAACTTTATTTTGTTAGTTTACTTCGTTATTCGAGTCAATTTTTGGTAGTAGTTGTTAGATTAATTATGTTTCATGTTAATTAGTTGTTAGTGTATCACTTTGGTTGTAATTAACCTCTAATGGCTAATTGATCTTGTCTCGAGCCTTAATTTACCTAGTTTATACTAGTATTTTAGGATTGTTTCTCATACCTGCCACATATGTTTGATGAGATGCCCGAAAGGGTTTTTTCATCTTGATTTTTAGGCGGTTGGTCTATCACTAAAAGGTGGAGTCAATTTACTAGTGTGGGTAAAAAAATAGTTGGGATTTTGGCATGAAATTGGCCTGAATTCTAGCTAGGTCCGAGGTTACTATTTTTGTATTTTAGTTGGGCTAACCCCACAAAAGTAGGTGGTTAGAATAATTAGACTAGCTCATAACCCTCGAAAGTGTGGCTTGAGTAGGTTTTGATGGTGCAACCGATCACTCCTAAATATTTGTATAAACTTGGGTAGGTTTAGGCTTGACTTGATTAATTAGTTTATTAAGTGATAAAATCACAACCCGAGTATTTTATTTTTATTACTTTTTAGGTTAGTTTAATCATCATATATATCTTATCTCGTGCTGATTCGCTTAGACAGAAAGTTTAAGTTAACTTTGATATTTGAAACACAACTCTCTGTAGACACGACTCGTGCTTGCCGGCTAGCTACAACTACACCGTGCACTTATGGTTATAAATTTTAAAACTTCAATTCTTCCTAACATTTAGCAATTTAAAGAAATTAAGTGATTCAAGTAAATCAGGTGATTTATGGGATTTGAGTAAAGTATTCAAGTGATTGGTAAGATTATTTAAGCAATTTTGGTTACTTAAGCAAATTAAGTGAGCAAAAGGCCTAAATTCAAAGGGGGCAGATTTAAGCATCGGGTGTCGATTTACAGAGAAAAGGTGATTGAATTTTAGGAAATATTACGTGATAAAGGAGATTGATTCATGCTACGAGTGTTGTTTTTAAATTACAACAAATTGAGATCGACACTCCATGATTTAATAAGTTAAGAAGTGCCTTGCTTAAATAAAATTCACCTAGTCACAGGAAATTACTATAATAATAATAATAATAGTAGTAGTAGTAGTAGTAGTAGTAGTAGTAGTAGTAGTAGTAGTAGTAGTAGTACTACTACTACTACTAGTAAAAATGAAGTTATACGAAGTATTGACTTTATTAATGAAACACTTTATTTAAAATGATTGTTAAGGCCATCGACGTTAGTCATCCGAGTCATCAATTCAAAAAATCAAAGGAAAGAAAACATCAAGACTTAAAGTACGTTTATTGCTTGTGCCTTATGAAAAATCACATATTTATATATATCAATACCAAAATGGTTTGCTTAATGAAAAAGGAATCATTTTAAATATTATTTTGTCACCTAATTATGTGGCATGTCACATATCGATCATATCATATCATAATCATATCACATATATTTGGTCATTATCAACTAGACTTCCCGATTGGTCCGAGTGTACACATATTTAGGGAAAACGATGATCGTAAGGAGTCACTCGGATAATAAATGAACAATAGTTTTACTATATTCTTCCTATCTAATTTATAAATGAATTGAAATGCACGTGTTCAAAAATATATTCACTTAAATTATTTATAGTACATGGATAAGTGTGCTTGAGTTTCGTCTCATTATTTCGAAATGTTTTTTCTCTATTTTGTATTAGATAAGGCTAATGCAGCGAGAACACAAGAAATAAGTCATCTTTTGGTCGACGTAACTTAGGGGCTCACAATGGTAGTTGACATGTCGTATTTGGAAGTCGTCCTTGTAATACTCAACAAGTCATTAGTATGTTGGCATGTTAACTAAATTTTATATCGACGTTGTTCTATATTGGATGCTTTTATTATTCGAACTCGGAACTTAGTAAGTAATATATGTAACCTAATTTGGATGTTGCCTTATTCCTTATTTGGAATGGTAGTAACGCCTCTAACCTTACTTTTCGCTGCATTAATTACTAGTTAATCAATCGTTATGGTTAACCTGGTGATTATTGGGTTTGGGGCGTTACATGAGAGCTGTGCAAAACCGGTTAATCGGACTTTCGGTTAACCGATTTTAGGTTAACCGAACTTTTGGATAGTTAAAATTTTAATCCGTAACCGATTCGATTTTTCGGTTAATCCAGCTTTGCGAATCGGCCAAATCTCGATCCGTAACCGAACCGAAAGGTCCGGTTAACCGTCTTTTCAGCTTCGGTTTTACGGTTAACCGTTGAACCGCCCCCTTGAAAACTAATGAGAGATTGATAGAGTATGAGAAATCGAAGAAGAAGATTGTCGTCGGCGACAACACCACCAAGTAGTGTCGGCGCGCGGCAAGCAATAGCAGATAGATGAAAGGTATCGACCTCGAGGAGGGAAGGGGAGAGGGGGAGAGAGAGAGGGAGGCATATAACAAGTCGATTTTAGATCCGAAACCGAAATTTTTCGAAGAGGTAAGAAGAAGACACATAGCAAAGCAAGACACAAATTGAGTGTGAATAGAAAGCAAGAGCAATAACAATGGCACCTTCAATTCAATTGTTGTTCTAATTGCGAGTATAGAGAGAGAGGAGGGAGTAAAGCAACGCGAAAAGGGGAAGGGTCACGGGCAAACAAACCAAATTTAGGGTTTTTAAGTATTTAACTTATATACGTAGTCGCCAGTTAACCGAATATTTTTAGATTCCGATCCGTAACCGATCCAGTGAACCGAAAAAATTCGGTTCAATTAATCGAACCGATATTTTTACAAAATTTATTCGGTTAACCGATTTTTGGATCGGTTTTTCGGTTTCGGTTTTTCTGCACACCCCTAACGTTACACCACCGGAAAATCCACATTAATAAAATAATATTATAATTAATCATATCATTTTAAAAATTAACTAAATTTAAATATGGCAGATTTTAAATTTATTTTTATACATGTCTTTATAAAAACTAAATTTAACAAACAAATTTATGAAAAAATTAAATAAATTTTAGATTAATTATGCGTACCTTTTCCTTAGTAAACTATCCTCGAATATATTTACAAAATATAATTAAAAAATATTTAATTAATATTTTTATATATTAAAAAACTAAATCATATAAATTCAAATTTTGAAGTAATTGAATTATTTACTAAAATGCAACAAGAAAATAAATTTGTGATTAAGTGATAACATGAATATAGAGGATGTATATAGAAAATATTTGAGAACAAAAGAAATTGACAAATAAAAAAATAGTTGTTGCCAATTTATTATTGCTGCTCCAATGGATATATCTTCAACTACCAAATTTATCTTCAATCCGCTTGCCCGAAGGAAAAAAAAAGTGAAATAGTTATCCATTGTCTCTTTCTTTCTCTACATAGGAAAGTGCGCTAGGGAAGGTGAGGGGAGTATGGGCCCCTCTCTAGGATATGAGATCTAGCGCTACATATTGTCTTAAGAGCACTCGCAACCCTAGCTCCGAGATCCAAAAGTTGGAGTCTACAAGTGATTTCAAAAGTTGGAGAAGAGAACCATACAAGACAAGCAAAAAGTGAATCCAAGTGGAGCTAAAAAGGAACCACTCGGTTCCATTTGCTTTTGCTTACCTAACATCAAAGCCATGCTAGTCTCTCTCTTTTTTTTACTTTTTCTTCCCACTCTTTAACAGACTTTATGTTTAAAATTCTTTTGTTACTCAAGACTATTTTTGCCGAACCTTTAACGAATACTTTGTAAATTTTAAATTTTTTTTTGAATTTTGTTTGTTTGTGATAAATGATATTAGGTTTACTCTTTGGTTGAGTTACTTTTTTGAAGTACAACTATCAATAAATTTACTATATTGTGAATGAGTTTTTTAAATTAATTTTATTATCATAAAATAAATACTTAACACTTTGAAAATTGTATAATTATTTTTTACAATTTAAGAAAATAAATAAAAATACAAAATAAAAAAAGAAAACTAATCAAATATGTTTAGTTGTGGGTCTGTGAGAAATATTTTATTTGAAAATTCAAATTTAAAATCCTTAGGATATGTAAATGAAGGGACGAAGAGGAAAAAATGAATCTTTTAATTAGATTGAAGAGTAGGCTTCTACCAAGAGATCCAAAATTTGGATCTTACATTGGGAATGAAAAAGCCCCCTGTAACAACCATTATAAATGCTCATTAGATCTTATAAATCCCATTTTATTTTTTATTTTTTGGTAAGCTAGACAACCCATTGGACCTCTACTTTAGGAATAATTCGAAAAAAAGGGAACAATCGTGAGGCCCAAACCCAACCCTCCCTTTTGCACTTGTAATAATTAGGATGAAAGCCCCCTGTCCCCCAATCGAACCCCGATGAGGAGGAGGGGATCTATGGGCTCATTAGATCGGCTGTTTGCTTCATTAGCACTCGTGGCTGGCAATGGAGCGGGTACGGGCGTGTTTTCCTATACCCACATCCATACCCATTTTCAAAATGCGTACCCATACCCATACTCATATCGAACGGGTGTTAAAAATCCATACCCATACTCACCGGGTTTTATGGGTATGAGGGTTTTATTCGGGTACAAATAGACCAAAAATAATGATACCCATATTAAACCCATATTTAATATTTCTCACCGTTCAACCCAAAAAATAGACAGAGAAACACCGGGAAGGAGACGGGAAGATAGGGGTAGGCAAAATGCACCCATAAACAAAGACTTCTTCTTTTGAAATAAGTCTAAAATTCAGGCCTTAGTTTCTTTTTTTCTCTTTAACATTTAGTAAAGTAGGTTGTGGGTGTTAAGTGGGCGGGTACGAGGCAGGTACGGTACGGGTTGTGGGTGATATATCGGTGGGTATAGGGCGGTGAAGCCTAAACCTATACCCATACCGCCCCATACCCATTTTTAAAAAATTTTACCACCCATTTAGATTTTAAATGGGGCGGATTTTATGGGTTTTAAACGGGTACAGGGTTTTTTACCAGACCTTACTAGCACTCGGATTGCAATGAAATGAAATTTGAAATTTGAGAAGAATGGAATAAGACTTGATTCATGAAATCTAGTGTTTGGTTCATATCAAGAATGAAATCGAACTCAATTTCTAGTGTTTGGTTTAGTTAAGGAATGAAATCAAAACTGTTTTTTTAATACATTTTTCTAAAGTAAAATTATGTTTTTTCTTGTAAATGTAAAGAATCAATTTTAAACCTTCATTTTTTAAAATAAATTGTATTTATTATCTTTAATTAATCCTTTATTTTTTTATCAAATTTACGAGACCAAAATTATTTACCATTGTAATAAAAAAATATGACAACAAAATTTAAATAACAACAAATGAACTTCATAAGCTTTATGTGAAAATAGTTTCATAACGTGTTCTAATTAAAATTAGCAAATAAGATTCATGTTAATCTTTATCTATGTGTAAAAGTGACATTTTCTATATAAACTTTATCACTTATGTAACATTTGAAAAATTTAAGTGACATATCATAAAATAAAAATAAACATAAGCATATTTTATTAATAATTGGGATTTAATGAAAAATGGAAGAAAATGGGATTTCATGAATATTTTTTTTGAAAAAAAGAAAATCTGATTCCTTGGAGGAATGGAATTTGATACATCTAAAAATGTGAGGAATCAAAATCTTTGAATTTGAGGGGATTTGATACCCCTAAAAATCAAATCTCATTTCTTAAAAGTTCAACCTAATACAAATTATGAAAACTTGATACCTAAAGACATCAAATTCCATTCCCAAACCTCTAACCAAACACCGCCTAAATGTTTCAAAATTATGTTTGAACCGATTGCCGAAATAATTAACCTTAAGTTGATAAAAAGAAAAAATAGTGTTAATTAAAATGCACTTGAGTCGAACACTTTCTATTGAAACTGTTTCTCTTCTAAAATACACATATTACATTAAAAGTTACACGATTCGAAACACAACTCCACTTGATATAGAAATCTAAAACTTATTCAAATCTATTTGAACATGACTACACTCATAATGACCAATTTGCACTTTTTAAGGGGGAGTTCTTTAACGTATCTTCCTAAAAAAACCAAACAATAAAATAAAATAAATTGCTGCACAGTTGGTGGATGTTCTAGTATAATGCTCGTAAATTGTATGTTTGATGAACTCCAATTGAACTTGAAGCTCCGAGAACCCTAATTTTACTCTTGCTATCAAAGGTTCAAAAATACCTTCTCGTCAATTCCCAGCGGCGGATTCCCTGATAATGATTAAACAAAGCTTGGGGGAAAGAGAAAAATTCCAGCCGTAAATCAACCCCCAAATCCCTCAATTAACAAGGTTTTTCACCCTACCCACCTTCTCTTACTCTCTAATTTTTCTTCTGTATTTATTGCCCATTGATGAGATGAACGTTTTGATTCATATTAGTTTACTTGAATTCAATTCGAAAATTTTGGTTTTTGTTGCCTTTTGATTCACATTAGTTTACTGCCCATTACGGTTCTGGAACGAATTTTTTTCCATGGCTGAAAGTTCTGGTCTTAAATGTCCTACGAAATTTATCCCTTCTCCATCGAAACGGCAATACCCAGATAGCTTACAACGGGAAAACAAAGTTAGAAGGTTCCCAAGTTATCTTGAAGCTCCCTATTTAACCCCCAGAACTAGAATGCTGTGTGAAATCATTGTCAATACCGCACCTTCTGATGTTGAAACTGCGCTCAATAACACTGGTATCACCCCAATCCCCGAGCTCGTTGAGGACGTCCTCAAGCTCTCCTATGGCAGCCCTGATGCTGCTGTGAGCTTCTTTCGTTGGGCCGGGTTTTTCACAAACCCTCAGTTTATGCCTGGAATTTGATGGTTGATTTGCTAGGTAAGAATGAGCTATTTGACCAAATGTGGGATGCCATTCGGTCTTTGAAGAAAGAAGGGTTGGTCTCCCTTGCTACATTTGTTTCTGTGTTTGGAAGCTATTGTGTTGCGGGTAAGTTTGATGATGCTGTTATGACTTTTGAGGTGATGGAGAAGTACGGAATTGAACCAGATGTGGTTGCTCTGAATTCCTTGTTGAGTGCATTTTGTCAGGAAAAGGATCAAACCCAAAGGGCATACAATTTCTTGGACAAAATCAAGGCGAAGATTTCCCCAATGCGGATACTTATGCGATTTTGTTAGAAAGTTGGGAGAAGGAAGGCAATGTCGCCAAGGCCAAGACAACGTTTGGAGAGATGGTGCTTCGTGTTGGCTGGGGTACAGAGAATATGGCTGCTTACAACGCCTTCTTGCTTACTCTTGTTCATGGATCACAAGTTGAAGAGGCTGTGAAGTTTCTCCAAGTTATGAAAGGAAAAGGCTGCTTACCAGGTTTGAAATTTTTTCTAATGCTTTTGATATTCTTCTCAAGAAGAATGATTCTACCCATGCTGTACCCTTGTGGGATGCGATGCTTGGAAGTGGCGTAGTGCCCAATTTAATCACGTACAATGCAATGATTGGCCTGCTTTGCAACAACAACGATATTGACAATGCCTTCCACTTCCTTGACAAGATGCCGCTTTATGGAGTTTTCCCTGATTCTCTAACGTATAACGTTATATTCGAATGTCTGGTAAACAACAAGAAAGTTCGTAAGGTGGCCAGCTTTTTCAAAGAGATGACGAAGAATGAATTCCCCCAACACCTGCTAATTGTGCTGCAGCAATTGAAATGCTGTTCGACAGGGATGATCCAGAGACAGCGGTTGAGATTTGGAAGTATATGCTCGATAATCAACTCATGCCTTTTGATGAGAGTGCGAATATGCTGCTCATGGGTCTTTGCAGATTGGGCCGTTTCTCAGAGTTGAAGAGGTTTGCCTATGACATGCTGGATTTGAGAATTATCATCCATGAATCCACAATGAAGAAATTGCGAAATGCCTTCTACAAAGAAGGCCGAAGTGTTAGAGACACGTATGACAGTCTTGAAAGAAAGTGGAAAGCTGCATATACTTTGTGATACCCCATTTTTCTCCACCTTCTTCTTGAATAGGAACATAGCATTTATGTAGCTCCTCCATATTTAATGCAGTTGCTATTGTACATAGCAAAGCGTTGAATGTGAGGCGCTTTTCTTTCACTTCCTAAAACTACGTTCCTCATACTTTGTCGGTTATCACCTCTTTTCCCTGCTTTAGATCACATTAGTGAATGTTACGATGTTATACATATTCATAGCTTTTACCTTCTCCTTTGAGTCGCCATTTTTGCTTTCATATCCACTTCCTTATTCACAGATATATCCTTGTCTTTTTCTTGCTTCCTCTGTTGAAGCATGTATGATACATTTGGTACATCTTGTTAGTTCATTGGGTTATTCTGTGGTGAACAAATATGAGGTGCTGTACATTTTTGCACGTCTCTTTCTCGTCTCAGTGCTGGTTATTACTCCTGCACTCAATGGCCTCGATATTATACGACAGGATAAATATGGGAGACCCTGGCAGTTGTTCTTCATTGTCTTGCTCTATTCTGCTCCATTTTCATATCTTTGCAGTTGACAGATTCCTGTTTTCATAATATCTAAATTCTTGCAAAGTTATTCTTCATTCTGTTATGGGTGTCTGGTCATTTCTTAATCATTCTTGTTTCATCTCTACATCAACCTCCTTGCTCTTGATTGAATATGTGGACAGTTATGATTATTTTTGTCTTGGGGGCCATGGTATTGCTTGACTTGGAGGTCTTGATTCGCATTCCAGAATCAACCTTCGTGTGGTGCAGGTGGTAGGATGCATGTTTCAAGTCCTGCAAGACACTGTAAATTGGAAGCCACTATCCCAGTTACTCCTTTTCAGAAAACAGTTCCAGCTCATTCAGCTACTTGGAATCAGTTGAATGTGGAGACTTCATTACCTTGGTAGGAGATATCTTTTAAATGTGGAGCATTCAAATAATTGCAAGACAGCAATTACTGAAATCTCTGTAAGTGGGTCTCGACCATTGAGAGTCAGATTTCTCGTCTTTCAGTGGCCCAGAAGATAGAAGAAATAAAGTCACGAGTCGAAATCTGATGCTGCAGATGGGATAGTTGATGTTGTGGTAACAGCAGAAACTCAGTCTGAGTTGCAGGACATCATCTTCTTGTATTGGAAGCTTTAATTCATGAATGGAAGGATTTTGCTCTCTCAGTCTCTATCTATAAGGCAAGATGCACTATCTGTAAACCATAATCCACTGGACAGATAGTCGTCTATGGTCTCATGTCACTAACACTCGATGTGTTTCTTATGGCCTGTATAAAAGAGACACTGCGGACACCTCAAGCCTTTTGGCAACAGGCTTACTGTTTGCAGGACATCTCTCTTCCTTTTGTCGGAGATCTCACACTCAACCAGTCTGAAGAGATGTGCTGTAGTGATTAGATGATCATAGGCCTCCTTTCCTTTGAGAGTCCTAGGAATGATGTGCCCAAAGACCTAATTGTGAGGACTCCCTTGCCACTCAGATGCCCAAGGCTCTTAATCTGGCTTTCCTGATTCAACTGCTTCCTGGAGGGGATGCAAGAGAAAAAGGGAGGAGGGATCCTATAAAAGCTTTGAGGATGCTTCAGTACAGCCAGCAGGTGCATTGTGAAAGGTTGAGTCAGCTTATCAGTTCCTTGTTCTTATCTATTATTTCTTGTATTTGACATTTTCCCCTCTTTTGTCTTCATGGGGTGCAAGGTTCAATTAGGGATGTCAGCTAGCTTGTACAGCTTATATGTGAAATGATAAGTTATGTCGGTGGTGTGCATAAGAAAGAATGAAGGGTTTGGATTGCTAGTCTTGTTGTTGCACAGGAACCAAATTGATGGAGATCTCGGCTCGCTACTCACCCCTGTCCTCACCAAATGGGGATTTAATCAGCCCCAAATCAGCTAAAATGGGTGAAGTTTGTTGAAGAAATCCAAGAATGAGATGTTGCTCAACCCAAGCATAAACTAGCCAAAATTGCAAGCTTGATTATTCAAGCTTAGGCAAGCATTTGGAACCCCGAATCCACTTTTTGGAAGGCCTCAATATGTTCACTAATCAAGCATGAAGGAGCCTTTGGAGAAGAATCGGAGACAATAAGGAGAGAGGTTAACTATCCAAGTCAGCCATTTTTCCCAGCTAGACGATGTTCGGGTCATATCTTTTGATCACAACTCCAATGTCAACCTATGATATGTGGTTGGAAAGCTGACTTCCTAAGCTTTCTAATCATACTTGAAACAACAGATTTGGAGCTGGGAATCGCAAGTTATTGAAGTTGGACTAGAATATGTGAAATAGGCAGCAGCTACGGCGCTACAAGAGTCCACTTCAAAGCTTGATCAGTTAATCATGGAATGGAGTTTGATCCCCAAATTTTGCAGAGGTGATCCTTAAGATGTCTAGTTTCATTCGAAAGTATAGTCATCTTGAGATTAGGCGGAGAAAATAATTGAAGAGGCACTTAGTCAAAGTCAGCAGTTAAGCAAGGTTTCGTTGAGTATTTCTTGCATAACTTTTTATCCACAACGACTTTGTCAATGGTCAGCATAGATGGAAAGCTCTTTCAACAAGCTTTCCAAACATACCTTTTGCGTTGCATTTGGAGTTGTGTAGGAAAAGTTATGATCATTTGAAGTAGGACCATCTGCAGGGAAAGCAATTGACGGCAACGTGTGGCTGTCCTTTTCACGTTTGCACCTTGCTTTTTGTCTTGCTGCTTTTGTGTCCCCTCCCTTTGTTTTGGCTGTGAAACACAGCACTAGGATGATTTTGTGGGCCTTTGAGCCCCTGGATCAAATGCATAACCCTAGACACTCCCCATGCTATAAATATGTAAGGTTGCTTTGCAAAAAACAGTTTTGAGATTATGATTAATGAGAATGAAAGTAGAGTTTTAGCTCCTTTCCCTTGAAACCTCTATGCTTAGCTTAGTTTTAGCCAAACTAAGTGGTGCTCAAGTGAGTCTTAGTCTATTTATGGTGGTGTGGCATATCTCTAAATTAGATTAAGAGCCCTAAGATTCCCAAGGTGGTGTGACTTATCCTCAGTAATCTTAGTCATCCTTGCTTATCTTTAATCTTGGCTCATTTAGAGTGGTGATTAAAGATGGCTTAATTCCTTCCCTTGGGTGTTGTTGCCATATCCCTTGAGGAGTGTTTGAGGAGCACAGGAATCTGTCCAAAATGAGATCCTTGCCTTGGTATGATTTTTTCCTATCCCCTCTTTGCTTTTTGTTTATTTAGCTTACCCGGCTTTAGCCTATCTTCCAATCACCCCCTCTTTTCACTCCATTATATCCCCTACAAAGCTTCCCCCTCATCTTCATTCTTCATCCTGGTTTTCCCTCTCAAACCTCAGGCCCTCACTCGTCCCCCACTTTTCCCCTCCACTCAAACAGCCGCCCTAGTGTAACAGAACTTCCCTAGCGGTTTAGATGACTTTTTGAACTCCCATCTTGGTTTCCTCCCAATTCTTCCCCTCTCAAATTGCAACCAAGCTACTGCCTTCCCACCAAATTTTGAGACCCCCACCTTTCTCCACTTTCCTTCACCTCAGATCTCCCCAAACGGCTCTACCTGGTTTCAACCAAAGTTTGCAGTTTTGCCTTCTTTTCTTAGGTTTCTATCCACCCTCCCCTTGAGGCTCCTAGGTCCATAACAAATAAACCATTGTATCTTTGAGAACAAAGTATTATTCTATTAAGAATTAAAGTTCTTCTTGATAGTGTGCACTTGGATGTTGAAGTGAATTGTTCCATTGTGAGCTACCTTTATGTTTTTAGGTGCTTGGGATCAGAATAGTACATGTCACATGATATCATGGGCTTGATGTTTTGTCTCCCTGTTGTACATGAATCGGATTATACTCTTTTGATATCCTAATTGGACCTATTTAAGTTTTTGCTCTTGTGCTGGTAAATATAACTAGTAGGTTCATGTGTCTAGCTCAAATTATTGCTTATGCCACCTAAGAGAAGTACTATAAATGATTATAACTAAATTTGTTTTATCACAGTTGATCTTTTACACATCTTTCTCAAGGAGGCTTTCTCTCTAACCTAAGAAGTACAGACACCAATACGTGACACGGACACCACTTTGACACGTGGTTTTTTAACAAAAACATGATATGACAAGTCTAGTGGACATGTAGCGATTAGAATATGTGTGTGTGTGTGTTCTATTACCTGTATTTTATATCTTTTTTATCTTTTTAGCCTTGAAGAGGCCGTGATTGGATGAGAACAAAACCCAATTTCTTTGCTCTATCTATATGTTCGATATCTGTTTGAGAGTGTCCAAAGATTGTTTGAGAGTGTCGGTATCTGATAATTGGTGGACATAGATACGTGAAGTTGTGGACAGTTTCAGTGCTTAGTAGCTAACAACCTTTACTTTCTTTTCATTACTCATTTCATCTACATTGATTGTTGAGGGTAGTTCTTGAACTCTCTGAGAACATTGTTTCTCTCCCTTCTTATGTACAGGCTTGAAGGTACTGGCGGCCTCCTGGCATTTGGGGGCGAATTATATTGGTTAGTTCAGCAGTGTTAGCTTGTTTCACACCGGTAAACTAGTCGTAATGTGTGAACAGCCTCACATGCTCGGTCTCACTTGGTGCCAATATTATTCGACTTTGTTGCACCTTTGTGATTTTTGCTCTATACTTATTTTGTCTCTGATTTTGATTGCTTATAGTCATTTTATTGGGGGGAGGAGGTTTGATGTTTTCTGTGCTGTAACCATTGACTTATGCAATCTAGATATATGAACTTCTTAGCTTTTTATACTTGTTTAGACAACCTCATCTGAGAAAGATCATTAGCATCTCAACCTCATTCATTTACTTGCAGACGAGATAGACGTGAACAAAGATCCCAATGATTTGACCAAGGGAAGAGGCTGGTGGAGGCAACAGCATGGGATTTGGCCTTGGAGCAAGTTATTTGTGTCGTTGATGGTCTTGGGTTGTTTGTGGCTTAGGTGATGCTAATGAGAAAATTGTGTCTATCATGCTTCTTCAATGTTCCCTTATATAATGCGATGCTCCTTCCACAACATTTCCTCATTTAGTAGAGGAGGATACTCTTTACTCCAATTCTACAACTTTCATGCTTATAAGAGAAGAAGAGCAACAAGGTTAGCATCCGGCGTCAAGGTATAGTGGTGTAGTATGGGTTGTAATCAACTTACTCGTAGAAGTGAATGATGTGGGGCTCTTGTCCATTCGAATCCAAATCCTTACCTCAAGACTCCTACCTATGTGGGATGGGGGCTAGGTGTGTGATGTAGCGGCTTTATGCATAATTTACTTAAAAAGGTTTTTTGAGGTCTGGGTAGTTAGTGGATTTGGTGTATAAAGATATTAATGAAATTATTGATTGTAGGATGATATAAAGAGGAGATAAGGAAATTGTAGGGATTAGTATATAGGTATACTTGACAACACAAGAATAAAACTCATTAGAACTCACACCCGTCCTTCCCCCAGATTGAGTTTGGGAGGGTGTTTGGCTGAGAGTTGTATGGGGAAAAAAAGAGGTGTTTGGAGGGGATTGGCTGGTTAACAACTAAATTGGTGTTTGGTAAACAGTTGTTGAGAGCTGGTTGGTCCAAAACAACTCTTTCTCAAACAATTCTTCTCATTAGTCCCGTTAGCTTTTTGGGAAGAGTTGTATGTAAAAATGACACATTTCCTTAAAAGTTTGGAGAAATTACACGATATGACACACTTCTTGATATGATTTTTTATTTAAATTGAATATATTATATTAGGTAGATAATGAACATAAATTTTGTAAAAATGGTAAGAAAACAAAGTTTTAGCAAAGAAGATAATTGTCATACATAACATAAATATAATTATGTTTGAAAAGGAAATAAAATGATCAATAAAATATAAATATATATATTTAAAAGACAACTTGTAAATAAGGGCATAAATAAAATTTTACCAAACATCATTTCCTCAAATAGCTATTTTTACCAAATACCTTTGTAAGAAACAACTAATTCAAACAGCTAATATAAACAACTAATTTAAACAGCAGTTGATATTGATATAAACAGGTGTTTGACAAACAGGCCTATGTGTTTATACATTTTCTTTCAATACAACAAGTCATATTCTAAATGTACTTTGAAAATTGTGCAACTAATGTGCTTGTATATTATGCAAGTAAGATGATGGTATGCTTGCACATAGGCATTTGAGCTTAGTGTAAATGACCAAGATTGTGTTTCATACCCTTAAGGCATTGTTATTCTAAAAGTTCTGCACAATATAGTCATCAAATCCTCGTTTCCTGGTTATGATAAAGCTCGGCGATTTCCTAAGTTTTATAAGTTACACCTTCCATTTTCGTGGGTATCTTTGAAGGCAACCTCAAACAGTTTATTTGAGCAGGTATAATTAGATAAACCAATCATTTAGCAAGGGTTGTGAATTAGAGGTCTACTTGTTTTTACTTCAAGATTGACCTCCCTCTGTGAAGCACAAGTTACAGTCTAGTGAATTGACTTACATAGCTTTAAACCAAGGTTGCATTGATATGCTTTCAAAGCTAAGGGTTTTATAAAGGTTGAAGCTAGCTCTTGGCAAAATGCTGTGTGTTCCTTGAATTTAAGGTGCAGGTAATTCAAACCCAACTTAATGATCTTAGTTCTTTACATGTTTGCTTTGAATTGCAGGTTTTATGAGCTGGTTAGGATAAATAAGCATCTCTGCATTGTGCACTATGATTTATCTTTTACACGACAAAGATTATGTTATTCAAATCGTATTGATGTTATGTCTTACATTGATCTTGTGATTCTTAAACTTAAGAAATGGTTTGACACTGGATAGGAGGTTAGATGTATTGAAAGAACTGATATTTGAGGTGTGAATGTAGTTGTCATATGGGGAACAGACTGATTTGACACTGGATAGGTTCTGTCTGTTGACCAATGCGAAGTTGTGTTTCCTTGTGTTGTAGGTTCAACCGCCATGGTGTATCTTCATTTGTGCACAGACTGATGCCCATGGCTTTAGGATGTATATTTGAAGAATGAAGTTCTTATCCAAATAAAATTATATAATATGCTGACCTGTGAATTTCAACTGGAACTGTAGATAAGAGAATGGGGCTCTGGCAACAAATTTTTCACATGGTAGATCATGCAATTTTTGAGTTTGATCATAATAAATGATCCAAAATATCACATCTTCACCTATGTATGTCTGATGCTAAAATTCTGGGTTACTATCCAGTATGTTACATGAATGTTTTCTGTAATAGTCTGAAAGTTTATTGACTTGTTTGGTCAAATAAGCCTCTGTGGTAAAGGAATGCTTGAAGTTATGAAAGATTTTCATGGGTTAGAACTGAATCCAGAAAGTGTGGTACTTTCTCAGCTGTAATCTTGACCCCGAAGGGCATATGTATCTATGAAGCTCTTATCCTGATCTAAGGGGAATTTATCAAGGACTCGTTGATGTGATCTGTAATTCTCTCATGAGAATGTTGAATCTTCTAGGTAAGCTTGTGAACGGAGTGCATACGTGCTCTTGTTCTTGGACCTTACCTTTCTAATCAGCAAAGCTTGTTATAAGTCCTATAAGCAAGGTCAGAGTGCTCTTTTCTAGACAATGTTGTACTTTCCTCTACAAATTTCTGTGAGTCTTGTGTTTTTCCCGAATTGCCATAGTAGAGGATGCAAGACTAAAAGTTGATCGGATTTTGTTGTCTTTTATCTGCTATGCTTGTCACGAATAAACAGTGAAGGGAAAGGTAATTACAAATATCAGGACAGAGAGTTATGAGAATAAGCGAAGGCCAGATCTCACATATGTTCAGATTAAGGAGCTTTCTGTTTTCATCCTTTCTTTTTCATCTAATATCCCAAGTAATTCGGCTGTAACTCATTTCTCTCCAGCTGTTTACAAATCCTTGTCAATGTAAGCTGTAACAGCTAATGCTGTTGGTGAAGATCCTCTTGACATTTGCTGACTGCTTCTTCGCTAATATTGTCGCTTTATGCGCAGCAAAAATCCTTTCCCATTGATTATCTTTTCTACAAGCGTATGTGCTCCAGTTTGTAGCGAAGAAGTTTCGTTGATGTTGAAGCTGCATATTTGCTTATCTCCTGGCGTTATGTTTATGAAGTGCTCGGTCAGGCTTCTTTCCATCTTGTAATGCTTTCCTCCCAACCCCCCAAAAAAAAAGAAAAAATAAAAAAATATGTGGGTTTTCCAGTAGTTTTCCCCTCTTCATGCTGACCAGCAAATTGAACACCCTATATTGATTTACAATTGCCTCACTGGCCTTAATTTCAAACCTAGAATAGGACATCCACCATCAGAGTTCATTACAAGTTTTGAAAGTCAACAGTGAATTACACAACCAGAAGAGAAAATATTGTTTTATTGTCGGTTCAATGGGCTCCTACATAGATTGGGACTGGGACTCTATGAGAGGTTTGAATGGTAGAGAGTTTACTGCAGGCAAGGCAAGTGAGGCAAAGACTCTGTTATCAAATAAATTAGGTTTTCTTTTGTAAAACTTCACAATATTTTGAAAACTTTTTATTTTTTGATAGGTTCAGCAGGTTGGGGTCCAGAGGATCAAAATCTCTGTTTGAGCCCTACCCTTGCTGAAGCCGGGTCCTCAGAATTTGATGGTCGGGTGGGTCAACGGTGAAAAATGACTACTCTAACCCTCACATTTGGAGGTCGGATTGGACTGGGTCTCGAATCCTATGATCATCTCCTGTATAAACCTAGCATAAGCACGTTATTTTTGCAATGTAGACAGTTATGACTCTGAACATTTAGCCTGTCATGGCCTTATTATGCTTTAGTTTAAAGAACTTTCATGGGTTTTATAAGCAATAGTGGTGCGCTAGAAAGCTTGATCTGATTACTTAGGGACTAGAAAGCTCCCTTTTTTAAATTTTTTGTTTTTTTTTTTTGTGCATATTGATTGGCTTGTGTTGAAAGCTACATAACCAATGCTATAATCAATGGTGGGACGGTATTGCATAGTTTCTTGAGTTGGTGTTCTGTCTTCCAGCATAGGACAACCTCCTTGGTTGTTACATTCATGGATGACAGGGGTTCTGTATTTTATGTGCTCCATTGTTGAAGCTGTTCCCTTGGAAAGAGCTCGTGACCCTAATTTTGGAAAATTTAGATCAGAAGCAGTGGGTGGAGAAGGAAGACAAGCATTATGATTTCTGTTCATCACAAGAAAAGGGAAATTCTTCTGGTTATACTACCTACCTGGAGATTGTAAGACATTGAGCGAGAGAAACTGCTTCTTCAGCGCAGCCTACTACTGTAACAGTCTGTTACAGTAGTCGTTATTAATATGAATTTGGTACACTTTGATTCCCTTTGTCTGGAACAAAGAGGAATAAATACTTGTCTTTGTCTGGAAAACCTTACTATTATGTTTTCATTTGTTCTCAGTCGGATGCATCATGATGAATGTTGATTGTCTTGTGCTTGTTCAATTGCATCTGTTGCTTTAGAGGTGACATCTACTTATAATATCAATTAGCTTAATTAGTAAATTCCATATAGTATATTTGGGTAGCTGGCTGTTGTATATTTGTTAGGTAGCTGTTTTTATTATATGCTATTAGAGTAGCTGTTTATTGTATATGGATTTTATAATATTGCACGTTATCCTTTTATGACTGTTTTCCAAGTAATTTGAAATGTTTTAAAATAAATGATTTTCTATGTTAGATAACTATTATCCATTATGTTTTTTCTTCGCCTGGTACAGAACTTTGGAAGTAAAGTTATAAATATCGTATTGCCCATTGTATTGTTTTGTAACTAGAACGAGAGTTACCAGATGCATATACCGTTATATTGAATTTGAACAGTTTAATTATGGTTGAAGTGGAACCATAGTGAAGGTAGGTGGCGCTAACAAAAACTTGTTGATCAATCCGGATAATTGGATATTCGCACGAAGCAGTGTACTCGCACTTTGTTTGGATTACTAATTCGGACCCCCAAACCTGATCTTAAGTGTTAGCCTGAACTTGAATGTCCATTTTTCGAACTCGATATCCTCATGTCCAAATTTGTGATTTAGATTTTGAATATTATGTATGATCGTAAGATTGAACTTGATTTTCTGACCAAAATTTAAAAACTTTGGATTAGATTGTCTTATGGTTCGAATTTGGTGGTCTATATTCTTCCAAACCAAATTGTCATATAGGAACTTAAGCTTCTCCTCGAATAAATTTGGATAATTAGATGAGACGGATTTTTATCGATGTTAAAAGCACACATGAAATTGTATGTAAAATTAAATAATACTTTCGTACTCTAGCGAACGTCAAATAATGGCTTCCAATGGTTGATATCGGTTTGCCTATTTAAGTGAGTCTAGTAAAAATACTTGAAATATAAAACATACATCATTTCCATGAAACAACTTTGTGGAAGCTTCTTTTGATTTTTCCTTTAAATTATTTTTTAGGCGGAGTCTTGTAACCATTTTTTAAAATGCCTTCCTTCACCATAACTAAAAGAAGAGGTGATTAAAGCAGATACATACACCTTCTACTACAAACCTTATCCATCAGTAAATATTCCTATTTCCAAATATTATTAAATAAACGCCTAAAAAGTCATCTCCCTCCTCTCATACCTCAAATAACTTTCCCTCCAGGAAAGGAAGATACCAAAACCTTCCCCTCCTCTCTCTCTCTCTCTCTACCATCCCAAACACATAAATCACTCAAAACCACCACCAGAAGGGGGTTGATGCCTAATGCTGTCACTCCCACTCTCTCTCGTCCTCGATGTCAAAGACAGTGATCGGCCCCGAGCGCCACACCCACCCCCTCATATGGTGCATAGCCATCATCTGCACGTTCCTCACCGTCATCGTCATCTTCGTGGGCCTCGTGGTCTTCATAGGCTACCTAGCCATCAAGCCCAAAGTCCCCTACGTCAGCGTCACCCAGGCCCACCTACACCGCTTCGACACTAGCCAGGGCGGCCTCCTCAGCGTGGGCCTCACCGTCACCTTCGAGGCCCGAAACGACAACGCCAAGGCCCACGCCAGCTTCTCCGACTTCCGGTACAAGCTCAGCTTCAACGGCATCCACGTCGCCACACTCCGGAACTTGGACTTCGGCGTGGGCCCCAACGCCAGCATGGCCTTCCCCTTCGTGGTGGAGGCCGATTCTATACCGTTGGATCCGTATCTGACGGCGGAGGTGGATTCGTCATTGAAGGAGAACAGGATAAGCTTTGTTCTCAAGGGGCATACCAGGACTAGGTGGAGGGTTGGGCCGTTGGGGTCGGTTAAGTTCTGGTGTCATCTTGCCTGTGATCTTCGATTCCAGGTTGATGGCACTTCCATTGACTCTCACTGTACCTCCAAATCCAAATAAATGTTTTTTTTTTAAAATTTATTTTAGGATATATATGTATAAATTATGGGAATTTAGGTTGGTTTATTAATCATTTTGGATCATACTTCTGTCCAACATTTGTTATTTAAGCAATATATATATATATATATTATTCTTTTCAAATTTTAAGTTATATTGTTGTCTACTTTTTGTACTGTTTTAATTAGTTATTTTGTATCAACTTTAAGAAACAACTTGCAACAGTATCTTGGTGTAGCATAACATGAGGAAATAAATATGTAATGCAATATGTAATGGATAGGGTCAACTAGGTTAGTTTGTCCCTAACATAACCCTCTCTAACGAATTTCATGCAGATCAACACTTACCTTTATACTCGATCCAATTTTGTAAGGTATTTTTGGGTTATTTATTTAAATCTGACTCTTGTATGACTTTATAAACAAGTGCAACGTGTATGATAAGAATATAGAGAGGAAACTTGGTTTAATTCTAAGAGATGAAGTATAATATGTTTTACTATTTTAAAAAGTTAATTTGAATACCAAAAGACTGAAACAGTTGAATAAAAATAACGTAAATAATTGGAGTTAATATACATATTGTATTTTTCTTTTGGAGTGCTTTAAATTTTATATGCATTAGCTAATTTTTGTAGGTGTTTTTTTATAAAAATCGTGAACTATTTGTACAAAAAACATTTTCCATAGCTAGCAATAAAGGGCATGGAATGCTTGTGTCTTTAGATGTAGCTGCACTTTGATCATAGACCAGTGGATTGGATGCATCACCCACATGAGGAAAAAAAGTCAGTATAAGTAGAAAGTTTGTGATGAACTTACTAATCATAGAATGATTAGACTCAGCATCAATATCCATTAACTCAATTTCCAATGAAGGTATGGTCTAGTGGTCAAGATTGAGATCCCGAATACATTAGATTTTACGTTCGATTTCTCATTTCTCTATTATATTGTACTGCCCTTTGTGTCTCTTTTGTACCAAAAAAATTACTCAATTTCCTAATAATAGGAACAAAGATTAATCAAAGCAATAATTATTTTGAAATTATAGGACTATTGTTTGTGAAAAATAGATTGTGATAAGAGGAGAGACTCACATCACATTCCTAAGCTATATATCTAGATCCATAGACCCATTAATATGATACAATTAAAATTTAATTTTTTTACATAAAAGAAGATCATAATAGAATAAATAAAAAAAATAAAATTTATATATAATATTTTGAGTTTATGAATTCAGTCTCTTATATAGTTTGCAAACACCACGTGAGTGCTGGTTAGTGGACTTCCATCCTTTTCATTGGAATTTGAACGAGACAATTTTGTGCATAAGAGTTCAGCTAAGTTGTGAATCTAGGCTTTAAACCTCCGCTAACTCCAAATTCTTATATGCGCCTAGGACCTTATACTCACGGATCCCACATCATTTATTAAGATTTAAAACAAAAGGAAAAATTGCCAGTCAGTAATTTATTTTATTGTAATTGAATTGAATGACAACAATATTTTTGACACACGTTCAAATTTGTAATGGCAACGGTCTATCATCTATTTTTTAATTAATTTCCTTTTATCTCATGATAAATTTCAATTTATATTTAAAAAATTATTAGATTATTTGCAGATTGAAGGTGAGAATGTTCAATAAGATTTAATTGCAATCATTTTTTTGTCACTTTTTGTCGAAACCACCAATAATCATCGTGTGAATGTTTTATTTTAATTGTTCCTAGATCAATATTAACTTGTTCAATAGGTCATACGTATTTGTTCACGAGTTATGTGATAATTGTTCACTAGTAATTATTATCCGGACAATGTGAAATTATGTGCCCCAAATTAATCAAATACTAATATTCTTAGTGAATAATTTATTATACCCGGCAATTGGGTCATTCGAATTGGTTTCAATTGGGGTTAGTTAGGCTTGGGTTGTGTTCGAGGCCATTACGATTCACTTGAGTTTAAGTCGTGTCGGGTTCGGGTTCGTAACTCGGGTCACTTGGTTCAACAAGCTTGTCTTAAAGAGACAAAACACCTTGGTGAAAAATATTCGGGTCGACTTCGGTTTGGGTCATCTCAATTTAACTTTTTAAGTGTCGAGTCGGGTTCGATTCGGTTGGGGTTTGGGGTTATCGGTTTGGGTTGGGTCACTTTTGTCAGGTCTACAATTATTCATCCGCTCCGAATGAATAAATATATATTTCATTGAGCAAATTAACCTTTTACAATGAATAAAATGTATCATCACGAGTAAACAATTAAGAATATTTAAATGAACAAATTGTAGGCTAAATATGAACAAATTGTCGGTTTTTATGAATAAATAAACACTATCTTCTTTGGTTGGTCTTTCTCATGAAGTTTCTTCCTTTACAAAGGATGGATTGCTTTTAACAACAACATTTGCTCCTCACCATAATCTTCCTCAATTGCATATGCTTCCTTATTGGCAATTTCAATTTGAGGAGGTTCCCGATATGAGTTTGAGGTTCCCCGTATACTACAACTAAACAATTAATTATTATTGTCATGAATAATTATCTATTATATTTATGAAAAAAACAATCCAAAATAATGAGCAAAAAGTTTGTTTACAATGAATAATTCAACATAAGATAGCAAACAATCAAAATTACATGGTTGAACATTGTACCTATTAAACCTCATTTTTATGAGTTTTTAAGGCATTATTTAACCTAATTCCGTGATGATTTCAATGATATTTATTCAGTTTTAGGTTGGATTTTGCTCATTTTCTCTTTATTGTCACCTAAGCTCGTAAATCTCTTTATTACAGGTTTTTGGGCTTAAATTAGAGAGATTCGAGACAAATTTAATGAAAAGAGATGAAAAGGAGAGTCCGGGCCTAAAAGAGGCAAGAAAGAAGCCTAAAACTCATCAAGTGAAGTTACATGGCTAGTTGTGCAAAGCTGCACTGCTGTGCGGATCATCGAGCGAAGGGCTCGAAATCAAGGAAGGTCGCATGCCACCCGTGCACACCTTGCACGGCCGTGCGAGAAGTTATGAAAGTTGAAGTCGCGCATGGCCTACCGTGCAGTATTTGCACGGTCGTGCGAAAATCTTGCACGGTCGTGCGACATCTGTTTCGGCGACTTTATAAGCTATTTTTGTTTAGTTTTTTTTTGCAGTTCTTTTCTCCATCAGGTTTTAGGGTTTATAGGATAGTTTCCAACAGTCAAATCCCTTTAGATTGAAGTTTAAGATTTTCAATTTTTGAAGATTAATTTAAATTCAAGCATTCGGGTTTCTATTGGGCAATTATTAATTCTCTCTCTTTATGTTCGTTCTTTGTGATTTCTCTATAGTCTTCATGCTTGTATTCATTGAATCTTGTCAATTATTTGGTATCATGTTTAGGGGCTAATTTCTCTACTTAGGTTGGGATTGATCCCTATTATGCCTTGATAATCATGAATTGAGTACCAATTGAATTGCTCTATGCTTGTTAGGTTAGAATTCACTTCTCTCATCACTTTTTCGTTGATTGCCTCGAAAGAGGACTCATATGCTTTTATTCAGGTTTCGTGAACATCGAGAGATGAAAACTCACCAAGAATGACGTTGTAAACAATTAGAATTTTGACATGAAAATAATTAAGGTTTTAATCGGGAGTTGTGAGATGCATTCTTTGTGATTTTTCTCTTTATTAATCCCATGAAAATAAGCGATTAGATTGTGCAAGATTAGTCTTTGACCTTCGAAAGTAGGTGAAGATAGGTTTAATTGGTGTCTCCCCTTCTAAAGCTGTTAGTATAGGCAAATCTCAAGCGGTATTTGATTTTGATTTCAAGCATACTAGTGTGATTAATCCCAATCTAAGGCTTGTCATTCATTGATTTCTCGTATTTATTTTGTTATTAGTTGAATCCATAAACCAAATCATTGCCGAACGAAGTTTTACCTAGATTAGAGTTTTTAGGTGGATCTAGTACTTGAAAGCGAGTTCCTCATGGACACGACCCGTACTCGCCGATTCTTAGCTACGGTTATACCGTGCGCTTGCGGTATTTTTCCTAACATTAACATAGGAAAATGAACAGATATTCTAGAACCAAAATCTTGATAAACAAAATACTTTAAAACAATGAAAAAAAAGTATCTATTAATGAACAATACAAGATAAAAGAGTGAACAACTAAAATTTCATGGTTAAATATTTTATTTTAACCTTGGAAAATGAGCAGATATATCATAACCAAAATTTTGATGAACAAAATACTATAAAACAATGAATAAAAAGTATCAAATGATGAATAGTACAACTATTATTGCTAAACAAATTATCTATATATACATGAATCTTTAACCTACACTCCATACTAGCATACATGCCAAATATTACGGAAATTAACCAACGTTGATGAAAAACACCATACAATGTATTTTATGCATGTAAATAAACTAAAGTTGAAATATACTTCACCACGCAAGAGATTATATCTTTTTTCCTAATGTAGCATATTGTTTGCGCTTTACTTCGTTCCTCCATCGCTAATTACCACCAAATTTTGAAAGAGGATTGACGGTTTTAGCTAAATATTGGATGAAGATTGACGGTTTTTGCTAAAAAGATGAAATACACAACTCGACGACGTGAACGAGAGAGAAGAGTCTAATGGCCAGAATTCAGGCAACCATTGAGGAAAATCGCGAGGGAGGGAGATGAACAGACTGAAGTGAGAGAAAGAGAGGCGGAGAACTAATTTTGGAAAGAAAGTGAGAGAAAATTCTAACGATACTCATATTTAAATAGTTAATTTTTTACCCGCTTATTTTTTACTGACGACAGTCTTCTTTTTGTCAATGCAAATTTACAGGAATGCTCACATGTAGCTGAAATTATCAGCTTGTGTGAGAGAGCTTCGGGCCGGTAAGTCAATTCGACAAACCGAATGTGGTGTTCAAGCACGAATGTCAATGCAAACATGAAAGAGCATATACTACGTACCCTAAGGATAAAGGAGGTGGATTAGTATGAAAAATACCTTGGACTACCCACAATCACAGGAAAGTCCAAGAAGGCGGTCTTCAACTATCTCAAATAGCGTGTTTGGAAGAAACTACAAGGATGGAAGGAAAGGCTATTATCCATGTCCGGAAAGGATATTCTAGCGTAATCAATTCCAACGTTTATGCTAAGCATCTTTTGGCTACCTGATGGACTCCTTGATGACGTCTAATCATTAATAGCCTAGTTTTGGTGGGGAGGCTCAAATGGCGAAAGATCAACGCATTGGAAATCTTGGGAACAATTATGCCTTCTAAGAGCATGGGTGGAATGATCTTCCGCGATCTCCAAACTTTTAACACAACACTCCTCGCTAAACAAATATGGCGACTGCGAGGAGAGGAAAATACGCTCGTCCACAGAATCTTCAAGGCAAGATACTTCCCTAAATCTTAAGTTATCGTGGCATTGAGGGAATGAGACTCGAGTTACACCCGGAGATCACTATGGGGAGCGAAATCGTTGTTAATCGAAGGGTTGCCTTGGAAGGTGGGTAATGACAAAGTGATACGTGTATGGGAGGATGCTTGGCTGCCTCCAAGCTCGGATTTACCAACTCCCGACCATTGTGCAACCCTGGATCGAATTTGCTGGTAGCCGACCTCATCAATTAGGATAAAGCAAATGGAACACGAACCGGATCAGGAGAACCTTTATGAAGAAGACGCGGAACCGAACTCAACTTGCCCTCGAGCCATCGGCTGCCCCGAGACTCAAGGTACTGCTGGGTGTATAAGGATGGAGTGTTCACTATTAAATCCGCCTATTGGCTAGGCAGATTTGGTCATGTTATGGCCTGGTTCGATCGAGAAAATGCGAACGAACGGACTCGGCGGCATCATCTATGGAGCTTAAATTCCTTGCTAGAGCTGAAACACTTTACATGGAGGATTTCTGGGAAATCCTAGGAGTAAATTATGAGTTGAAGCGTCGTCATATTAGAGATGATGATAAATGCCTAGTTTACAATCGAGTCATCGGAAACTATTTTCCATGCATTTTTCGACTCGTGACATGCTTAGGAAAGTTTGGGAAGGTTATGGTTTCATGCAAGTGGTGATAGAGGCCCTCGATCGACCATGAAGGAGCGCTTTCTTTGGCTGATGGATACGATGAGACGATGATAGTATTAGCACCATACTAGCAATTGCTTGGGCCATGTGGATGGCGAAGAATGATGTGGTGTTACAAAACGGGTTGCCAAACAGGTTGGTAATGGTGCAAGGTTTTATTAGGATGGAGAAGGAGTCGAAGGAGTGCAAGGAGAAGGTGGTAGCTGCCCCTACGGTTACGGAGACAATAGCTTTATCCAGTTGGGAGTCGCCTCCTATGGGGATGATTAAAATCAACACGGAAGCCTTCGTTGCAAAAGGCATCGATATCGGCCTAGGATTTGTGATAAGGGACAAGATGGATCGGATATTGATGATCGGCACACGTAGACTAGACACAAAGTGATTGGTGGACGAAGTAAAGGCGAAGTGTAATGCCCTCAAATCCAATCATCACTAGTTTAGTCTTAATGACTAATTAACCGGTAATTAGCACAGCGAAAAGGAATATTAGAAGTGTTACCGTCGCTCTATACATAACTCGGAATTTATATTAAGTTCACCTCATTGATGTGATGTAAATTCAAGTTAAAAATCAAAATGTATAATTTGAAAGTTCGTATCAATTGTAGGTCTCAAGCCCGGGAATCTCGTGAAACTTGTTTCGCCTTCCAATCCAACTTTAGCACTCTACAAATTCAGCTCTAACCTTCCACAAATTCAGCCATGGTTGTTCGTTACTTACAAACCCATTACAAGCTCTAAAATAGTTCCAAAAATGGCTATAAAACAAAGCTTAATTAACTAGCTATTTCAAAAACAAGATGTCTTACTTACCTTACTCGAATCAAGAAGACAGAAGGATGGGAATGTGATGCGATTTCACTAATTGGAGAGGCGGCATACTACGGCTTCAGAGCAATCGAATTAAGTCTTTCTTCAGCAAGCTTGTGGGTGAGAAAGAGGGGCGTGGGCTGTTGTGAGAAAGAGGAGCTTGGGTCGCTGCTTTGAGAAAGAGAAGAGCTCGACTCAAGCGGAGACAAAGAGACTTTGTTCAGTTGAGAGAGACAGAGGGGGCTCGAGTAGGTAGCAGAGGGGTTCGAAATGGAAACCTAATTTGACAACCCACTAAGTTTTGTTAAATCAAAATAATAAAAAAGAATTGTTTTTACTTTTCCTGGCCAACATGGGACAAAGCAACGAGGGGTGTATTTAAATAGGCTCAAGCGCTCGGCGGCCTAATAAATAACATAAGAAGATAGACGTTGAGCGCCCAGGAAAAGGAAAAATTAGGATCGTATGAATCGGTTATAATCGTCCGATCCTACGATTCTAACCGATCCTAATTTGAGTTTTCGAGTCCAACCGATCCTAATGTGATCCGGATCGTTTGACTATAATTCAATCGTAAGATCATACGATTTTACGATCTGAATCACAATTTTAACAACATAACAATTATTTACAGTATATAAATAAACGTGCTGAGTTTTTACTTATTATTTCAAAAAATATAATTAATTCTAAAATTAAATCTAATCATTAAAAAAATTTACACATAATATATATATATATTTTTGTTAATACTTTCATTATCAACATTGTCATATGGGAGATTTACAGTTAGATACAAGTTCAATTTATAATTATATTTTTACTCAATATTTTTACTCTCAAATCACATAAAAGTCAGTTATACCCCTCCCTCTTTCTGTTATTCTCACTGTAAGCCCCCTCCCTCTCTCTATCTCTGTCAGCCTCCCCTTTCTCTCTCCTCTGTCAGCCCCTCTCTCTCTCTCATCTTTCAACCTTTCTCTCTCTCTTCTCCCTCTATCCCTCCTACCTTCCTCTAGAATATTTTTTAATAAATAATAAAAATTTATTTTATTTTTAATATATATATTTTTAAAAGATTTACACCATTTTCTTTAGATAAAAATTTATATTACTAGTTAAATTTTAAGAAGTTTTTTGATAAAGAAATAATTTCACATTTTAAATTTTACCCTTGTTATTTATTTTTTTTATTTTAGTATAATTATACTTTTATTTTATTATAAATAAAATTATTTATTTTAGCACAAAAATCTATTTATTTTTATCATCTAATTTTAAGTAAAAATATTTATTATTATAAAATTTAAAATTTAAAATTTTAGTTTTTCTTATTTTAATTAAAATTATTTTGATTAAAAAATATAAAAATATTTTATTTAAATCCTAAACCTTAATTACTCAACCCTAAATATTAAATGAATAAAATTAAGTATAAACATTCATATTAGATAACATAGAAATTAAACATCATGATTAATCATGAATGACGAGTTTATCTTTAGGTTTATTAATTTAATATTTTAAGTTGAGTAATTATGGTTTAGGATTTAAATAATATTTTTATATTTTTTCAGTTAAAACAATTTTAATTGAAATAAGAAAAATTAAAACTAAAAATTTTAAATTTTATAATAATAAATTTAAAACTTAAATTTTATTTAAAATTAGATTAAAAAAATTTATTTTTTGTGTGAAAAATGAAATTATTTATTTATAATAAAAAAACCACATAATAGTACTTTAAAAAAGTTTTAATAACAAAAATCAATTTTAAAATGTAAAATAATTTTTATTTTAAAATTTAAAATTATTTTAATTTTTAATAAAAACAAAAATATATATAAGAGAGAGGAGGTGAGGAGAGAGAGGGAAAGGAGAGAGAGAGTGTCTGGCAGAGCTGGGAGGAGAGAGGAAGGGGGAGGCCGACAGAGATAGAGAAAGAAAGGGGACTGACAGTGAGAATAAGAGAAAGAGGGAGGGATATAACTGACTTTTACATTACTTAAGAGTAAAAATTCTGATTAAATTTGTAATTATAAATTGAACTTGTACCAACCGTAAATCTCCCATTGTCATATTGTCCGCTGATAGTTTGCAGACATCATACCCTACTTTCTCTCTCCTGTGACGAATTGAAATTAGTCTCATGTCGTGTACATCTCCATCGCCCCCTTCTCT
The DNA here is from genome assembly GCA_021018815.1 of Talinum fruticosum. Taxonomy (NCBI): domain Eukaryota; kingdom Viridiplantae; phylum Streptophyta; class Magnoliopsida; order Caryophyllales; family Talinaceae; genus Talinum; species Talinum fruticosum. Next base: position 6,637,777 of record JAITYX010000030.1, on the reverse strand, counting down.
CTCCTCTCTCTGTTCCGCACGTGTCGACCATGGCTTCACTCTCTCTGCCACCTCTACACTTTTCTCTCTCGGAGCCAAAACCCTTTTTAAACTCACTCTCTCTCTCTCTCTGGCTTCCGTCCCTGCAAGCAAACTGTCAGATTGGTGGAACCTCATCCTCCAGCTTCGCACACATAGGTGATCCCGCCTTTTCCAACTTCCATTTCCTTTTTTTCTCTTTATTTTTCGTATGTCATACTGTTGCTTCAATTTTCGTTCTATTTTTACAGATTCTGGAGGTTTTAGGTTAAACTGGCTTCATTTCTTTGCGATTTCTAAATTTTGTAGTTGTGCTTTGTTTAGTGATGCTTGGAAATCTTGAATTGGAACTACTATTTCAAGCTTAAGGTTTGTCGTTTAGAACTTAGGAAATTTTAATTACTCCCAAAAAAGTTAACCATTTCTTTACCCTGTTACCTCGTGAATCTTCTGTAGAAGCAATTCTCCCTTAAATTGTTTGCATTTAAGTATCTGGTTCTGGAGAAGGGTATAAGTTTCACATCTAGTTCTCCTCCAGTTTTTTATTTTATTTATTTATTTATTTGAAGGTTTAGGGTAAGAGTTCGGAAGAAGAGGGGGGTGTTTGGGAGGTGTGGAAAGTTTGGAGTGGAGGGAAGTAGGGAAGTGTGGAGTGCTTACCACTAGGATAACACTCACTTGGGTTGGTATTTTGTGTGTACATTGAGGATCACCTAATTTGAGAGCTTTCATTCACCCCCTGCCCCCTTTCTCAGCGATCTTGGAGAACTTCATGGAGCAAGTAATGGTGGTGAAAATGGAAGTCATGCATATAACATGCCAAAGTTGGATTCAATATGCAATGGAAGCAAAACAATAATTTTAGACATTTAGGTAGTTGATAAAATCAATCAACAACAAGTAAGGTGATAAGACACATAAAATTTTACATGGAAAAACCAAATTGGAAAAGATCACGGGCAGTAACAATATAGAGAGAGTGTACAAAATGATCTTCAGGGGCTAGATCCCAACGAGATTGATCACAAAGGAGAGTGCAACAACGATTTATAGAGCAATGTGCTCAACGAATCAATAAAAGGAGAAAAGTGGAATAGAAAGAACACCCACAAAGGGGCGGTGCCAAGAAATTCCTAAAATAACTCTTGGTGGTTGCTAATCACATATTAGGTTAAAAATAACCTAAAATGAAAGAGAATCTGCTAACGGTGCCGCACCGTTATGTGCTGAAACACGGGCCGTGTCGGTGGACCCGGGAAGCCTTTGTTGGCCGCTAATGGTGCCAATTGCGTCAATTCTCTGGCAAACGGGCCATGTTCTAGTAGCACGGCCCACTAGAAGCTTGCAAACACAAGAGAAGGAGAAACGGGTCTAATATGGTTCGAAACGAAGAAAATTTTGGGGCATACCCAACATAACCGAAGTGCCCAGAAGAACAAAAAGAAAAAAATAAAGGAAGTAGATTGAGCTTTTCATGTTTGATGTGGAGCTAAAATCTCGAGTTGTTTTATTGTTGTTGTTCTTGTGTGTGATGCAGTGATCCTTTTGAATGTCAAAAGGATGTAATTCAGATGAGCATTGCTGCCCGGAGCTGTGTGGCAGAATGGCTCTCTTCTGGAGTCTCTTTGCTATACTTGATAATGTTGTTGAAAGCACTCTGTTTGTTAATTCTGATTATAGTGCCTTCTTTTCTTTGTCATAATATCATATCCATCTCTGTTTTCGCCTTTAGTTGGGAAAGAAGAGAGAGGAAAGAGGGGGGGATGAGATGGGGGAGGAAAAATTCACTTTTAAAGTCTTCATTTTACTTCCAGTTTACGATGATTTGAGATCATGATTGATCATTGAATGCTTTATTTGGGTGATTTTGGCAGTTGGAGGATTTATAGGTTTTAAAACAGTGGTCATCTTCATGGAGGCTATTGTTGACGACTAGACTAATGGAAAAGGATTTTTGTCAGTTCCCTCCATGTGATGCATAGTGTCTCAAATCTCGCAGTTGGATATCTTTTTAGACCCTGTGAGCTTGAATTATGTGGAAAATGTGAGGGATTTTGTTGATTGGCATCTATGCGTTAAGTTGTTTGGCTGTGGATAGGTTGTTTAGATTTGAGAAGCACATTCACACATATGTGACTGGCAGTTTTAATGGCTTTTTACCTAAATCATAAATGTTTGCTGCTCCTCTCTCTTCTGTATATCTCTTTCATGTCTACTGAACTTTTCCTCTTTTTTTTTTTAAATTTAAATTGGGTGGGAAGGGTGCAGTCCTTTACATCGGACTCTTCATTCCAACAAGGTCTTGGATAAGACCCTAATCGTGCCTTGTTTAAGTGTGCAGGCTCAAATTCATTAGACTATGTAAAATTGATGTCGACGATTGATTGTTTACCAAGGTTGACATGCTATATCATTATACTAGGAGCAGCCTTTGCTGGTGGAATTACACTCAATTTCATTAGAATAGGTATAATGTGATATCCATAACATTTACCGAGTGTTGTGACAAATTGATCATTTGTTAGTGTTCCGTTTGCATGGTCACCAATATAGTGTTTGGTTGGATGTAATCAAACCTTGTAAGTTGTAATGTAAACAAATTTGTAATTGTTTTTCCATTACTTGTTTGGTTGTATTATTATTAGAACTGAAAAACTATAACTTGTTATTCCTTTTTGGGATGTCCCAAATTATTTGCGTGGTTTCTATTTATATACATAAAATTAGGCTTCTTTGTTTAAATGCCATTATGATAATCAAAACATAATAATTAATGATATGAAATAATTGGGGTATAATAGGTAATTCATATTTTGTTGACTGAATTATTTAAAATTCGTGTTTTGGCAAACTATGCAATTAAATAGGGACGGAGGGAGTATATAGTAATGATTGCATTATGAAGTTGATTGCATTACATTGCTATTAGATTTCATACGATCAAACATTACATAAGTATGTTCAAAGATCTCTTATATTTTTTGTGTTTCTATATACATAAGATACTATGGTATGCCCTTTGCTTATACATTGTCTTTATACCTGGCAATCGGGTCATTCGATTCGGGTTCGGTTCGGGTTAGTTCGATTCGAGTTAACTTCGGGTCAATCTTGTTCGGGTCCCGTTCGGTTTCGGGTTCGAGTCAACTTCGGCTCGGGTAAATTTCGGGTCGATCTCGTTCGGGTTCGTTCGGTTTCGGTTCGGGTCAACTTCGGTTCGGTTCAACTTCGGTCAATCTCTTCGGGTCAGGTTCGGGTTCGATTCGGGTTAATTTCGGATCGGGTCAACTTCAGGTCGTAATCGAGTCACTTTTTGGGTCAAAATCGATTCAAAATTGTACCCACCAAAAAATTGTACCACTATAAGCACAAAAATCCATTCTAAGAGACCCAACAAAAAAAAATCGTGGGTTAGGTGACTTTTATTCGGGTTAAATCGATTCGGGTCTGATTCGGTTCGGGTCGGTTCGGTTTCGGCTCGGGTCATTTCGGTTCAGGTTGGAATCAGGTTCATTAAATTTCAGGTCGGTTCGGTTCGGGTCTGTTCGGGTCGGTTCATTTCGGTTTTTGGGTCAAAATCGGTTCAATTGTTTCGGATGTCGGTTCGGTTTGGGTTTCGGGTTGTTCGGGTTGACTCATTCTGTTTGGGACAGTTTTGCCAGGTCTAATTGTCTTACTGTAATGTGCAGGATTTAAGCATGTGATTCTGGCCATTTGACGGCTAAGATTCACTTTTATTAAGTACCATCGGTTCGCCTTTATCACGATGTGCTAGCTGCTAGAAGAATGCTGGAAATGTAGTGTAGAGACAAGGAACCTGCTGGTGAAGTTGCTGGGTTTAGTTCATAGGTGATGACTTCGCTCTTCCCATAAGTTCTTTTTATTCAGCATGAGGAGTCTCTGGTTGGTGATTACTACTTGTGTTCATCTTGTCCGCTCTATGGTTAATTGGCACACAAATTTTTGTTGGAGATTCATACTATGGACAGTCGATATTACAACTCTTCCTGTACGAGCTTTGGGAGCACTTCAGAGGGAGAAAAAGGTAGGTCTTTTCTAAGAATTTGTCCTTAGTTTCTTGATTGCATTTTCTTTTTGTTGGAAATTGCTCCAAAATTTCTCCAATGGAACTTTTTACAACTAGATCTGGCAACTTGATGGACCATATAATTCCTATGTCCCAAAAGAAACACAGCAGTAGAATGCTGTCACTCAACACTAATATGTCTGGAAAATGTTTGTGTTCTAATTTCACTCATCAGAACCCCTTGAAGCAGTTTTTTTCTTCTTCACTGACACCTTAATTGACCATTTTCCCTGTATTCTTTAGTTCTAATTCTCGATATCTCTGCATTTAACCTTGAAAGTTGCTGAAGGGTAATGGTTACTGGTGCTGTTTCCTGTGTAGGTTTGTGAGAATGATGTGTGGGGTTAGTATGATTTTGAGCTCACATTATGCCTTTCAAGTTGGAGCCTTAGGGATTTCAACTGGAGAATTTTGTGTCAGGGACATTTTAAGCTCCATCTAGGAAATTCTCTTGGAGACCATGTCTCTTTTAGTTGATATTTCCTTTTGGATTCCAAATCCATTTTGTTGTTCTCCCTTATTACTCCTAATGGCCCTAACAAAAAGCAGGGTTTGGACGTCCCCTTGGCTGCCCAGGGTGGGGGGTAGGGTGAGAGCTCAGAGATTAGATACCCAGACTCCCCGTTTTGTCCTGCCATACCCAAGCCAAGAAGTCGATCACGATATTCCATGGATACAACGGAATGTCTCAAACATGTCCCCGAACTCTATGTATGGTCCTATCCTACACCTTTTATTTTTGAATGGTTCTGCAGTGCTTACCCAGTAGTTTGACAAATGGATAACTTTTCGGTTTCCGGTATTTCTTTTACTCTTTTTATGATTTAGCTGAAGCTGTCTCTACTTATGCAGTGGTTGTGAATGAATATGGTTCTTGGTTGCAAGATTAAACACAATCAAATATTCTGGAACAATTAGTTTGAAATTGCAGCTTCCACATCTAAAATGAAGATTCCCTGTATCTGTATCTGGGTTTCAGACAGTCCCTGTGTACTAAATTAGAACTTCAATGAATTGGACACTCGAAGTAGTGCTCATGCCCAACAGACAATGCCCATTTCATGTAGCGTCACCTGTAAATTACATGACAGACATCTGCTAGTCAAGATTGGCTGTACAATTTGCTGAACTAAATGCTATCCTTGTGGAAGATCAGATTCCCAGGAATCAATAACATGTTTCTCTTTTATTGCTATGGAATGATTTGAATCACATCAAACCTTTCGTTTTGGAAAGAGGGAACAATGTACCCTACTTCATTCCTCGGTTCTTGTAGGAACTAGAAGATTCTTGTTTATGCTGCCAGTGAAGATTGTTATTTACATTGTCCTCCATCTCCTTGAGTTGTTGCCCTACTTTCAGACCATTACATTTCCATAGAGGTGGTATATTTTCTAAATTTGCTGTGGAGATCAGTTCTCAGCCAGAAGCTAGGACTCCAAAAAAGTCATTCTTATGTAGCTTTTGTTCAAAATAAATGGGAACACCAGCAAAGCAAGGAAAATAACTGGTGGACCAATGACAGTGAAGCGGCCTTAAGTATCTACTCTCTGAGCTCTCGTCTGCCACTATCTCCGAGGCCTTCTTACGAACAGGAATTCAAAAATGCAGTTTTGGTGGGTGTAGTATTCTACAATCAGGCTAATGCGCTTACATGAATAGTTAGAGAGATTGACTTCATAATTCTATTATGAGCATAATGTGCCTATGTTTGCAACTAGTAGATGTAAATAGTAAAATATATCATATTTACCAGAAACAGAACTAAAAATGTGCATAACATCCTTGTTTTCGTAGTTAATATCACAGATGATCTCCGTTCCTGAGTGATTGGGAAAGGTCATGTTGTGTCCAATGTGAAATGCGATGAACAACAAATATGCAGTAAAACAGGGTTTGCTTAAGTTCACAACCTTTCCAATGCAACTGTTTCCTCGTGGGACAACTGATTTTGTATCCCTGACAGACAAATGCTTGATGTAACAAAAGCTCATTAATTACTTAGCTTCTTCTTTTAGGTTTAGTGAGTTCTTTCCCCTTTAATTCCTTTGTTTTGATTAGTTTCTAGTGTATACCATCATTTAGGACTTTTTTGTGTTGTATTGATTTGTATTCACAATACTAAGCGGGCTATATGGTTCTGTTGTGATTGGTTCAAGTATGCATATTTTATGTAGTTTTATTTGTTTCTTTTCATTTTTTTGGTTTCTCTATTGACTGGATTGTGTCAGAATAATGAATTGCATGCTAACTGTAAGCAAAATTGCATTACTATCCTCAAAATTTATTTCAATTGTACTGTTATTGCATCAGTTGCTTTTCTTGGAAGTTGTAACCCATGTTTTGTCACCAATTAGTTAGAGATGGACAATGGACATAGAGTCTTGGTGATCTCAGAATGGCTGGATTCCTCCTTTTATCATCACATGTTCAATGTCAGGGATGGTAGAATGGTGTTGTGGAAATAGTGGCTAAAAGTAAGCAAAAATGTTATGGTTATTGAAATCCTATCAGTACTAAGTTAGAGAGGGTTTGTTTAACTCCCTGCAATTTCCTTGTCAGCTGCAGCCACAATCATTAGGAATGAGTTTGAAAGAAGTAATTCTGTTGATAGATTCTTGTTGTTTCTTGGAAGCCTCAAAATTAATACCTAATTCCCTGCAAGGCTGGAAGTCTACTTTGAACTGCTGTCTACTATAGTGGATTCATAAATTCTGTACAACGTTGTCCGCTTTTGATCTTCATAAAATTTAAATAAGACCAACAATTTTGTGGGTATCTTCAATTTTTTGAAGGTTTTTATACAAAAATTTAAACAATATTCTGACTAGTGGTGTCCGTGGTCTATAATATCATTCATTTGTCGGTTGTTGATAATGATTGTCATGGTGATGCTTCCATTACCACTTGAACTTGATTTACAAATTGTTGAAGCTGGACAACAATTGCTTCATTCTCTCTTATTGTCCCCTTCCCCTCCCCTTCCCGTTTCTTGGTTCCGCTTTTTTTTTTTTTTTTCCCCTTTTGGTGATTATGGTTGGCTGTCACTGCTGCTCCTGATATGTCACCCAGTGCAGATGAAAAGGCTTCTGCAGGAGATGCAATGTGAGCTACAGAACCTCATATGGGATAACAAAAAGCTAGAGGCAAATCTGCAGATGTCCATCAAAGAATATCACCTGTTGGAGGCAATGTTAAGTGAATTGGAAGAGGATCTCGATAAGGCTATTGTGCAAATAGAACTCCTCGAGACAGAGGTAAGGATTTCATTGTTCTGCAATATCTACTGTTATTTGGGGCCTATATATATGGATATGTATAAATGTATATTTCCTTACACAGTCTAGCATGCCACTGATATAATGCTACTGATTTCTGATGTTGCTTTGATTGGATTATGTTGTTGATAAACATGCCCTATGATGATTATGCTTCCTTTTTTCACTTATTTTCTATTTGCTGAACAGCAAAAATGTCATTGAACTTATCTTCAGTTTCTTTTACAACTGAGACATTTGTCAATTAATGCAAACCAGAGAGCGGGCTATATGGCTTGCTCGCTAGCATCTGCAATATTGAGGGCTATGACAGTTGGAAGATTAGCTACATGTGCATATTTACTAAACATTCTACGCAATTTTTTATTCTTGGTTATCCAAACTTGATGAATATTCAATTGTATCAAATCCTTTCACTGGATATTGGATGGTCCTTCATTTTAAATGATAGAACCATCTTGGGTTTACTATCCGTAATTTGCATTTACTGGTATCATGCCTACTTTTTCTGCATCTTTTGTTCTTTCTCTATCACTCCTTCTGAATCATAGTAGCTGGGCGGCTAGACACAAATAAGAGTCCCTACAAAAGAATGTTCTAGTTGGTTTCGGAAATCAGTATCATGCTTTTTCATGCCTCCCCCCACCCCCAAAGAGAAACAAATGATCCTTATGTAACCGCATTGTTTCCTTAGGTCTCTTTGATTAATATCAAGTCCTTGTATACTGCATTGAATATGCTGTCATATTTGCACGTGAATCTGCTGATTTGATATGATAGCCATCTAACACCCTTTTTAGGAGGATATATGGTTTGACAGCTTGACTCACCCAATTTCATGTTCACTAAAGAACCAGAGCCCTCCGTCTGAGTTTTAATCAAATGACATGTACATGGGTATCCATTTTCTAAAGATTCAAAAGTTTTTCTTCACATGTTGGAGCATCTAAAATCCCATACGCACAATCTGACAATTGTCTGATCAAACTTTTATCCTATTTTTTCCAATAGGTGCAGCATCTGAAAGTAGAGAACCTTAGACTGAGGGAAGCTCAGAGTAAAGCCCTCTGGGATCCAACAAGCAAGATCAGATCCAGAGAAAAGCAGACCTCAGGTGCTTATAGTAAACATCCCCCTACGAAATTTCTTGGCAGTCTAGCAAAACCGAAAGCCCTGCGCTCCTAGAAAATCCTCTAAAGCACAAATCTTTATCGGCTGACGATGAACAAGCCGGGCCCCAGCCGAACCACATTGGGCTAGTGGACCCACTCACACCGCTGGTCTTCTCGAGTAACATAGATGATGATGTTGCCCTCTGTCAAAGAAGGGAGGTGGCCCTCTCGCAGAGTCTCTTTAGTGCCCTGCTATCCCTCCTGGTCGGAGTGATAATATGGGCGGCTGAAGAACCTTGCATGCCCCTAGTGATGGCTCTCTTCACAGTGGTAGGCTTGTCCTTGAGGAGTGTGGTCCAGTTCTTCTCAACCATCAAGAATAGACCAGCCTCTGATGCGGTTGCCCTTTTAAGCTTCAACTGGTTCATCCTTGGCACTCTTACCTACCCCACTTTGCCAAGGGTCGCTCGGATGTTATCTCCAGTTGTCGTGTCCATGCTCGAGCAGACTTCAAGCTAGCTTGCAGAAAATGTTTAGAGACGAGTACAAACGCAGGGTTATTTTTGTAAATACTCGTAGGGAAAAGTGTGTATGATTAAGGTCCATAGAAATTCCGTACTGCTGTTGGGGCCTTTTGTTTTATAACTCAGACAGGGTTACCTTTTTGCTTTTTTTGGGGGGTAGGGGATCCGATACAACGGAACACTCTCGGGTTTCCATCACAAGGGAAGCTGCAGCCATCCAGGATAGGGTTTCCAGGAAAAGTGCTGGCGATGTGGTCGGTGTAGCTAGTTGAATCTGGTGCCTTCAGTTGTAGGAAAGGGGCAAGTGCAGTTTCTATAGAGTTTTGTCTTTGAAATTTGCAAGTAAAACAGGTTTTTGGTGACTTGTTTTATGTCCTTATCACAGAAGGTAAAAGCAATCACGTGGATGATGACTTTTGAGACTTGTACAAGACTATCATTTGAGTTTTCTATTTTTTCTTGGAAAATTCAAAGGAACATATGAACCCTTTTTTTAATGCAAAAGAAACATATGACTTAAAATGAATTTAAAATATGACTTTGACACATTTACCTCCTAAATAAAGGGGCATGCCTCTTGAATCACGGGCATAATTCCATAAAAGTCGAGCATCATTCATGATTACTCATTAGTTTTGGGGAAAACCCAGAAATTTAGGGCTACTTAACTTTGCCACCACTTTTAACTAATAAATTAAGATTTTAACTATCTAAAAGTTCGAGAAGTTAGCGGAAAACAGGCTCGGGGAATTGAAAAGTTAATGTAGTATCACAAGAGTACGTAAAGGTTGATACAGTTGAGATTATAACTAAATGTGTTATTACAGTTTTTAATGATCCGATTAATTTACATTAATAATGTTATCAACTCTAAATTAAATCTATGTAGTAGAGTTTTCCTTTAGTATATTTCGGATTAAGATAACAGTTTTTACTTTTTGAGTCATAAAGAATATTTTATTTGATATCAGTTAATTGTTTCACTTATTCGTGTAATATATATATATATCATAAGCTTGCCTGCTGCTGCTATCCATGAAAAGAATTTAAGATTAATTTTTAGGTTTATTTTGGTATACTTGAGTAAATTTATACTCAAGAAAAATTTATATAAAGGAAGTTGTACATCTAGAAAGCAGCCATAATAAAAAGTTTGCACAGTTTCAAGTATCAAATTTTGCCAAGATGTACTTGATTTTCTCACTCTAATGCTTTGTTTTTCTTGAGGGAAATTTCCTTTTCTCAATTTCTTGTTTATGTGTTATCTTTGGAAGACATGTTATTTATGTGTGTGAAATACTTTTAAGGGTGATGATACGTGTCTCGTATAAAAATACTTTTAAAATGTCTTATCTTATTCGATATTATGTATATTATGATCTTAAATCCTTAGCTTTTTAATTATTATGATTAGTTGTAGATGTTAAGCCTTAATATTCGTTTGTTATGCCGATAGTATTAAATGACACCCTAATCAGATCAACTTTGTACGTAAAGTGTATATTACACGTAATTTTATAAATATGAAAATTATAGATAAAAAGATAATTTTATATAATTAATGAGTTATAATACGATTTTACTATGCAATCATATTATTCTTTCTTAATTTACTGCATAATTATAGAATTTTTAAGGGAGACAAGACAATAAAAGATTGTATTAGTGTAAGACACATATCATTTCACTACATTTAATGTTTAATAAGGATTAACTAAAGCGGAAATAAAGCATTGGGTCATCTCTTCTTTGGTGTCAAGGTAACAGTTATAAATAATCATCGACTCCTGAGAAAAGGTAGAAGAATGGGACTTGTATTATGGGACATACAATGCATTACAAACATATGATCATTATGTTACAAACAAGTTGTTCTATTCCACCTCTTAGAAAGGAAAAAACTTAAATCAAAATACGTAATAGCATATCATACATTTATACAAAACTTTACCCTGAGTACACACGATGAAGTTGTGAACAATAAAGTAAAATTCAATACATGAAATAATTTGATCGAAGGACAATGTCGTCATGGTCAAGGTCATAATATCAGAGGAATCATAGAGGGGGAGGTCATAAGTATCTGTATCGTAAAATCAATTTTTGACATAATGAAAAAGACATATGTGGTAGAATTGTAACCGTAGAATACGATCCTAATTGGAATGCATACATTTATCTCATACACTATGGGAATGATAAGAAGAGATATATTTACATCCTAGAGGAACTATAATTGGAGATACAATTGTTCTTATTACAAAAGTTTCCATTACTTTGACTAATATGTCCTTAGGCATAATATAGAAATTACATTTGGAAAGGGTGGACAAATTAGCTAGAACAGAGGGTACTCTAGTGAAATTAATTATAAAAGGGTAGTGTATTTTATGATTTTAAATCCTTAGTTTTTTAATTATTATGATTAGTTATAGATGTTAAGCTTTAATATTCGTTTGTTATGTCAATAAATATTAAATGACACCCTAATCAGATCAACCTTATATAGAAGTGTATAATACATGTAGTTTTATAAATATGAAAATTATGGATAAAGAGATAATTTTATATAATTAATGAGTTGTAATACAATTTTACTATGCAATCATATTATTCTTTCTTAATTTAATACATAATTATATAATTTTCAAGCTGAGACACATATCATTTCACTACTTTTAATGTCTAATAAGGATTAACTATAGCGGAAATAAAGCATTGGGTCAACTATTCTTTGGTGTCAAGGTAACAGGTATAAATAATCATCTGACTCCCAAGAAAGGTAGAAGAATGGGACTTGTGTTATGGGACATACAATGCATTACAAACATATGATCATTATGCTTCAATCAAGTTGTTCTATTCCACCTCTTATAAAGAAAAAAACACTTAAATCAAAATACGTAATAGCATATCATACATTTATATAAAACTTTTAGCCTGAGTACACACCATGGAGTTGTGAACAATAAAGTGAAATTCAATACATGAAATAATTTGATCGAAGGACAATGTCGTTTTGGTAAAGGTCATAATACCAAGGTCATAATATCAGAGGAATCATTACCGCAAGGTATAAAGGGGGAGGTCATAAGTATCTATATCATAAAATCAATTTTCGACATAATGAAAAAGAAATATATGGTAGAATTGTAACCGTAGAATACGATCCTAATTGGAATGTATACATTTATCTCATACACTATGGAAATGGTAAGAAGAGATATATTTACATCCTAGAGGAACTATAATTGGAGATACAATTGTTCTTATTACAAAAGTTTCCATTACTTTTGACTAATATGTCCTTAGGCATAATATGGAAATTACACTTGGAAAGGGTGGACAAATTAGCTAGAGCAGCGGTACTTCTGTGAAATTAATTACAAAAGGGGGGAAATCAGCCACATTAAAATTACCTTCTAGGGAGGTCCGTTAATATCCAAAAGCTCGCTCAAGCAACAATCGGACAAGCAGGGAATGTTGGACTTAACCAAAAACGTTTAGGTAGAGCTAAATCTAAGTGTTAGTTAGGTAAGCGTCCTGTAGTAAGAGTAGTTACTGAACCCTATAAACCATCCCCACTACTAGAAAACAGCACAATTAGCGATGGAAATAGCGACGGAAAATTGTGAAATAGCGACGGAATTTCGGAAATAGCGACGGAAATATTCCGTTGCTAAAAGCCGGGTCGCTAAATTTTAGCGACGGAATTCACCGAATCCGTCATTAATTAGCGACGGACCTGTGACGGAAACCGCTTCCGTAGCTGATGTAAATCGGCGATCGAATCAGCTTTTCCATCAGCTGATTTAGCTACGGAAATGGTGATTTTTCCGTCGCTAATTTCCGTCGCCGATCGGCGTTGATCCGTCGTTGTTCCATCGCTGTTCCGTCGCTATCTTGGTAGAATTCCAAAATACATTTTTCTAATAATACGTTACCCTAATACAAAAATTGTGAATGGATATACAAATCCAACATTCACATATGTAACATTTACATTTGGTATTTACATATGCCGCCACAAAGTACTCATCGAAGTTGGATATACAAATCCAACATACATGTTCAAAATCATGAACAATCCAAACATATTTAAACCAATTCACAAGTTCACAAAAATAACCATACAAAAGTTCACAAGAAACCATAAACACATGTTAAAAGTTTGCAAAATGTTCACCAATACACAAAAGCTCACAATGAATCGATCTAGGGTCCTCACTCTTCCTCATCCTCATCCTCTTCCTCTTCCTCTTCCTCTTGTGGTTGTACTGGTCGACGGTGAGATCCGGATGCTTGCTGAGATTTCATGAATTCAGTGAAGCGTGCTATTGGCTCAGCGTAACTATTCACCTTTTCTTTAAGCTGCCTATTTACCAACCCAAGCACACGAGCATGCTCAATCCATTGATGTAACTCGAAGTTAAATTATGCATCGTTACTCTCAAATCTGAGTCATCTAGAGTAGAAGCTTTTGGTGATTTGAGTCAAAGAAAGAGCAAGGGAATATGGAGATTGAATTTGAATAATAAGTTTGAAAGTATGTAAAATTGGAGAAATTTAGTATATGTAATTGTATATGTGGAAGTGAATTATGTTAAGGATGCAAATAATCTTAAAGTGATGTTTTGTGGGATATATGTATTTTGAGCGAATGAATTAATTTATCTATGGAATGGTGATGAAGTGTTGTACTATAAACTTGTGTAAATTTAGCTGTCTCATATTATTCTTAGATGTGAATTTGTTTGAAGGAAATATAAGTTTTGTTGAACGAAGTAAGTTACACCTAGGTCTAAAGTTGCAAAAAGGGTTGAGTTGAAGAACATTTATATGTTAATTTGGGTTGGTTAGTTAAGTTGAGAATTGATGCTAAGTGAAAAAGGAGTTAATGACAAGGATCGGAAACAATGTTGAAGTTTGATATGATTAAGCAAGTTCCAATAGCGGTTGGGAAATTAGAATCATATTTCTTTATATATGTTGAACAAGTTGCAATTTTCAAAATAAAAATATTTTGATTTAAGTAAATTAACAAATTACGATTTTGTGAAAAGCAATTAAACTAGCTAAACCACTTTTTTTCGAAGAGAATTATAAGCTTGTATGTGAATTTAATTATCAATAGTATTGCAATAAAACTTAATTTAATCATTACTAATAATAAAGACATATTTGGATCAACAAATGAGGCCACTCTCGTCAGTCGACAAGCCGTTAAATTAATATCTCTTAAAGGGGAGGAAAATATTTTAAATTCGGTACGTTCATTACCTGTACTCTTCGAAAATTCACATATTTCATCAAATCTCAACATTTCTCATATAAATAACTAATAATGAATCATTTGCAAATCAAGTTTTGTCACCTAATTAAGTGGTCCCCGCTCAATTATCAATTATCGTGGCTTATGCCCTTCAATTCCACCCACGCGGCTTCAACTCGGGTTCTCGATCCGCCCGGGAGGTGTGCACCTTACTAAGATCGTATCAATTATCAAGAGGTTCCACTTTCGGATAATAACCGGCAAACAAGTTTTACTCATATTCTCTCCCCCTTATTTCGAACTAAAATGAATTGAAATACGCGCGCTCAATTAAAATGTTTTTCAAAACTGTTTTACATTGCAGGAATGTTCGTATCGAGTTTCAACTCATTCTTCGAAATATTTTACTCGTTTTTGTTTTAGTAGGAAGTATTGGTGAACAATCAATTACCTACCAAGTCCGACGAAGGCAAACCATAGCCGGCCACGTTGCATTTGTAATTCCGAAGGTGTATAGACGCTCATAGTGATTTTACCCTCAACCATGGTTTAGGTATGACCTTGGGAATTATTACATGTTGCATATTATCTTGTGGAATAGACGAAAGTCTAGGTTGTATAAACATTATGTTACTAAACAAGTAAACCGTATTTTGGGATGACTTAGCTACTTGGGAATAAGCAATTACTCCTAACAGGATCAATGGAAATATAACAGTTGGATGCACAAATTGTATTTCATTCTATTTCATTTATTTAGCCTTGTCCTATTTTTAGGACGGCGGTAACGTCTTCGGTCGTTATCTTGCATCGCGACCTTACATAATATTCCCTAATTAAGGGATTATTAAGTAACGGTGATTGGGGCGTTATAGTTGTGGTATCGGAGCCGGGTTTAGAAATAACTCGTGAGTAATAGGATTCTAAGGTGTCATGATTTGACCTTTAGGAAAAATACGTGGCTATTATTTCATTAAGTTGTCTTTTTGGGACTTGTGTATATAGTGTTAGTTAATGTTGGGTTGATATATATACTTTTGGGTATGCTAGTATAAACAATGTACGTAATGACTTAAGTTGCTCGACATGCATTTCATATGCTTTTAAGTTTTGTAGTTTGTAATTAAGTCCAAATAGTTTGTTTCGGATGCATTATGAATTATTTAGGTTGTTTTAAGCCTTAATGTATATTAGGTTGTCTCCGGCGTGTGGCCGTTGAGTTGTGTGCTCCGAGCATGTGGCTCGTTGAGTGATATTGTGGTTTTTATGCAGGGTTTTAAAGCTTTAAGTTTATGGGATAGACCATATTACAAATAGAACTCTGCCGAAATTTTTAGGAAATATCAAACTCTTTTAGAAAATTTCCTTTATTACCTTTAAGTTGGAATTAGAAAGCAAAATTGACATCTCGAATAAGCCTTGGGAGTCCCTTTGATCGAGGATTTCTCAACCGATAAGAATTCCGAGAGAACGATAATCTAACATATAATTTGGTGTTACTTATTATATAAACGCACGTAACGTAGGAGGTGACTAAGTATGTTTATATTAGGAATTATTAATAATTTGTTTCGTAGGACAAGGAAAGAAATTAATTAAGAAAGTTTATATTTGTATGGTTCAAGCATGTTTTAGCTAGAAAGTAATAACGTAATTTCGAATGTAATTGTAGAGTTGGGCAATGTTGAATAGACATTAGAAACTCCTCCCAACTTGCAACAAATCCTTAGTGAAACCCAAATTATACCCTTAAAGATTTTCACTCGAATACACAATGGACCCAAACTATTGGAGGAATTTGGTGATAGAGTTAATGAAAAGGATTCCTCCTGTACCTACCGAATCCACTTCTAAGCCTAACAAGTAAGTCGACAGAGTGACTTGTCATAACCCTAAGACCTATGATGGAAAAATTGATGGAGTAGAAAATAGACGAATGGATTAGGGGAATGGAAAAGACATTTGCACTTGAGGAAAAACAGGTATAGGGACATATTATCTAATTGGTACAAGTAGACATACGGTGAAGCACGATGAAAAACGAGGTTGTGAGTTCACTTGGGGTAAATCTCCGGAAGAGTTTAGAGCTAAATTTTACCCCATCGCAATTCATGGACAAAAAGAAAAGGAGTTCATAAAGTTAAAAATGAACTACAACATGACAAGTAATGGAGTATGCTAGTAAATTCATGGAGTTATCTAGATATGACTCGGACTTTGTCGCTATTGATAGGGTGAAAATGTTAAGGTTTGAGGAAGGCTTGGCCTATTATATTTGACGTTAACGTATTAGCTAACCTACCAGAAGTTATCAAAACTTGTATGAGAAAGCAAGACAGAGTTGAATGAGTAAAGAGCGAATTAAGGGCTTTAAGCTCTAGAAACTCAAAAAGGAAATAGAACAATATAAGTGAGAGTGTAGCGCAAAGGAAACAAGTTACTAGTTTAAACAAGGGTCACCGATTGATTATTTTGAACCCTGTGGGAAATGTTTCCAAACAAATCACACCGCACCAAATTGTCGAATAGGTAGTAATAAATGTATGTGGTGTGGTAGTTTTGAACATTCAGTAAACACTTTCCTAAGAGGACAGAAAGTTGTAGAGAAGGGAGTACCAAGCCCCTAATGACACCATGTGAAGGAAGCCACAACTTTAGGAATGACTATTGTCATTGGTACTAAACTCAAAATCTTTTTATGTTTTATTTGATTCAAGTGCCACCATTCATTTATATTTACTCACGTTGCCTTGTAATTACATTTAAATGAACGTAAGGCCCGAATAGAGTGCTAAACTAGGTTACGAAATTGTAAAGTGGTAAAATGTCCAAGTACTCTAGCAGCACGTGCCATATTGGGAATTGTCTTCCGTAGATTTAATGCAATTTGATCCGATGGAATCTGATGTCATTTTAATAATGGATTGGTTGGCGACACATGAAGTGAACAAAGCTTGTAAAGGTTGCAAGATTATTTTAAAGGGCCGGAAAAGAGAAAAAGTATGTTCGAGAGAATAAGATACAAAGAAGTATTTCATAACTTCAGTCATGAAGGCTAGTTAATTATTAAGAAAAGGACTACATAAGTTATTGAGGTTATGTTATTAAGGATAGGAAAGAAGAGACAGATATAAATGTTACACTCGTAGTATGTGATTTTTCGGATGTATTTCTTAAAAATTTACATGGTCTACCCCCTCAAAGGGAGATTGAGTTTGAGGTTGAACTAATCCCGACACATAATTTACTTTCAAAGCGCCATGTAGGATGACTCCAATGGAACTCAAAGTGTTGAAAGCCCAGCCTGATGAATTACTACAAAAAGGATTTATTAGGTCAAGTGTGTCAACTTGGAGAACTTCGAGTCTTATTTGTGAAAGAGAAGGATGATACTTGAAGACTCTATATAGATTATACGGAGCTAAACAAGATAACCCCTCCCTAAAATAAGCATCCTTTACCCCAAATTAATGATTTGTTCGATCAACTTCAAGGGGTTGATGTGTTTTATCAACTTGGAATTAAACAGAAAGATACTCCCAAAACTGCGTTTAGAACCGGATATGGGCACCATGAATTTAAGGTGATTCTATGTGGACTTACCAATACACCCGCTGCATCCATGAATTTCATAAATGGAACTTTTAGGCGTTATCTAGATAATTTGAGGTAGTAGCATTGACGATATTCATATATACTCTAATGATAAGAGAAAATTATGTCGAGCACGTGAGAATAGCGCTACAAACTTTGAGAAAACATCAAATGTGTGCCAAATCGCAAAAATGTGAGTTCTGGTTAGAGGAAGAGACATTTTTAGGCATGTTGTTTCTAAAGAAAAGATTAAGGTCGATCCTCATAAGGTAAACGCAATGAACGGAATGATCCGGACCCACTAATGTTGCGTAAATGAGGAGTGTCCTTGGGTTAGCATATTACTACAAGAGGTTTGTCGAGAATAAGTATCCGCTACCTCGAATTGATGATTTGTTGATAAGATACAAGAAGTTAGCATATTTTACCAACTTGGAATTAAACAGGAAGTTATTCCCAAAACTCGCCTTTAGAATTAAATATGGACTCTACGAATTTACTGGTAATGCCCGGAGGATTTACCAATGTATCGGTTGCATTCATGGATCTCATGAATAGAATTTTTGAGGACTTATCTAGTGGGGGTGCTTCTTGATAATATTCTTATATATTCTAAGGATAAGAGAAAATATGATGAGCAGTTGTGAATAGTGCTACAAATCTTGAGAGAACATCGATTGTATACTAAATGGCAAAAATGTGAGTATTGGTTAGAAGAAGTGACATTTATAGGGCATAATGTTTCTAAGGAAGGGATTAAGGTCAACTCTCATAAGATAAAGTTAGTAACTGAATACCCCATACCAACCAATGGTACAAAAGGGAAGAGTTTCCTTGAGTTAACAAGGTACTACGAAGGGGTTCTACATGATTTTTCAAAAACAATGTCACCTCTAATAATTTTGCTAAAGAAAACAACCTAATTTAAATGGTCGGATAAATGTAAAGACACTCGGAAGTTGAACAAAAGGTTATTCACAACCCAAATTCTTATCTTAGTCACGGAAGGTAAAAAGTATACCATCTATAGTGAGCCGTTTAAAAACGGGTTAGGATACGAGATGACAAGGTCATAGCTTATGCATCTCAAAGAACTCAAATCATGTGAAAAGACTTATCCTACTCATGAATTGGAGTAGGCTCTCGTTGTTTTGCTTTAAATATTTGGAGACATTACTTGTATGGGGTAACATGTAAGATTTATATTGACCATCGAGTTTGAAGTACATTTTTACCCAAAGGAAATCAATCCGAGGCAACGCCGCTAGTGGAATTACTTTAGGATTATGACTTACAAATATAATATCACTTAGTGAAAATAAATATAGTGGCAAATGCGTGAAGTACGGAGACAAAACACATTTTGAATGTAATAATGACAACTTAGCTCGTGGTTATATGAGATCTCCACAATATAAGTATTGAGTCTCGCATGGACAAATGAATGGGTTCCTAGCTGCGATAGAGGTATGATATATAATAATGAAGGAAATTCAATTAGACCAAAACGATGATGTCATTATGGAAAGGATTAGGAAAAATATTAAGAGGAAAAATTTCTCCTGGTTGCAAGAAATACATGAGGATGAAACCTTTCGGTTTTGTGTACTGAAGAAAGAGGAATTGAAAAGGAAAATTCTTGAGGAAACACACAATACACGATACTTTATCCAGGAGAAACAAAATGTATATAGACCTCACACAATAGTTTGGTGGAATAATAGGAACGAAGATATCATAGAATATGCAGATAAGGGCTTCACTTGTCAAGTGGTTAAAGCTGAACCTTGAGAGTATGATATGAAAAAGGACATCAACGTCCTGTTGGTAAGTCGACATCGTTGGAGATTTCTATTTGGAAAAGAGGTTCAATTTCAGCGGACCTTGTCGAGGATTACCTCTTACCTTTTCAAAGAAAAATGCTATAGGGGTGATCGTTGACCAATTTAAACCTGCATATTTTGTACTAGCACTTGACACATGGAATGTAGAAATGCCGACATAGTTATACGTTAAAGAAGTTGTCGGGTTACATGGAATACCGAAGGACATTATAGTGATAAGGGGTTTCACCTGAATTTCGGGAAGCTTTATAGCGAGCTTTTGGGACTAAATTGGGTTTTAGTAGTTGTATCATCCAGAACTAAATGGGCAAACCGAAAAGGGTCAAACATTCAATGTTAAGGAAAAATCAAGTCTTAAGTATGTTAGGCCATATGAGATTATAAAGAAGTTGAATCTGGTGCCTTATATTTTAGCTTATCCGAACTCGAACAGTGAATGACGTCCTTCATATTTAGCAGCTCAGGAAGTATGTACTCATTTCAAACCATAACATTGTGACAGAGCTACTAGAAATCACTTAAAATTTAATATACAAAGAACTTTGAGTTCAAACATTGGATTATCGGGTTAAGAAAGTCATAATAACAACATTCATTTGACCAAAGTCTTGTGAGCTAATAATATCTAACAAAAAACCACATGGGAAACTGAGGAAAATACGAGAAACAAATATCTTCACTTGTTTTAAGGTAAGTTTACAAACTTTATTTCCAAATATGTAAGTTTCGAGGACGAAACTTATTTTAAGGGGGAAGACTCGTAACAACCCGACCCTAAATCACATTATTTATTTTACTAATTACAAAAATTATATAATCCAAGTGCACGCACTTCAATTCGATGTATAAATTATTTTTTATGTGTGTTATGCAGCTAAGGCGACGAAGTGGCCTCCAATAAAAATTTTATAATAACGATTGTAAATCTATATATATGTTTAAAATATAAATTTAGAAATTTGTATATATATATATATATATATATATATATATATTGAACATAAATGTGAAAGTACATGTTCATAAGGTTATTAAAATAAAAAAATATAAATAATAATAATAAAAATATAAATATAAATAAGATATATAGAAAAAAAAAGGGTTATTGGATCGGAATAATACACACTTTGGGGGTGCTGGCCAAATATAATACGAACAATTTCCTTGGCTGGGAACAGAACCAACTTTGGGGGTATTTTCCAATATCGAACACCACGTAGTCGTATAGGCGGCGACTCGTCGGAAACGTGACGTGGCAATACTTTTTGACACATGTACGGTGGAGTCAATTTTTGACTAAATTTAAGATATTTAAATGCCACCTATGCAATGATTTTAATTTTTAAAAAAAACCGAAAATCTTTTTCTCCTCCCTCCGCTCATCGCTCTCCTCCCTCTCTGTCTTTCTCGTGCTCTCCTCCCTCTATCTCTCTCTCTCGTCCCCTGCTCCTCCCTCTCCTCTCTCTCTCTCTCGCTCTCCTCCCTCTCTCTGTCTCTCTCCCTTCCCCCTTCCCCTGCTCTCTCTCCGGGTGGAAAATGGCGACGATTTTCGGATCCGAAGTAGAAAAGTAGAGGATTAAAGGTGGAAAATGGCGGAAGTGACGCAAGGAGCAGCTGGGTTTCACTCTCTCTCCTCCAAGAAGCCTCCGAGCTTCAGCAACAATGGCTACACCATCTCATCCTCTTCTTCCTCATCCAAGCACATATACGACAACGTTTTCGCTTCTCGGCCCCTTAATAAGTTCAAGTCCTCGAGTTCTCCTCCTATGGCGACGATGACTTCGCCGAAATCTTCGGCTCCTCAAAATCTGAAAATAGCCTTTGGCGAGCCCCAGTTCTTCGATTCCGATCTTCAACATCCCGGATTCCGAGTGTAAGGGCTACGACTCGAGAGGCGGAGGCGGAGGAGATGGGGAGAAATTGATTATTCGGGGTTTTTGGATGTGTTGGAGATGATAACTTCGCCTTGCTTGGATGGTCGGGAGTTGTTTGATCAATTGAAGAAAAAGGCTAAGACCTCGAGCATCGGCTTCTATATCCAGGTTATTAGTAATTTCTTCTTGCAATTTTACCTGGAATTTTTGGTTGTCTGTTTTCATGTTTTGAGAGAGAGAGAGAGAGATTACAGATCAATGTGATTATGATGGACTTATGGGTTGTTCATCGGTGGAGATACTATAATTGTAGGATGGAATGTTTGCTATAGTGGAGTTCTATTTTTCTTTAAAAGCGATTATGCTAAAGCCTTCCCTAATAGGCATCGAGGGTCTTCCCATAAGACTCTTGCAGAAAAATTTCTACATTGTGCTTGAATCATTTATAAATTGTAATGTTAGATATTTATTTGTGGGTATCGAAGTTTAATTTCCGGCAAGGACCAATCCATAGTATCTATGTTACTTGAACTTGTATGGGGATATTCGTATATTAGTCTTACTTCAAAGCATTCGTTTGGGAAATAGGCTAAAAGGGTTAATGATGGTCATGATTTTTATGGGTAAGGCTTGGTATCCATTAGTGCAAAGCCACCAGTTGGAGGATTGAACCATGCTAATTTGTGGAGATGGCTCAATGTCTTCAATTGTTAGTTGGACGGTTGGTGGTGGAATTTGGACACCAGTGGGTTAGAGTTACTGATGGAAGGAATCAAGTAGAAATAGAACTGTTATGGTTGTTGCAAGACTAGTTTTAATGAAAGGAGAAATTTTGGCATATAAAAATACTGCAAAAGGATAAACTGCTCCTCCTCCTTTTAGATGTATCCGAAATTGGAAAATTCAAGCAGAGGGATTATACCTCGTGAGCTGCCTCTATTTCTTTAAAAGTTGATCTTGTTGCTGACTAGTGAGATGATGGAGCAAAGGGATGAGAGCAAGGAGCGGGGAAGAAAGAGAGACCAAGAGAGGGAGGAGAGCGAGAGAGACGGAGGAGAGAGATAGACAAAGAGAAGGAGTGCGAGAGCAGGGGAAGGGGGAAGGGAGGGAGAGAGAAAGAGGGAGGAGAGCGAGAAAGAGGAGAGGGAGGAGCAGGGGACGAGAGAGAGAGATAGAGAGAGGAGAGCGATGAGCAGAGGGAGGAGAGAGAGAGATTTTCGGTTTTTTTAAAAAATTAAAATCCTTGCACAGTGGCATTTAAATATCATAAATTTAGTCAAAAAATTGACTCCGCCGTACACGTGTCAAAAAGTATTGCCACATCACGTTTCCCACGAGTTACCGCCTATACAACTCGGTGGCTTTCCGATATTGGAAAATACCCCCAAAGTTGGTTCTGTTTGCAGTCAAGGAAATTGTTCGTATTATATTTGGCCAACACCCCAAAGTGTGTATTATTCCGATCCAATATTCCAAAAAAAAATAGAAATAAGAAATCAAGATTTTTAGTAAGAAAAATCCAGAATTAAACTTCGGATTTTTCACCATACAAAAAAAAAAGTATAATACTAAAGATAAAACAAGCAGACTTCAAGTTATCGGGCATTTTTCATTCCCTCAAACTCCTCTCTCCCTCTCCCATTCTCAGCTTCCCCTCCCTGCCTGGCCTCTCTCGCTCTGCTGCCATCTCACGGTCGAGGCCACCGGACGCCACCAATGCCGGCCGGAAGCTGGCGCTAGCGCCGCCGGAAGGCATATCTCTCTCGCTCTCGCTCTCACTCGCTCTCGTGCGCCTGCTGGCCTGCCTGCTGCCCCACCTCTGCCCAGCCACAACAGTCACCACCCACCGGTCGGAATCGGTCGTCGGTACCGCTAGGAGCTCGCCGGAGCTCGGTCACACCACCACCGACCCACCCCTCCTTTTGGGCATCCATTTTTGGACCTTCAAGGTTAAAACCCTAAACCCAATTTTATCTCCTTCCATGATTTCCTTATTGATTTTAGTTAACAATTGAATTATATGGGTTTAAAAAGGCGTTTATGATATAAATTCAAAAGTTGATTGTAGAAATTCGAATTGATGTAAGTAGTTGTGATTTGGTTTCTTGGTGGATTAGTTGTATAAAGGGAGTGTATAATTGTTATTGATGTTGTTAAATTGGGATTTAGTAAGGTGAATTGAAGATGTTTCGATATAAATTTTCGGTTAATTTGATAGTTTTTATGGTATTTTGGGATTGGCCATATTTGAGTCAAAGAAAGAGCAAGGGAATATGGAGATTGAATTTGAATAATAAGTTTGAAAGTATGTAAAATTGGAGAAATTTAGTATATGTAATTGTATATGTGGAAGTGAATTATGTTAAGGATGCAAATAATCTTAAAGTGATGTTTCGTGGGATATATGGATTTTGAGCGAATTAATTAATTTATTTATGGAATGGTGATGAAGTGTTGTACTATAAACTTGTGTAAATTTAGTTGTCTCATATTATTCTTGGATGTGAATTTGTTTGAAGGAAATATAAGTTTTGTTGAACGAAGTAAGTTACATCTAGGTCTAAAGTTGCAAAAAGGGTTGAGTTGAAGAACATTTATATGTTAATTTGGGTTGGTTAGTTAAGTTGAGAATTGATGCTAGGTGAAAAAGGAGTTAATGACAAGGATCGGAAACAATGTTGAAGTTTGATATGATTAAGCGAGTTCCTAGGTTGGGAAGTTAGAATCATATTTCTTTGTATATGTTGAACAAGTTGCAATTTTCAAAATAAAAATATTTTGATTTAAGTAAATTAACAAATTACGATTTTGTGAAAATCAATTAAACTAGCTTAACCACTTTTTTCGAAGAGAATTATAAGCTTGTATGTGAATTTAATTATCAATAGTATTGCAATGAAACTTAATTTAATCATTACTAATAACAAAGACATATTTGGATCAACAGATGAGGCCACTCTCGTCGTCGACAAGCCGTTAAATTAATATCTCTTAAAGGGGAGGAAAATATTTTAAATTCGAGTACGTTCATTGCCTCGTACCCTTCGAAAATTCACATATTTCATCAAATCTCAACATTTCTCATATAAATAACTAATAATGAATCATTTGCAAATCAAGTTTTGTCACCTAATTAAGTGGTCCCCGCTCAATTATCAATTATCGGGGTTTATGCCCTTCAATTCCACCCGCGCGGCTTCAACTCGAGTTCTCGGTCGGCCGGGAGGTGTACACCTTACTAAGATCGTATCAATTATCAAGAGGTTCCACTTTCGGATAATAACCAGGCAAACAAGTTTTACTCATATTCTCTCCCCCTTATTTCGATCTAAAATGAATTGAAATGCGCGCGCTCAATTAAAATGTTTTTCAAAGTCTGTTTTACAGTGCAGGAATGTTCGTACTGAGTTTCGACTCATTCTTCGAAATATTTTACTTGTTTTTGTTTTAGGAGGAAGCATTGGTGAACAATCAATTACCTACCAAGTCCGACGAAGGCAAACCATAGCGGCCACGTTGCATTTGTAATTACGAAGGTGTATAGACGCTCACGGTGATTTTACCATCAACCATGGTTTAGGTATGACCTTGGGAATTATTACACGTTGCATATTATCTTATGGAATAGACGAAAGTCTAGGTTGTATAAACATTATGTTACTAAACAAGTAAATTGTATTTTGGGATGACTTAGCTACTTGGGTAATAAGCAATTACTCCTAACAGGATCAATGGAAATATAACAGTTGGATGCACAAATTGTATTTCATTCTATTTCATTTATTTAGCCTTGTCCTATTTTTAGGACTGCGGTAACGTCTTCGGTCGTTATCTTCCGCTGCGACCTTACATAATATTCCCTAATTAAGGGATTATTAAGTAATGGTGATTGGGGCGTTACGGTTGTGGTATCGAGCCGGGGTGTTGAGAATATGGAGGGTTTGGAATGAAAGACCCACCCATTGGGTTTTGTATGTGTGGGATGTTTGGAGGATGGAAATAAGGAGGGTTGGGAATAAATGACCCACCAATTGGAGTTTGGTTGTACGGGGAATGTGGATATAGTGCTCCACCTATAGGAGACTGAAGGTTAGGAGGGTTTTGAGAGGGGGTAGAAATGCTTACATCATTACCTTCACCATCGGTAATGACGTTTCTAACCCGTCCCCGAGTAGATGATCTTTTCGACCTGCCTCTACCTCTCTCCATATTTCCTAACATAAACAACATAAAAATATTATTAGTAAACATCCAACGGTTAAAGTGATTCAATATAAAACAAAATAGAAACATTAGTAAACATATAAACATGTAAGCGTTAGATATAAATATTCTTCTATTAAGAAATTAAACTTCAATTGTTTCACCTTCAGTACATTAATAAGAATTCATTTGATTACAACATAAATAAAAGTTATTCAATATAAATCAAACCAAAAAAGAACATGTTCAACTAGCCATCATCCCCATCATCAGTATCATCATCGTCTTCATCACTATCCTCTTCGGCATAATTGAATATGAGATGTTCGTCTTCCTCATCGATGATGTTATCATCATCCCATTCGCCTTCCTCATCTTCTTCACCATACTCTTCTTCACTAACATCCTCAATCCCATCTTCTTGATTATAATAATCAATACATGAAGATGTTATGATTACATTTCATCTATAATGAACATAATATATATAACCATTATGCATATATACTTTTCTTATACATAAATTTCTTTAATTTCTATATTTTACTCGTAAGTATTTATGTCATAATTAAACTAATCATACCTAATTAGCATAAATATACTCACACAAATATAATTGTGAAATTATTTCTACCTAATTAGTATAAAATAACGCACACACAATTAGAATGTATACAATTATTTCAAAATTTACAACAAACATTTCATTCTTAATTTCACACAACTAACCACTATTTATTAACAATTTGTCAAATGTTAAATAACTTTATAAATAAACCATAAATAATTGCACATATATAAATCACAAATAACATTTACATCAACTTCAACAATAATTTCCAACAAATCTAACCCCATATACTTTAAAAACACAAATTTTATACATAAATAACATTTACTTCAACTTCAATATTAATTTCCAACAAATGTAACCTCACATACTTTAACCAATGCATCATCTATACATAAATAACATTTACTTCACTTTTAACAATAATTTCCAACGAACATAACCTCACATACTTTAAACAACACAACATTTATACATAAATAACAAAATTGCACATTTTTCTTTTCAAATTCATTCACAAACAACATTAATTTGCAATAAATTATATAAATTCATCAATTTCAAGTAAAATTATTAAAAACCCTAAATCAAATAAAAATCAACAAAACAATACCTTGCACTAGGCGGCGGCACGAGCGGCGGCGTCGGGACAATCGGCCGGCGGCAGAAGGCGATGGCGACGGCGGCGTCCTCTAGGCGGCAGCAGCGGCGGCACAAGGGGCGAGAGCAACCAAGGAGAACTCACTCGTCTTTGGGCTTCGGGTTCCTCCCGCGGCGGCCGAAAGGCAGCAGACGGAAGGAGGGGCGGCCGGAGATGGCGGCGGCGGGCGAACGTCGAGGGGCTGGGCACTCTCGCTCGCTATTCGCTCGGACTTCTCTCTCTCTTCGCTTTCGTTAATTCTGTCTAGCGAAAGGCCAGATCTGGATTTATTTGGACTTAGCGACTGAACAGTCTGTCGTTGTTTCGTCGCTAATTTTTTAATTAGCGACGAAATAAAATTTAATTTTTTGTTTTTCCTCCATCTCGAAATTCGAGAAACACCGGCGACCAATTAGCGACAGAACATTCCGTCGCTAATAACGTCACCGACGGAATAGTGACGGATATTTCCGTCATCTGTCGACACGAATGCCGCTTTTGTCAATTTCCGTCGCTATGTGACGACGAAACCGTGTTCGTCGCTAATTTCCGTCGCTATTTAACAGTTTTGTAGAGATGCATGTTGTATTTTAATATTAGAGATATATTACATCACGGTAGAAGTGAGAACAATCCAACTAACAATAGAGATAAGAACATCTAATAGTGAGAACCTTTAATGGCAAGAAAATGAACGAACTAACTCTCAAAAAATATAGAGAAAACTTGTTGTAAAAAATACGAAGTATAAGAATACTAGTAAATACCTACCGAAATTTAGGCTTACTACCAACAATAATAGCTAATGATAGCTCCTTATGAAAGTAGATAAAGGCTAGAATTTTTCTTGGAGAAACTAGGGTTTTCTGAAAGAGATTAAGAGAATTATCTAAAAAATAAAGCAAAGAAGTTATTTAAATTATTCTATTAATGCTTATTGAATTGATGTTTCTAATTGATAATCTTGAATAATCACAAGAAAGGATTAAAGGGAGACTTATTATCACATTCACTGATTTGCCTCTTGATCTCGACATCATTGGTATCAAATAAGACTTTCAAGTTCTAATACCATATCAGCAAAGTTCAATCACAAGCTTTTGTTGGGTGATTTTGCTTTTTTTTTCTCTTCTTTTTTTCATTGATTTTCTTTATTTTTAGTGATGCCTTAGGATAAGTTCATATTTTAACACAAACTACATCATAAATCTTGTATTTCTTATTAATTTTCTTTATTTTTAGTGATGCCTTAGGATAAGTTCATATTTTAACACAAATTACATCATAAATCTTGTATTTCTTCGGTATTCTTCCAAAACCAGAAAAACATTAAGTATTGAAACATATAGAGTACTCCTCTGCATCTCATAATCATAATTATCTTCCTAAACTGCTAAAACACACTTTTCAAGGAAAGCTAATTAATACTGCTATAAATAATTAATTATTGAATACATTCCCTAAATTATCCTGGTATTATTTGTACCCAAATACTAATAACGTCCCCATTACAATCTTAAATAAGGGGTATAGTAGTAAATTTATCTAATCATTATTGTCTTATTTTTTGAGAAGGACAATATCATCGGACAAAAAAATTTACACTGAGGAAGATATTTAAGCAATGGAGGAAGTATTATTATTTAAATTATAGCTGTTTTTAAAATACTAGTTGCAATATTCTGTTTTATGCGCTTAGTTTTAAATCTCTCTTTCTATAACTTGTTTAATATTTAATGACATGTGAATAGTAATGATTAACTAAATATTGATGATATATTAATAATATTAACTTTATCTTTTTCAAATTAAATATCGATGTTTTTATAAAATAAGGCAACGACCGCCACAATTGTTTCCGTCCAAAAGAGAAAGAAAATGAAAAATTCAAACATGTGCTACACACATGCTGTTTTAAAATGTTTGCTTTAAAATTCATAGTGAAGCTTATAATAAATTGAATAATTCTTTTGTGAGTGAATAGATTGAAAATAAAATAATAAATTATTAATATAAAATATTTTATCATTAACTTATTTTTTCTTACATATATATAATTTTTAGAAAGAAATTATTTCAATCTTCGTCTTGAGTTAAATTAAAATTTTTTGAAATAAGGGTATTAGGAAAAAAACTAGGATCACATATACGGAAGAAGAAGGAAATAAAATGAGAAAGATAATTGGGACTAGCCTAATAATCAAATTTAAGCAAAGTTAGTGTTTTTTCTCGCTTCTAGTTTTGTTTTTATAGACAAAATTTGACGAAATTGAAGAAATTAGAAGAAAAAAAGAGTGAGATGAAAAATATTCCAAAGGGCTATTTAAAATAAGTATTAGTGAGATTAACATAAGAAAAATAATTATTGTAAAATTTGACTTTTGAGTATACATTTGTAAAATTCTTGATTTATAATTTAACTTTACATAATATTTTTTTCTAAAAAATATATAATATTTATATCAACCAAAGTTATTAATTTTCTGAAAAAAATATATAAAAATAATAATAATGATGATGATAGTAATAATAATAATATACACAAATAATTATCTATTAATAATAAATGCACCTCATTAATACAAAAAAAAAAGTAAATTTAACTTTAGAATTAATTACTTACCTTACCACGTGTCGCAATTACAACAATCACACTCACTTATATATATATATATATATATACTAGTGTGAATCCGTGCTTCGCACGGGTATGTGCTTATTATTTGATTAGTTGATATACTATTATAAATACTAAATATATATTTCTTGTAAAATTATAAATATCAACCTTAGAATATATATGGATATTTTTATAATTTGAAGGTAATTATTATGAGGAATAATATAAATTTTGAGTTATTCTTTATCATGTGAACCTATAAAATAGTTTTCCAACTTATCATTTTCTCCCACCATATTTTAAAGTTGAGACGTATCTATCCCACCTTGTTAAGACAAAACTCCTTTAAGTATATATGTTTATTGTTTGGATCTTTTTTATATAAGTATCTCACATGATAATATTCGATTATATCTAGAATTTGAACATATTATAATAATATCATTACTCACTATATATAAAATAAACACATGTGATTATATATATATATAAAGAAAATTAAACATCAAAATAATTAAATATAAAACTATTAATTTCTTCTCAAAATAGTGTCCTACATTTGCCAACCTTATTTGCCTTCTCATCGCTATACTTGTTATAAAACCCCTAGGTTAACAATGGAGATAAAGAGCCCCATTCAAAACTAATCACTCAATTGAGTAGTAGTTGATTGCTTCTTGTAAAGGAAAATTTTTGATGAAAAAAATAGCATATGGCGTTGTTTAAGCCACTTATCCCAAATTTTTGAATTTTACCTTTTTATAATATAAAAAATAAAGTTTTGAATAAATTACATATACGGATAAACAAATAATAACTTGGACCAAAATTCGTATCATAATAAGAAAAAACGTTAAATATAATCAATATAATTTCTCCTACTAATTGCTAACTTAATAAACATTCATATTCTTATAACTGAATATATTCAATAAAATAAAAATAACTAAATAGTTAAATAAATTTTTAACAAATTAAATTATAATTTTTATAATACTATATTATAATTATCATAATTTATTTAAGTTTCAATACTTGGAATCAGCGACACTAGAGAAAAAGCTGATGACTTTTCAGTGAATATGAAAGTTATGATATCAGTAATGTTATAGAAAGAGTTATACCTGCCATCAAAGAGAAGTAACCAACAATACAAAGGGTATAATGTCGGTTCCTCTTATTCGTCAAGGGTAAGCGGTAGGTGTGCTGCGTACTTTGTATTGAATAGGTGAGTCAATGAATAAATGAAATTTTAAATTTTTCATGGTTGAAAAAGTGTATGAAATTTCATGGTGTTTTGATGATTTTATGAACAGTAGGTAAGTCACGGAAGCATTTCACCATAACTAATTTCTTATTTGGGTATTGGAATTCCTTCCCTTTGATGAATAAGAGGAATCAACATTACTAATATCCTCTCCACTCATTGACCCTTTTTTTTATTTCTCTTCCTCTTTTCTTACTGTTGACCCCACATTTTTAAAAAATCATAGACTTTTTGAGTTGTTGATTTAGGGATGGGCTGTTACCTTCATCTCTCAAGAATTGCAAATTCTTATATCTACCTAGGTGTCATATTAATAATTAATAATTAATTAAAAGCACATCATTTATTAGTTTCATCATTTATTAAGATTGAAAAAATAAAATATCCTTTTGTAATTAACTTTATCCTATTCCATCTAATCTTATTGAGATTAGAAAAAATATTCTTTTGTAATTGACTTTATCTTATTGGAACTTATTGTATTTGCACATGTTCAGAATCTGAAATAATGGGAGTGATTATCAGTTTTTTTTACTAATTTTGCTTTATCTCTTGTATTAGAAAAAAAATTCGCTTTATCTCATGTTAAAGATGCCATTAATATTTCTTTATTTGACATATATTTTTCTCTTTCTACACAATTATGCGAGTTTTGATGCTCAATTGTTATTTGGTCAATGCGAAACTTTAAACAAATATAAACATTCTCAATGAATAATTTATGCACTCTGAATGAACAAATATACTATTCCATCGAACAAATATATCTTTTATAATGAACAAAATGTATCATTACATTGAACAAATAGCATAATACCATGAACAAATATAATATTTCGGTGAACAAATCTAACTTTTACAATGAACAAAATGTATCATCCTATTAAACAAACAAGCATAATACCATGAACAAATTGTAGAATACTAATGAACGAATTATTAGTTTTTTATGAATAAATAAATACTATTTGGTTAATTAGTACATTGTATCTATTTGTATACTAAATTAGTTAAATAATATTAAATCTATGTAGGTATTAGTACATTACATCTATTTGCTAGCCATTTTAAGATGTTTTATTGCTCTATTTTCCTTGCTTGAATTGTTCATTTGATGGTTTTTGCTTGATCAATATTAGATGTAAAATGAACTCATTTCCTTAGTTAGTCTTTCTCGTGAAGTTTCTTCCGTTTTTGAAGAATTTATTACTTTCTTGACAATAATGGTTGCTCATCATTGTAATCTTCTTTAACTACACACGAGTTCTTATTGGCAATTTCAATTTAAGAGCCTGTTTGGCCTAATTTTTAAAAAATTATTTTTGTTTTTAAAAAGCAATTTTTTGAAAATTATTTTCGAAGAAAAATTTGAAGTGTTTGGCCTAAATTTTATAGAAGTGTTTTTCAAATAATTAATTTGTTTGGCCAAAATTTCTAAAAAGATAGAAATAAGATAGAGATGAAAACAAAATAAGAGAGAGAGGAGAGAGATAAATTAAAATAACGTAAAAAGATAGGAGAGACAGAGAGAAAATAGGATTACGGGTGGTTATTACGAGTTTTTCAGAAACTAGAAACGAAACATGACTATTTGCTATTTACGTTTCTAGGGAGTTTTTTTCCAAAATCGTTTTTGAAAAATAGTTTTAATTTTTTAAAAATTAGTGTTTGGCCTAACTTCTGTTTTCTAAATTCAAAAACAGTTTTAAAATCTAGTCCAAACACCCACTAAGTATGCTTGCGTTCTATGTCCGATGTTCTTGTTTACTCAAAATGAACAATTAACAATTAGTGCCATGAACAATATACATACTGTATTCATGAACAAAACAATCCAAAATAATGATTTGTTTGCTTGCGATAAACAATTCAACATAACATAGTGAACAATCAAATTTACACGGGGTTGAACATTTTAACATAGGAAAGTGAACAAATACTTTAGAACTAAAATATTGATGAATAAAATAATTTACAACAATGAACAAATAGTATCAATAGATGAACATAAGTACATAAGACAATGGATAATCAAAATTACATTGTCGAAGTTTTCAAACTAGGCAAATGAATATAAATTTCAAAACCAAACTCTTGATGAACAAAATATTAAAATAATTAACAAATAGTATCACTATAGATGAACAATACAACAATTACTCGTTGAACAAATTACTGATATATTCATGAACCTTTTAACCCACACCCGGACTAGCATAAAGACGAAATATCACGGAAATTAATCGAACGGTGATGAAAAACACCATACAACATACATATAATCGAAATTAACTCATTTTATTCTAAATTAACTAAAGTTAAAGTATATTGTACCATGCAAGAAAATATACCTTTTTTTTCCCTAATGTAACAAATTGTTTTCGCTTTACTTCGTCCTCCACGTTAATTATCACCGAATTTTAACCGATTTTCGATAGAGGATAGATAGTGACGATTCGCTAAATATTAGTTGAGCATTGCTTTAAGATGAACGAAATGCACAACTTCTTGTTTGAATGGCCTAAATTTAATGAGCAGGAGCCGGTGGAGAAACGAACGACGTTGAGTAAAATCGCGAGGATGAGCGGCGTAAGAGGAGGTTAACAAGCACGAGACGATAGAGAGAGAAAATCATAAGGGACATGAAGAGACTGAAGTAAGAGAGAGAGACGCGGGAAGTGATTTTGGAAATAAAGTGGGAGAGAATCCTAATGGTATTTAAATTAGGTAGTTCATTACAAAAAAAAAAAGTTGAAATACCAATGAGTTTTCTAACGGGATTTGCCAAATTTTGATGGAAATTTCGACGGGTTCCGTTGGGATTTTCGATGGGTTTCGACAGAATTCCAAAATAAAAACTTGTTGGAATCCCATCGAATTCCCGTCGAAATGTCTGTCGCTATTTTTGTGTTTTTTTTGTAGTGGTTAACCTTGAAAATAACTTTACTAATTTAAAAAAAATACAGGTAATATTTTTTCCACCTCGGCGTGGGAGTAAATACTCCCACAGAAAAATATGGGGATTTTGTGCACCTAATCTTTGTCTCTCTCTTTCCTCAACGTATATGCTCCCACGAGCATTTAAGAATTTGTAGAGAGAGAGAGAGATGATAGTGGGTCGTTGTTGCTTGAGGTGTTTAAATTTAATAAACACTTGACTTTATTTATTTTTCAAAAAATTCTCTTTATCTTATATGTATTATTTCACCGCCGCTACGTCATATATCCAACGGGTCAAACTCGGTGGTCGGATTATTAGATTGTAAAAATCCAATATTCGTTGTCAACATGATTTATGCTAAGTATGAGCCTTTCACGTAAAAAAAAAAAAAAACTAATGAAATATTTTTCTCTACGGCTTTGTTCTATTTATACAGAAATATATACTTTGAGATATATATATATATATATATATATATATATGTGTGTGTAAAATATTCATTGTCAACATGATTTATACTAAGTATGAGCCTTTCACGTAAAAAAACTAATAAAATATTTTTCTCTACAGTTTTGTTATATTTATACGAAATATATACTTTGATATATATATATATATCAAAGTATATATTTCTGTGATATCTATGAATCATTTTATTCCTTTACAAATAATCTATATAATTGAATCTATTCATCTCAAAAACTACTAGTGCTGATCGTGCAAACCGATGAAATGGCCAAATATATATAGGGAAGATTCAGTATTCCCAAGAATAGGTTCTGTTTCCGGAGAATATTAAAGGGAAAACTGTAGACAAGAGACAGAATGAAAAGAACGAGAATTCGGACAAATGAGGTTTGCCCCTAGGCTATAATAGTATAGAATCACATGGTCACCTCTTTTATACTTGTGCAGTTAGTCAATCTTTCTACCAAAATATCATGTCCTCGTTTGGACTCGCTTGCACTCCCATTACCAAGACAAGATATGGCTCAGCGAGATACAAAAGGCAATTTAAGAACAAAATAGTCGGAGAAGTTTTCATATTATGCCTCACAGCAGATCACAAATTACATCTACACGACAAGGAACCACAACATCTACAAAGGGTCTCAATACAGTGCGAGACCAACTCACAGCCAAATGTAGGCAGATAATAGTGTCTAGAATCTCATACATTGTAAATAGTTCAAGGAAACCTAAGACTAAGGTGTTGCTTAATTTGCTTCAACATTAGAAGTTAGGGTAAACCGCCCGAGCTCTAATGGTTCTACAATTGTGGAATTTCCCTACAGTGGTAATGATATAACTATCCTTTACCAAAAAATAATAATTAATTTATTACTAGTTAACTTTTTAAAAAAATAGTGTTTATG
Organism: Talinum fruticosum; assembly: GCA_021018815.1. Classification (NCBI taxonomy): domain Eukaryota; kingdom Viridiplantae; phylum Streptophyta; class Magnoliopsida; order Caryophyllales; family Talinaceae; genus Talinum; species Talinum fruticosum. Next base: position 6,602,556 of record JAITYX010000030.1, on the reverse strand, counting down.
TATGCGTTTATGTAAGTATAATTTGGTAAGAGCTATTAACTCCATTAGTATGAGAGTGGAGTTCATACTCATCAACACGGTTCAAATTTAAATGGTTGTGATTTTTTAGTGAAAATTGTGGAATTGAAGACTATGCTAGAACTTCATTGAATTCCATTGGTTGCACTTTTTTAGTGAAAATTTTGGATTTTTAGTAGTAGATTCCTTGTGAGTTTGAAGACAGTGGTAGACCTATATTGAATTTAATCTAATGATTATGGATCTTCTCCTTTGTTTATGAGCCTAATATGTTTACAACCTGCAGAAGAGGTTAAGTGGAAGTCTACTTACCGTTCCACATAAAAAATTTCTAGATATAATTTAGATATATTTAACTAAATTAATCTTAATTTTAAATATCATATGACTATTAGGACTTGTTTATCTTAGTCTGTTAAAATGAGATGTTATGAATTGTTATAATTAGTCGTTATAACTATTATAACTCGTCATGAGTTATTATAAGCCACCATAGCTATTATGATCCTATGAGATGGTACGAGTTGTTACGAAATTTTTAAGATAAAGTTAGTGATATTTTTCATTTTACATTTGACAATAACGAATATTTGGTCAATAATGAATATTTGAATATGTAAATATTTTTTGCTAATCAATTTAATTTTTGTTCGGTTAAAAATTTATATATTTTGTTGTTAATTGTATTTTATTTTTATGTAAATGTTTTTTCGGGAAAAAACCAGCTTCTAATAACACCTATCTTAAAAATTTAAAAATATTTATATATCTTTTCATACTAATATACAATTACTATAACAATAATAATAATGATGGAAACGATAACAAATAATAATAATAATAATAATAATAATAATAATAATAATAATAATATGAAAATTATAATAGCGGTAATAATTATTATAGCGTCTATAAATTCTTATGAACTTTTAGTTGTGATAAAGAGTGATATAAGTGTGAAAACGAATATGTTATTATAAATGAAAAATTGGGTGTTATAGCAAACTATAGTGGGACCTATGAGGCAGGTGGCCAAACAAAACCCAATAAATTTGATCCCAAGAAGAGTAAATACGTGATTAATTTACTGGCATTAAAAGCATTTACTAAATCAGGTGGGTAAAATGGGAATTGACTCTGATCTATTAACTGCTTTTATACCATCAAGGTAAAAAGCATTTGCCAAATCTGGTGGGCAAAATGGGAATTGAAGCTGATCTATTAACTAATACAGAGGCCCATTTTCGGCAATTCCTACAAGAATATTTTCTCTTAGGCTTCGCAATTATTGTTTATTTACACTTGCCAGAATCACGTGCCCCTTCCGCGCATGCGCACGTGCTTCCACTATTCAAACTTTAAACTTACTAAAATCCCACAACCTATTTTATTGCTCAATATTTTGTTTATAATATAATAAAACTAATTTTAATCATTAAATTGATATTTTATTGGTTACTATTAAATTTTTTGTTAATTTATTATTAATTAGTTAAATTAGCTTTTATAATCATGAGTTTTAAAATTACCTCACTCAATGTATTACTACATTGTATTAAATTTTAAAAATAAAATAAGAATAATTTAATACTTATTTTCGTTACTGAGCTATTGTAAATCGACTTTAATCAATAAGGATTAAAGATTAAAAAATTTACCATAAAAAATATATAATAGTAACGTTAGTTGTTTTAAATAGGATTGATTTATATCATTACAAGTTTCATTTTTTAAAAATAAACAAACATAGTTGGTTATTATGTTAATGTCTAAGATGCATTAGGTAAAAGAGTTAGGTGATCAAATTTTAAGTCAAACCTTTTAATTAAGAAATTATGAAGTATAAGATGAAAACATCGCTCATTTGGCATATTTTTAAAGAGATTTTCATGCTAGTAATCTCGTAATAATATACTTAATAAAAAAATTATAATAATTTAAATTATTAATAGTCAGTAGATGTTAGTGAGTAAAATCTAGACATATACAATTACTTCTTGCACCAAAAAATATTAATACTTCAATTTTCACCAAAAAACAGCAAAGTAATTTATGAGTATCAATCCCCAAAAAAAAAAAAAAAAAAAAAGAAAGTTATCTAATGTGAACTAAATCAAAATCCGATCCAATTTTCCACAGCCATAAACTAACTTATAATAATAACAATAAGAATCCCTGTATGGTAAATAAGTGGAATGATGAGCCCGATTTAGTAGCTAGACCGGGCCCGGCCGGCTTGACTTTGTCTCCGACGTTGATCTGGGTAGGGGAGTGGGACACGTGTCATAATCATATTCGCCTATCTTCACTATAAATAACCCCACCACCTGCGCCCCCTCAAAACCTCCCCTACCTAGCTAGCTGTAAGTAAAAATGAATCTCTCTCTCTCCCCCTCAAAAATCTTTACAGGTAGCTCCTTAGAGCCAGTGGTAGATAGATAGACAGATAGATGGAGAACATTAGCCCAAGACTACAGATTCTCTCTCTCTCTCCTAAAGAAGAGAGGGATTGAGGTTTGGTTTTCACGGCAGTCTCTGATTCGCTTGGTGCAGGTCGGGAACCGCCGTTTCCGCCGCCGCAACCGGTGGTTTTCTCTCTTTTCTGCCGGCGGTTCAGCTCTCGGATCCCGCCTTGCATCAACTGAATCGGAGCCTCTCGTGAAACAACGATTGATTTCGTCGCTGGATTTCAACAGATCGGAGCCATTTGTCATCGATTCTCTGGTTTTTCTTGGATTTGAATTTATATGTTCTTGTTCTGTGTTGCTGTTTCACTAGATAAAAGCATATTCTCTCTCCTTTTTCAGTTTTTGATTGATTGTGCTGCGTTTACCAGCTGAAAGCATATTCTCTCTTCCTTGTTCTTTGCCAGCTTTCTTGATTGATTGACGTATGGAAACTGTATTGATTTGGTGCTAATCAACAAAAAGAAAATAAAACTTGAAGATTAACTATTCAATTATTGAACAGGATCTATTTGGCCTGATGTTACAATTCAAGATTGACCTGTTGGACAAATCGATTATTTTTTCAACTGTTTGTTCTCATGCTGATCTGTGTGAGAATTTTTGTTAGTTTGCGTAAATTAAGGATATTTGATTAGCTTCATACTGTTCATACAATCTTTGCCTGGATCCAAATTGTGCTGGAAAGTCAAATGAAAGACAAAAGTAGGAGCTGTTCTTGTATTTTACGCTACTCTGTGCATTGATGGATGCCTTTTTCCGCAGTTCCTATTCATTTGAAGAAAACATTCCCCAAAAGTTTTCTCCAATTCTTGCTTTGTTCGAAAGGCAATCTTGAAAACTATTATCTTGCTTTTGGTTTGTTGAAAAATGAAAAAGCTTTGGGTGGCTATGTGAACTTGGGACTTCTGGAAACTAGAAGACAATTTGTGTTCTGTAGTATGATTGTAACATGTTGCACATGCAATTGCCAATTCCATTGCTTGCTAGGCTGGCTTGAGGTTGGCGTATTCATGCGTGGCTTATGAATGATTGAGAAAACGGAAATGTTCTTATTTTTCTGTCAACCTCGGCCCCCTCAAAATCGAATCTGGCAGCCAAAAAGATGAAAAATAGAGAGTATTTGTTTTATTGGCTCTAGTATTGTCAGACTTTTAGTGGCATGTTATTCTGAAAATAAGGACTAATCAAGTCTCCAAGATGCTTCAATACATGTAGTCATGCTGAACGATTACTGATGTAATTGGTTGTGAACTTCAGTGCTTATTGCTTCTTGTAATTTGCTATCTTGATGGAATAGGGATTCTGGGTTATGAGCTATTAGTTCGATAAGTCTATAATTCGGAATGCCGTGGATGAGTTCTTATATCTATTTTTGGTTTATGATCACGTATTGACTCAATAACTGTAAATTCCCTTTCATAGAGTTGGGATGTCTTGTCGGTGATGTTACAAATATTCGATTGTATTAATATTGCTTTCCAATTTATTCCCGTGCCTTTTTGATTTCCACATTTGTTAAGTTGCATGTTTGACTGGGATTTGAGGATCCAACAAAGCATATCTTTTATTGCGGGAGAATATTGAATGTACTCCGTACTCATACTAGAACTTGAACCAGTTGTTAGTTTGAGGATTGATGGTTGAGCTATTAGTTCAATATATCTGAAGAACATCTAAGTGGATCATGGTGACTATCGTCATCAATTTCCTAGTCCAACTTGACTTAGTTAAGTACCAAGATTTTCCATTAGATTCATTTCTTTTGTCAGTAATGTGACAAGTATCTACTTGCTGTGTAAATGAGATTATTCTGATTTTCACAATTGGCATCATTGCTGTGGTTTCTATTCAAGGAATTTGAGACTGTTGTATGGTTTGTCTGTTCATGAATATTCCATGGAAGGCTGTCTTCCATCTATTCTAAACACCCCCCAAACAAAACAAAACAAAACAAAAAAGAGAGGAAAGGTTCTGCTAGGTGTTGCTTCTCCCAAATTTAGGTACAATTTGTTATCTGCATAATGCGGAATTCCTGTTCTTGGTACAGATTGGATAATAGCATATTGATGTTTACTAATGATTGGTTGGTAAAGAGTACGGGGCTGATTTCTGTGTCGTTGCACGCTTGCACCACATAATATTCACTTAGTCAGGCACCAATGTTCAATTTAGTATGATATCATCTCCTGTTTTGGCTGGCTTATTCTGTAATTGAGTGATTTTGAATTTGCTAATCTAAGTTTTGGCCTCTAAGAGAGGTGTTTCAGTTAAAGAGCTGCTTGCCTTTCTGTTTCTGATACTTTGTGAAGTTACCTTTCTATGTTTTATACCCAAGTCCAGCTTACTTTAATACGTTTTATGGTCCTTTGGCCTGTTTCCTTTTATCTTAGATATTGTAGAGGATTTGTGCGGTTCACTCTTCATCTAAGTTTTCATGCTCTCAAAATAATTGGTATGCATATGTTTTTCAAGTTTTTAGTGATAGTTGGAATATAACTAAACCTAGCAAGTTGCTAGTCTTTTCTGTGAAACAGGTCCTGGATTTTTCTGTGCTAACAAGTTTGTTTCCTTTGATCTTAGACAGAAAGACTGGTTTCGTAACGTGCACCTATATCTATCTGTCTTGTCAAAAAGTTCCAGTGATGATTCTTCCTTGGCCGTTGATGACATCTCATACTGGCAAATTGTTCAAGCTATATGCCTTCTTCACAGTGCGAAAGGTGCTTCTGTATCAGTTGTTTCCCACTTGATGGAAGATACTGATTGTCGGCCATCCCTGCAATTCTTGTCCAATTATGGGCTTTGGGACAACAAAACAGGATTCTGCCATCTATTTGCTGCTAAGGATGTGTTGCACGGTATGACCTCATTTAACGTACTTTTATACCTTTTATAGAACTTTTATTTCATGTTTGCGAAGTGGCAAAAACGGCAAAAGAATAGCATCTGTGATGGATATGCATCTTTTCTGGTTTTGTGGACTCTAGTTTTCTTTGTGGTAAATAGGAGTTTATTTTGGTATGACACACAAGCTTGAAGGTGTTCTCAGTTTTACTGCCTATGCGTACATGGAGACTGATCTTTCGGATTCCATCTCACGAAAGTGATAGCTTCAAAGCTCCTAAGACATGCTCGTGTGATCTCTGAAATTACTCATCCATGCTTTCCTACTTGCCCTCGAAACACTCTTCAGAGTATGGAATCTTTTCTTCTGCCAATGAATAGCTGTGAACATAGTTAATTAATGTATTTATTTGCATTTATAAGAGAGACTGAGTTGTAATGAGTGACTGTCTATGTGTTTTGAGACCTTTTTTCGGGTTAAGTCCAACTAGTTATCGAAAAGAAAAAAAAAAAAAGAACAGACAGTGCATCATCGTTTTGGTCATTAACAATGAATCATTGTTGCATTTGCATGACCTTATACATTCTTTTTTGTTGAATAATACATCAACTGCAGCATCTTTTTGGTCATTAACCATGTTTTCAATGTCATTGCATCTTTTCTAAATGATAATAAATTATAATATCACTCCTTGAAATGGATATCTATTTAACATTATATATTACTCTTGAAGGGAATATCAACATGATGGGAATGATACGAAATTCATGATCGATTTAGCCTCATCAAAACAAGTATGCCTTATCCGATAAAATTTAATTTTCTTCCACAATAATATCTTTAGATATGCTAAAACTCATTAGGGTTAGAGAGAGAAAGTAACGAACCTTAACATCACAAGACGGAAAGCATTTATTATTAGGAGATACGAAACTAATAAAAAATTTATTTATAATCAAAACAAGAAATAGAAATAGAAAAGTATTGAGATCTATTAGAATAATTGTGGCTGATATTATGACCCCTTATTAGGTAGACCCGGGTTTGTTTATTTTTCCTTATAGCCGGTGACTAATGGCATGACCCTATACTTGAACTATGTACGTGGAGTGTTTCCATTAACCTTAGATTTAGAAAATGTTATTTGAGCATAATAATAGAATAAAGCGAGGAAATTAACAATTAACAATTAACGATGATGTAAAGTTCAAAAAGTGTTTAAAGTGATATTCATCATCCACTTAGAAAGAGAGGACAGGAACGTATACACAAGACACAATATCGCAGAGGGAAATTCTAATTTTTCTGAGATATTCTTGGGTCTAGAAGATTGTTGCTTAATTGCTTAAACCTTTTTAGGGAAGATATATTGGATAGACACCCCCGGCTCATCCTATTTTGATAGACCCTCTATTAATTATTAGGTACTCTTTAATCTGTTTATTTTTTCTTTTTCTCTTCCTAAATATCGTTTATTTTCAAGTGTCCCCTATTATTTGCTGACATATAATCTACCATATAAGCACGACTTCTTCTCATATATACAAACAACAAGAGGATTCCAAACTTAAAACAATCTTTCTTTTTTATTTTGTTCTAGTTTTTGGGTCTTTGATTACCAAAGTCCAACTACATACTAATGGTCTATAAAAGGTAGAGCTTTATTTTATGGTATTTAATTCTTCTTTTGTTAGGATCTTTTTCCAATGAAGGGTGGATATATAGGGAGTCTAATAAAGTGATGGAGTAGTTATTTCATTGTGATGGATGTTCGTTTTTTTTTCTTGGATGAAAAGATTTTGATGGTGTAGAAACATACGTGTCTGCTTTATTTTTTATTTTTTTCGGATTTTTTTGGATTTGAATATATATATATATATATGGTGATTAGAAGCTTGTATATCAAAATCATGGAGTAATGGCGTTCCATCCAAATTTTCCCATATATGGCCAAGGTGAGCTCATGTTTATTTCATGTGTTTTGTTTATTCAATCAATTCTTGCAAGGTTGTGGTTTCTCTCTCTTCTTGCCCCTCCCTTTCGGTATACTTTTATCTGTGATGTTCGCTCTTTGCATGGTCTTTTTCTTTATTATTATTATTATTATTATTATTATTATTATTATTATTATTATTATTATTATTATTATTAGTTGAATAAAATATGAGAAAACATATATTAAATCTACAAAAAGTGCAAAATCCGCTATTAGATACGGTCCAAAGTTCTCAATTAAAGGTCTGTTTGTTTCATCTATTAAAACTAGTGGTTATAATATTTATAACGATTATGAGACTGTTATAATGATAATAATAAATTAATAATTTTTTAATAATAATGATGATGATGATGATACTAGTACCACCACTACCATTATTATTATTATTATTATTGTTGTTGTTGTTGTTGTTGTTATTATTAGTATAATTATTATATCATGGATAGGGTTGGCCAATGGGTAGGGTACCCATCGGGCCGCAAAGCCAAGCTAAAAAAGGTCGAAGCCCAAATTTAGTAAAAAAAAGGGTTGAGCTGAAAAGGTCATGTGAAGATGGGCTAATAACGGGTCGACCGCGGGCCATTAACGGGTTAAAGAAAAAGGGTCATTGCTCACCACTTCTCGCACGCCCTCTCTCTCTCTCTCGCACGCCTGTCTCTCGTCCATCGTGTTCTTGCTACCATAGCTATCTCCCTCTCTCGCACACCCTCGTCTCTCTCGCCATCGCTCTTCCACCATCTCACCACCGTCGCCGGTAAACCGGAGCCCAAAGCCTTCCACCACCTTCGCTCTTCTTCCGTCACCGGTGAATCAGCTCTCTTTCTCTTTCTCGCTTCGCCGAAACCCTAATTTGACCAAGTGCCTCTTCCTTCTGCTCCCACTCCTCGGTACTTCCTTATTATGGTTTTTGTTGATTAAATCATTTCGTAATTATAAATAGATTGATGTTTTTAATGAGTTGTCTGTGAAAGAGGAATTGGGTATGTAAATTCTAATTCAACTTGGCTATCTGTCTATCCATTCTCTCGTGTGTGTTAATTTTGGTGATTGACCGGTGTTGTCTTTAACATTACACCTCGATTCTCCTATTAACAAAAGGTGGGTCGACTTTCGCTTGAAAATGAGATTATTTGCTCAAGACCTCTCTTGTGAATGCTTGTGTTAGAAAGTTTGTCCAAATAGAAATTCAATTCAGTGGTTGTATCCGCAATGTACTCGATGGTATATTGTGTGAAATTTGGCTTGTAAAGCAAGCTTGTCAAGATATTAGGGAGATAAGACTATGAGTTGGATTGCTTTCCGTGGTATCGTCCGAGTCAAAGTCGAATGTCCTATGTTGCGTCTTGCTCTAGTACTGAGTCGACTTTTATAGATAGCAAAAGTTTACTCGAATGCATAAAAGAATGAAAGTAAACTTAAAAGTTCTTTACCTTGTAGATTGTCAAATTATCCTAACTCCCCTCATATTGTAAGGAATATAAATCTCTCATTCATCTCGTAAGGCAAATGACAGAATATGATAAAACCTCGGGGGGAGATCATACTCCTAGTCATGTTAGTGTTCATTGATTTCCAAGGGGTGGGGGCTGCAATTGACTTACATCTTCAATGAGCATCCGTACTTCGGACTCGCAAGTCGAGAGCCAAACTTTAGCAGCTCGACTTCAAAAATCAACGAAGCTAAAGATGTGTTGCTCTGGAAAGTCCAAGAATGGTGGTTTTGTCTTTTAGTTGTTTCCCATCATTCCTTCTTCGGTGGTTTGCTATAGTCTGCAGCTTCGGAAAGCCGTTTTGACAAATTCTCAATTGGTGTCGGTGGCACCAGCTCAAGCTCACCCGGGAGGTGGTACCACATCCGAACCCGTAGACCCGAACCTATCCCTATTGTTGGTAGTACTATCATTACTACTACTAGCTAAATGTTTCAAGCTAATGTCTTGGTGACACTCGTCTTGCTTTGTGTAAAAAGACAGTTGGGACACGAGACGAGGCCCAAAAGAAGAGAAAAGCTCAACTTATATTAGATGATTTTTCCCTTTTCGAATTAGTGCAAATTTTCCTTTAGCGGTTTAGTTTTTCCTGTAAGCACCGGTTATGTACTCTAATAAGTAGTAACATACTTGGGCCTCTCGTATGGAAAGAAATGTCTTTTATATATATGCATGTCCTTCTCAATGAGAATTTTTGGTATCATAGTTTGCGAGAATATTACCTACGTAACATAAAGAAAAAACAGAGACTGCGAAAATAATATCGTTATTGATTTCCCCGCCCCATATCATGTGATTCATATGAAGTATAAGGTGATCTCTTCTAACAGTTCTAGGGTGTGCTGATATAATTACATAGTGGACTCTTTTTTGTATTTCGGTTAGTATGGATATTTTTTTTAACTATAGTTCCGTGTCACGCGATGGCCGACGAAGCAAAAATATTGGGGAGGGGGTGTGTTAGAGACCAAGCACTAACATCAATTCATGTTTAGCTCCGGCCCATGGGCGGGTCAGTGGTCAGCTGGCCCATGACCCGACCCCGACCCGACCCGACCCTTATCATGGAGTAATGAGACTTGCAGGGACTTCTTATGGTAATGAGAGACAAGTAAAGAAGAAGTTAGTGCTAATAGCTTGGGAGAACTTGTGCATGCCAAAACAAGTATGGAGGGCTAGGGGTTAGAGATTGTGCGACTGGAATACAACATTAGTGGCCAAACAATTGTGGTTTATAATGGATAAGACCGATTGCCTTTGGGTAAAATGGGTCAATGTTGTATACCTAAAGAACTAAGACATCAACAATATTGAGATCAAACCACAATTCGGATGACTTATGAAGAAGATCTTAAAGTTGAGGAAATATGTGCACAATTGGAGTAACCCCCAAAGTAGTGTATGGACAGATCACTAGAAATAGGCAATTCAATGTTAAAGATGCATATAAGGCTATACAAAAGCCTAGACAAGAACAATCATGGTGGAGATTTGCTTGGTATAAACAAATCATACCTAAACACTCCATATGCTTGTGGATGAACCGAAGAGAAAACTTCCAACCAGGGACAGATCGAAAGAGTGGATGCATATCACCGATACTACATGCATTTTCTACTCTAAGGAGGAAAGTATAAGCAACCTTTTTCTAGAATGTGACTTCTCCCGGGGGATACTAAACGGTTTCACAAGTCTAGCTAAGGGGACTGACTGGAGGCAAATTTGGAATGGTTGGTCGATGGGGAATACAACATCATAGGCAAAGTTGGCTTTCATTGCGCCCGACACTGCAATTATACACCAGATTTGGAGGGAGAGGAATCTATGTTACTTTCAAAACAAACACGGATCAACCGATCAAATAATGGATCAAATCGGTTGGGAACTTAGAACTCATTTATTCAATAGGAAAGGAGTGTACCGAGAATGGGTGAATAAACTCAGAACGTCCTCCTTTGGGTATGCCCAAAGTAATGTGTAAAAACGATTTAGTCAATGGTGAAAAACTCTTAACTTTTACCAAAATAATAATAATAATAATAATAATAATAATAATAATAATAATAATAATAATAATAATAATAATAATAATAATAATAATAATAATAATAATAATAATAATAATAATAATATCATTATCATCATAAATAATTATATCGCTTTATGATTAATCGTTATAACAGCTTATAACTAATCGTTATGAGCTATTATTAGCTGTTATAGCGGTTATAAGCGAGCTATGAGCGGTTAGCGATTATAAAGGCTTTTATAAATACTAATTCGAACAGGCTCTAAATTTGCAAATAGTATAATAATAAACCGCAATTTTACGGGCTTTTATGTTCCCTTATTGGCTAATTTTTGACATTACAAAGGCCCTCTCACCTAAATTCTTACTTGATTTCGCTTACTTTCTTCATTGGTGGTTAAAGTGTGCGAATTTCTATATTTTTAGGTAAACTCGCCTTTTATGATGAATAATACATCTTTCGAGGTGCTAAGGAAGAGAGCGGGAGGCCATAGAAGGTCGAAGAGCGAAGAAAGAGATCAAGCTAAGTCGGCACAGTAGTAGCACCGATTGTGCTCGAAGGAAAGAAGGAAAGAAGACCTAGCACAGATCGTGCCGAAACCCAGGAGGTTAGCACAGGCTGTGCCAAGGTTAGCATTGATTGTGCCAGAATTCAAAATTTATTTGAAGATGCCATGAGGTTGCACGAGTTGACAAGCACGGGCCGTACCAAGTCCAAGCAGTGCCGTGTCAATCGGCAGCTTTTGATTTTTCGGCTTTTTATCCTAGAAACAGCTTAATCTTTTATATCTAATTTTCATTCTACATACTTAGCCTATTTTTCTCTCTACTTTTGAGAACTTAGTTGAATTGTTAAGAGATCAAAGCTTGGAGTTACTTTGGATTAATTGCAATCTAATTCAAGTTTAGGTATCATTATTCTTCCTCTTTTCTTTTCTCTTCTTTTATCTTTGTTTTTGCTTTCGGTATTTCATTCCTCAATTTTCTGTCATATGCCATGAATATGCGTGACTAAATTCCTAACTTAGGTTGGTGATTTGCCACTAACATGCTAGTATAATCGCAATTTCGATTCGTTACTACTTCGCAATTGTTTGGTGAATTTCCATCTTGTTGATATATATTGAATTGGTGTAAAGTTCAAGAGAATCTTACCTTTATTTTTATTTGGAATTGAGTAAACTTTAAGAGAAGAGGTTTAGTTCTCGCTTCAACTTTTTGATGATTACAATTTATATACGAGAATAATTTAGGTTGTTATTAAGGGAAGAATCGATAATTTTGTAATTCATTGGTTTTGATTGTGTGAGAACAAAAATTAATTTAATTGAGTTAGCTTAATGACACCTTCGAGAGAAGGCTTAGGTGGTTCGAACCGTATCGATTCCCTAATCCATCGCAATTGTGAATAATGTAGAGGCATGTAATTGAGATTTTTGGCATGTTAGTTTGGTAAATGCCTGCCTAAGGCTTCTTTTATCTGATTTTATTTCGTTCTTTAAGTGTTTACATTACCTCCCGAATCGAATTGTTTTTCTCGCTTAGTTCAAAAGGACATTGACTTTAGACTTATGCGAGACCTAACTCACTCACACCGACAACCGTACGCCCGTAGTACACACCATACAATAGTTTGAATTCGTTAAATTATTCCCATGAAAATAATTAATGTATTCAAAGGTTCAGTCAACTTTAAAGATCTTATAAAAAAAAGACTGTACTTTAGGTTTAAAGACCATTTAAAAAAATTAAATTAGTCAATGATCAACTATAAATCACAAATAATGTATTTGAATGGCTCTCAATTAACTTCAACAAACATATCATAATCTTTAAAAGGTTTAAAAGACGATTTGAAAGAAAATAAACGGAATTAGGTAATAATAAAAAACTCAACCTACAATTAGTCGGAGTAGGAGTTGTTACTAGCTCCCCCAATGGAAACGAGGAGTTTGCCGACTAGGACTTCATCTGATGTTAAAATATCATCTTTGACTGCGTTTTATTATAAGTTTTTTCCTCAAACTCCTTATAATCCTCTTTAGGTGTTACAACTAAAATTACATTCTCTAGATAAGTATATAAAGTTAGTATTTAATTAGAATTTTTGTGATGCTACCACCAATTACTAATTATGAACCAATAACTATTCAATGAAGGCAATCCTAGGGTCAAATAATCAAATTGTTAGCAGTGGGTTTGTCATAGTGAGATGGTAATTTTTGGGTGTGAAAGTTTGAGGGGAGGGGGTGGGGACAAGAGTAAGAACAAAACCAGGAAGAGAGCTCCAAAAATAATAATTTTCTAATACAAGTGAAACTACAAATATTAAAAATAAAAATCCCTATCTATCTCTACTTGCTAACTTATGTATTTCCCTCAGTCTATTTTAGAAATTTAATTAATTTATAATGAAAGAAATAAGAGTGTATGTAAGTTGATACAACAAGATTGAGATAATATTACATATTTACTATAAAGGAACCTTTTTTGGTGGGATTGTAATTACTTCCAAATAAGATGAAACATAATAGGATTGGTTACAAAAGTTTGAAAGATACAACATGAAGTTTGCTATGAAGTTGATAACTTAATCGAGTGTAATATCCTCCTCGAGGTGGAGATGTATTTAACCTGGAAACTTCATGAATCCTTGTAACAGAAGTTACAACTCTAACTATGTAATAGTCAAGGGAGTATTAGAGATGTATTTGTAGACACTAAAATTTAATAATATGTGTCAAAAAAAGTTCAAATTAATTACTTTTGGTGAGCCCATTTAATTAATTTAAAATATTAGGCTCAAATCGACTATTCAGTCACAACCCGATCGACTATTAAGTCAAAGTCAAAATTAACTACTAAGTCAAAAGGCATAAGTTAACGGTCTAAGAAGGAAATAAGTCACAAACCCTACTATGAGATATGAGATCATTTCTCTATAAATAGAGAAAGACTCTCCGCTATTAGGCAGGATCGAAATCCATATGCACTAAGAGTACTTTGAAAGTTCACAAATTTAAAAATTCTCTTTAATAATAGACAACAAGCATTTCAAGCACGCGTTGTTTACACTTTAGAGATCAAACATTCTTTTTGATTAAGATTAAACCTCTTAGGTCCTCTCTCAAGAAGAACTCAAATTTAGTTCATCAAAGTAAGTCAAATCAATCAACTTTATCGAGATTCTAGCCAACATGCCCTCACTCAAGTATAACTTGGAGATCAAGTCGGAGGATTTATATATTTGTTCATTTTGTAACACATACATAGAGATTGTACTCATATCATTTAAAAATTTATACAAATTATATTTGTCCATATTTCTTGTGTTTTTTAATATTAGACTCGAAATTTACGTTTATTGTATCCTATGCATATAATGAAAACAAAAATAAAATTGTTATTTGATAACAATACTTTTTTTTTTTTACAATGGTAAGTGCAACTTACTCAATTGAGCCCATATCTAAGGGGTAAAACCAATTGGGATTAAAGGCCTAGGGAGGGGTAATGATACCAAACTTAGGCTAAAAGTCCAAACCCACAACACATCCCAACTTATTTGCACACCTAGTAAGGAAATTATCTCCATCAAGGTTCAAACTCGGTGGAGAGAATGAAAGTCACTTGGTATTTGATAACAATACTTGAGACGACTAAATTAAAGAAGATGGAATTGGGACAAGGAATACAACTATGCGTGTGAAGGGCGAGAGTACAAGGGCTAGAGTTCTCGGTGTGTGTGCGTTGTGTGTTGCGATCTACTGCATTTGGCAAGCAAGGAGTATAACTAAATTTGAGAAACAACAGATTTCAATTCACACGACTATTAATCGTGCGAAGTAGTTAGTTTGTACTAATTTATAGAATTATTTACTTTTGTAACCATCCAAGTATGGTGCATGAATTTTTGAAACCCGTAACTATGAAAATGAACTTTTGGGTCCATTAAATTATTGAAATATGAACAAATGGAGGAACATAACCAAAATGCCCTTTTTTATGCAATGTGTGCATTATATTACAAAAATGAAATCTTGTTTAATAAATTTGTAAATAAATTTCTTTAGAAATAAATTTTTAAAACTACTCGCTATTTTATGATTATTGTTTTTTTATTTTTTAAATAACAATAATATTATTTGACATATAACATATTATCTAAAGTTTTTTAAAAATAATCAATATCTTGTTAATTTTCTTATTCATCCTCTAAAAATATTTCTTTTACATCGGATAATAATTTCACGAGGGACGTGTGAGATAAGAAATAAACAAACTAATAAGTTGAAAAATAAAGATTCTCAAACTCTATAACATTCCAAAGAATTAACATATCCCTCTCCCTCAAAAAAACCCCTCTCCTTATATTTCCATGTACATCAATTGAATATATGTTTGAATAATTTTACTATCTAATATATGCAAGAAAATATGACCAAGGATATATAATTTAAAATTCAACATATTAAAAATGTTAACTTTAATGAAATAAAATGGTGTAGGGATATCAAAAGTATAAAGATAAGGAAATTATTGAATTATATGTATAAGTATGTACAAGTATCATATTGTTAACACCTTGTATAACATGGAAGGTGTAGATTTTTTTTTGATAGATACTTGAAATATTTATTTTTTAATATTTTAGCTTGATTAGTTTTATCTCAACCGGGAAATCCTTATGTTATGTGAATAAAGAAGAAAAAAAAATTTTGGATGAGGAACGAGAAAATTAAAAAGACATAGATATTTTTTTAAAAAAATAATATATTTTTAATGTCGAATTTCGGTGTTTGTTAGGAAGAATTAAGTCTTACATTTATTAAGTGCAAGTGCATGGTGTAGTTGTAGCTAGCCGGCAAGCACGTGTCGTGTCCACTCGAAAGTTGTGTTTCAAATATCAAAGTTAACTTAAATTTTCAGTCTACAGGAATTAGCACGGATGAGATATATATTATGATTAAACTAATCTAAAAAGTAATAAAAATATACTGGGGTTGTGATTTTACCAATTAATAAACTAATTAATCAAGCCAATTCTAAATCTACCCAAGTTTATACAAATATTTAGGAGTGATCCGTTGCACCATCAAAACCTACTCAAGCCACACTTTCAAGGGTCATGAGTTAGTCTAGTTATTCTAACCACCTACTTTCGTGGGATTAGCTCAACTAGACTACAAAATAGCAACCTTGGACCTAACTAAGATTTAAGCTATTTTCATGCCAAAACCCTAACTATTCTCTATACCTACACTATTAAATTGACTCTACCTTTCAGATGACAGCATCAACCGCCTAAAAATCAAGATGAAAAGACCCTTTCATACATCTCGTCGAACCCGTGACAAGTAAGAGAAACAATCCCAAAATAATAGCATAAACTAGGTAAATAAAGACTTAGACAAAATCAATTAGCCATTAAGAGACTAATCACAACAAAAGTGATATAAACTAACAACTAATTAACATAAAACATAGTTAATCTAACAACTAAGTCAATAAAGATCGACTCAAATAACGATATAAACTAACAAATTAAACTTAAACATAAAATTAAACAATTATATAATTACTACTAACATCAATAAATAATAAAAATTACACCTTTAAATTAAACTAAATAAACTATAAAAAAAAAGAGACAAAGAGAAGAAGTTATAAGGAACGAATCGAACCGAAACTCTAAAATTGAACTAATAGTTAAAACTAAAATAATAATCAAATTTAATTTGTGACAAAATTTATAAGAGGAAAACTAAAAACCTAAAATTAACCTAATTAATCCACTGAGTTACGGCGCCCCTCCATCGCAGCCGAAAAACCCTCGAGCTCCTTATATACCCCACGTGCAAATTCCAAGTCCAAGATGAAATCAAATTCACCATGATGTCATGATGACATCATCATGATGTGGGCAGCCAACAAGTTTTTGTCCTGCCCCTATTTTTTCGCCAGCATAATCTGAGAATTAAGTGGGTTTGGGCCCACTTGATTGATTAATGGAAAAATTTGGTGCTTAATGGTAATCAAGAATCATAATAATATGAGCTTTTGTCTTCCCTTTGTTGAATTATGCATAGTTTGTTCCAAAATTGAGACTAAAAATTATACCTTGTCATAATTTGTATCAATTTATTCAACCTACAAAATTAAATAAAATGAAGTAAAAAAAATTAAAATAATATTATTTTACGAGTTAAAAACTAAGTAAATAAGGGTATAAATAACGTAATATTTGCACCGAACAGTGTTGTTATTTGAAAAATTTAGTACCCAAAAATTATTATCATACTTTTTTAATTATTATTCAACAAATTTATTGATAATTGTATTAAATAAAATTTCATTTTTGTAATATAATATGCATATCAAATAAAGGAAGGTTATTTTGGTCATGTTCCTCTATTTGTTCATATGTCAATAGTTTAATAGATCCAAAAATTTATTTCCATAATTATAAGTTCCAAAAATTCATCCAACATAATTGAATGGTTACAAAATTAAATAATTCTCATTTACATGCAAAAGTGGGAGATGAGGGACTGAGCATCCTAATTTAGACATGGGCTGTAATTCTTTCCTAGGAATGCCCAGGTGATTTTGTATTTAACCATCCTTTTTGGAGCAATATATTTGATCTTTGTTCCAAAAAAAAAAAAAAAAAAAAAAAAGCTTGAGACCACGTGTAACCATACTAATTCAAATGTGTATTGGTGACAGCAAAAGTCCTTTCCAAATTTAACATCATATTATCATTCAATTCAAAATTCAACTTTTATTGAAGATAACATCATATGGACACTCAATTTTAAACTAATTAATATTTTTGACATATTTCATTTTCTTGAACTTTTGTATATTAGCCACCAGATGATGTTGTATCAGTATTTGGAAAATTCTTGGACCACCAAAAAAAAAACCCCCATTTAATTTCCTTATCTATATAGTATGATTATCAGTTATTTTCCCGATTTAATTAACAATAATGAAAGATAACTATTTATATTTTTTTAAATTTATTTTTTGATAGAAAAACTGTTTGTATTATTATTGTGTGAATTAAAGTAGAAAGAAATATCGTGGTCACATTGAATTGATTAATGCAACTTAGACCATCCTTCATTTATTTATTTATTTATTTTCCTTTGTTTGCGACATTTTCACCAAAAAATTCATGCAAGTTGGAATTGTATATTTTTACTAATTACTATCCTATTTTTCTTAACTGATTCATGAATCTTGACTAGTCATTAGTCAAGAGCATCCAACCCCTAAATAGTACGATAATTTAATGGGTAACATATTTGACTTCTTGTCTAAGGTCTCCAAATGGTCTGGTACAATAACGATTAATAAATTTTATCGGGTTTATGGGTGAGTAATGGGTCGGATTTTATTTAGGCTGAATGGATGGGCCCATTTAAAAGAAAGTTGATAATAGGTCTGCTTAATAATAGGTGGCCTATTTAAATATGCTTATAGGTCGGTCCATTAACAACTTATTTAATAACTCAATATTTTGTTTATTATACTTATTTACATGCTATACTTGATTAAAGGTCTGTTCGAGCTTACATAAAAACCATCATTTATATTTATTTTCTGTTACTTTCTATTAGTTTTTAGGTGGTTGTTGTTGTTGTTGTTGTTATTATTATTATTATTATTATTATTATTATTATTATTATTATTATTATTATTATTATTATTATTATTATTATTATTATTATTATTATTATTATTATTATCTAAGAGGGAAGAAGAGTGGAGCACAGAGAGAGAAGGGACAACAGTTGAGAGGATAACAAATATAAAAGATGGGGAAAGTATAATTGGGGTTTTTTAGATAGTTTTATATATTTTTTAATAATTTTAGTTAAAAAATAAAAGGGGAAAGTATTATTGTGGTTTTTTAATTTTTTAATTTGAGTTTTTTTATAATATTTTAATTATATATATATATATATATATATTATCTTTTTCTCAAACTAGATAAAATTATTTTTTTATTCTTGAGAAACATTATAATAAAAATTTTTGATATTTGAGAAACATTATAATAAAACTTATTTTTCTTATAAAAATAAAATAAAATATTTTAAAATATTATAAATAATAATTTTTCAAATATTCATTATTCACTAAATATTTTATATTGTGAAATATAATATCTTTAACAACTCATTTCTATTCTTTATGTTTGTTTCTGTTTATTTTAATTTTTATTTATATTTCGATGTACTTTTTATGTAACTACAAACGAGCCTTAAATTTATTAGCAATAATTTATATTAATAATGACTAACAATACTATGTAAAAGTTTTCTACACATTTTTGCTCAAGTTAAAATAGGGTTAAAGTGGGTTGACACATGGTTGATTAAACTTGACCCATTTACTCACATGAAAGATCTAGTCCCGACCCAGTTCATTAATGAGCTGATTGTATTTATAGTTATTGATCTCAAGTTCAATTCCCTTCTCCATTGCATTTATAATTATCAATTATTGAGTTAAAAAGCCTACTATGTATATTTGTAGGTTTCAAAATTCAACCATTTATAGCATTCAATTATTGAGGTAGAAAATCATTAAGATAATAAAACTATTACAGAATCATCTTCAATTATTTTTTAAATCACCCCCTATCCACTTGAAATAATTAAATATGCCACCACTACCAAATAAAGGAAGTTAGCAAGGAAGCTGCTCCTCATTGCTGGTCTTCATTGACTACATCTTGGCTTTATGGGTATCATTTGCTTGCTTTGCTTCCAAAGTAATGACCCCATTTTATATTTTTTGTTTATTTATTTATTTTTCAAATGACTTTCCCATTGATATAAGATCTTGTACTTCCTACTTCCTATTCATGGAGGAAATCCAAATTTTCTGATCAACAACACTTTGTAACTTGAGAGAAAACCATGAGTAACATTTTCCTCTACTTTGCACTTCTTTTAGTTTTTTACATCATAGCCAAACACCTCCTTCAAAGGATCCAAAAACTCCCACCTAGCCCATTCATCTCATTCCCAATCCTTGGTCATCTCTACCTCCTCAAAAAGCCCCTCCATCGAACCTTGGCCAAGCTATCCCAAACCTACGGCCCGACCCTCCTCCTCAGGTTCGGTTCTAGGCCTGTCCTCCTAGTCTCATCCCCCTCGGCCGCGGAGGAATGCCTCCACCAAAACGATGTCATTTTCGCCAACCGGCCCTCTATCCTAGGGGGCCAGATCTTGGGGTATAACAACACGATTTTGGTGTGGGCACCGTACGGGGACCACTGGCGTAACCTGAGGAGGATCCTGACGGTTGAGCTCCTCTCAGCCCACCGCCTCCAGCTCTCCTCCGACATCCGCCATGATGAAGCGGGATCGCTCGTCCGACGGCTGTACAAGCTGTCGTTGGGTGGGGAGGCGGAGGTGGAGCTGAAGACGGCATTGTTCGAGCTGACATACCACGTAATAATGAGGACAATTGCAGGGGATCAGAGCTGCAGAGGGGATAACAAAGGGGTGAGATTCCGAAAGGTTCTAGAGGAGATACATGTGGTAGGAGGGTTGACAAACGTGGGTGACTTCCTTCCATTTATAAGAAAGATGGGGTTTAAGGGGTTGGAAAAACATTCCATTCCATTCATGAGAAATCTGACAAACTCTTACAAGAAATAGTTGAAGAACAAAGGTCAAAGATGGATGAAGAGAATGGTGATGACGATGCAAAAAATTGAATAATAGTTGTAAGAATAAGCCTATGGTTCAAGTTTTGCTTGAGTTGCAAAAGATGGAGCCTCAGTATTACACTGATGAGATCATCAAAGGCCTTATTCTGGTAAGTTCATAAATCATATGACTCGTCTCATATGCATGCAACTTTTATATGTTTTAGGATTTGTTATTTTAACTGTGACAACGAGCTATTGGAGATGTTATGAGACTGTTAAAGTTAGCAATTTCATATAGTTTTCTCTAACGTTTCTAAATGGTTTGACATTTTAGGTTATATTGATAGCGGGAACAGACACTTCAGCTATGACTATGGAATGGGCATTATCTCTCCTACTCAACAATCCAATTGCCCTCCAAAAGGCCCAAGCTGAAATTGATAAACAAGTGGGCCCAGATCACTTAATCGGAGAGTCAGATTTAGCCAATCTTCCCTACCTTCATTCCGTCATAAATGAGACACTAAGGATGTATCCTCCAGCGCCACTAACACCTCATGAATCATCCAAGGACTGCGTTGTTGAAGGACATCATGTCCCACGTGGCACGATGCTATTCGTCAACTTGTGGGCGATACAAAACGATCCAAAGGTATGGGATGAGCCAAGGCAGTTCAAACCTGAGAGGTTTGAGGACATCAAGGGGAACCGTGAAGGGTACAAATCAATGCCATTTGGGTCCGGAAGAAGGGGGTGCCCCGGGGAGACCTTGGCCATAAGGATGGTTGGGCTAACCCTAGGGTCTCTAATCCAATGCTTTGAGTGGGAGAGAATTGGAGAGAAGTTGGTAGATATGGAGGAAGGGGCTGGACTCACCATGCCTAAGGCTAAGCCTCTGATTGCAAAAATACGCCCACGCCTAAGAGCCTTGAAGATACTCTCCCAAGTATGACCAAACAGTGATCGTTTGGCTTATGATCCTTTCATTTGACAATCAAACATTGGCCTCTGTTTACCAATTTTTGTTTATTTGCCACGGTTTTTTTGGATATGTTTTCTTATTTAGTTACATAATCCAACCTCTTATTATTTCTCATCCTGAGACCAACCTCTTATTATGTAAATATCTCTAATAGTTACATAATCCAGGGTGCTTGAATTTGAGGGATACTTTTGATGATGTGAAAAATGGCATAATCGAAAAAGTATTACGGTATTTATATGACAAAAATTTTTACATGAGACTATCTTGTCTAAGATAAAATATTTAGAGGGTGACTATTAATAATTTATAATTAAGAACTCCTATGAGGAAGAATTTTGTTTAAGTTATATATTCTTCAATGAGTTATTAATTATCATAATTACAAAAGTTATTCCAAATCTCTATTATTTGTATAACTTACTAAAAAAATATTAACAATAGCCTTTTACTTAACTATCACACATGTAGTGCTCCTTTCATTGGGAAAATTGACTGATTGAAATGTTTTATATATCTGTTATTAGCTAATAGATCTTTAACAAGACGGACAATAATTAACTATAAATTCTTAAACATTCATTAAATTAAGTTAGAATAAATAATGTAATTATTTACAACATTAAGTTTTTAAATAGGGGTCAGTCAGAATAATGAAAAATAGTTGATTATATAAAATGCCCACTTTCCATAAAATAATGCATTGAAACAAGGATTCCACGTGGAGGAAAATGGAAAGGAACCTTCCAAGTCCATCCCCCAAGAAAATTAATTTGTTAGGGTTTTCCCTCATTCTCTAGTTTCTTTTTTTCTTTTTTTACTCATTCCTTTTTCTCTAGATTATATATAGGTTGAAGAAACCAAATAGTTATAGTGATTCTCATACTATGATCACGACAATTACTAAAAATTAGAGAAATCCCTATCACACACGTGTCTTGATTCAATCACCACTTTTTTTTTTATTTTATAAAATTAGATATTAGACATTGTTTGGTAAAATTTTACTAGTATGCAATATGCATAATATTAAATTGCACAAGGAAAAAATCAATAAAAAGGAAATCAAAGCGTCATTCTTATTCCTTAAAAAGAATACTAAAGTAAATCCGGAATAGTCATCAACTATAACAAATACATATTCACCACCTTTTATACTATTGACTGAGATAGGACCAAAAAGATCAATATATAAAAGGTCAAGAGGTTTGGATATAGAGACATATTTAATAGGTTTAAATTATGCTCTAACTTAAGCATCACAAACATGGTCTTTGATGTATTTGCAATTTGGAAGACCTCTTACCAATTCATGCTTTGAAAGATTTTCAAATGGTGTGCATATCAATGTGACCTAAGCTTCGTGCCAAAACCATGATTCTCTTTTGGAGGAGGCTTTAAGACGTGGAAGATTCTGAGGAGGGATGTTAGTTAGAGGAATAATATAAGTACTCTTAAAATCTGGATCCGGAAAGTATTACTTTCTTCATCCGAGCATTTCTTACAATACAATTAATGAATTAAATGATACTTTATTACCCGTATCACAAAGTTGGGAGATGCTCGATGAGATTATATTTTAGTCCATCAACTAGATGTACCTTTTTAATAGCATGGGTTACGTATTTGCCAAATTTGCCATATCCTAAAATCTAACCCCGACTAGCATTACCAAAAACAACTTTACCAAATTTTTTGTGATGAAATTTGGTGAATATGGATGGATTACTAGACATATGTCTTAAGCATCCACTATTAAGGTATCAACAGATCATATTTTTCCTTAAAGCATACTTGCACTCATAAAAATCAAATCTTTCTACTTTCTTTGACCGGATGACTTAGATCTTACCTGGCCGTAAATCGTGTTTGGGGTTTTGTCCCTTTGGTCACCCAAACTTATATTATTCTGGGGCCATGATGTCTCTAACGTGGTGAAGCATCAAAGTAGTTCATTCTTTCTCTAAAGTTGGAGTGACTTTGAGTCTTTTGAGCATCTCTTTTTCAAAGAAATTTTATAAGCAATTTTCTAACTTTCTATGTCAAATCCAATACCTTTTTTTTTTTTTTTTTTTGTAAGAGATGCATTTGAGATCCTAATATCATGTTGAGATTATCTTGTCCATTGATAAGTTTCAAAAGGGTCTCATGAGTTTAATAATATTGGTTTTGAAGACTTTGTTTTTCAAATCTAAAATCTTGAGAAATTAATTTTTGATCTCTCGACTTTAGTATGAAGAGTTTCTAGTACTTGTCTTATTTTCTGAAAAATGGGTCACGATTGAATATTTGTTTTTGTGGAACATCTTTCTAATTCCAACCGCTATGAGAGCGAGAGGGTCTTCTTCATCCTGAGATGAGTCGACCGAGAATCTTCTTCGTCAATGCTTTTTAGGCTACCCTTTTCTTTTGTTTTGGCTCGTCCGATTCGTCTTGAAGATGGATCTCGTGTGTAAGGAGGTTACCAATAAGATCGTCCAGCTTCAGCTTACTCAGGTCTTGAGCTTTTGCTATGGCAGTGACTTTTGGTCCCCATTTCTGTCTTGGAAAACATTTGAGGATTTTTCTGATTACCTTTTCATTTAAGTACTATTTACCAAGTGATTTCAGATTATTGAGAATCTCTGAAAATCGATGTGCATATCTTTGATTCCTTTTTCGGGTAATATCTTGAATAGCTCATATTTATGCACATACTTGCTGATTTTTTATTGTCCGACTTGACTGGTTCCTTCATAAGTTGTGACCAAGTTGTCCTAAATTTACTTGGTCGTCTCACAAGCTAGTATTTGATTGAATTCACTTGGATCTAGACTATATAGCATGATGTTGAGAGCTTGAAAATTCTTTGCATACTTTGACTTCTCAGCGAGTAGTGAATTCAGCTTTAGTTTTGAGAGTCGCAGTTTACGTGGTTCTAGTCATAGGAATATAGTTTCCATTTTGAACAATTTTCCATATCTTATAGCCATGATCTTGTAGGAAGACTTCCATAAGATTCTTCCAGTGGAAAAAGTTTGACCCATTGAAGAATGGTGGGTTCTTATATTCGAGCTTTTTCCGGATATGATGCCATGATCCTTACTCTACAAGAATGTTAATTCTTTATAAGAGGAGCTAGCTCGATACCAATTGTTATTCCCGGATGAATTAGATATACCCTAGAAAAGGGGGTAAATAGGGTATTTACAAACATAAATATGACTGGCGGGTCTTTATTATGGAGTGGAGTCGGATTCTATAATGAAACAAACAAATAGAAAATAAATGAGACAAAATACTTTGTTTGTTAACGATGTTGGCCCATATTCAAATATCTAGGTTAGTGACCGCCTATGGATCATTTCCTTAGGATTAACCACTACATCTCTTATTATCCGATCGTCATGAGAGTTTTTCGTTTAACTCTCTTATCGACCTCTTGAGTTAACTAACTCTTAAGGCCCTACCTCACACTTTATTAAGTGTTACAACAACTCACAAAGTAGTCTTCTCTTTTCTCTTTGCTACAAACAAAATATGATTGAGATTTGAGATTATATGAGATTGAATGTAAGATCATATTGATTATATGTTCTCTTGCTTGCTTATTCTATCCTTGTGTTTTGGTATATATACTTCGTTTTTCATGTTCAAGACTGTTGCTCCTTGATATGTTACCGTTGGTGATTGATCTTCAGGATCTAACTTGGAAAAATGATTATTCGTGTAAATCTAACTTGTCCTTAGAATTTGATACTTTCCTATTTAAGCTCGCTTCCGAATTTTCCTCTATCAATGAAACTCATTCAGCCTTAACACCCTTCAACCACTACGGAATTCTTATAATTGCTAACTTCGCTACTTGCAATTATAAATCGCGTAATATGAGAATTTGGCTTCCAAAAATAGAACACCATAAAATCTAGGGAAGGGACCAAATCTTCCAGAATAAAATTAGTTCAAATATAATCAGAATAAATATAAGATTTGTAGAATTAATACTTGCCAGAATTCTTTCCTTAACAAGCGTATTAATAATTGAACAAATAAGGAAATATAATCTTAGTTTGGAAAAGGCTAGAATAAGTGCTAAGATAATGCAATCAATACAATTTAACTAAATTAACACCTAAATCCGAACACATGACTTGAGAACAAAATTTACTAACCAAGAGGGGTCAAACAAGGGCAGATAAGTGTGTAACTATGAGGAGTCGGATAAAGTGTATGGCTAACATTTTTCGGTAATTTGTTTGGCATGTTAGGTTCTATTGATTTCTGGAGCAAATACTTCATCAATTGTAACACTCGACCTAGAGTAACTAGGCACGTCACCGCCGTGGACGTCCTAGTTGGATACCCACAAGACTATCTTAATTTCTTAATCTTAATTAACTTGTTGGACGACTAGTGTAGCGGAAGCTCTTACAAAATCCAACCCATGGTCGGATGGGGTAATTCTAAACATACAACTTTATACATATTTAATTATATTCATAGCATTTATATAAACTCCAAACAAAATACATTCATATTTATTTATCAACATAGTTTAAAACATAATCAAGTAGCAAAATAACACGGGACGTCTTCCTAACTTGGGCCTCCCAAAAAGTTGCTACCATTTTGCCTTCTTAAATGCTTCCATGTATCTCTTTAACTTTCAAAACCTGAAAAATGGTAAGTCCATGAGCTCCCCTAGCCGATGAATAACACTTACCTTCCCCGTCATTGCACTTTGCACATTAACCAGCTTAACACATAATCACATGACACACAAACATATATATAACATCCAAAATTGAACCATATGGAAGGTAACATATGAATGCAAATATTTGTTGCAAATATTTCTTAAACATAACCGTTACACTTAGATACTTAGGTACTCAAGGATAAACAAAACAAATAATACGCACAAGTACTATAAGATGAGCAATTCGTCTAACTCGGTCATACTTATCCCATTGCGGGTGTGATTCAGAGACTCTCGTTTTCACTCAAGTTCCTAAATAAACTCCACTGCTAGTTTATTCACTCGAACTAACCATAGTTGTCACATACCAACCATGTCCCTTGGGCTCATAGTGCCCACTCGAGTTCAAAAGAAAGTGAAGTCCTCTAAGTTAGACAAATAACTTGACTATAACCATAAATCGTAAATACATAAAAGTATATACATATATAAAATAGATTTTCACAAACTCGTTGCTATCACATAATATATTTCTTTACTTGATTCATGCATATAATTAAAATTAAATATATCATGTTCTCACAAATATCATAAAGCCGTAATCCATTTCATAAATCTTTCCAATCCAAATCGGAATCCATAGTCATATCATATTTATAATATTCTTACATAAACAAAATTACTTAACTTAGAGAAATTAACCCATGACCTACATATGGTACCAACAAGTGGACCAGTTGCGAATCAAACATATGGTACCAACCAGGCACTCTCACTCTAGAGGATGCGAACTGTCCATGTAATATAAATCATGGAGTCACGTTCATATCCTAGCGAATTCGAGTTAAAACCCTCGTCATCCACCAAGGACTCACATAGCTAACATAACATATGGGCTGACAAACATATCCTAGAGGATTAGTTAGCACCTTTCCACCGGGCGACCCTAGACCGACAAACATATCCGAGGAGATCAGCTAAACCTTTCCCACTATGCGATCCAAACATAATAACAAACGCTTCTATGACCATAGTTCTAGAACACAAAAGTAACAACCTTAGGTATGACATGAACCTCTTTCCCTAAAAACGTAATTTGATGAATATATTATCAAAATACAAATATTATTATTTTCCGAAAAACTCGAATTCATAATTCATGTCAATTCTATTTTCATAATATAGTTAAACAATACATATTTAAATCTAAATAAAATTTTCAAAATTTCTAATATATGTTGTAGTTAAAGATATGTTATTATTTATAGCATAAAAAACCCTCACAAGATTAATTTTCATGAAATCCACATATATAGGCTAATTTAAGCAAATAGGACAAATTCGTTCAAAAATTAATAACTCCTAAAATACATATCTAAAATTTATGAAACTTTACAAAAAAATTGACATATATTACCTAGAACCTAAAGTAAAAAAATTCAGAAATTTTTACCAAGTCAATAATTTTAGAAAATTCATATAGTGATCGAGAAATGATAAATCGAAGTTAACCATTTTTCACCAATTTATTCTTCTATCCCAAATACTCAAGAAAACTAATCACAATTTTATACTTATTAATTAAATTGGAAGCATTACTATCAATCTCAAGCATGATTACTTCAATCAAAGTTACATAATCTAACAATCACAAAAACACATTAAATAAATAGGTTTCTAGTTAATCAAAGTTAGGTTTTCTACTCCATTAAACCCTAAACATGAATTACATATATTAAACCATCATGAATACTCAAATTGAAGAATGGATTCTCAAACTTATCTTCCCCTAACCAATTTTAAATTAAAAGAAAAGATAAGAATTACTCACAATAATTTTAACTTGACTCCAATTTACTCCTCTTCTTTCCCTTTTTTTTCTTTCTTCTACCTCTCCCGCTCTTGCTCTCTAATTTTTTTCCTTCCGGTTCTGCGTTGCTGGAAATACGAGCAACCCCTCTCTCTCTTATGTTATCTATTAGAAAAAAAACAAGGTGGCTATGTGTTCTCCCCTCTTTTTCTATTTATTTTTGATTCGGGTATTTCCCGACAATACCAGACTCACCCGCCACGTCACCGACCAACCGTGCCTAATCAGTCGGGTATCGGAGATCTCGGCCCAAGTTAACCCTTAATGGGCCAGGTAAAAGCCCAAAGCCCATTAGGCTACGGTTTCCCCTAAGCCACGGTAAATTACTCTATTATCCCTTTAAAATCTCCTATAAATACACACTATTGCCCAATCCCAAGGGACATGTTATGTTCACATCACAAAATCTCATATTTCTCATAATCCTACCTTCAAACTTCTTAAACTCTCAACATTCAACATTCATCAACGTTCTTTAACGTTCATTAACACTCATCCCAAGAACTTCCATCTCTGGAAATTTTCTCGTCTCCCAAGGAATTCCCCACGCACATCGAGGAAGATCTCCTCGATCCTTTCAATCAAATTAGATACTAACTTGAGCGTCGGAGGGCGTTCCCGGGATCCACCACCCGGACTTCGCCTTTTGCAAGTTCAAACAGTTGCCACTCGGACTCGGATCGATCGTGCCACGTCCACGGAACCGGAGCGATAAATCCTTCCTCTCTCCGAATCATCATCCACATCATCAACTCGCTTTTCTCCGGAAATAATTTTATTTTTTACTTATATTTTCTTGCATACCTCCAATATTATTTTCTTTTAATACTATTTATATTGTAGGTATTTAACATATCATAAAATTAAGATCACAAAATAAAATTTCTAAACACAAGATAAATTACATATTTACACATAAGATGCAAATTAAATAGTTAAATTTCGGGGTGTTACATCAATGACAATAGAATGAGCTTTATCCCTCCTTGTCAATAATCCAACTAAACTTCATAAGATCCAATCTGAGATTTACGACACTGTAGGCTTCAACAACTTGATCTTAGAGTCGGATCTAGCCCACCTACCATACCTCATTGCATCATAAACGAGACTCTAAAGATGTACCCTCCAGCCCATTGATGTTGCATCATGGGTCATCCAAGGATTGGAGGGTACCATGTGCCACGAGGCACCATGTTATTTGTCAACTTGTGGGCCATCCAAAATGATCCAAAGGTATGGGACGAGTCAGTTCGAATCTGAGAGGTTTAAAGGCATCCAAGGAATAGAGTGAGGTATAATTTGATTACATTTGGTCTAGTCGAAGGGGATGCCTCGGGGAAACCTTGGCTATAAAGATGGTCGAGTTGACCTTAGGGGCTTTAATTGAATGCTAGGATTGCGAGAGAATAAGAGAAAAGTTGGCGGATATGGAGGAAGGGGTTGGGTTACCATGCTTAAGGCTAAGCCTAGGAATGACAAAGAGGCACGTGGCGGCCAGGGGTGCCTTCCCTATCCATGTCCCCGCTGCCGCAACCCTACCCAGTCCCCGCTTTTGGGGGAGACACTTCTACCCATCCCTACTGGATCCACGACCCTTGACAGGTCTCCAATCCCCATTTATAAATAGGAAAAAATCGAATTTAATCAATTCAGACCCAAAAAAACCAAAAACCTCATAAATTTAGCATATTCACATTCAATTAATTGAAAAA
The DNA here is from genome assembly GCA_021018815.1 of Talinum fruticosum. Taxonomy (NCBI): domain Eukaryota; kingdom Viridiplantae; phylum Streptophyta; class Magnoliopsida; order Caryophyllales; family Talinaceae; genus Talinum; species Talinum fruticosum. The sequence continues at coordinate 6,572,786 of JAITYX010000030.1, read as the reverse complement.
ACATACAAGCAAATTTGATGGATACAATTTAGGAAAGTAGTTTAAGAAAAAAATAAACATCAATACACTATTATAGGTGGCATATCGTTAATGGATCCATGGTCTTGTGATAGACGGTAAATCGTCCATGGTGCAAGAAGCGTCGAGTTCTGACAGCCGTTTCTAGTGATTTTAGGGATAATTGACAGTGTTTTGAGTAGTGGCTTCATGGTGGTGGATGACTCGGCTTGGCCGATCTAGATTCTCTTAAGGTTAGGATCATAGAGAAATTTCTTTTTCTAGACATCAGAGATAAGAGAAAGAATAGAGGAAAGAGAAAAGAGAGACAAGATACGAGAGAGAGTGCAGAGAGGAGGCTGGAGAAGAGAGGAAGGAGAGAGTAGAGATATAGCAAAGCATGAGCGAATAGAGAATTAAGGAAAGATAGAGAAGAGAGCATAGAGAAGAGAGGAATTGAGAAAAAAGAAACGAGAGAGGAGAGAGCAGCTGGAAAGATTATCCAACCCCTAAGTAGTACGATAAATTAACGGGTAACATATTTGACTTCTTGTTCAAGGTCTCCATATGGTCTGGGACAATATGGATTAATAAATTCTATCGGGTTTAAGGGTGGATAATAGATCGGGTTTTAATTAGGCTAAATTGATTGACACATTTAAAAGAGGGTCGGTAATAGATTTGGTTAGTAAAAGGCGGCACATTTAAACACAGTTATGGATTGGTCCATTAACAACTTATTTAATGACCCAATATGGCTACAGCGGGTTGACACATAGTTGATTAAGCTTGACTCATTTACTCGCATGAAAAATCCGATTTCGGCCTAGTTTATTAAGGCCGACTCTAACTCTATTCAATTCGACCCATTGTTCACCTCTAATTAGGCCCAAGGCTCATTTCACCTCATAATAATTTCCTATATAAAGAGTTGTTGTGCCTCTCAAATTAGGTTTTAAGTTCAATTCCCTCCTTCATTGTATATATAATTAATTATCAATTATTGAGTTAAAAAAAACCAAATAGGTATATTTACGGGTTTTAAAAGTCAACCATCTATAGCATTCAATTATTGACTTGAAAAATCATTGAGATAATTTTTCTAAATCTTAATTTGAAACTATTACAGCGTCATCTTATTTTTTTAAGAATCACACCCAATCCACTTGAAATAGTTAAAAATGCCCCCACTACCAAATTGTTGGTTTTCAATGACTACATCTTCCACTTGAAATAGTTAAAAATGCCCCAATTACCAAATTGTTGGTCTTCATTGACTACATCTTGGCTTCATGGGTGTCACTTGCTTGCTTCCAAAGTGACGACCCCATTTGTTTTTTTTTTTTTTTTTGGTGCAGTATATTTTTCGTTTATTTATTTATTAGTTTATATCAAATGACTTTTCCCATTGATATAAGATCATATCAAATGACTCTCCCATTGATATAAGACCTTGTACTTTGTATTTATGGAGGAAATCCGAATTTTCTGATCAACAACACTTTGTAACTTAAGAGAAAACCATGAGTAACATTTTCCTCTACTTCCTACTTCTTTTAGTTTTTCACATCATAGCCAAACGCCTCCTTCAAAGGGTCCAAAACCTCCCACCTAGCCCATTCATCTCATTCCCAATCCTTGGCCATCTTTACCTCCTCAAAAGCCCCTCCATCGAACCTTGGCCAAGCTATCCCAAACCTACGGCCCGACCCTCCTCCTTAAGTTCGGTTCTAAGTCTGTCATCCTAGTCTCATCCCCCTTGGCGGCAGAGGAATGCCTCCACCAAAACGATGTCGTTTTCGCTAACCGGCCCTCTTTCGTAGCGGGTCAGATCTTGGGGTATAACAACTCAGGCTTGTTGTGGGCCCCATACGGGGACCACTGGCGTAATCTGAGAAGGATCTTTACTGTTGAGCTCCTCTCAGCCCACCGCCTCCAGCTCTCCTCCGCTATCCGCCATGATGAGGCGAGATCACTCATCCGAAGGCTGCACAGGCAGTCGTCGGATGGCGAGGCGGAGGTGGAGCTGAAGACGCCGTTGTTCGAGCTGACGTACCATGCAATAATGAGGACGATTGCAGGGGATCAGAGCTGCAGAGGGGATAACAAAGGAGCCAGGTTCCGGAAGGTTCTAGAGGGGATATATGTGGCTGGAGGGTTGACAAACGTGGCTGACTTCCTTCCATTTATAAGAAAGATTGGATTTAAGGGGTTGGAAAAACATTACATTCCATTCATGAGAAATCTGACAAACTCTTACAAGAAATAGTTGAAGAACAAAGGTCAAAGATGGATGAAGAGAATGGTGATGATGATGCAAAAAAATGAATAATAGTTCTAAGAATAAGCCTACCGTTCAAGTTTTGCTTGAGTTGCAAAAGCTTGAGCCTCAGTATTACACTGATGAGATCATCAAAGGCCTTATTCTGGTAAGTTATCAATCATATGACTCATCTCATATGCATGTAACTTCATGTTTTAGGGTTTGGTTCGTTTCTAAAATTAAAACGAGTTGTTATAATTGTTATGAGTTGTTAAAGTTAGCAATTTGATGTACTTTTTTCTAATATTTTTAAGTGGTTTGACATTTTAGGTTATGTTGATAGCAGGAACAGATAACTCAGCTATGACTATAGAATGGGCATTATCTCTCCTACTCAACAATCCAACTGCCATCCAGAAGGCCCAAGCTGAAATTGATGAACAAGTGGGTCTAGATCGCTTAATCGAGGAGTCGGATTTGGCCAATCTTCCCTACCTCCATTCCATCATAAACGAGACACTAAGGATGTACCCTCCAGGACCACTAGCACCTCACGAGTCATCCAAGGACTGCGTTGTTGAAGGACATCATGTCCCACGTGGCTCCATGCTATTCATCAACTTTTGGGCCATCCAAAATGATCCAAAGGTATGGGATGAGCCTAGGCAGTTCAAACCCGAGAGGTTTGACGGCATCAAGGGGAACCGAGTGGGGTACAAGTCAATGCCATTTGGGTCCGGAAGAAGGGGCTGCCCCGGGGAGACCTTGGCCATAAGGATGGTTGGGCTAACCCTAGGGTCTTTAATCCAATGCTTTGAGTGGGAGAGAATTGGAGAGAAGTTGGTAGATATGGAGGAAGGGACTGGACTCACCATGCCTAAGGCTAAGCCTCTAATTGCAAAAATACGCCCACGCCAAAAAGCCTTGAAGATACTCTCCCAAATATAAGATCTCTTATATAGTTATGTGCTTAAATTTGAGGGATACTTTTGATGAATTGAGAATGATGATGTGAAAAGCATTACGGAATTTATAAATTATATAGCAAAAGATCTTACCTGAGACTGTCTCAGCTATGATAAAATGAGACAAAATATTTAAAGGGTGACTATTAATAATTTGTAACTAATAAATCATTTAAAGATGACTTTTATTTAAGTCATTCTTCAATGAGTTATTAGTCACCATAACTTTAAAAAAGTCATTCTAAATCTCTAATTTGTTGTCTTTTTAGACCGTAAAATACTCACATTCAAGAACGAGTTTATATGGTGTATAACATACTAAAAAAAAAAAAATTAACAATAGTCTTTTACTTAACAATCACACATGTAATGCTCCTTTCATAGGGAGAATTGACTTGTTGAAATGTTTTATATATCTATTATTAGCTGATAATTAATTATAATTCATAATTATCATTAATTGGATACATACATTAAATTAAGTTAAAATGCATAATGTAATAATTATTTACAACAGTAACTTTTAAAAAAGAGTCAGTCACAATAATAAAAAATAGTTGATTATAAAATGCCCACTTTCCATAAAAATATGTATTGAAACAAGGATTTCAAATAGAGGAAAATGGAAAGGAACCTTCCAAGTCCATCCCCCAACAAAAATTAATTTTAGGTTTTTTCCCTCTCTCTAATTTTTTTCTTCCCTTAATCATTCCCTTTTCTCTACTATATATAGATTGATGAATTTTATTTTTTTTTCCATCATCAACAAATTATCCAACAAAAACTAGCAGCCAATGAATGATCTTTTTCTTTACTTGGCACTCCTCCTAGTATTTTATCTCCTAGCAAAGCATCTCCTTCAAAAGGCCCTAAATTTCCCACTTAGCCCCCTTCTTTCCCTCCCAACCCTAGGCCACCTTCACCTTTTGAAAAAGCCCCTTCACCGGACCTTGGCTAGCCTATCTCAAGCATACGGCCCGGTCCTCTACCTTAGGTTCGGATCCAGACCTTTTCTCGTAATCTCCTCCCCTTCTGCAGCGGAGGAATGCCTTCACCAAAACGATGTCGTTTCTCTGACAGGCCATCGTTCTTAGCTGGCCAAATCTTGGGCTACAACAACACCATCCTAGCATGGACCTCGTACGGAGACCATTGGCGTAACCTGAGAAGGATCTCAACTGTTGAGCTCCTCTCTGCCCACCCGCCTCCAGCTCCTCTCCATCACCCGCTATGATGTGGTGAGATCGCTCATCCGACGGCTGCACCTGCAGTCCTCGGGTGGCGAGGTGGATGTGGAGGTGAAGGCGGTGGCTTTTGACCTGACATACCGCATGATCATGAGCATGATTGCAGGAGATCAGAGCTGCACAGGGGAGAATAGAGGGGCGAGGTTCCAGAAGGTTCTGCAGGAGATGTTTGTGGTGGGAGGGATGAGCCACATGGGCGACTTTCTGCCGTTTCTAAGCAAAATTGGAGTTAAGGGATTGGAAAAAACGTTTCTTTCCATTCATGAGAAATCTCACAGTTGTTGCAAGAAATGGTTGAAGAACAGATCTAGAGGTTAAAAATGGGTGAGGCTGATGAGGATTCTGGGAAAATGAGTAAGAATAAGCCAATGATTCAAGTTTTGCTTGTATTACAGCAAGCACAACCTCAGTATTACACTGATGAGATCATCAAAGGCCTTATTCAGGTGAGCACGTTAATCAAATTTTTCTACTTATAATGTGCATCATTTTATAGTTATATATAGTAGCATATAGGATTGTAACGAAACCGAGTCGGCTTGCCTGGCGCTCGGGATCGCTTCGGTCAAAGCTCGGGTAAGGCTCAAGTCAAACCAAGCCCAAGTCAGCACAAAAGCATACCGAGTCGAGGTCGAGCTCAACAAGGCTTGACTCGGTTTAGGAAAAGTAATTCATTTCTTTTCCAAAAGTACTCGTGTGTGGATAATATAAAATAACCATTAAAATCACCATAATTTCATTCAAACCCTTATTTATTAAAACTAAACAAAAACATAGAATTCAAATTCAATTATAACCTTAAATATAGAACCTTTTTAAGCAAATAAAACACCCCGATCCGAGCGCGAGCCAAGTCCGAGCCATCCAAGCACAAACCGAGCTAAAGTCTAATTGAGTTGAGCCCAAGTCTGGCCAGCTTGGGCTTGGCTCGATCGCTTACAGTCAGTAGCAGCATTAACATATATAGATGTAACTTAGTAACTGCCACATTAATGACACCAATTATGTGGAGCTTGACTTAAATTTTATGATGTAAGACTTAAATTTTTGTATGACTAATTGTAGGACGAGTTTTCAACATATAGAATGGACTCTGAAAGTTCAAATTATGCTATACAGAATAACTCCTAGCAAAACTTGACCAATACTTGGGTGAACTGACGAGGAAGAGAGATTTACATGATATGATAGCTAATTTTTTGGTAATTTGTTTTTGACATGCTAGGTTCTATTGATTGCTGGAGCAGATACTTCAGCCATGACAATAGAATGGGCTTTATCCCTCCTCGTCAACAATCCAACTGCACTTCATGAGGCCCAATCTGAGATTGATGACAATGTGGGCCCAATCACCTGATCTCAGAGTCGAATCTAGCCCAGCTACCATACCTCCATTGCAACATAAACGAGACTTTAAGGATGTACCCTCCAGGCCCATTGATGTTGCCCCATGAGACATCCTAGGACTGCTTTGTTGAAGGACATCATCTCCCACGTGGCACCATGCTATTCGTCAACTATTGTGGGCCATACAAAACGATCCAAAGGTATGGGATAAGCCTATGCAGTTCAAACCCGAGAGGTTTGAGGGCATCAAGGGGAACCGGGCGGGGTACAAATCTATGCCATTTGGGTCCAGAAGAAGGGGTGCCCCGGGGAAACCTTGGCTATAAAAATGGTCGGATTAACCCTAGGGGCTTTAATTCAATGCTTTTGAGTGGGAGAGAATTGGAGAGAAGTTGGTGGATATGGAGGAAGGGGCCGGGCTTACCGTGCCTAAGCCCTTGATGGCGACGATAAGCCCTCGTCAAAAGGCATTCAAGATGCTTTCTCAAATATGAAGAATAGTGATTTATTCATTTCATTGTCAAAATTTGGGGTATTTTTATTTTGTTCTTGCTTTTGAGGGTTATGCTCTCTGTTGTGGCTTATGAGATGACATAATAATGAAGGAAATGGTTAATTATATTGTTGATTGTTTTGGAAGAAAAAATTTTCTCCCTTTTTTTTATAGGCCTATACGACCTTCATGGTATTTTTTATTTAAAAAAATACAATGGCATAAACGACAAAAAAATAGTGGCTAAAATTGACCCCAAAAAACGAAAGTAGATTGGCATGGTAGTCCGAGGACTCAAAGTAAGGTAAAAAGAATATTCCTTTAATAACAAATCATCCAATAGTTCAATAAGTTTGTTTGTATACCCATTTACTAAATAGGTTATACATTTAAGTGTGACAATTATTCAACTCGAATATAAATATGACCATACTGAATTTATTTGTTGATTCTCAATTCTATCTTTCTATATTTGATTTTTCCCCCAAAATCTCAAATATATATATATATATATATATATATATATTAAGGATATTTAATTTGAGTGCATCCCTTTAAACTAGAATACCTAATGACATTTTACACTTGATAACAAGAAATATTAAAGTAAAAATTACTGATGATGAGCCACTTCTTTTGTTGATTATGGGCAAAAATCAAAGAGAAGAGTATGCATTTTTAATTAAAAATTATAATGATCAATTACTTGGCGGCCAAACTAAAGAGGCTAATTATATTGAATATGGCAAGTTGGCTATTTGCTTTTTTTTTTTCTTTTTTTCTTGTTCACCACGTTCTGATCAGAAAGATGCAATGCTAACCATGTTACAGAAAATACTAGCCTACTTTTTTTATGAACTATAATTCTGATTGATCAAGATCCACCAACCCTCACTTCCAAGTTTCAACCATAGAGGAAGTTATCCCTTTTTTTTTTTTTTTTTTTGTCACTTTGTTTTGAAAAGATTTTACCTATGTTATTTAAATAACTTTGAACATAGGAGACAAAATTAGTTTTCGGTATCAATTGATATTCCTGGTGATTTATGTATCTATAATAATTATCATAATTATAATTATGTCGATTAATGTTTTATTTTGCACTCAGATGAGATGTTGAGTTATTTATACACTTAATGAAAATTTACAAAGTTTCTCTCCTGATTTTGTGCCATACTACATAATATTACAAGATGCAAGATACTTTAGACTACATCACCATCATTCCTTAAAGAAAGAAATACATAACAATGATGAAAAACAGTTTTAAATTCAATTTTTAATATAACCTAATTTCACAAGCTTCTAATAATACAATTAGCACCCTTTGAAAGTTGAAATTAACATTGTTGATTAGGAAATTAACATCGTTTTATGTAACCACCAACCAAATTTACAAATTAAAACAAAATTTGACAAAATCAAAGTATTGTTAACAAAAATCACCAATAAAGTGTTGGTTGAAAGGGTAAAGGTCTCACCACTATCGGGAAGAGAACACAAGTTTAAATCCCTAAAAATGCACTTACCGAGAAGATTTTTTACCCTACAATATATTCACGATCAAAAAGAAATTACACCATCGCTCAGATTAACAATAAAAAATTGCCATCCATTTGAAATAATCAAAAAATGCCGTTAATGCCTAGTAAAGGAAGTTGGCAAGGAAGGTGCTCTCTCGAATCCTTCATTAATCGCAATGTGGGTATCATTTTCTTGCTTCCCAAGTCAAATTCATAAACCTTAGAAAAAGTGCACAAATATGAAACGAACCCCATTTTAGATTTCTATTTTTTATTCATAACGTCATTGAACTATACATACATATATAGATAGATGATGGAGAAAATCCAAATTTTGTCATCAACAACTCAATCCAACAAAATCTTACTAGAAAACTTAAGAAATACCACCAATGACTAGTTTCTCTCTCTACTTGCTACTTCTCCTAGTACTTTACCTTCTAGCCAAACGCCTCCTTCAAAAGGTCCAGAACCTCCCACCCAGCCCATTTATCTCCCTCCCAATCCTAGGCCACCTTTACCTCTTAAAAATCCCCTCCACCGAACCTTGGCCCGACTATCCCAAACCTATGGCCCGGTGCTCTATCTTAGGTTCGGATCCAGACCTGTCCTTGTGATCTCTTCCCCTTCAGTGGCGGAGGAATGCCTCCATCAAAACGATGTCGTCTTTGCCAACCGGCCTTGCTTCTTAGGGGGCAAATCATGGGCTACAATAACACCATCATGGTGTGGTCCTCGTATGGGGACCACTGGCGTAACATGAGGAGGATCTCGGCTGTTGAGCTCCTCTCAGCCCACCGCCTCCAGCTCCTTTCTGCCATCCGCCACGACGAGGTGGGGTCGCTTATCCGAAGGCTGCGGTCACAGTCGTCAGGTGGCAAGGCGGAGGTGGAGATGAAGGCAGAGCTCTTTGAGCTGACATACCATGTAATCATGCGAATGATTGCAGGGGATCAAAGCTGCAGCGGGGACAACAAGGGAGCCAGGTTCCGGAAGATTCTACAAGAGATGTTCAAGGTAGGGGGTTGACCAACATGGGTGACTTCCTGCCGTTTCTAAGGAAGATTGGGGTCGAGGGGTTGGAAAAACATTTCTTTCCATTCATGAGAAATCTGACAAGCTCTTGCAGGAGATGGTTGAAGAAGAAAGGTCAAAAATGGGGGAGGAGGATGGTGAGGATACTCGGAAAACGAATAAGAATAAGTCGATGATTCAAGTTCTGCTTGAGTTACAGAAAATGCAACCTGAGTATTACACTGATGAGATCATCAAAGGCCTTATTCTGGTAAGTTAATCAATCAAACCACCTTGCATACTTTTTAATTAATGTGCATATATATAATTTCTTTGCCAATGAGATGGATAGCTCAATAGCACAGCACTTGACTGCCAACGGCCCCTCTCTGGTTCGGATACATATGGGGGAGCAAATTTCTCCTGTGGTGAGGATTTTGCTAGTCATGCAACAGGCTGGACCCGGTTCCTCTATGTCTCCTTCCCCTGAAATGGCCCGTCTTTCACTTACCATCCCGCCAGGCCTAGTATAAGGGGCTGGGCATAAATTTACTCCTAGCATAAACTAATTACCACTGTATAATTATTCAGTAGGAGAAATTCTTATGACATGATAGCTAATTTTCTAATTTTTTGGCATTTTAGGTGTTACTGATTGCTGGAACAGACACTTCTGCCATTACAATAGAATGGGCACTGTCACTTCTACTCAACAATCCGACTGTACTTCGAAAGGCTCAATTGGAGATCAACGATAAAGTGGGCTCTGATCGCCTAATTTCAGAGTCGGATCTACCCCGCCTCCCGTACCTCCATTGCATCATAAATGAGACGTTAAGGATGTACCCTCCAGGCCCATTGATGGTGCCCCACGAGTCATCCATGGATTGTGTTGTGGGAGGGTACCGCGTACCGCAAGGCACCATGCTATTTGTGAACTTGTGGGCTATACAAAATGACCCAAAGGTATGGGATGAGCCTAGGCAGTTCAAACCAGAAAGGTTCGAGGGCATCGAGGGCAACCGAATAGGGTACAAGTTAATGCCATTTGGGTCGGGTCGAAGGGGGTGTCCCGGGGAAACCTTGGCTATAAGGATGGTTGGGCTAACCCTAGGGGCTCTAATTCAGTGCTTTGAGTGGGAAAGGACTGGGGAGGAGTTCGTGGATATGGAAGAAGGGGCTGGCCTTACCATGCCTAAGGCTAAGCCCTTGATTGCAAAGATAAGCCCACGCCAAAAGGCATTCAAGGTGCTTTCTCAAATATGAAAAATGGTGAGTGATTTTGTTCATTCATGGTTCATTCATTTTGTCATAGTCGAATATTGGGGAATTTCTTTTGTTTTGTGGTTTTTGTTTTTTTTTTTTTTTCTGGGGGTGGGGGGTTTGGTTATGGTTATTGTAGCAAAGTGTGTTGATGGGTAGGTATCATGAGATGACATAATAATGGACACTATTATTGTTGGACTCTAAAGTGTGAAAGTTCTATATTGACAGATTAAGAGGCTCGAAATATGTTTATAAGCGTGTGAATTACTCCTCCTATTGTTAATCGGTTTTGGAATGTAATCTCATGAGCTTGTATACATTCCTCGGTTGAATTAAGGTCCAAATTTGATATGGTATCGGAGATGAAGTTACTCATCATAAACTATTATTAAATTTATTTGCTTGAATTAAGGCCCAAATTTAATAGTTATTATTCATGATTTTTGATATAAATTTTTATTTATTTTTGTCATGTGATGATAGTACTCATAAGATTTACGAAAGTTAAAAATTTGAGTTGTAAAATTTTCATAAATTATTATTAAATTTGAATTCGTATCTCATTTACATTAAAATTTACCCCCTACTTACAAACACACACACAAATCCTCATCATGAATATACATATAACTAACGTGGTATAATGTGTATCTTCTATACCCATCCACAACGACCTTTTTTTAAGTGTCAAATATGAAATAACCCTGAAATTGATATTAAAAATGGTGTAAAATGGCAAGATTATGAATAATTACAATATTTAAATTATTACCTATTGAGTTGAAAAATCAATTGTCCAGTTGTCTATCCAATGGACCCATAAGTATCAACTCTAACATCAATAAGGTGATATATCTGTTATTCTTAATCATACAACTAATATCATAAATTTTACACAATTTAAAAATACTTATTACGTTTAAACTATCTTGTATCGTAATTCTCGTAAGTTTTTCCAAGTATAATTCATGATACATTAGTTGATGGAAAGAAGAAAAGTTAGTAATTTTGCATCCAATTTGATTTTTTTAAGTTATGCAATTTAAATTTATATGAAAAATGAGATCTCTTCTCCTATTAAAAAAAAAAAAACCAAAACCAAAAAAGTGTACTCACAATTACAACCATTGGATTGAGCACTAATCTCACCGCAAGATAAAAGTCCGCGCCGCTCAATAGTCAATAAGCAATAGCAACATTCTTTCCTGCTTTTTTTTTTTTTTTTATCATAATTCCTGCTTTTTTATGACCTTTATCCTTCAACATTTCAAGTTTTGAACAAAGCTAAATTTTATTATTTCCTCCATTTTACAATATTTGTCGGTTTTGGAATGTGAGTAAATATCAAAAAATACAAAATTTATGACAAAATTTGTGTCAAAAGACCAAGTTATCTTAATGTTTCATTAGATAGTTAATGAAAAAAGAGAGAAAAATCAATTCATGAGGATGAAATTGATAAAATAGTCATTAATGTATCATTTAAAAGTGTAAAGCAACGAATTGTGAAACAAAAAATAATTAATTAAAATGACATAAAATAAAAGGAGTATTTTCTACTACTTCTTTCTAGGGCTAGAGAACTTATTAGAGATAATATTATCCGTTGGAGTACATTTAATACTCCCAAAAATAACATAGAGGCTTAGGATCCTAATCTTTATAATAATTCGGATTGTTATTTTAATAGTATGTAAATATTTCTAAATATAAAATTTGAATTTTGTAGAAAAATGACAAAAGAAAATTATGGTAGATTTAGTTATAATAGTCAACATGGTGTATTTGTCATCAAGGGTATAAAGAGTGAAATTCAAATATCCTAGAAAATCCATACACTTATACAAGATACACGTCGTTTTCTCAAGAGTTGCAACCGAATCACATTATTCGATATACATTTAGAGAGGGGAACAAAGCAACCGATTGGGTGGCAAAATATGATTTTGTATATCTAATTCCGTGTCGTGGACATCGATTCCTTTATCTTCTTCCTTTCTCTCCATTCTAATGGAGGACAACTTAGGTAAAACCCTTGAAAGAAGGGCTACCTTCTAGTTGGATTGCTTACCATGTAAAAAAAAAAATCAACATGGTGTATAATTAATAACGTTTGATAATATATGTCATAAAAAAGGTGGCCGAGTGAGAGTAATCTCGCCCTTTATATAAGAGAGGTGGGTTTGAATTTCACTCGAGTTTTGGAGACTTTCTCGTTTATGTTGCTACTTGGAAAAATAATGTACATAAAAAGTATTACAAATCGAGAAATTGGCTATAAAATTTTCATTATTCAACAAATGGAATATGTACCAGGAAAGCTCATCAAGCATGAAGGTTAAATTTGAGAGATATATGAATGTGGTGCATAAGTTACTTGGCTTACAACTATTAGTTAGGATTTTTTGTTTTTGGAACAGGTAAAATAAACATTAAGTAAACTAAGGTAACTTTTCTCACAAGAGATCTACCTAAGTTATCATCAACTAAAATGGATGAGAAATCATGATTAGTACAAGTGTCCCAAAACATAGGGGAGAGAAGTGAATGACCTTGACGTGCCACCCAATCAGCCATTTGGTTTGCTTCTCTAAAAATATGGTTGTAAGATATCTTATTGACCTTGGTGTTGAGTTTGATAACATCTTGGATAATGTGTTTAATCTGCCACGGACATCGAATACTGCCTTTAAGTGCTTGAATAACAATGTTGTTATCACCTTTTACTTACATGTTTTCGAGCCCCAATTTGGTAACTTCCTGGATATCATTTCTTAATGCTATGGCTTTTGCGACTAGGATTAATGTCTTTCCCAAGTTATATTCCCTTGCTCTGATGAATCTTCCAAAGTGGTCACATAGAACAAAACCTAAATCCGTTGATGAAAGAGGTCAATCCTACTTCACAATAAATGATTTTTGGGGAAGAAAAATAATTACTCGGACTATAGCTATGAACATTGTTCCTTAGTCTATCTTGCCATTTTGCAAATGTTCTCTTTGCACGAATAATAACTCTAACATGTACAAAAGATTTATTTTTTAATACCACCCCATTGCACTCTTTCCAAATGCTCCATAGAAGAAATGTGAAACGTTGAAGATCATTTATAGCAAGTTTAAAGTAACGAAGGAAGTATTTTCCAATGCCATCCCTTTGTATTTGGTTGGGCCTAAAGTAAAGAGAAACATTTGTGAGTTTTTGCCTTCTCCCACATATTCCTTAGATGTTGGCAATGAAAAAGAGGTGATCGGATGATTCAAAGAAGCCATGGCACATGGAGCAATTGGGATTAATATGAATCCTTCTCTTTAGTAACACGTCTCTTATGGGTAAGCTATCATGAAAAAATTGCCACAAGAAAATTCTTATTTTGGGTGGTATGTTCAATTTTCAAATCCAATTCCCTTCCCATGCTTGGTTTTGCTTAAGATCATGACATAACCAAGTAGCAGATTTGGTAGTAAATTGCCTATTACTAGTGATGGATGGATTAGTATCGGAATACTAGTGATCAAGTGCACGATATTTAAAGGGAGGATCGATTCTAACTTATGACGGTCCTAATTATTACTTTCAGTCATAAAATGACAAACACGAGTGTTAGGATTCGGAAAGATATTTGGGTCGTCTTTCGTTAGCTCGGTGAGATTGACTTCAAGACACCAAATATTTGTCCGGAACTTCATACTTTTTCATCTCCAATATGCCATCGAATACCCTTACGGAAAGTAGAGTAACATTTGGTCAAATTCTCCAAACCCAAGAGTGTGATTGTTTGAGTAGGTTTTGGAAAGATCCCATTTGATTAAAATATTTAATTCTCATTTATGTGGTTTATTGATTATTTTTCAAATTAATTTACATTAAAAGGCTAAATTGATCTGCTTCAGTTTTGTGCAATCCAAGACCTTCTAAGGACTTTGGCTTACAAATTTTGTCCTATGCTATTAATGGCATCCATTTATGGGACGTGGATGACTTCAGAAGAAGTCTCTATTAATTTTATCTAATTAATGACACGCAAATTTAAGCATTTGAAAACATTGCATTGTATGAGCCGACAGTAATTCTACATTGGACTGGATAAGTACCATTCTTCCCACTTTAGAAAGCGAGTTAGCTTTCCAACTAGATAGCTTACTATTGCTTGCTTCGATTAAAAGGGAGAAAAACAACAATTTTTCGTGCCTTGAAATGTCGAGCAACCAAAGTATTTGCCAAAGAATCTATTACCGAGTATTTGAAAAATTCAAGTAGCCATATTTTTATCATATATTGTTGCTTTAGGTGAAAAAATCGTGGCGATTTATGATAATTCACGTTTTTGCCCATACAATGTACAAAATCTATCTAAAACTTTTTAAGAAGACATAGAGAATTTGCTTTAGTTTTACGTGAAAAGTAGATGTATCATCCGCAAAGAGGAGACAGGGATTTGCATACCTCAAGGACAAATATTGATGCCTATACTATTTTTCTTAATATTCGCAAAAGCATTTAGGTCATAAGTAAGAATTTCCATACAAATAAGGAAGAGATAGGGTGACAGACGATCACCCTATCTTAATCCCCTACTTGGTTTGAAGAAGCCCCAACATTGGTCATTAATGATTAAAGAATATGAAACCGTAGAAATGCATTGCTGGACCCACTGTATCCACGAAGGAGGGAAACCAAGTTGTGAGAGACATTGTAAAATGAACCTCATTCAACTCTGTCATATGCCTTTTCTATGTCAAGTTTTAAAGTTATCCAAGGCGCTTTTCCTTTCGTATTTTTAAACTTGTTAAAAATCTCTTTGGCAAACATAATGTTACCATGAATTTGTCTCCTTGGGACGAAAGCACTCTAAAATGGACTTATAATATGTTTTAAATAAGGTCTTAACCTATTAACCATTACTTTGGAAATAATCTTTTATAACGTTGCATAA
The DNA here is from genome assembly GCA_021018815.1 of Talinum fruticosum. Classification (NCBI taxonomy): domain Eukaryota; kingdom Viridiplantae; phylum Streptophyta; class Magnoliopsida; order Caryophyllales; family Talinaceae; genus Talinum; species Talinum fruticosum. The sequence goes on along the minus strand of JAITYX010000030.1, from coordinate 6,557,734 downwards.
ACTAATAGGTCTATAATGAGTTGTGGTTTGTGGATCATCAATCTTAGGTGTAAGGGTTATAAATGTATGGTTAATTTCTTTCAAGATTTTTCCTTTGTTGAAAAATTCCTAAACTGTATCACAAATTGAAGAGCTTAAAATATCCTAAGATTTTTGAAATAAACAAGCACCAAAATCATATGGTCCATGGTGCTTTGAAAAGGGTCTATTTGAGAGATAGTTTGGAAAATTCAATCATCAGTGATGTGGCGTATAAGTTCGACACTTTGAGATAGGTTGGAAAATTTCATCATTAGTTAGGATTTGGTTTTGATACTATTACTTAGATTTGGCTTTGTTATCATAGTGTCATAACAAACGATTTGAGAAAGGCGGGTATGAAGCTTAAACGCTTTAATGAACAAGCAAGGTTTTGCTTAGTTTACATGACTCAGGATAGTCTTCTTAGACTTGTTTAACATGACATTTTTACCTTTATTTTATCTATATAACAACTCATCATTTCAGCTGATAACAACTAATCATTTTAATTCGTTTAAGTTTATTTAAGCTCGTTTTTACTTATTTCAGCTCATTTCAATTCGTTTTTACTCATTTCAACTATAACAATTTATTTTAACAGATTAATTTTAACAATCATTTTAAAAAGACCCTCAACATTTATCGAGAATAAAAATTTATCTTGATATTTATAGAAAATAAACCCCAAATCATCCTTATAAAAGAGGACTTCAACTTGTACTATTATTTTATAATTCCGATTATACATGAAGTAACACCACATGTATTTATATTCCTCTCCTACAGTTTAAAATAAAACCTTATCTGATATATCAATCAAAGTATAATATAAGTTGATTAATATTGTTATTTTGAATTTTCACTAAATAGTATTGGAGATTTGAAGTTGAAGTTGACTTTTGATTTTTAATTTAGTTTTTTTGGTAACAAAACGAAGTCCAAGGCATAAAGAGAGAGCATAGAGCGCATTTTCGCATGATAGTAAGTTGCGCGTTTTAGTGTCTCTCTAACGGGGAGCCATTGGCCATAGCATTTTCGCTTATATTAATTTAATAAATTCAAAGTCGAGTAAAAGTGGATCCAATTAAGAGTTTAAACTAACAATTATATATATAGTCAAATTATATGTTTGACATTTTCACCCCCAAGAAAAAGAAAAAAGCATAATTATCTTGCAACAATATCCATATTCAAATTATATGTCAAATATAATTCGTTCTAAAATAGATCGAAGTTATTAGATCAAACTGGATTAGACTTATTGTGATCCCATCCCCGATCCATAAGTGTACTTTAATTTAGTTTTCTATTTAATTCAATTTGATGTAATTTAGTCCCAATTTGGATTGATATACAACTTTATAATTTCATACTTAGATATATACACGGGATTATCTCTCAACCTTAACTTCAATATTCAATGTTGAATTAATTAGTTTAGCTAGTTTCTCATTTTACCTACTTTGTATACGCTCAAATTTAAATTTCTGATCGAAACAAACTATACAATTCTAATCCTATAACTCCAACTTCCATAACAATTTAATTATAATTTTTCAAAAACTATGTATAAAAATAATATGTCTCAGTATTCATAGAGGAAAAAAAAAAATCAATCAAATGACCAACCATAACATTTTTATCTTTTTAGAAAAAAACGAATAGTTTTCCAAAAGCAAAAATTCTAACCGCCTCTTTTCACTTTCTCCAAGTAGTTAAACAATACTGATTTTTTAAAAAAGTAAATAAGGCCTTAATTTAATGGTTAAAATTTAATGTTAAGATCAATATGTATATTAAGTTTTAAATTTAATTTCTCTTTTGTTTTTATATTGTAATGGGGATATGATATTGTATTGTATTATTCTTTGTAACTCATCTAAATTTAAAAAAATAGTTATTTTTTAAATTTTAGGACCATTGGATTTTAATATTTCAAACTTTGGGCCATATTACTCATAATATTCTTAACTATCGATTGATCTTGTAGCATCCCTATCTTTAACACTAATATTTTTTAATATCTTATACTTTGAAAAAGTAACTTTAATTGTCCTAATTTTGGCACATTGATCACTTCTTTTTCAAAATATTGAATATTAAAAAATAGTAGTGTTAAAAAGGAGGATGTTACGGGGTTAATTAATAACTTAGGATATTATGAGTAAAATAATCCAAAGTTTAAAATTTAATAATACTTTTTGTGTATTAATTTTATTGTTTTATAATTTTTCCAGATACGCTCAAGCCCATCACCATGAACTATTTTCCAATAAAATTGACCTTGAATTTATTTATTAATCTTTTCATATTTATGGATCGGCGCTATTGATTTATCCCAAATCTCAATTCAAGCATATATATTATATACTATGCTCTTTAAATCTCCCCCATCTCCATCATCCCTTCCCAACTCCAAAACCAAGGCCCATTGGGCCCCCATTCTCCATCTCCATCACTCATCCTAGGCAGGCTCCTTAAATTCTCTCTCCTCTCTCCTCTCTCCTCTCTCCTCTCTCCCTCTCATTTATTTCCACTTGCTACTTCACTCCTCTCTCTCTGCAGAATTTTCTCTTTGATGAGTTTGGTCAAAATCAACCCCCTGATTTCCAATTTCTTCTCTCATTGGTCAATTTGAATTCACCTTCAAGCGCAGAAGGTACTGTGCCCTACCCCAGATTTACTGAATTCATTCTGTTTTCAATTTCAATTTCATTTTCAGTTTGCTCCTCATGATCCATCAGTACTGTATTTAATTACTTTTAAATTTTGTGAATTTTTTTTCCATGATTAATTAATTTCTTCAGAAATGTGGGGATACATACCTTCACATTTTGCTCGTGATCGAGTTTAACCTAACTTTCAATCAATCAATCAATGGCGTCCTTCGTTGTTTTTTTGCTTCTTCCTCTACAACTGAATTTCTCTTTTTCTCTCTCTCTCCATCTCTCCTCGGTTTATCAAGCAGTCATTTCAGCATTCTTCGTTCTCAGCTCAGGTACCTTCTCCCACTCTCTCTCTTTACTCTTCGTTGTTCTTGCCAAATTATGTGTTTCTCCCTCTTGTTTTAGGGATTGATATGATTGAATTTGTTGATGCTGAATAATGAGGGAGTGATTGAGTAATCAGATCATCAAGTTAAATTGCTTTTTTTTTTTGCAATTGAATTTGCTACAAAAGATATTTTTCCTTTGGGTGTTTAAAGTTGCTTTTGCCTTTTGCACATAATGCCAATGACTGGAAAAGTTTTATACATCTTATTCCTTCTGTGGTGAGAGAGAGAGAGAGAGAGAGGTGGATGGGTCATTCATCTGAAAGTGTGATGATTGGGGTGGGTACATAAACCTCTCTCTTTTCTTGGATTAGATTGCCTTCTTACACCAAAAAGCTTTACAATTTCAAGTTACTATAATATCATCCTTATCAGTTTTTAAAATGGTTTCAACTTTGCATCTAGTAAGTTGAGATTATGACTCTTATGGGTTAACAATAATTTCACATTCTTTTTACTTTTATTTTTTGTGATGTTATATTTTATATATTTTAGGCATTATAGATATTTTTAAGAATGAAAAATGTTGAAAGTTTTTGTTTAAATTGATTTTTTATACATACAATTTTAAAATTTTAGTGGTATTTCATGTATTTACTAAATAGTGGAGGTTTAGAGTTACACTTTAGTCTTCCACAAATATAGAGTTACAATTATCTCTATATTAATCATTATACTTTTTCACATATTTAAGAAAACACAAAATAGAAAAAGCTCTTATACATGTTGTCATCTACTAAACATTTATATTTATCCTTTTAAGTTCATAAATTTCACCATTGAATAATTCATATTATTTGAACTTTGATCCGAAATCACCTTTTTTAATGTGTATTTTTGTATGTAGTTATCTAAATTTAAAATGATGGAAAATGAGAGAATTTTCTTTAAAAAAAAACAACACATGCTAAATGTAATTATTTTAAATATGATGATGAGCGATAAATGTGATAAATGCATGCAGTAAGGGGAATCAGAAAAATTAATTAGAAGAGTGATCAGATCAGATGATGGGGGTGAGGAGGAGGCTGGCTTGCTGTACCAGAGACAGGGAAATTAGCATTGATTTTGATGCGAATGAACATGACAGTAAGACCTCTCTCTCCCTCTCCTTCTCTCAAATTCATTGATTGTTATTAGTTAATGACCATCACTATTTTAAAATGGATAATCTATTTTTGTGCATTCATTGATTGATTAAATGCTGGATGGGTATATTGCATTGCCATGTACTATTGTTACTTTTATTACGTGTCAGTATTGTTATTCTTATCTCATTCAAATTGTGCACCTACCTCTCACCTCTTTTGGTATGCTCATGTTAATAAAATTTAATTTATTATTTGTACGTAGTTGTATATATTTTTCGGTCTGTGCATTTAAAAAAATACACTTGCAATAAATATACAGATTAAATAATGATTATACTTAATATTGTATAAAATAAGTATAAAAGTTATTTCTTTAAATCTCTACACAAGATTATATAGTTGATTAATAAACATAAATATGTATATTTTTAAAAATAATAAAGAGACCTATTATGAGTGCTAAAAATCAATATAATTTAACAATTGAGTAAATCGACTTGAATGACCTAATTTGGCAACAAACAATTCAAAATAGCCTAGAATAATAGAATGAATTAGTTTAACTTATTATGATTATCATAAATAATAGTGAGTAAATCGACTTGATTAGGGCAGAAGTTGATAAGATCCACCTCACTCATATATTCTTGACCCCACTATGGATGCCAAATTTTATGTTAATTAACACAACCATCATCAATGACCCAAATCTGTTTCACTTAATATTATAAAGTTATATAATTCGAGTTTATTTCAGATAGTCTAAATAAGCATAGAAAAATTAAAAAATTGGTCAATTATATATAAAAGAATATAAAAATTGACATGGTTTGAACATAAAACAGAGTTTTCCAAGACCAACTCTCAGAATGTGGTGCTTGAAATAGATAAGCAATAAATTAAACAATATGTTTGACATTTGTCCATGAAAACTCAAGATTTGCATAATATATCACACACTCATTTTAAACGGAATGAAAACTTTGCAATTAGTTTGGAGTACCAAGGCACATGGTCTCCATTTTTCAACAAGTGGCTCTAGATTTTATGATCCAATCATCCAAGGAAAAACACCCAAAAAGAAAAATCCAGCAAAAAGACATGTGAAATATATAAAATACTGGTACTGTTTTTGTCTCCTTTTGAAGAGCTTCGAACACTTCAAAATAAGGCAGTAACTTATTCTTTTTACTCTTCCCTATGTATTCCATGTACATTGCTGATCTAAAGGTGTCCCTGTTTTCCGGACGAAGACTTGAAACTCCATTCATTTGAAAACTTTTTATAACCTGCATTATTAGCAGTTAAATATTTTCACTGTTAGAGAGGGCTGGGGGAACTGGGAAGGAAAAAAATCAATATAATTATTGTAAACGTTTTTAAATGAATTTTTTCAGAAAAATTTCATGCCTAGGAAATTGAATGATTATGAAATTTAACAAATTTAATATTCATGATAACATAAATTTATAAATTCAAGTCTATCTTTTCGTATATAATACTCTTTTAGTATTATGCATTTATGCATCTCTTGTTGTAAAGGTGTAATTGTATATGCGGCTCGTCGGTTGACATTAATCTTTATTTTGTTAATTGTTGGGATTATTGTGATTATTGCATGTTGCTAGCGTGACATCAAGGAAATTTATTGAAAAAAAACAGAAAAACATCAGAGAAATTTGTTGGTTCTTGGTGCCATTTTCCAAAGCAAAAGGCCCCAGTGGCAGTAGGGGGTCTTTTCTGCCTCATTGTAGTTTGACTTAAGCTCATCTTTCATTTATTGTAAATCATTCTTAGAGCTTTGTTTTTTTAAAAAATATTTTTCTCTTTCATTTTAAAATACTTATCATTTTAAAATGACGAAAAATATAAAATTTACAATGAAATTTATATTAAAAGATTAAATTATTTTAAAATTTCATTGAAAAAAAAATTAATGAAAAAAGGAGAGAAAAAAATTATATAATTTCAGATAGAAAGGAACAGGAGTATGTTTTTTATCTTTTAGAAGTGCCCTGAGCAGCGAGTTCTCTTGCAAAGTTGATTTGGCTTTTAATGACTTTTATGAGTTTGCCTTTTTAATATTGGTTTGCAATATCAATTCCTTTGGTTTTTTAAACAATTTGTATGTGTTGAATTTGTGCTTAATTCTTGTGTTTTTTAAATTCTTAATTAGCTTCTATTGATTTTTTCATAAGTAAATCTAGAATGATAATTAATTGCATGTAACACATCATTGTATTCTAAAACCTATCTTACACTAAGATTTTATCTATTTGAAACTCATATTCTACTAAGGTTGAATAATCAATACACAAAACCTAACAAATTTGAGATTTATAAGTAACAAGGCATACCTAAAGAAATGAAGTTGACTTGTCGTAAATTGATAGGAATTGACATTTCAGAGACACAAAAAAAAAAAAAAAGAAATAACGGAACTATCAAATGATTGCACATGGGGGAGTATTGTCATTGTGCAAGAGCTGGAACCCATAATTTGTTGCAGTTTTTGGGTGTTAGACTTCCACTTGCTTGCCATATTGAAATGTCACAATTTGTAAGATAGGAAAGAGAGAGAGAAAGGGAGGGGGTGGGGGTTGAGTTGGCAGTGGGAGAGGAATCTGTTCTTCTCTTGCGAAATAGGACTGGGAAAAATACAGCTTGAAAGGGATTTCCAAATAGGGAAGTCAATGGAAGTTTCCTTTGGTGGTTGTTGATGATGTGTTTTTCCTGATTAGAAGTTTGAGGTCCTCACCCAGTTTAGCCCCTCGTATCTTATCAAATAATGTTGAAAGGACATTTTTGGATTGGATCATCTACAAGAATTTGTGTCTATGTTGAAATTTAAACAGACTCAACAGCAGTTACATGTACCTTATTATTCTTCTTGAAGTCAAATCCTAACTCAAACAACAAAACTTATTTTTGCGCCGAAACTTAATGATTCTACTGAATCAGAATTTTTAATGTGGAATATATATGAAAAACCCAGAGAACATTGTTAAAATAAAGCGTACAGCTGTAAGCCTGTAACCATAGATGTGGACATGTAGCACAGATCACTAGCTCTTAGCTTTCGATCAGATTGGATCTACTTATGATCAAATAATTAGGGTAAACAATGATCTTCATTTCGACTTAAGTCAGATATGTAGATTTCCTATAAGCTGATAAAGAGAGGATGTTTCTCATTATAATGCATAAATTCATATTATAAAGGTGGTGATTGCAGGCAAATTTAGGTTTTAAATCAATTATCAAGAAAATATAAATTTTTAAAAATCAAATTTTTTATATAATGCACGTGCAATTCTTCATGTGCAGAAACCAACCTGATGAGAACAGTTGTACAAATCAGATTGATGTATTCCCATTTTCCAGTTAACTGCTCTCTGAATTTCTGCCAAATTAAGTAGTGCTCGTTAAATAATGCACAGCCTATCTATAGTTCTGTTGTAGCCTTGTACTGATAAGACCTCATCTTATGATCTGTATACTTGAACTCTTCCTTCACCCCAGAACTTGGAAGACACTTCAAACTAGGCTAAGAATCAGCCATGTTTCTTGAAAATAGCGGAGTTTTACAGTTTGACACTTGGACACGTATCCGAGTCCAAGCAATTTATGGTTTGACCTCCCAGCATTACACTCTTAGGTCAAGGTGGGAATCCTGCTAGGATTTGATTTATTTGGGTTTAATAGCAAAAGTCACAGACTCCCAGAAAACTCGTACATTAGCTTCAGTACCGCTGGGCTTTGACGCTCCTGTGAATAGAGGGGAGAGGTGTGCTCCATTACTTCCAATCTTGCTCTTCTAATATGCAGAATGATGCTAACATTGTTAATTCTGGCTAAAGATATACCTGAATGGTCACTTTCAAGTTTGGGCATGATATCATGCTTTTGCTTCTCTGATTGCATTAGGCTGCCTTAGTAAGGATCTTGATTTGGGTCGGATAATCGGGTATGGATCAGTTATAGTAGTTCTAGTTGCATGGAACCATGAGATTTACATTTGAATGTCTTTATTCTCTGGATAACTAGTAAGCTTTATTCAAGTATTTTCATCGAAGCAGTTTTATGGAGTCTAACCGGCCTTGTATGATTTTGGCATCATTTGGGCTATGCATTGACTATAACACATTTAGACTTCATTTTCGAAATGGGGGTAATCTTCAATAATTTTTTTCAGGAATAGTGACATATGATGGGCTCGAGAGTTACATATTGAACAGTGAGTCGTACAGAGCTGAGAGCAGTATCAATAGGGAAGACGGTTATCCTACTGATGAAGAAGAAACCAGCTGCTCATCAAGCAAAGATGCTTTTGGTTCCTTCTTTTCTGATTGGACAATAAAGAGGGACACTGAAGAAGCAGATGAATGGGGCAGCTCAGAAAGCCCTCGCCATTTCTTTGCCAAGGAAAAACCAGCTTTCACCACTCAGTTCTCAGATGTGGAAGCTATGAAAGAAAAGTTTGCGAAACTCTTGTTGGGTGATGATATCACTGGTGGATGCAAAGGCATAACTAGTGCACTGGCTATATCAAATGCCATTACAAACCTTGCTGGCATGTTACTCACTTTTTGTGTATTTTGTTTCCTTGCTTAGAATTTTTGCAAAACTGACCACTGCCCAATTGCCCTTCTGAACCATCCAACAAGCGCAAGACCTATACTCAAAATAAGGTGACCATGACCAGTGCCTCAAACATAAAATCAACCCTTTGCAAACTGGGTAATCTGGTTTAGCTTTTTAATATTGACTGCAATTTTTTTGCAAGATTATTGGACAAATAAACAGCATGCCTAAAAAGTTTGATCAGGACCCAGAATAACCTAACAAGAACTCAATTGAGACTGAATATTTTCATCAAACGGCTCTGACTTTCCTGTAATTAAACTGGCTTGGAGAACCTTTTGCCTGGTCTAATTCTGAATTATGAAACTATGGACGCCCTTCTACAGCTTCTGTCTTTGGGGAGTTATGGAAATTGGAACCCTTATCAGAAGACCAGAAGGCTAAGTGGAGAAAAGAGATGGACTGGTTGCTTTCACCAGCCAATTATATGGTTGAATTGGTTCCTGCTAAGCAAACTAGCAGCAATGGGATGAGCTTTGAGGTAACTCCTATGTCTGTATATTGCGACAACGACCTAGTTTTAGTGTGGTAGTATTACTCTTACTCTGTTTCTGAGGAACAGATAACGAAATATTTCCATTATACAAGCAATTTGCATATAAATTTTCATATTTATTGCATGAAGGTGTTGACCCTAATGTTTGCAATATTTCTTGGTGTCGAAGCAGATAATGACACCCAAAGCCCGTGCAGATGTACACATGAATCTTCCAGCTCTTCAGAAGCTAGATTCCATGCTTATTGTAGGTGCTTTCTTCATTCCAAGATATAATACTGAGGAAACTTTTTAGTCCTAATGGAAAAGGCCGTGATTTGGAGTGTAACATTAGCCATGGAATTGAATCTTATCAGGAAGCACTAGACTCAATGGTGCGCACAGAGTTTTGGTATGCAGAAGGCAATAGCAGGAGAGAGGGAAGAGGGGGAGCGAAAGACAGAGTAAAAGGTGGTGGCTTCCGTCTCCTCGAGTTCCAGCTGGTGGGTTATCAGAAAGTTCCAGAAAGAAACTGCTTTCTCAGGGCAATGTAGTCCACCAAGTCTTCAAAGCTGCCAAATCCATCAACGAAAATGTCTTGAACGATATGCCCGTTCCCAAAGTCATCCAAGATGCCCTCCCCAAGGCAAGTCATCTTTTCCCCTTCCCCTCCCCCAGCGAGTCTTGGTCATACTGCTTATCAGGGTGATCACCTGTGTGTAAGAATGCAGTCTGGAAGGGCATGTTTGGGAGAGGATCTGTGCAGAATTGTAGCATCAGAAACAAACTCAATAGTTGAGATGATTGATTCATTGAAACTGAGATCTGAGCATGAAGCTCTTGACACCATCAATAAGTTGGAGGCTGCAGCATTAGCATGGAAGGAAAGGGTGCGAGAGCAAGTCATCGGTAACAACAATAAGACTCCTGTTAGGACATCCTGGTCCTTCATGAAGGAACCAACTTCAGAGGTGGACAAGACCGAGTCACTACTGCTCCGTGTGGATGCTCTTCTGTATCAGCTGAAGATGAGATATCCATGCCTTCCCCACACCTTCCTCGATGCCACCAAAATCCAATATGGCAAGGTTAGTCATGTTCTTCTCATCTTGATCCTCCTATCATTTCATGTCACTTGAAATCTAGAAAAACTAATCAATTTGAAGCATTGATAAATCTAGGTCGATGAAAATTATGTAGCATCTGGACTTTAAAAATATCTCAAATCCAGATAAATCTAAATTTTGGATAACTTGAGCTGAATGAAATAGGATTTCCTGGATACATGATTCATGAACATCATTATTTGGTAATAACGCTGGTGTCAAACATCTATATCCTCAGGATATCGGGCATTCAATTCTAGAAGCATACTCAAGAGTTCTTGGAAACTTGGCTTATAGCATATTATCAAGAATAGGGGATATTCTACATGAAGATCACACGAGCAACCCAAATTCCCCAATGCCAGTATGCTGCTTCCCATCTAACGCCATCTCAGACAGTCCCATTGTCAATCCACGAATAAGGCATTCGCTAGTTGATCGAATGAACAAGGTAGATGGATACTTCAGTGATTCAAACCCAGCTAGGTCTTCAGATTCAGAGATATCATCGAGTACTGAAGCCAAATCTAGCTCGGTTACTGGAACACCTAGTTCTGGTCGCATATGGTGCATTGGCAAAGATGCTTGTAATCTTGGCTCCCCAAATAGTTCCCCTTAGATTAGTACAAGTTGCTTCAAAGTTTTCATATGTATATGAGCATGATTTTTATGAATTATGGAGTACTTATTTTCAGCTTTTTATTAGCAATTTCTTTTAGTGGTTGAGTTTGATCTTTGATATGATTTTTCTATCCCTTGTATTTGGATTTGTTATGGGGAGGGAAAGGGAGTAGAGCATTCATCTTGTCTCAATATTTGTAAGGAAAACCTTTTTCATTTTCATGTTAAGTTCCACAAAGAGAGAAATGGAGGGGTTGTGAAGTATAAACTATGCTTTACTTTCCAAAATATATTTACTGTCTTCCTCTGTAAAAGTCTGTCAAATTTTGAGGAAGCCAACTGTAGATTTTATAAAAAGGTTATAAAATGAATATAATGAATACTAACAGAGTTATATTCCAATGAACATGTACATATACTATTAACTACACATTTTATTTCATTTTTTCTTTTTATTTTATTTAATCTTTTGTATTTGAAGACGCAAATGTTCATACAAGCGAAGTTTAAACTCACATCTGATAACAATTTTCAGATAATTCACTTATTGTGTTAATTGATGTCCATTATTTTAAAATTGGCAAAAAGTCATCTGATTTAAACCAATGACTTGAAACCCGATGTAAACCAAACTTGACCCAACATTTGAAAAATCAACTCGAAATGACTCGAACCGAATCCGACCCCAAACAATTTTTATATCGTAAGACAATTATTAATAAATTAAACATTACTTGATCCGAAGTTAACTCGACTCGAAAATAAAATAAAATAAAGCCAAAATTTAATAACCTAACCCAAACTAACCCGATCCAAACACTGACCTTAATGACCATTTGCAAGTTCTGACTATCATTCACCAAGTTATTTGAAGGACCAGGGGGATGCCCAGCTAGTCCTGTGTCCATACTAACCATTTTTTCCCCCAATTTTCTGAACAAAATTATTAATGGGTTCGGCCAAATTCATGCGCCCTGAGGCCGGCGGCGCCGGAGGAAGAGGGGGCAGAGAAGCCCAAACCTTTACGTCGCGAATTGCGGGCCGGCAGTGGGGCTCTCATTCGACGCCATTTCATCGGCGTTCAGCGAGTTCGGGCAAGTCACCGGCGTCCACGCCGCCGACGAGAGTGGTACCCGCGTAATTGTCTCTTTTGCGGACGAGGGTTCCGCCGAAGCTGCTTTTACCGCCTTCAATGGCCGCCGTTGCTCTCAGCTCGCCGGCCGCTTTCTCCACATCCGCTACTCGGTGCCTCGGCCACCGTCCCCAGTATGTTCTTATCAATTTGGTACTTTTGTTGTCAATTTTGTTGTGTGGGACTGTGAAATTTCGGCAGAAATGGTTGGAAACTTGGATTGATCACTCATGATGAAACCTGGCTCAATTGCTAGACTACTGAATGTAACTTGGGGAACCCTTGAATTATATAAGCTTAAAAACAAGAGGGAGGAGAAACTACAGTTTATTTTAAACCAATAAACCTATTTTTTATTGCATCATTACTTGAATTATCTCCTTACATCAATTAACATTGTAACTCCTTGAGTAATTGGCCTAATTTCATATGGTTGGTCATGTCACTCTCTCTCATAGCCATCTTTCTCAACCGGGACAATTTGTCGAATTTTTAGCTGAGAATTTGGCGTTTACATCGAAGTTCTTCCTTTGAATATGAAGGATTACTAACTTAGTTTTAACAAAAGTCACAAGGCGCACTGAGACATGAAGGATTTGGAAACTTAGGCTTGATGTGAAAGGCAAAAATGGACACATTAGATTACTATTGGAATGCTCATATTATTTTCAAACAAAGAAATGCTAGGTAATTGATAATTGTTGCTCTTGTATTCTGATTTTGCTTGTAAACATTTGCTAGAATCCTATTGAGTAGAAAAATTGAAAGTTTATTGATAAACACATAATTAACTGCCGGATCCAAGCAAGATGTGATTCAGAAACTAGGGTTATATTAGAATCTTCTATGTTGGGTTGAACGTGAAGAAATTTGTGCATAGGGTGTTTGCTTGAAATTGCATCAATAACAACTAGCAAGTATTAATTTGAATGGTATTAACACTTTTGTGGTTTACAAGCTCTTCTTCCTCTCTTACTAAAGATATAATGAGGCTCAGAAGGTGCCAGCCTCATGCCTCGACTTGATGCATGCTGTGATGCACGCTTGAATTATTGTCAGGAAATTGTATTGTCTCGTGAAATTGAGGTTATAAGTTAAAACCCCATGCCTTATTAAGCTGCAGTTCTTAAGTCAAAGCTCCTAAGAGCAAAAACATTACACACATTTTCTCAGGTTCTTTTCAAAATGTCATGAATGATAACATGTTTCATCCCCTTTGAGTAGCCATAGTTGTTGGAGTTCCACTTTCCACTTGAATTTTGTGAGATGGGAAGGAGAGACTGTACAGTACCCTTTACTTGGAGCCTATGATTGTGAGGACATGAAATGGAACATTAAGCTTGCATATTCTAAAGATTGTACACACTTAGAATGAAAGGTCTACTAGGAAGCTTTCTTTGCATATTGTTTCTTAGATAATTAACCCTCCTTGTACTGCACAACCCCCCAAATAAAAAAAAAGAAGAAAATTCCTATCGCATATGCTCTTCATATTAACCCGCTTTTGGTTCTGCACTCGGATGGTTACTATGACTGTGACCTGATCGGCCTTGTAGTTATCATACTTGTTCTCTCCATCATTTTGCTTAAGAAATTATTAAACATTTGCTGATTGTTCTCTTCATACCATCATTTTGCTTAAGAAATTATTAAACATTTACTGACTATTCTCTTCATATATTTCTTTTCTTCATCTTTCTCTTGTCTCTTGTTTTGTGGGCACAAGTATGCATAACTTCGATACATGTGCTCACGGGTGGTTGCCTTTGTTTGCATTTGCATCTTGTTGTGAGCAAGTGTACAAGATTTGTAGAGGGGTATAATTATTTATGTGTTGGTGGATCTTGGATTTTGTATAGGTATGTGAGTGTCTAAGCATGTGTTGTCTGATGGGATTCATCTTGACACTTGAAAATATTGCATTTTATTCACGCTAATTGCTAAATTGCTCATGTTTTCAGGTGCGAGGCCATGATTTTGTGGACGTTTGTTTGACTGCTAAAGAACTTAATATACCCGGTCTTTATTTGTTTCATGATTTCATTACTCCGAAAGAAGAGGAGGTTGGTAGTTTGTCAATTACCCACTGCAGCAGAGAAAGTCTTGTCAGTGTTCCTTTCAGACCATTTACTAAATATTTTTCCACAGGAACTACTTGCTGCAGTTGATTCTAGGCCTTGGATAAGGCTGGCAAAAAGAAGAGTTCAGCATTATGGATATGAATTTTGCTATCAAGTAAGCATTCAAATTTGACTTTGAAGAGCAATGTTTATATAACCATGTCTTGATCACTGTCTTCATTATCACCATTTTTGGTTGCTATTGCTAGCCTTTCCCCTTTAATAGAGCTTGGGTGAGGAGAGTATGGATGGTAAGTGAACGAGGTAGTGATGGCCTGTTTGTTTCCCAATAATTGTGTCAATGGGACTAAGACACACGTTCTAGTGACTGTGAATTGATGGAATAGTTCCCGGAATGTTGTCTGTTACAATAAAAGAATTGGTGTATGAACGGGCATGCCACTCAGCAGACACAGAGTTCAGACTGGAATCCTGTTGGTCCGTGGGTATGTTTATTATTATTGGTTGTATTTACAAGAGCAAATACGAGGCGCACACGCATGCATGCACATAAATCTTTCTTTCAAAAAGAAAGATAAACCGTTTCTGTTATGGATGTGCTGTGGTGGGTGTGTATGCAGTTATCTAGGTTTTACGAGGTCTCCGGAACCCATTTGAGGTTTGCTTGGGGCCATAATTTGCTATTTTTAAGCTGTGTCTGACAAACTTGGTCTTGTAGATGATTTGTGTCACTACTTTTGTGTTATTAAACAGAATTGGTTGCCAGTGGTCTGGGAACATAGAGCGTCGTTCATCTGTATGTCTCTGAATTCACTTTTTAGTGCTTGGATTTGTTCCTGGATAATCGTTTATAGAATTTTTTTAACTGATAGATGTGTTCAAGTTTTTAAGTTTCATAACTAGTAGTGTGAGGGTGTTAATGTAGTTATTCTTTCTCCTAGGCTGATGCAATGATGCATTTTCACAAACTGCTGTATTGTCATCCGTGATTGTTCTTTCTAAAACTGGGTTGCTCGTCCACATCTGACCATCTTTTGAAAACAGACAAGAAATATTGATACAACGAAGCGATTGGGTGAACTTCCATCTTTTGTTTCTCGAATCCTAGAAAGAATTTCAGCATGCGCTGACCTTGATCATGCTGCTGGTAGAAACTTGGACCAGTTAACGGTATGTGTAGATTTTCTACTTTCACACTAACAATTTCTATTGAACTGAGAAACTGTTGTATCCTTGCTTGTTCTGAACTGAGGTTCTGAGTCTCATATGTCCAGGTTAATGAATATCCGCCAGGGGTGGGTTTGTCCCCTCATATTGACACCCACTCAGCATTTGAAGATGAGATTTTTAGCCTTTCATTAGCAGGGCCTTGCATCATGGAGTTCAGGAGATATCAGGAAGGTAGCTGGCAACCTGATTTGGTCATGAGTAAGGATATGAATGAAGAAAATCCAGAGAGTTCAATAAACTTCTTGAGGAGGGCTGTATATCTTCCCCACAATCTCTGCTCCTATTATCTGGAGAGGCACGTTATGCTTGGCTTCATTATATTCCACACCATAAGGTATGCAACAGGTTAACAGCATCAACTAATGTTCTATTGTACTTCCAACTATTCAAACTTACATCATTTTAAAAGTTTTCCCATTGAATTGGCTAGGCATATCATACATACATGAACAGTGTTCTGAATAAATTTCGTAGTCTACAGTGAGATCACCCTTTCTTTGTGAATTAGATCCTTCTTGCCACCGTTTCTTTTTTCTCCCTTTTTGGGTAACAAGATCAATCTTTTGTCTCTATTTTCTAGTTGGCATGGATATATATTTTGTCAGAGTGGCTTAGTTCATTTTTATTCAATGTGTATTAGATGAAATGTAGTCCTCTAAAGTGCAGAAGCAGCACAATCTACTGCTTAAATATTGAAGAGGCTGACATAATTTTTTTGACTTCACAGATCGACAATGTGAAAGACAATCTTGTAAGGAGGGCCTCAAGAAGAGTATCTTTCACATTCCGCAAGGTATCTTCACTCACAGCCGTTAATAAACATGTGTGTGTTGACCATATAACTTGCAACCTTAACAGTAGTATCAATGGTTTGTGAAAACAGATGAAAAGGGTTTCTTTTCTTGGGGGTGGGTTTTGGGGGAGGGGGGCAGGGCGGTGCAGCAGGGTTTGCATGTAACATTTCTTCTATTAATCTCGAAGAGTGTTTTCTGTTTTGCTAAAAAGTGTTGATTTCCAAATTCCAACTATACAACATCAAAAGCAGACTACAATTTAGCTAGGCATTTTGCTGTAACAGTTCATAATCAAACTATGGAAGAATTCTTTTCAGCCACTCCAAGGTGGGGGACTCTTTTATTTCTCTTGTATAAAATATGAATCAATGTCCATTATTGTAATGTATTCACTTGATGTCCATTGATTATTCCTGGACCAATATACATTATTTGCACTGTGAGGTGAATTAAGGAAACTAACCTCTTGATTTTTCTTCCTGTAGGTCAGAGCAGGACCTTGCTGCTGTGAGTATGTTCAGTACTGTGATTCTCAGAGCTAGGGATTCATTTTTGGGTTTCGAAACTCATTCTAACCTCAAGTAAGTGCTAGATCTCAAATCCACATGACATGCAAATGCTGTGCTCAGATTGGCCTGCCTTGCTCATCTATCTTTTATATAGGATGGCCTAATCTGACCAGGACAGGATCCAAGTGCATCTGTCTTACCTTGGCAATAGAGATCTTTTCTTCATTCTCATTAAAAAGTTCAAGCACATAATGCCAACAATTTTTCTTAGGACACGATTCGATCGGCCGGTGAGATTATTGTTTTACACTATCGAGAGTTTCTAGAGCCAGCTGCAAGAGCTCAATTCGATCAGTTGGTGAGATTGTTGTTTCTAGCAAGAGTTTGTAGAGCCAGTTGCTAGAACTTAGTTTTCTGTTGATTTAATTTTTGATTATTTGGTGAAATACTGTAGTAATGTATTCGGTATTCCATTGAAATCACATAATCAGATGTTTCAATTTGATCGTAGTGTGTGATCCATGAGATTCACTAGAGTGGGAGAAATTGTTGGTTCACTTTCACTTGTGATTTATAGAGCGGCAAGTGAACGTGAATCAATGTACAAGATGCTCTACTCTTTATCAGTTCTGGGAGAGATTCTTTTTCCCATCTCAAAATGATCTTCATTGTTGACATTTGGCAATGCTCAGCACCAATGCATACAGGGATGGCAAATTCTCGTGACAATTAATTTATTCTCTTAGTTAGAACTGAATGCAAATACCGAGGAAGAACATATATGTTCAAATATAGATTTGCAACAAAATGTATTTGTTGGGAAAACTTTTACCTTAAAACACTTGTGCATCCAAAATGAATTACACCTTTGGTTAAAACAAAAAAAGAGTTTGCAATACTTCCGTATAATTGCAAATGATTTAATCAGGCAAGTGTAAATATTTGGAGAGGGAAACCTCACGTAGTTCTCTGATACCCCTTTTTATGTACATTTTATGAGCCACTATACATCAATTATTAACAATAATTAGTGGAAAAACAGTCATACTGGAAACAATACAAGTAAAGGTAAATAGGAAAGGTTAAAAAACTTGTTATTGCCATGGACTGGAGATGGAAACAGAACCCTCTTGTAAGTTCTTTTCCAAATATCAAAATATAACCGGTGAAATTGGACTTCAATAGTCAATATGTTCTTTATTTTCTTGGCTCTCTTTTTGTCCCTCTATTTTTTTTTTTGGGGGGGTGAGTATTCAATCAATCAAATCAAGAACTGCTGTACTAGTCTCCATAAGAATTAGCTTCAGAAACAGGTTTGGAGACTCTCTGACATTTCATAGTATTTACAAGAATAACTTGCAAGATATAAAACACTTGCTGAGACCTAAGAATATACAACTAAAAAGCTCCGAGCCCACAAGAATATACAACTAAAAAGCTCTCGCCCATAATTCACTTCAACAGTCAGTTTATAGTATTACATTAACATGTTTTCTCCAGTCTTTGGCTTGCCCCACTGCACTGAAGGAGAATTTCTGTGGAAAAACTCCGGGGAGATGAGCTACGAAAAATATTGCGGCACATTCTTTATTGCATTCAGCATCTCCAAGAACCCAAGGAATCATGGAAGTCTGTCACCACAATGACAAAGTTCACAGCTTAGATAAACTATCAAATACTACGAAAATGACTAGCCAGACTCTTAAAAAAATGTGAGTTCTCTGCTGATTTCAGTTACCAAAGTTCTTTTCCTTTTTTCTTTGGTGAGGGGACATATAAGGCTCCATTAGGCATAGGGGCAGCCTAGTGGAGGAGCTCTTGGGAGGGGGAGTAGGAAATAGGAGGGTAAAACCTCCTCCTTCCAAATCTGCCCTTTCAGGGAACTAAACCCAACGCTATGATTGGGCAGATATCACTAGACCATGCATTTGATAGTTATTTCAGTTTTCAACAGAATTCAATCCAAGTCTGGCTTTCCCATGGCATTCCATCGTAGATTGAGTACCCTCTGGGGGAGCAAAAAGAACTTATTTCATCTGATATCTTCATTTTTCTCCTCCACCAAATATACCAACCAAGATTGTGCTTGAGAACCATGTTTTGGGGCAGACAGCCCAGAGTCTCAGTTACAGCAAAGATGTGTGAAAAATAGCTGTTCATATTAATCAAATAAAGGACACCAAAATTGCAAAATTAGGCTAAATGTTTAGGGTAGTGATCCGCTACCTAATTTACACAAAACAGTGCATTATAAGTAACAATTCAATGCCCTGCCAGAGTCAGACTAGAAAATAGCAAAATTAGGCTAAGTTTGCTGTAAGTAGAAATATGAGCCTCTGATCTACATTTCATCAGCACAACCATTACCAACTAATGACAACTGCCAACGTCATAACCAGTTAGTCCAGCTCATGTCACCACAATAGCAAAATTTGAAAGTGTCTTCTAACGTCAATGCAACAACTATGGCACTAAAAAACCCAGACCAACACACTAGTATAACCTGCCCGTGAAAGAAAGTGAAGTGCGCAATCTTAGATTGGTTTTGTACTTAAAACAATCTAGCAGTGATCGGGCTAACCCTGCAAAACTACACACTCGACTACCCTAGAACCATCCTCATTGGCTGTTCTTGATTTTTGTTCAAAAGAATCTGGTAAGGAGATCAGGGAAGATGGGTGTGGCTAAGCCAGGCAATACGTTCGCCAGCATGAAACACCCTGAACAGGGGACAAATGTAATCTTGTGCAAGGTTGGGCAACTGGTGAATGAAAAGTTGTTCAGGTCTTAGAAGTTTGGGGCAGTCATGCTGTCGGTATTGCAGGCAACTGTTTGCAAAGTAATGTCCTGGGCAACATTAAGTTCAAACTTTAACTTAGCAGTAATTCAGGGGAACAAAAACAATAAGCTTCAGACGGGCAGATCATATCATATTACATTGCTCACTTAACATCATGCACCCAGGACATAAAAAGACATTGCTGAATGTCAGGTGGTGGGGCAAAGGTAATAGTAGTAAAAAGGAGTTGTAACGATATAAGGAGTTGTAAAGTTGGTTATAAAAAGTTGTAAGGAGTTGTCTATAAGAAACTACAAGGAGCTCTACGCTGTGAGGAGCTGTAAGGCTGTATGGAACAGGACCTTAATAATTGTATAACTGGTATGAAATCAAATGTCGCAGAAGCAGTGATGTGATGATCATTTGTATAGAGTAACACACGGCATCCAATCAGAGCCAGTTCTAAGTAAGGTCGAAGAAACGCAGCAGAGTATAGTCCACTTAAGGAGGTGAAGTAACCCAATCTCACTAAGATCCAACTTTCATTGCTGAATATAAAAGGACATACTATTTTAAACTTGTACGCAGATGACAGCACACAAGAACCAGTCATGACTTCACTATGACACCAAAGCATCTGCCAGTCTTTTCAAATCTCAAAGAATGACAATCCGTAGGCTAAGGTATTTTGTAACTTGATTTGCAAGAGGCAGAATATTTAGGCTTTTGGTCCCAACACCGCCCCCTCCCCAAAAAAAAAAAAAGAACGGGAAAAAAGGAAAAAAAATGCAAAACTTTAGCTCTCTTGCAAATAGAGAGTAAATAAACAAACAAAAACATACCTGCAGCAAAAATGATCACCATAAGCCAATCATTCTGCATTAATTGAGTTGCTTGCTTCTCTAGTGCTGTACTTGTCATGAAAGTTGTCCTATACCTGTTCCAGCACATACACATGGTTGCTTGGAAAGCGTTCACTTAAAATCCTAAAAGTACTAGAACAATTTTACTATAATTTAATTTTTTATAAGAAAGATTTTTTTGTCTTTTCAACATATTTTGATGTCAAAAACCAATATATCTTTTCCATTTTTCTGTTGAAGAAATAGTAATGCCTTGCTAGGAATATGATAAGCCACCACAGTGCAAAATTGAAGAAAGAAAAAAGGACTGAATAACATCAACAACTCTTACCATGCATGCATTTAATGAAATAATCCAATTCTGAAAAACAGTATGTTCTGTGGGCAGAAGGAGATGGTAGTTGGTAAACAAAGAATGAAAAGTTACGATGATCAGGATCATTTCTTGGTTTTGAAGTCTCAACTATTTTGACGTGCTCTTCTCTATCATAACATGGATGTGCATTTTGTCCAGCAACAGTTAAACCACAGTCCCATGCAGCATTTAAAACCTGTTTAAAGTAAAGGACTACATCAAATATCTGGCAATTCATTATTTTCACTACAGCAAGCAAAAGCATATAGTGTATAAAACTTGAAAATAATCAAATTAAAGCAGCTAATTGCCATAATCCACTGAAATGCCTCATCACGTTCTTGGCAATTCAACTCATCAACATACGCTCATAGAATTATAGGAATTGAATTATCATGTAAAAATAATCACCTGCCAACTCAAAGCGTCAGGGTCAACCAATGGCCCATTGTCCTCCCGGAAATGAACATGGGATCCAGGGCAAACAAACTTCATTGTAACAGAATACTTCCTCAGAACCTCAAAAACCCGAGAATACCCATCGTGGTTTGAGGGGTTGTAATATCCTGCCGTAAGCTCCGCTGCATGACTTGAGGTTTTGTACCACCAATAGACTGCTGGAATCTGCAACAGCATTTGTTTATACATCCATCAACTTGATTCTTTTAACAAAAGCTCTATATGTCACTTGAGCTTACAGTTCGAAGCTCATATGAGTACCATGAAACCCACCATTTTCTACAAACGGCCATGCCTCAAGAAAAACGACTAAACTATTCAAAATCAATATCTCAGAATGCTTTGCATCAAATATCTCTTAACATCCCCCGATTCTTGTCAGTATCAAGGAATAATAATCTCTTTCAAAGTTGAAAGACAAGGGGACAAAAAGCCTTGGAAATATCACTGCTTGATGTCAGTAGTAATTAGATATAAGTTCTATCACAAATAAAAGAAACGAAGGAAATAAAAATCCAACAAATAAAGAAAGAAATAAAAGGAAAATGGCATACATTTGAAGCAAGGGAGCATATGCACACATGCAACTTGTAAGCTGGGGCAGGGAGGAAGGAAAAAGAAAGAACTGAAATCTTTGCTAAAGGAAATGATATAGAACATAAATTGGGCAAAAAATTTAAACAATATTGATGATCCAGGAGAGAAGCATAGGATCCAAAGAAGAAATGCAAAATGCTCCCTAGTAACCACACATACTACGAGCGAAAAGCGCGAGGTGGTTGAGGGATCAGATGACGTTGATATTTTGAAGCCATAATTGAAGTAAAATAGACCGAGGTGAAACATAAATAAAACCATCCTAGGCAAGGGAAGGATAATAGCAGTCCAACCTTTCCATGTATAAAAGGACACAAGAGAGGCATACCTTAACAACTATTGGTGTATCCTGAAATGCAAGGCTCGCTAGAGATAATACATTATCAGCATGGTCTATCAACGCCTGAGCATACCACTGGAGGAAAAAGCGTCCATAGTAGCAATTGTAGTCACCTCTTTCACAGAAAAATCCAGTTTCAGGTGGCGTTGAATTGTAATGACCTGCATTATCAGGACCTCTAGCCCAAAATGAGTGCCCACGCACCTTTGCAGCCTTCCGCAAATTCTGTTGTAAGTATCTGTCGTAACACTGAATTAAATTGTATGTCATGTAGAGGAGATTGATCCCAGAGGAGGAAATCAAGAAGCAAATATGTCATCACTTGAACTTCAGATTTAGCTCAATTCTAGGTCATTCAAAGGCTATGACATAATCATGGCATCAAATGCAGAAGAAGATGCTGAGGAAGCCATTATAATAACAAAATTGTGTATACAAGATATAGAATGCAACAAGAAATTTTGAATGTGGAGTGCTCAGAACCTCTTTCAACAAAAGTAGGCTCTACATACACGACTTCCTGGAACATTAGATATGCTTTCAAATGGTAACTATATGCTTCTCTAAAACCATCCAAATGTTTTACAGTATATTAGGATTATTTTAAACAATTTGGAACACACTGTACATGTCCATAATGACCATCTACAGACTTTCAAAATCACACTTACAAATCCTGCAAGATGGTCTTAATAAGGCATTTACACTCCTTAATGTTGTCTAGAGTCATACTTACAACATCCTAAGAGGTTCTGGAGATAAGTGGGCAAAGCTTTGAGAGTGCACTATCTCATCTCTCCCTCAGCGCTGAAGTTATCAACGAGGGGCAAGAGGTTCACACCTTCTTGTGCTTTGACTTGAAGGGCAGTAAGGCTCATTTTAAGCCTCATGAACTACACCCCTCAAGAAATTACAATGGTAAAGTGAGCATAGGGCCATACGCACAACTCCGGCACACTTTCTACAGCCAAGCTTTCCGCCTTATTGAAGGTGCTCAAATGAGAAGTCACAGACACAAAGATTGTACAGAGTGAGAACCACAAATACCTGAAACTCGCCAACACCAGGATATTTCCATCCCAACCTTTCTGGGAAAGCGGGGAATCTTAGCTCCCCTGAAGCTCCAAGACCAACTTCAACTGCAGAAATAAGACCTTCGGCAAACAAGTCATCAAACTCTGCACGGAAGCTTCTCATGCAATCGAAGTAAACCTGCATTTTATACAGAACACGAATGAGTAAAAAGTAACAATCTTGTCCCCACCAGTTTGCAAAATGCTAACACAAGACAAGTCGCATTCATTCCTGGTTTGCTTCTAAATTCTATTCAAGAAACATAAGAAACAAGAAACGGATTACCTCCACCCCAGTTCTTCCTCCCAAGACTCTTTCTTTGTCAATGCCCCAAGATAGGCATTCAGTGTTCCTCCGTCCTTCACGATCTGTGAAGAAAATGTCTTGATTCTCTTTCCCGATCTCCATAACCCAGTGGGGGAGGGAGATAAATATATTGCCTGAATCGCTTCCCCCATACTCATGAAATGCCAATACAACCTACAGAATAACAAGATGAATAAGCTTAGTAGCAAATTCAAATTTTAGAAGATTTAGTGCACCATAACCAAGCAGTTGGAGCACCACCTTTACATGGTAGCTAGGTGGAGATGCTATTTTATGCAATGGGAATGCTAACGACCGACTTAATCATCCACCACGACTCTGTGCGATGAGGATCTCTAAGAGGCAGGGAAGAATTTGTAAGGATTTTTCCCATTCCTCTTTTCTTTTTTCTTTTTTTTTTTTTTGGGGGAGGGGGATTTGAAGCGCTACAGCCTCAGAGCAGTGTAGCACCCAAGTGTCACATTGCTAGTCCACAATGTTTTCTTCCTTTTTTACAACAACTTCCAGTTCTTTCCCTGTTTTTTGAGAGGAATTGGGATGGCAGATAGAGACTATGTGTGTGCGCATGCGTGCAAAAGCAAAGCACTCGCTGATCAAGAGAATGATAAATTAATTGAAGTGAGAAGCAGCAAACATCATTGTGCCATCCTAATGACTATTTAATGCAATCATGCACCAGCAGATGTTCCCGAACTCTCAGATGCAGCACATATCTTTTTCCAATCCAAATTTCACCCACTAATTAACTGATGACATGCAGGCTTCAGATGGTAAAAGTCACATGGTAGAAGTCAAAATTGCTAATTCCAAGAAAACTGTGGCTACCTGCACTTTCAATTGACACTCTTGGATAATCATGAACAAATCTCTATAACCAGACCACAAGTACTTCTGTGGACTCCAGCCTTCAACAATCCCCCACCAACACTCCACCAGAGCACCATCGACATTCAATGACTTCAGATGCTTTAATTCCTGCCTAATGCCTTCAGGATCAACCAACTGGCAATAATTGTTGATGATGCCACTCTATCACAAGGCCACAAATTAATATATATATATAATGTACAAATATTATGGTAAATGAGAAGATTGATTGAGAAAGGAAGCAACACGTGCAAAGCCAATAAATTCAATTGTAGGAAATCTGACAGCTAGAGGTTAAGCCACAAAGCAGTGGCTCTTTACGTGGAAAAGAAAAGGGTTTAAAACAACAAAACACATGGTGTAAAGACTGGCGGCATAAGACCACTTACTCCAAGCTTCACATATACAGGGACATTTGGAGTTCCAGTAAAATCATTGTCACGCAAGCCTGATTGAACATCTTGTATCAACTAGAGCATAAAAAAGACATAATCAGAATAGGCCCACTATCAATCACAGAATCAAATTCATCAAGCAAGCTGCAGACACATTATGCAAAGTTGTAAGGTACCTGATGTGCATCCAACGATTGAGGTGAGTCGATATTGCTGCCACTTGTATATTTCTCACTCTTTGTTTCTATCTCCGAAACTACAACAGAATCAAGAGATGCTGGTGACGAATTTTCATCGACAAGAACTGTTGGCTGACAATCAAATGAAGCTTTCACGGAGCAATTCTTCAAAGAATTAGCTGAAATGGGATTTTCACATGACCTAACAGGAACTGCTCCCTGTAAACATATCAGTTCATAAATGCTGCATATCTTCTGATATTTATGAAACAATGCCTAAGACATTCCTATACAATCATGCAGAAAGCAGGACTGCCATTCAGGACAATGAACCAGAGAAATCAAATAATTGCACTGAAAGAAAGTCTCATTAATCCCACAATAGAGATATTCTCCATGTAATACTAATAAATGTTGGTTCCACCAATCAATATCCAATGAGTTTGCATACCCTCTTTCGCACGAATAAAAATCAACCCACATTCTTGTGTGAGAGCGTCTATGTAAGAGTTATTTGTAAGACAGTATCACACAACACTAACTAAAAAATCAGATGAAAGAAAATCAATGAGCAACCATCGAAGATCAAATTCTAACTAACACAAAAGTATATTTGTTTCCGAAATTCTGCTTGACGAAGAACTAAAAGGCATCAAAATGTACAAAATTTTAAAAATAATGTCAAGAGGTGAGGATTGGAGGGGAAATGGGTTAATACCAACTGGGAAGAAGGAGGAGGAGGCGAAGGGCGGTAGGTGGTGCCATCGGGCTCGACGATCCACCCAGCCTGACGAGCAAGGGCGGCGATAACATCATTCATGTCAGCGCGGGCAGGGAGGGGAAATTGCCGTACTGGCGGAGCCCAGAGAGCATACGGCTAGTAATTGCTCGGCGATGGCGCTCCCTGAGCTTCGTCCGCTCCTTTTCCTTCTCCCTCTCTCTCCTACCCTTTCCGTCTTCGCCGGAATACGCGGCAGTGACGGCGAAGCCGCGGGGACGGCGGTGGGTTTGCTGAGGGGTTTGAGTGCGAGGATGTTGCTGAGAGATCGGATGAGGTTGGGGTTGGAGAGAGAAATTGCTGTTAGGGTTTGGGTTGGGGTTATGGTTGGGAACTTGGGGGTTGACGTTCATGTGGTTTTGTTGGTTCTCGCCGGCGCCGTTCATGGTTTTCGCCCTTTTCCGGCGACGTTGATTATGCGATTTGGAGAGAGAGACACTCTACCACGTCCCACTGGTTCGTCCTACACCTTCTAATTTAGCAGCCCCCAGTTACTTTTTTTTTCTTTTTATTAATAACAATATTTGTTATATAATTTCTTTTTTAAAAAATCATTCCAGTAATTTAACACTTATATTCTCTTATTAAAAAAATAAACTTTGGAACAAATCAATTCATGTTTAGTTGATGATATGATGACATTTCGTAAAGAATCATTTACCTAATGTGGAGGTGGTAATGCAAGCTTCTCACCACTTATTAATGTTTCTGTATAATTCTCATATTTATAATAAAACTTTATAGATATTTTATAGTTGATTGGATTTATAATTGAAAAACTTTCAGTAAAATATATCATTGACTCTTTTAACACCAAAATGATGGACCAAACTTGACTGCTAAATACTCATTAGAAAATTGTTAAGAGTTGGCATACAAGAAATATTCTATAATTTCATATGCCGTTGCTCATCAACTATGTTTTGCTGTCTTTGAACACGCACTCACTATCCTTAATTTTACTATATAAGAAAGTCATGGGGATTTCCTTGAATTTTCTTAATCTTATGAATATATTAAAATCTCTCCCATTGCTTGGGAGACAATTTGTATCCACATCCAAAATGATATTTGTAGTTTTATGTCGTGATAAATAGGAAGATCGTGAGCATATGTTCTTTATTCGTTATTATAACCAAACTAATGCAAAAATGTGTTATGGATTGTCAAACTTGACATTCAAATCTACATATTACAACATGTGAATAGCTAATATAGCATTTGATTGCATGTAATAAATCATGTAATAAAAACAACTTTGTAATTGTATTTTTATTACTTTGTTTGGTTGTATGAGAGTATTACAATCAAACAGCCGCATGCAATTATGATTAAAACATAATATGCAATCATGATATCTTTACAAGGTTAATTACATTACATTATATCCAATTAAACGTCACATAAATTTTTTAAGAGTTGAAGTGTTATGCAATATATTATATATCTAATTGAAGCAATAAAGGAATTATGGATGTGTCTAAGCTTAAAAAAAAACCATAATGCAAACACCTGATTGAGAAGTGTATACTTTTGATATAAACAAGAAAACAATTTACATTAATATAGAGTAAAAAGGGGAAAGTGAGAGTTATTTTGTCAATTCCTATCTCGAAAGCTTAAAGTTTTTACTCTCCTTTCAGGACTTCGTGAGTACTAAAATTTTGTTAAGCGGTAAAAAATAATATTTATTTTATTATAAAATAAATTTAATACTTATAATTTCTTTTAAATGGATTTTGAATTTAAGTTTTATAGCAAATAGAATGCTAGCATTTAGAGTGGACTTGGATTGTTAAGCGAAGAAATGATGGTAACCTCTTTTTTAGGGAGGAAAGACATTAATAAATGGAATATTGGATTCTAAAATTTCGAATTTTAGGTCTTTTAATGAGAATATTTCAAAATATCAATTGGTCCTGCAACATCCCGAATTTAAACCCTAATATTTTTGGGTATCTCACCACTGAGTTACGGGTAAAAGGAATTGGTAGTGATGTGACGTGACGGCGGCGGCGCGCGGTTGTAAACGTGGCTTTTTACAAATAAGTTCACCGATTTTTTTCTCACTTATCTCTCTCCTCTAGCGCATCTTTCTCTCTACTCCTAATACTTCTTCCCCTTTATCAAACAAGTTTCATGGTTGTCACTGAATTCTCTCTCTTCTAAGTACTCTTTCTCTCTCCTCTCGGATCCCTCATCCCCTTTCTCAAGTAATTTTCCTCTCTTACTTAACTCTCTCTCTCTCCTTTATATCCTTTTTCGCTCTCCTCTGAATCTCTATCCCCTTTTTCAACCAATTTCCATGACTCTTCTTTCTCCTATCTCTCTATAAAATTTTTATACACAATTCCTCAAGTTCATCCACCCAATAAGCAATTTCTTCACATGTTTTATCGGCTTCATATTATCGGTGAAATAGGAGCTTGAGCAAGCCCCAAACTTTAGCTCAAGATTGTGCGCTCCTTGATTTTTGCTCTGCTCCATTTAAAAGCTCATTGAATAATTGGATTGGGTTGTTTGACTTGCAATCTCTCTCTTACTTTACTGTAAATTTCTCTCTCCTAATTTGAAATGATCCATCCTAATTGCTATAATTTCTCTTCCTAATTGTCCCATGTTTCTCTTTATAATTGTGGGTCCTCTTGCTTGTAATTGAATAATGGTTCATCTGCACCTAATTTCTCTTACTTCCTGTAATTGGAGTGGAATTTTCTCGCGTTTCATCGGCTCCATGGATTCCTAATTGAACTGAACTTTTGATTAGCTCTATTTAATATACTTGCTAATCATTAAAAGTTTAATTTTTGAAAATACTTGGTGAATTTCTTTATGGGGAAGAAGATGAGGATGTGAGATTTTAATTTCAATGTTAGGATAATCAATACTTTGATGAATCTTTGGTGAATTTTTTCCTTCCGAATGCGGGATTTCCTCCTTTTCGATTAGTTTAGAAAAGGGCAAAGAGAGAGAGAAGGGGGATTAAGTTGTAAAAGTAATATAATTACGTCAAGTGTAAGTACTAATTAAGTTGAAAAAAACATAACAATATAAATTAAATTTTCATAAACAAATACAAGTGTAAGTGCAAGTACCTTTTTGGAATACATTCGTGATCATCGAAAATAAGATGGGTCATAATCTTTTTCATGTACTTGAAGAACATAGAAGTCACACTTCACGTTCCCCTTTTGTTTGTGGTATTACAAAATCAAAGATCCCCAATAAATAGAGAATTAATTAGTACTTATGTAGCAAGTAATTTCAAATGAAAACTAATTTAACATTAAGTAAGAGAACTTCACATTTACGGGGAAAACAGATGAGGTTGGTTTCGTATGAGGGATTCTTGACCTCCCGAATAATAATACATTGTGAGAGAACTATTTTTTTCAATCGGATGAAAATAAAATTCAAATTAACATATAATTGAAAAGAATACTTAACAAAAAAACATAAAATAAGTAAGTTATGAACTCACGAGTCGAGCATTTTCTTAATATCTTTCCTCACGAGATGACCCGGAGGATCGAGCTAGTACGCGACGCTGCTCGGATATATGGCAGCAAGCATCCATTGTTCGCTACACCAACATAAATAACATATATAAATATGTAATTATTAACACCATTAAAACTCAATTTAAGTTATTTGTACACTTACCCCACAATAAACCGTGTCAAGTAACATTTTTTCTTTACCTTTTTCATGAGTCTCGAGATAAAATCGGATCGGTCCTTAGTTCCCTGTCCTATTGTTTGAATGGCATAAGAATTGAGAAATTGAACAAACTTGATTCTTATCTCGTGCAGCCACCTATTAAATATTAATTATACATATATAGTTAGAAATAAAAACTAACGATTAAATGGACACACACACACACACACACACACACACACACACACACACACACATATATATATATATATATATATATATATATATATATATATATATATATATATATATATATATATATATATATATATATATAACTCACATAATGTCAAGCATAATAGCGGTTAGGCTGATCTCTTGCATCCGTAGAAATTACATTATATAATCTAAGAACACATGTATAGCCATGTCATCATCGTTCTGTCTAAGACCCCAAACACGTGATTTGACGCTTTGGTTTTGAATGTTCCGTCTTATGGAAAAATCTTCGCAAAAGTTTCCGAAGAGAACACCAATCATTAGATGACTCGTGAATAGGTTCCAACCGAGGACATAAGAGTGCCCTCGCCTCCCACTCTCGAATCTCCCACGACATTCTAGTTCGGGGAGGACCATAATACGAGAATTAGAAATATATATATATATATATATATATATATATATATATATATATATATATATATATATATATATATATATATATATACACGTGATATTAACAACGATTAAATGTATATTTTCAAATAAAATACCGTAGAGAGGATGACCAAAACTCTTGGGCCAAGGAACAAAACTATTGATTGCGTCGTCAGTAGTGTGGAGGTCCGAGTACTTGGATCGGCAAATCATAGTTGTCTTTCCCTTACACAACTTCTCTCTTACTCACCTTTACCGATCAACTAAAAGCGAGTGCCCCATAAATGATGACACCTAGCTTCATGGGGTAAACAACACCCGTTATCACAATCCGATCTATGGGAGGGTGAGAAGAAGCCGACTTACACTCGCATCGGCTGCATAAGAATTAGCATAACAATTAGAATCATGGGATAACCTTTGAGAGACAAGTTAAACTATCTAAGAATCTTGGAAAAAACGGACGGAGTTTCCCTTTAAAAGTAGACATTTTCCGGGATAACGGCTCTAATTCGAAATAATAAAAACAAATTACAACTAATTACTAAACGACCACACGCCTGAGTTCCACAACAACCACATTATATACACCATTCATTCAATAAGTATACACCAATAATTAGTCAAAATAAAAACATGGATTCTAATTAGGTAGAAAAATCTTAATTACCTCAACCATAAGATCGAATTGATCGACGGGGTGAGCTCACGTTCGCGCTCGCTGGTGTGCGGGGTGAGAATGGATGTAAATCATCCATGTTTGGTGTCGGGATACCTATGTTGGTGAAGTACGTCATGAGGCACTCCATCTAGGCCTTCATTTGGGCCTTTAACTTTTCCGTCCGTGTAGCCACTCGAGACCGCACTTGGGCGGCCATTTGGGACTCGGATAATCGAGACTCCATTTCGGACATCATTGCCTCCATATTTGCTTGGCTGGAAGAGATGGGCGCTTCTTTCTAGCCTCGAAGTACTCAAGTATCCGAACCATCCCACCGATGGCTCGAACACGACCGAGATGCTTATCTTTATCTAAGGCCAAGGCTAACTTGTCGCACCTCTAGGTGGTGTCGGCGACTTCTAAAGTCAATGTCCGTGACAAAGACTCCTGTAAGAAGGAAATAAATTATCATTGGGCAATTCATATATTTAAAATCGATAAGTTCTCAAAATAAATAAATTAATAGTAAAAAACTTACGAGTTGTTGCGCAATATATTGTACGTTGGTCGTAGTGAATGTGCAATCTTTCTTCTTTCTTCCTTCGACGTATAACTCGTCCCTCTCGATAGTGATCCGTGAAGGATCCGTGATGGCACCTTCATCAAATCTACTTTGAAGTTGTTGAAGCTTCTATTTGTACAACTTCTCCTCCATATTCGTGTATCCCCACGGGATATCATGTGGGGATACGCATTACTCTTAATCGTATTCCGGTTGGCTTCACCTCGTGCCTACGCAAGTACTTAAGATAGCAAAAATATCAATAAATAAAACTTAAACACAAACAAAAAGAGAATAAATGTTAAATTACCTTGTATTTCGAATAGGATACATATGCTTCAAAAGTCTTCTAGTCCTCATTGGTTATGAAGTTGTACACCTCCTAGGGTCTACCTTACGCCTTGATATTCCTTCTCTTGTAAACCCAAATAGCGGCAATGCGAGACTTGAAGTTTCTAAATTTCTCTACCCCCGAGATTAGGATCTTGTGTTTCACCAATGAGATATCTGATTCTTTAACGTCTATAATGAACGTTTTTGAAACACAAAAATGACATGCATTAGTATTAACCATTCACAATAAGTTGCAATTCCAAATTAAGATGTAATTCATTTACCTGTATATCATTCCAAAGGTTTTCCTTAATCGAATCGGGACTCGTGCCCCAACTTTTGTAGTTGATGTTGACGTGTGTGCGAGATGCCACACCAACATAGCTCATAAAGCGAGTTGTGTGATCACCTACCGAATTATGGTGCCTGTAAAATTAGACCGAGCAAAGAGAGTTGGATCATCTCTACTACGTACCAACTTTTCCTTGTTCATCATTGTTCGTTTCCTCGACTTCTTTATAACTTGGAAAGGATCCCTTTTATCACTGTCACAGCTTAATTAGAGTAACACAACTTAATTAGAATAACATAATTAGAATAAAACAGTTTTATTTGAATAACACAATTATCATAATAAAAGTTGCAAAATCAAAAGGCCAAGGAATCATTCTAGTTCTAGACCTTAAGAGACAACTTAAAATATCAAGAATTTTGGAAAAAAGCAGATAGAGTTTCTTCTTAAAAGTAGACATTTTTCCGAGATAATGACCCTCATCCAAAATAACAAAAACAAACAACAACTATTTATTTAATAGGCACACGCCGGAGTAAATTACAACAAGCAATTATTCTTAGGAGAAAAGAAAAAAGAAAAAGAGCAAAGAAGAAAAGAGCAAAGAAAAAAAGAGCAAAGAAGAAAAGAGCATGCTACTATGTAGTATACAATTTAACAATTATACAAAGTATTGAAATCTGAATTATGCACTAGAAAATTGCACAATAGTATAAAAAGTAGCATACAAGTGTAGTTTTTCCTAAACCCTAAATCCTATTTAGCATGTGTAACAACTCATCCCTAAATATAACATATTAACATAACCCATCAATAATAATGAGCACGTACATTTAAATTTCAAAGAATTTTCATGTCATATTATATATATATATGTGTGTATGTGTGTGTATCGAAATTATATATATATATATATATATATATATATATATATATATATATATATATATATATATGTATGTATCGAAATTATTTTTACAGGACCCGGACGTAAACGGCGACGATGGATGGCTAATATTTACAATATAATTCATCAAGTATCAACTCCCAAAATATTATTTATGCTTATATTCACATAATCCATGCCCAATTCCTTCAATCCTAAATATTTAATATAAATCTAATATTTATAAATATACTTTATATATATAAAAATATATAAACATATATATACATATAAATATATGCATACATATCTAGCTAGCATGCCTTCAAGTACAAACTAAATCAACATCCCATATAAACACCAGCCTTACTAATAAGAATAACCTAGTTGTAATACAAATGCTAAATAATAGGATAAAAATAAGTAATAATCTTAGTAATTAACAACAATATTAATAAAAATAATTATAATAAAAATAACAATAATAAATAATAAGGAAGCTGATAATATTAATGATAATAAAATAAATAATAAAAATATTAGTGGAATTAGATGTGTTTTAGGGTCAAATAAGGGGTTGACACCTTAAATAACACTAAGCACTCTTGATTAATTGACAAATCACCCATTACATGTGCATTGCTACATTTGGCAACCCTAAACTTAGCTAATGACAGCAAAACCATACAGGTAACCCTTGAAATCTAGTATAAAAAGGCTTAATTATCGAGAAAATTTGGGCCCAAAACTAGTTTAGGCAATTTTCTCTCTTCTCCTGCACCTGGCCATCAACCCAACTTCGTCCACTTCCACAGCCAACCACCGACCTCATCAGCCAGCCATCATCGACCATAAATGTTCACCACATTGCACATAACCAAAAGCATCCTTCCGACCATCCTTCCGGTCACCCGATCGCCGGAAAACCGCCTCCAAAACCACCATGTTCACCAACTTTCCACCACCACTTCTCACCTTTATATACTCTCCCTCTCACCTCCAGCCACCCCCTAAAAGCTCCGGCCAGCATCACTCCGGCGGCCAAGCCCCTCTAACGCCACCGACCACCGATCACCGGCCAACCACCGCCCACCAAACATCCAAAAATAACCAAAACTCCAAAACCTCCAAACACATCAAACCACCAAACAAACCTTCCTTTCTTCCACCACCCACGACCAGCCACCACTTGACCGCCGGCGATGACCGGACCGTCTCCACCTGCAGCCTCCAAATACAGCCACTAGTGCCACCACCGCAACCACCCAAGCTCT
This sequence comes from Talinum fruticosum, assembly GCA_021018815.1. Taxonomy (NCBI): domain Eukaryota; kingdom Viridiplantae; phylum Streptophyta; class Magnoliopsida; order Caryophyllales; family Talinaceae; genus Talinum; species Talinum fruticosum. The sequence continues at coordinate 6,523,640 of JAITYX010000030.1, read as the reverse complement.
CTCTCTCTCTCTCTCTCTCTCTCTGTCTCTCTCTCCTTTATGCCCTAAAGTCTCTTCTTCTCAAAAAACCAAACCACCACCACCCACTACCCCCGCCACTGCCGCCAAGAGCCACCACCGAGCACCAGGCAGCACCGCCAATCACTAGAGCACCACCCTGCCGCCACCGGATTCCACCAACAACCACCATCCTTGCTTTTATTCACTTCCTTAGGTAAAAACCCTTACCCTAAAGATTATATTAACCTAATTTAGTATTTAAATTAAATGACTTAGATAAAATCTGAAATTTACAGAAAGTATAATCAAGATTAGTAAAAAAAAAGAAAAATTTAAGTATGCATGCATGTTTTAGTTTAAATAACCTTTGTGATTAAATAATTTTAGAAAGAATAAAAATAGTATAATAAGGATAAATTAGTTCATTATAAAAAGGAATTCATGTTTAAATTAGTTATAATGAACAGTTAAACTTTCACATGCGAGGTTAAGTAAAAATAAGTAGCATGTTAATGCATGAGTAACAACATTAGTTCATAAGAAAATGATATACCAAAGATTAATTAGGTATTATGTGCATGTTTAATGATAAACAAAATATTGACCTAACTATAAACTTAAGATGACTAACTAATTCCTAAAGCATGCGTAATGAAATTAGTAAATAAACTAGTAATAACATGAAAATAGTGCATGAGTGCATGTTTAAATGACTAAAACTTAATGCATATTTAATAAAATTGGTACATAAACTAGTAATCACATAGTAAATAATGCATAGTTAGATTAATAATAAATAACTTGTAAAATTAGTTAATACATAAACTAAGAAGGTTAGAATGCATGTTTAGACCCTATAAAATAATTCATATTAAAAACTATTTACATTCATGAATGAAAGACTTAGTACATAAATCATAATAATATAAGGCATAAACAAATTAAGTACATAAGTGTAAATCTTGTCAACTAGCATTATTTAGACAAGCAAGGTAATTCTCATTGTTGATATTTACCCTATTTAAAGGCCATCATCAACGTTCGTTCGAGTCCTGTACAAAAGTAAGGGTAACATCAACACCATCGAGTACGTTCATCGGTTATGCCTTTAAAGTTTTCATTCAAAAATCAAGGGTGGATATGGCCGCCATTAACAACCAACAAAGAATCATTTGCCAACAATATTTGCCATATAAAAGTGGACCCGCCCATTGATACTTCACCATTGCTCAAAGTCGGCACACCGTAACCGCACCGCACCAACTAGACTTCCCGATCGGTCCGGGTGTGTACACATTTAGGGAAATCCGATGATCGCAAGGGTAACCACACGGATAATCAATTAGCAATCGTTTTAAGTTATTCTCTCTCCCTCATTTATGAAATGAATTGAAATGCACGTGCTCAACCCCAAGCTTTCTAACTTATATTTTACTTGCATAATAATGAGCGTATTAAGTTTCGACTCACTTTGCAAAAATATTTCCTTGTTTTGTTTTAGGAAATTTTCGAAGTACCAAGATGTGCATATTCGGACGTAGCGGCTCGTAGTAGGACTCGTTGGTTGATTTAGTGATTAGGAACGTTGTCCGTCAATCAAGAGTCATGTTGTTACTACGGTTTGTAAATATTCATAAGTTTCAGTTGTACCTTTTATTAATTGCCTATCCTTAAGTTAGATTTACATTCTTAACCTTATCGAACCAAGCCTTGCCCTGTTCACGGACAAGGGCGGCGGTAACGACTCCCGACCTTCCTTTCCGCTGCGCTAATCATCGGCTAGCAGCTTATTTAGTCTAAAAACCGGTGATTATAGGTTGGGGTGTTACGAAGTGGTATGATAGCCTAGGTATAAGAAATTCTCGTGAGCCATAGGAGTCGTATCGATCAAGTTAGGTAAGGAATGTAACTATTAAATGCTTAGCATATAACTGAAGTTCCATGTTAGCATAAACTAACTTTTGACCTTATAACTAAACCTATGAAGTTATGTATTTGTTTTATAATTAACCTACAAGCTAATTTTTTTATTTTGATTGTTTTAGATGGCACACCACGGTGCACCTATAGATCCGTATGCCCTGGTTATGCAACCGGGAACTCTCTTAGACAACCATCCGACCCAGCTACGGACTCGCATGCATCACCATATGTAGGATCCATACTCGGTTTTCCATAGCTCGTTAGTACGAGCTCACTGTCTGCTATACACTTTACCACCCATGGAACCATGGGTGCATTTTAGGCATCACTATGAGTATTTTTCGGTTACGGCCGACCTAGGTGCAGATTGGATCAAATTCTAAGGCCCGGGCGGATGGGCCATTATTACTCATGAGTTATACATGCGTGAGTGGTTCGAGCACATGGGGGCCTCATCTCGGGGTATTCCCTCCTTCTACCCTGAATTATTTCCACTACCTCCACCGGTGGCATCACCGCCACCATCTTCGCCTGAGCGGGAAGAGGAGACGGGATCACCACTTTCGGCTCCTCCTCCTTCGAGATAGTTCCGACAGTATCCACGTACTAGTAGATGTCCCCGAGTCACCCGAGGTGGTGATGGTAGAGACGGAGGAAGAGGAAGAAGATCCGGAGGAGCCAAAAGCGGAGGTCATATATATCAGCTCGGATTCGAAGAGGAGGACTCTAGTGACTCAAATTATGACCCTCATGGGGGCCATTAGTTGGTCCTATCTAAAATTTTCCGTAGTAGGTCCAACATGACCAAGATAATTGGATCGGTAGTTAAGTTTTGTATAGATATGATATAGGAAAATTGTATATATAACCAATCGTCTATGACATTTTTTGAACCTAGATAAAGGAATTTAGGATTGTAAGTACAAGGTACATTTTGTAAATTATTGTACATAAATCCTAACATATTATAATTAGATTTTGTTTTAGCATATAAGTTTCTTGTAAAGTAAGTTTAAAATATAACAATGATAGTTTAGGATGAACAAATATGATAAAGAAAATTTGTTTGTTTTGTAGAATGTCACAAGTTACGTATAACCACCAAAGAAGGAATGGTGATCGGGGAGAAAGAAGAGGAGAACCAGCCATCGACCTTAATGAAGTCTCTGCTAACTCACTGCAAGAAAGCAGCCAAATCCAATTTACTGCCCATATCCATTCAAACTCACAAAACTTTACCAACCCTATGTACTGGGGAAACCTTATCCAAGAGTTATTACAAAGGATACCTACGGCCTCAGCGGAACCCTCCAACAATATAGAAAAGTGGGCAGATAGAGTGGCCAAGAGGAACCCTAGAATATATACTGAAAAAATCGATCCGAGTAGAATTGGAGGACTGGATTAGGAATTTGGAGAAAATTTTCACGAGTTATAGAGGTCCGTGAGGATAAAAGGTGGATATAGGAACCTTCTATCTGTCCGGAAAAATGGATATATCTTGGAGTATAATTAAGGAAAAATGCCAAGGGCCCGAGTTCACATGGCTCAAATTTCGGAAGAACTTAGGGCTAGATTTTACCCTGTCCCAGTTCAACGTAAAAGGAGAAGGAATTCTTAGAACTAAAGATGACGAGAAAATATAACGAGTAATGCAATACACTTGCTAAGTTCAATGAGCTGGCCCGGTTCCAAGAATTTGTGGCTACCGAAAGAATAAAAATGCTGAGGTACGAAGAAGGATTGGCCCTGTTTATACGACACCAACTAGCTGGGCAACCAATTAAGACTACCTAGGAGTTATATGAAAGGGCTGCTGAAGTAGAAAGGATAAAAACCGAACTCGGGGTTTATAGCATGGGAAATTCTAAAAAGAAGTGGGATGACCAAGGAAGCCGGAATCAGAATAGGAACAACGCGAAGACCAATCCCAACCAAAACAAAAACCCCACTAATCCGGAACCATGTGGGAAATGTGGTCGGATCAATCATTCCACAACGGATTGTAGGATGGAAACGAACAAGTGCATTTGGTGTGGAGCATTAAACACCGAGTATCTAATTGTCCAAAAAGGCAAAAGGTTGTGGACGAAGGGACGACAAGGTCCATACCCAATCCACGCACGTAGTCGGCACGAGCTAATCCCGCCCATCCAAGCCGAGTATTGTTTATAAATGAAAAGAAGCACGACCAAGATAGGTACACCGTAGAACTCTTATTCTGAAATCTAGATTGCTTACCTTATTTACTTTATGCACTAACTAACCCAAAATCCTTGTATTATTAGTCAACCCGATGAGTCCGACAGGTCTCTCAAGGGCAAAGTGGTAAATGCCCATTTCTTTATAGGAAGGACTTTAGCAACCATAAACTGGAAGAGAGTTACCACCTAATCTTGGGAAGTTACAATCTTAGGGTAATACCAAACGTTACCAGATTATGGAAGTTGAAAGACAATTGGGAGACACTTCGATCAAGTACTCTACTTTGGAAGACATTCATAATAATCGAAAAGAAGAAATAGTACCTTATAAGTTCCAAGACTTCTTTAGGTTAACCAATACTAAGTTTACGAGTTAGACGAATAGAAGTAATAGATGGTATTTGTCCATTTGAGGTACATTAGCAAGAAAGAAAAGTATGTTCATCATGTAAAGAGTATGTTCGGAGAAAACATTTAAGTATGCAATTGAGTTAAGGAGAAGAAGGTGGCAACTTGATGTTGAGGTAATCACACATAGGGTTAAAGACAAGATCAATATCGGATACCGGTGGTTACCCGACTACTTGGGTTAGCCAATAAGATATGCGATGAAGAAATTATATTGATACTACAAACCTCATAGGCATGAGAGCAAGAACCTAGCCACCTATATAAGATGATTAAGGATTAAGCATAATACCCTGCTAACAATCTCATGAGTATCCATAAGGTCTTACATACTATAATTTTGGGATTATGTATACCATTAACTACCTAAGGTTGTTCTTCCATTCAAGCATCATCTAATTTGCAAGTTTCGAGGACGAAACTTATTTTAAGGGGAAGGACTGTAACAACCCGTCCCTAAATATAACATATTAACATAACCCATTAATAATAATGAGCACGTACATTTCAATTCCAAAGAATTTTCATGTCATATTATATATATATATATGTATGTATCGAAATTATTTTGCAGGACCCAAACGTAAACGGCGACGATGGATGGCTAATATTTACAATATAATTCATCAAGTATCAACTCCCAAAATATTATTTATGCTTATGTTCACATAATTTATGCCCAATTCCTTCAATCCTAAATATTTAATATAAATCTAATTTTTATAAATATACTTATATATATAAAAATACATACACATATATATACATATAAATATATGCATACATATCTAGCTAGCACGCCTTAAAGTACAAACTAAATCAACATCTCATATAAACACTAGCCTTACTAATAAGAATAACCTAATTGTAATACAAATGCTAAATAATAGGATAAAAATAAGTAATAATCTTAATAATTAACAATAATATTAATAAAAATAATTATAATAAAAATAACAATAATAATAATAATAAATAATAAGGAAGCTGATAATATTAATGATAATAAAATAAATAATAAAAATATTAGTGGAATTAGATGTGTTTTAGGGTCAAATAAGGGGTTGACACCCTAAATAACACTAAGCACTCTTGATTAATTGACAAATCACCCATTACAAATGCATTGCTACATTTGGCAACCCTAAACTCAGCTAATGACAACAAAACCATGCAGGTAACCCTTGAAATCTAGTATAAAAAGGCTTAATTATCAAAAAATTTGGGCCCAAAACTGGTTTATGCAATTTTCTCTCTTCTCCCGCACTCGGCCATCGACCCAACTCCGTTCGGTTCCACAACCAACCACCGACCTCTTCAGCCAACCACCACCGACCATAAATCTTCACCACATTGCACTCGAACCAAAAGCATCCTTCCGACCATCCTTCCGACTACCCGATTCGCTGGAAAACCGCCTCCAAAACCACCATGTTCACCAACTTTCCACCACCACTTCTCATCTTTATATACTCTCCCTCTCACCTCCGGCCACCCCCTAAAAGCTCCGGTCAGTATCACTCCGGCGACCAAGCCCCTCTAACGCCGCCGACCACCAATCACCGGCCTACCACCGCCCACCAAACATCCAAAAATAACCAAAACTCCAAAACCTCCAAACACATTAAACCACCAAACAAACCTTCCTTTCTTCCACCACCCACGACCAGCCACCATCCGACCACCGGCGACGACCGGACCTCCTCTACCTGCAGATTCTAACTGCAGCCACCATTGCCGCCACCATAGCCGCCCAAGCTCTCTCTCTCTCTCTCTCTCTCCTTTATGCCCTAAAGTCTCTTCTTCTCAAAAAAACCAAACCACCACCACCCACTACCCTCGCCACTGCCGCCAAGAGCCACCACCGAGCACCGAGCAGACCGCCAATCACTAGAGCACCACCCGCCGCCACCATATTCCACCAACAACCACCATCCTTGCTTCTATTCACTTCCTTAGGTAAAAACCCTTACCCTAAAGATTATATTAACCTAATTTAGTATTTAAATTAAATGACTTAGATAAAATCTGAAATTTACGTAAAGTATAATCAAGATTAGTAAAAAAAAGAAAAATTTAAGTATGCATGCATGTTTTAGTTTAAATAACCTTTGTGATTAAATAATTTTAGAAAGAATAAAAATAGTATAATAAGGATAAATTAGTTCATTATAAAAAGGAATTCATGTTTAAATTAGTTATAATGAACAGTTAAACTTTCACATGCAGGTTAAGTAAAAATAAGTAGCATGTTAATGCATGAGTAACAACATTAGTTCATAAGAAAATGATATACCAAAGATTAATTAGGTATTATGTGCATGTTTAATGATAAACAAAATATTGACCTAACTATAAACTTAAGATGACTAACTAATTCCTAAAGCATGCGTAATGAAATTAGTAAATAAACTAGTAATAACATGAAAATAGTGCATGAGTGCATGTTTAAATGACTAAAACTTAATGCATATTTAATAAAATTGGTACATAAACTAGTAATCACATAGTAAATAATGCATATTTAGATTAATAATAAATAACTTGTAAAATTAGTTAATACATAAACTAAGAAGGTTAGAATGCATGTTTAGACCCTATAAAATAATTCATATTAAAAACTATTTACATTCATGAATGAAAGACTTAGTACATAAATCATAATAATATAAGGCATAAACAAATTAAGTACATAAGTGTAAATCTTGTCAACTAGCATTATTTAGACAAGCAAGGTAATTCTCATTGTTGATATTTACCCTATTTAAAGGCCATCATCAACGTTCGTTCGAGTCCTGTACAAAAGTAAGGGTAACATCAACACCATCGAGTACGTTCATCGGTTATGCCTTTAAAGTTTTCATTCAAAAATCAAGGGTGGATATGGCCGCCATTAACAACCAACAAAGAATCATTTGCCAACAATATTTGCCATATAAAAGTGGATCCGCCCATTGATACTTCACCATTGCTCAAAGTCGGCACACCGTAATCGTGCCGCACCAACCGGACTTCCCGATCGGTCCGGTGTGTACACATTTAGGGAAACCCGATGATTGCAAGGGTAACCACACAGATAATCAATTAGCAATCATTTTAAGTTATTCTCTCTCCCTCATTTATAAAATGAATTGAAATGCACGTGCTCAACCCCAAGCTTTCTAACTTATATTTTACTCGCATAATAATGAGCGTATTAAGTTTCGACTCACTTTGCAAAAATATTTCCTTGTTTTGTTTTAGGAAATTTTCAGAAGTACCAAGATGTGCATATTCGGATGTAGCGGCTCGCAGATAGGACTCGTTGGTTGATTTAGTGATTAAGAACGTTGTCCGTCAATCAAGAGTCATGTTGTTACTACAGTTTGTAAATATTCATAAGTTTCAGTTGTACCTTTTATTAATTGCCTATCCTTAAGTTAGATTTACATTCTTAACCTTATCGAACCAAGCCTTGCCCTGTTCACGGACAAGGGCGGCGGTAACGACTCCCGACCTTCCTTTCCGCTGCGCTAACCATCGGCTAGCGGCTTGTTTAGTCTAAAAACCGGTGATTATGGGTTGAGGGCGTTACAGACATGCTACTCGTTGAAAACCCTAAACCTTACTTTCCAATTTCTCAAAAACTAAACCCTAAACTACGAGAGAGAGTGAGCGAGGACAATAAAGTAGTGAAACCCTAAAATACGGAATAAAATCAATGAAAGTAAAAAATAAGAGAAGTAGAGAAAAATTGCATACTCGGTCGGAGAGATGACAACGAGAGTGGATGATAGGGAGCAACAATGATGACAACGAGTGGCAAGAGCGAGAAACAAGAGTAGAGCAACGAGCATAGTAGCAACGATGACTAGGAGAGAGTACCGACAATGACGAGGAGATAGCAAAGAGTAGAGAGACAGGAACAAGTGGAGAGCGAGAGTAAGAGAGTATAGAGCATAGAATGAAGGTGGAAAAACAAGAACTGCTCGTGGTTTTTTTTGTTTGTTGACAAACTTTTGATTACGGTTCAATGAAATAATCGTAATAATAGAATATATATTACTATGATTCTTTCACTGAACCATAGTTAAAAATGGACGTATCCACCTATTATGACGGTTCAATTAAAAACCGTAATAATATGTGTATTAAAAGACCACTTATTTACAAAAATGTCATCGCCTTATTTTTTATAATGGTTTTATTTATAATCATTGTTAAAGGCAAGTTGTTAAAAGTCATTTTTGTGGTAGTGGCAACTCGCATAAAGAGATGACCAAAGTTCTCCTCCTAATCACGGAAGACACACTTTGTGTCTACTAGGGATGTCCATTTATCCAATCTATCTTTTGTTAGTAGTCTTCTTTTCGGTACCATCCAGAGGAAAAAAGAATGCTTTGGTATATTGTTCTTGTACTAGGCTAAACTCCACCATTGAACTCCCCGAGGTAACACTTGAATAGCCCGATAAGCTTTACTCATACCGAATTTTCCATTATCGAACATTATCCATTGGTTATGTTGTACATTATACCAATGTGGGAGTAAGCTTCTCAATTTCGGCAATTTCTTGAAGTACCAACTGGAATCTTGCTTGTAATCCATTGTACTCCACTGATTACCTTTTATATAGATACTGTTAGGCGTGAGCACAAAACCGAGTACCCGGTCCCAGCACCCGGACCCGATTTGGACCCGGTAGGTCCGGACTCGGACTCGGTTCAACTGGGTTCGAGACCGATTGGAACCAGGCCCAGGACCTGATATTAAAAGTTTGGACTCGGACCCAAACCCGTTGCCGATCCATATTTTTTAAAAAAGAAAATATATTATGCATAAAAATACAATATCCTCTTCTTAGAGAAAACTTTACTTAATAGATTTTAACTTTTCAATCCCCCTCAGTCATCCTCTATAATCCTCATTGTTCTCACTTCTCAAGTCTCTTTCTCTACTCTCACTCACTACCCCCTCTTCGGCCAAAAAATTAAAAATATTGGATAATCATATGCCAAAAAAGTTGAAAATATTAGATGATCATAGTAAAAAAAATTCTAAAAAATTTAAAAACATAAAGTCAGAAAAATTTTAAATTAAAGAAATTTTTTAAAAAATAGAGTTGTTAAAAAAAAAAAAGAAAATTGTGATACAACCGGGTAACCGATCTTGGACCTAGTTCCAACCGAGTCCGGACTCGGATTCACAAAAAAAAAAAAAAAAATCGAGTACTCAGTAGTGCTTACCCCTAGACACTCGTGGATTCATTTTACCCATAGAGAATCAAGCTTTTCCATGAGAAACCGCAGGCGCTTGATCTTAAGTCGGTTCGAAAAATCTATGGTAGGATTATAATATGATTTTACGACCCGTGCTATGATTCTAAATAAATTTCATAAACTAATGGCACATAATTTTATTATAGAATTCTTCACAATAGTATGCTTTGAAACAAAATTTTTGATAAAGTATAATTGAATTGGATTTCAATAAATCTTTATGAATGTTTGTTAAGATTTTTATTCTACAAAAAATTTCACTATTAGAAACAAATATTAGAACTACGATACTCGATTTGACTCTACGATTTCGATTCTAACCACCCTCGATTGATTCTTACGAAGATCCCGATTCTAACAATTTTGGAAAAACTATGAATAATTGCACTAGATTTGGTAGCTTTACAAGAAGTTGCTTTACACTTGTTATACTTGCTGTTACAACCAACGGTGGAGGTTTACAAGCAATTATAGCCAAACCCCAAATTAAACAAAGAAAAAATGCACAAAAACGGACGAAAACTAATCGTCGGGACCAAAAAGTGTCCGGCATGATCATGCTAGGGACTTAGCATGGTTATTGTCGTGCCATGCTACTATTTCCTTCTTCCTCTTTGCTACATTATTTTCCTTGCTCCGGCTTGGTCGTGCCACCTCGTAATTGGCGAGTTCTCAAGCCCAAAATCCATTAGGCTCCACAACCCAAAAAATCTCCCAATTGGACATTAATGGCTCAACTTCCTTGTCGCCACACACCCATCTAGTACATGAACATGATCTCATCATCAGCAAGAGAGACCGATTGAGGTTTTACACAACCTTAACAACCCAACACCAATTTCTTAGGCTGGCATGTTCGTTGGCTTCTTACTACCCAAAATCATCTTAAGTCCCAAACCACCATTATTCAAACAAGCTACCACTCGGATCAATCATCTTTTGTTGACCTTGATGACCTTCTAAATATAAATAGTTCTTATACTTTAACTTGTGGAGCAACCAGGTGACCCCTTTGCATGCCCATCCTTGGCCTTAGATTTCCTACATGTCATAGAAATCTCAACAAATTTTCCATCACCCTTACCAGCTCCCATTGTCTCTCTATCAATAGAACCCCTGTCCTTGTACAACACAAATTCATCAAACACAACATCACGTTATCGAAACATCTTACTCATGTGACCTAGTCTATTATGTCGTGTACTCCCACTAGAAGAATTGTCCGCAACATTAGCAATTAAATAGGTGCTCCGTGGGTAGAGTACGACGACCCGGACTTCATACCCTTAGCCACAACTAATGACCCTTTCATAATTTTCCAACCCCCATTGCTAAATTAAGTAAGTAACCCGTTTCATCTAATTGACTCACGTAAATCAATTTTTTGCCAAACTCGGAATAAATCGAACATCTAGCAATTTCCAAAACCCCTCACTAGAGGTCTTAATGTTTACATGCCCTCTCCCTAGTGTCTCCAAACTTTTGTCATTAACAAGATACACCTTGCCAACATTTCTACTGACAAAGTTGTGAAATAAATATCTTCTAGTTGAGGAATGAAACGATGCCCCCAAATAAACTATCGAATACGTAATAGGACTTTCAATACTCAAAATAAGAGCATCACTTATATTTTCAACAAAATTCATTGAATCTCGGTCATAATTGATTTTAGGATGATTTCTCTTAAAATGTCCATTCTCACCACAGTCCCAACACACAACCTCTCTCTGGTTTTGAGACCTACCCTTTACTTTGGACTTTGACTAGCCTCTAAACTTGTTTTGATTTTCATGTTTCCCCTTTCCTCTAACATTCAATGCACTCCCCGATGAAGCTACTAAATCTTTCTAGTGAATACTTTAGCTCAAGATTACATCATGAAATTTGAATGATTTAAGTGCATTAGACCCTCTAGTACTACTCATAGCAGATACAATAGTGTCCCAAGACTCAAAAAAGGAGGATAATAAAATTAAGGCCTTAACTTCATCATCAAAATTGATTTTCACCAAAGCAAGTTTTGACATTACCATATTATAATCATTAATATGAATAGTTGCACTAATGGAATCAACCATATTAAGATCAAACAAACGACGCATCAAATATACCTTGTTCATGACGGAAGACTTCTCATACATATTAGATAAGGCTTCAAGTAAATCCTTCGTCATCTTTTTATCCATCACGTTGAAGGTGACGTTCCTTACCAACGTTAATCTCACCATACACAATGCTTGTTGATCAAGGATACCCTAATCCTTTTACTCTATGGTTGCTAGTTTCTTTACCCAGGGTAGATACAAATCATTCTGAAACAACAGGTCCTATATATGCATATTCCAAAACGCAAAATCTTTACCATCGAACAAATCAATATTCACCTTTCCTCATTCCATTGTTTGATGTAAACTCCTACTAGAACTCTCACTATGATACAAATTTTTAGGATCAAAGTCACACTTACAAACAATAATAAAAGAAACAAAGAGGAAAATATTGAAATCGAGACATAATAACTTTATGTGGAAAACCCAAACTGCGAAAAAACCACGAATAATTGCACAAGATTTTGTAGCTCTACAAGAGGTTGCTTTACACTTGTTATACTTGCTGCTACAACCAACAATTGAGGTCTACAAGCAATTATATACTCAAACGTCTTAATTAAAGACAAGAAAAATGCACAAAAATGGACGAAAACTAACCGTTAGGGCCAAGAAGCGCCTAGCACGGTCGTGCCGGGGACTTGGCCCGGTTATGGCCATGCCATGCTCGCTGTTTGCTTCTTCCTCTTTGTTGTCCTGTTTTCCTTGCTCTGCCTTGGTCGTGCCACCTCAAAGTTGGCAATTTCTCGAGTCCAAAACCCATGAGGCTCCATAACCTCAACACTGCCTCCTTTGAGTATGGAGGAACTTATGACCATTTCAAAGGAGGAAGAGGCTTAAGACAAAGAGATCCCCTCTCCTCTTTTATCTTTATGCTCGGTTACTCGAATACTTTTCTAGACTCGCTCAAAGCTACTAGCTTACAACAGGAATTCAATGTTTCATCCTAGATGCAAAGCATATAAATGAGATCAAATCCCAAATCATTATGGCTGGTGTCTTCACCTAACAAAAAGTAGCTTTAATGGCATTATCGGGTTTTGAGGAAGCTCACATACCATTCAAATACCATGGAATCCTAATTTCTTCCTTTAGACTATCTCGTAATAGACTACCAAATCTTAGTAGATAAAATGACCAAGAAAATTTAGGTATGGAGAAGTAAGAACATGTCATATGGTGCAAAGAAGATATTGATTAATTTAGTTCTCATGAGCAATATCTCCCGCTTGGGGTTCCATTTTTATTCTTCCCTAAGTAATCATTTAAAAAGTTGAGCAATTTTGCTATAAGTTTTTGTGGCAGTCCACTAAGCATGGTAAAAGACCTCTACTTGTAGCACGGGTTGATGTTTATAAAAGTCAAAGGCAAGGAGGCATGAGAATCAATAATATAAATGTATGGAATAGGTCTCTCATTGTCAAACACATTTGGCTATAAACTTTTAAAAAGACAAACTATGAGTTAAGTGAATACATATTTACCACATCATCTATTTCGAACTCCAATCTAGGGTCGGATGTTTATTAGTGCTTGGAAAAAATTATGCAAGTTGAGGAGCTTGTTTTCAACAATCCTTCATGAATCAAGATAATGAAGTTACCATCCAGGGTGAAGACAAGCATGTTAAGGGATATGCTTGGCTTTGCCAAAACAACATAAAGGGTAAATGGGATAAATTTACGTGGCACGGGGGAATACGAGACAAACTCAAGGTAATTTTCGACTTCTTATGCTCGAACGGACTCCTACAAGAAGCAAACTAAGCGGATTTATGTTAGGTATTACTCGAGCAATGTGGAATTTACAATCAGCAGTTTGAAACAAGAAAACATCTTTTCTTTAAGTGTAACTCTGCTAATGAGATTAGAGACAGGGTTTGGAATTCCCTTAAAATCCATTGGAAACCTATTGGTTTTATGAACTGGTATAGAAAATTGCTATAAAAATGGGGACATAAATATGCTTAGATTTTACTAATTTTGTATGACTACCAAGTGTAGGTAGATAAAATGGAGAATATCTTCAGAAAGGAAAATGTGGATCCAGCAATCTTCTGCATCAAAGAAAGAAACAATGTGTTTGCCAAACCAAGACAGGAGATAGAAAGTAAATTAGAGCAAATATTGTAAAGAGTTTTTTAAGTGTTAAGGATTGGGAGACCCCTCCTAAAAGATGGTTCTTGATTTAAGACCTCTTAGGATTGTATTACCTTGTTTGGGCAATGTAATTTATGTAAAGAAACCTTTTAACTTCTTACAAAAAATAAAATAAAATAAAATACAATTAGCAATAAGTATATGAAATTTCGTCTCGAATAAAAATTAAATTAATTAAAAAAATAGTTTCCAATATTCGTTATTATGAAATATACAATAAATAATATCACCAATAGTATCTTAAAAAATTCATAACGGTTCGTAGCAGTTGAAATATCTCATAACATCTTACATCTAATTGTGATATATCATAACCGCTAGTAAAGTAACGCCCTATATCAATTCGTAATAACTAACAACTAATTGTAATAGTTAATAATTAATCATAATAATTCATAACATCTAACAACTAATTTTTAACGAGTAAAATGAACAGGTCATAATCGTTTACATTATATCTATTTATCCAAATCTTCACCAAATCCACATTGATTGAATACTTTTGAATTCCATCGATTTCATCCCATTAAAAATTGATAGAGTGAATCGACATCTATAATATTGTAATGCAATTATTAACACAAAGTATACCAGTGATTTGTACAATTGCATGATTATAATAATATGTTTTTAGAAAGAATTCAACCATTCTTATCCCAACGATGATTACATCTCCTTTATTAGTTTTTTTTTTTAAAAAAAAAGTGTTCTTTTGTAAGGCAGGGAGTCCTTGTTTGGCTACTATGTCAAGGCTCCACCCAGAAACACAGCACTGTGGGGGCAAGCAAGGGGACTGAGAGCGAGAGAGAATGGGCGGTCAAAGAGACGCTAATCTTCCAGTAACCAAAAAACCTCACGTATTGCTACTGCCCTTACCTCTACAAGGCCCCATCAAATGCTTCCTCAAGCTCGCTCAGCTCCTTTCTCTCTCCTCCGACGACGGCGAAAGCAGCATCCATGTCACCTTCATCAACGCTCTCTTCGTCCACCGCCGCCTCTCTCACAACGTCTCCGCCCGCTTCCGCCAGAACCCTAACTTCCGCTTCTCCGTGGTCTCCGACGGAATCGCCGGCGACGAGCCTCGGCCCCCGCGAAAGTCGCCTCCATGGTCGCCGCAGTGGAGGCCGAGGTAATCGGCCTACTGCCGGAGCTGGCGGCAGAGTCACCGGCGCCGACGTGTCTCATCGCGGACGGGATATTCCAGTTGGCCGGAGAGGCGGCGATGAGACTAGGGATTCCGGTGGTGTACTTCTCGACGCTGAGCCCCTGCTGTGTTTGGATTAGCAGCTATTTGGTTCCGAAACTCGTCGACGCCGGGGATGTGCCTTTTAAACAAGGTATAATATACAAGTTTAATCTTTCCATTTGAATTTTTCTACAAATATGGAAGAGTATAATTAGTATATTTTTAAGTATATTTAGAATAATTGCTATATATATACATATTGGCTGAGTCTATAAAATATATTTTTTGGATGAAAAGGAGTATTTCCTTTTGGATGGAAGGTGAAAGGAGTTTCTAACTGTTGAAATTTGAAAATATATTTATTTTTGAACAGCAAAAACTCACTTCTTAAATAAGAAGTATATATATGGATTTATTGTCATCGATTAATTTAATTGGATCACTAAAACTCTATTTTAAAGACCATATTTTTATCTCACTATACCATTAGTGAAAATTTATAACTTATTATTGATCGTGGAGATTATAAATATTATTGATTTGAAGTAAGAGAAATCATGCACATAAATTTGTTGTTGGGGGGGAATTTGGAAGGAAAGAATGATCAAAGATTAGTATTGAAAAATCTTAAAATTTTACTGGGATTTTTCCAAATTTAAAATGACCAGTTTTTTTGTTCGTAATGAATATTTTTTTTTTTTTTTTGTAGAGCAAATATTGAAATTAGACCAATTGAATTATATATAACATGAGTAAAATGCTCATTAAAGAGTCATATAATGTCCTTGTCATTGACTCGTTCTTCTAATAAAGGAGGGTTTAACGAAAAACAAAAATTTTAATAGTGATCTTTAATTTTTTTATATCGGTCAATTTTTGTCCAAATAAAAAGAATTAAAGGCATTGAAAAAACAATTTATTCAAATTTCAAGTTACAATATAAAATTTTTCCAATTTCTATCATTCAAAATTGATTTTAACTAATACATAACTTTGTTCAAATTTAAAATACAATAGAAAAATCTAACCATCTTTTAACTCATTGTCAAATGTGTTTGGTGAGAGGATCTCTACCAATCCTCTTTTAATTTCATTTAAGTTAAAAAAAACACTATTATTTTAATGAGGAGATGATTCTTTAACTAAATGACAATATTATTTTTTATCCAATTTACGTAAAAAGGGTCCATTGGGGAAGGTTGATTTTATTTTATTCACAACCAGCCCACCCTAAAACCTACCAAAAGCTATCATGTTCATTATTTATTACAAGCATATTAATAACCAATTACTAAAGTAATTTCCATTGAATATGTGGCTGTAGGAGATGACTTGGATGAAAAAGTACTCAAGATCCCGGGAACTGAAAGCTCTCTAAGGCGAAGAGATCTTCCAGGTATTTGCCGAGCCCAAGCTCATGAGATGTCTGAACCTTACAACCAACTAGTTCTCAGGGAATTGAGACAATTGCCAAATGCTCAAGGCCATATACTCAACACTTTTGGTGATTTAGAAGGCCCTTTGCTTTCTCATCTGGATTCTTTGTTCCCTAATTTGTACAACATTGGTCCCCTCCATTCGCACGTGAAGACTAGGCTACAACTTGCTGAAGCTGAACTCGAGCCTGACCCTGACCCTGATTTTGAGTCATCACCCTCCCCTACCCCTAGTAGTAGTCTGTGGCCGGAGGACCGGAGCTGCCTAGCATGGCTTGATGCCCAACCTTCCAAATCTGTGTTGTTTGTTAGCACTGGAAGTCTTGTTGTCATTACCATTGAACAACTCATGCAGTTTTGGCATGGGCTTGTGAACAGTGGGGTTCGATTCTTGTGGGTCAGGCGGCCTGGGTCAGTGGCAGGTTTGGATGATGGCGATGAGGGTGGGTTAGAGGTCCCACAAGAGGTCTTGGAGGGCACAAAGGAGAGGGGGTTCATTGTTAGCTGGGCTCCGCAAGAAGAGGTCCTAGCCCACCAGGCTACCGGTGGGTTTTTGACTCATAGTGGGTGGAACTCAACTTTGGAAAGTGTAATGGAGGGAGTGCCCATGATATGTTGGCCTATTGGTATCGATCAACTTGTGATCAGTCGGTTCGTGGAAGAAATATGGAGGATTGGGGTCGACATGAAAGACAAGTGTGATAGGGTTGTGATTGAGTCTATGGTGAGGGATCTTATGGAGAGGAGGAGGGATGAGTTCTCAGAAAATGCTAATATCTTGTCTAAGTTGGCTCGTCAAGCTGTGGGAAAAGGTGGGTCATCATGGTGTGATTTAGATCGTCTCATCGAGGACATAAAATTTATGAGATTGCAAGTTCCAAATGGTAGACGTTGAAATTGCATTCCTTATTGGAGGCAACATCAATATCCAATGTAACGTCTAGATATTGTTGGACCTTGTAACCCATTGAGGGGCGCAGCCAAAGCTCGGTGCAGAGTCTTATACAAAATAGGATGCTGAATCATGTGGTCTTAAACGATGTAGCACTGTGTTAGTTGAAGTGCAATTTTCAATGTAGGCCTATAGCGGCTTGCTATTCATGGAGAAGAACATTAACATCAGAAAAGAGGGTTGAAACTCAACTCCTATTTTGTAAAAGGCAAGTATATAAATTTCATAATTGAATAATCAATAATCAATTGTACTCCTTGGTTTTGACTTTAACCGACCTTAACTCCTCTAAATTTTTCTTTCGAATATTTCCGCTTAAGATTACATCATGAATTTCGTCATATTTAAGTGCATTAGACCCTCCGACATTACTCACAATAGACACTATAGTGTCTCAAGACTCAGTACAAAGAGGATAATAAAATCAAGGCCTTAACTTTATTATTAAAATTAATTTGACCGAAGTAAGTTTTGATATTATCATATTAAAATCGTTGATGTGATTAGTTACATCAGTATAATTTGATCCATCATGTTGAACGAGATGTTCCTTACCTATGTTAATCTCACCATACCCAACTAGGGATGACAGTGGGTTCTGGACCGACCTGCACTCTACCCATTTAATCGGGTCTAGGTCTAATAAATTTGGACCCGGTGGGTCCTGGTCGGGTCCGGGTCTCAAAAATTAAGACCCGGATCCGACCCGAGACCCGTTTAAGACCCAAACACTAATTTTATTTTTTTAAAAAATTTGTGTTAAACTTTGATGGTCTTTTTGTTAAGCTTTGATGGATTTTGGGCTTTGTGGTGTTAAATTTTGATGGACTTTGTGTTTAATATATTGGTGTGTTTGGTTTGTATGAACTAAGTATTTGGTTTGTATAATGGGTTGGTTGATAGATAGGTTAGTGTAATGTTAAAGAGGTTATATGCAAGCAAAATTGCTTGGAAATTTACAATAATATTAAATAGGGCACAAAATATTGATTTTTAAACTCATTTATGACAAGAATACACCAAACTTGTCTAAGACCCGTGGACCCACCGGGTCCGGGTCCAGGTCCATATTTTACAGACCCGGCGGGTCCGAAAAGTTAAATGGGTCCGGGTCTATCTATGCCCGACCCGCACCTTGACCCATTGCCATCTCTATACCGAACGCTTGTCGATCAAGGATATCCCAATCCTTTTGCTTCATGGTTGCTAGTTTATCTCCCAAAGGTAGATACAAATCCTTTTGAAACAACAAATCCTCTATCTCGCATCTTTTAAAACGCAAAATCCTTACATCGGATCGATCGATCTTTAATTTTCCTCCTTCAATTGTTTGATGTGAACTCCTTATAGAACTCTCGCTATAATATCAATTGTTAGGATTGGGAGAACTCATAAACAATAATAAAAGAAACAAAGAGGAAAATATTAAAACCAAGACATAAAGAATTTTTCTTGCAAAACCTAAAATTAGAAAAAAATTACGAATGATTGCACTGGATTTCATAGCTTTACGAGAGGTTACTTTAGACTTACTATACTTGCTGTTACACCCAACAGTGGAAGTCTACAAGCAATTATTTAGTTAAACCACCAAATTGAAGACAAGAAAAAACAAAAAAGGGACGAAAATCGACCGTCGGGGCTAAAAAGCAACTAGCACGGTTGTAGCCGCATAACAGATGCCATGCTCGCTGTTTGCATTTTTCCTCTTTGTTGTCCCAATTTCCTTGCTTTGGCTTGGTCATGCCACCTCGAAGCTAGTGATTTCCTGATCCCAAAACCCATTAGGCTTTACAACCCTAACACTACCTCCTTTTCAGCACTCATTAATGGAGGAACCTATGGCCATTTCAAAGGAGGAAGAGGCCTGAGACGAGCATATCTCCTTTCCCCTCTTATCTTTGTGTTGGTTACTCGAATACTTTTAGACTACTCAAAGTTACTAGCTTACAACAAGACTTCAAGTTACATTTTAGATGCAAAGCTTTAAGCATTTGTCATGCGGATGATCTGCATGTATTCCGTAAGGCATCTATCTTATGCACTAGAAATGCATTTAAAAATTCTATGTTGAATCAGGCTAACATATAAATGAGACCGAATCCCATATCATTATGTTGCCGAACAAAAAGTAGCTTTGATGGCATTATCGGGCTTTTAGGAAGGTCACACACCATTCAAATACCTTGGCATCCCAATTTCTTCCCCTATACTATCTACAATAGGCTACCAAGTCTTAGTAGATAAAATAACCAATAAAATTTAGGTGTGGAGAAGTAGGAACATTTTATATGTTGCAAAGATTGTCTTGATTAATTTAGTTCTCATGGGCATTATCTCTTTTCGGGGTTCCATTTTTATTCTTCCCCAAAGCGAGTCATTAAAAAGTTAATCAACTTTGCTGCAAGTTTTTATGGCGGTCCACTAAGCACGGTAAGAGACCTCTACTTGTAGCATAGGTATATGTTTGCGAAGCAAAATGCAAGAAGGCATGAGAATCCTATGATGAAGTTGATACATATACACGACATCAAGATAGGTTCTATCTCGTGACAACAATATAGGGTCGGATGTTTGTCGATATGGGAAAAAATTGTGCAAGCCAAGGAGCTTGTTTGAACAATCCTTCAAGAATCATGATAATGAAGTTACCATCCAGGGTGAAGATAAGCCTGTTAAAGGATATGTTTGGCTTTGCCAGGATAACATAAAGCGTAAATGGGATAAATTTACATGGCACATGGTGAATACGAGACAAACACAAGGTAATTTTCTGGCTTCTTATGCTGAATAGACTCCCTACAAGAAGCAAACTAAGCACATTTATGCATGGTATTACTAAGCAATGTGGTATTTACAATCATCGGCTTGAAACAAGAGGACTATGTTTTCTTTGAGTGCAAACATGTTACTGAGCTGAGAGATAACCCTTAAAATCCAATGGAAACGTAGTGATTTTATGAACGTGTATAGAAAATTGCTATCAAAATAGGAAGATAAAAAATGCTCAAACTTTACTCGATTTGTATGACTACCAAGTGTAGGTAGATAGAAATGCGACAATCTTCGAAATGAAAATGTGGATTCGTAACCTCCTTCATCAAAGAAAGTAACAATGCATATGCTCAATTATCATCTGCAAAACCAAGGCAGGAAATAGAAAGTAGATTTTAGCAAATATTGAAAAGATTTATTTGAATGTTCATAATTGGGAAAACCCTTCGACAAGCTGCAAGCATACGGTGTATGATTGTAGTTAGTCAAGGTCGATCCCGGAAGAACTCAATTTAGTAACGCACTAAACTAGACCTCCATGCAATTGCTAAGCAAATCAGATTTTTATTTAGTCTGTTTTCTAAACTAATTCTAAAAACTCAAATCAAGAAAACTAACTTAAGATTTAATCAATGGATAAAAATATATAGGGACTTGATTTCCTAACACAATGAGTTTGATTATTAAAACATAATTTGTGCAATCACTCTTTCAATTGAATCAAGGATCGATAATCACAAAATTCTACCGCTTTCTATGCTTAATAGAATTGCTCTAATTAACCTATCAAATAATTTTCGTATGCCTTTCAAGTTAGTCAAAGTTAAAGATTTCGAATTGTAAAAGTGATCCCCTAATTTACTATTTTTTTCTCAAATTTCATAAACTAGGTAGAGAAGTTGGTTGTCGGATTATTCTATTTCACTTTTCGAGTACATGATAGATTAATCTCAAATCACAAGTATTTTAGGCCTTGAAAATACTCATAAGTATGAAAAACACAACCATCTATTGATTCAAAATCGAATTCAAGCACAAATTATGAAAGTCTAATCAAACCACATTGTTTCGGATTACAAATCCCTAGAAAAACTAAAACTACTCACATATTGTTATTGAAAACTTAATAAAAATCCAATATATGGAAATCAAACCTTAAACAGCAAAAACGAAGAAGTAAGTTGATGCCCATCAAGAACTCTGCTTGAATCTCTCGACTTCGAATTGAATTCCTCAAACTGCTTCAAACTTCTTTTTCAATCTTCAAATATTTTTAGTTTGATATGGGTGAAAGGTATGAAAGTGGTAATGGATGAATGTGGAGGACGAACTCTGGATGGAAGCCTGAAAATCAGACGAAAATCGGCTTAAATATGTAATTATGAAGCAATCAAGGCCGAAATCGTCAAAACCGAAGCGTCTCGACAAAAATTACATCCAACGCAGGTCGTGTCGGCTGCTGGAACACCAGTTCTTGATGGAAACAATGAAAACGGGCTGTGTCCAAACCTTGCTCGATGCAAAAGCACCCGGGCAAGCTCACGTCTAACACGAGCCGTGTGTGCCGACACGGGATGCCCGTGTTGATTGCTTGGAAGGCATGCGTCAAATTGATTTAGTCATAACTTCTTCGTCCGATGTCCAAATGATACGATTCTTGATTTGCCGAAAAAATCATTGAGTCTAGTTTCTAATTCATTCATCATTATTCTTGCTTCATAAGTGTGGGAAAAAACATGATTAAGAGAATAAAGAAGTGTCCGTTACCGTACCCTTCTTACTTTCGCCTCATATCTTTTCCGTTGCTCAATAGAATTAAGCTTATAATATGTCATTAAAAACTCTTTCAATAAAGAAGTTATAAAAATAGAATCAAAATAGCTTTGGATCGAAAATATGAGTAAAAATCAGGTCCAAATCACTAGTACGTTGCATAAACATACCAAAAACGCAAAACCTGGTGTAAAGCATCAATGTGACATAAAGTACATAAATATGAATATAGATCCCAAAAATGACAAGCAACCTTGTAACACCCCAAAACCCACCCTAGGAGTATTACACCGCCGGAGTTCCTCAAAGGAACTCCCAAGGCTCACTCAGGTGTTAACTTAGCTATCTTAATCCAACTTAAGGGCAAGAAATGAAATTCTCCCCAAGGGTTAGGAGTTTCCTAAAAATTTTGGCAGAATTCTATTTGAACTATGGACTATCCCATAGGCTTAAAGCCTTAAAACCCTGCATGAAAAGCATAATATAACTCAACGAGCCATACGCTCGGAGTATACAACTCAATGGCCACACGCCGGAGTCCAACCAATCATGCTATAAAACTTAAAATAATCTAAATGGTTTAAGGTACATCGGGTACAACTATCTCGAACTAAATTACAAATACAACATTTAGAATCATAACAATGCATGTCGGCTCCTTGAGTCGCTCTAACACTCAGCAGTGAGCAAGGGTCCGGATTGAGCTATGCGTAGATCCTACCTTCGATAACGTACTTGCACACTCGGGGTGGAAGGGGGAATTTGTAGGGGTGAGCAATAAACCACGGGATCACCAGAGTCTTATACCCTTAAAATGGAAATTCTTTACACATAATATTCATAATAATGAAATCTGCGAAAGCATAATAGTGTAATACAAATCTATATACTTTTCACTCGAAATCTCTTGCAATGAAAAAGATCATGACTCTTTAATCACTTAAAAGCACGGATTCACATTCATGAACAATTCTTTTGGGATTGAATCAACATTCTAGGCCTTCGAGGACTCGAACTAGCACTTCTTTAATTCGGGCGCGACCCCGACAAAAGGCTCCCGGGACCTATCTTCTAGTAAGTCTCAAGGGGGCATCCCGCCTCTGCAGGACCCCTGTTGGAACCCTTCCTTCGAAGTCTCTAGCTGGGCGTTCCCGGCTCGAACCCTTCGGACGATCCGTAACCAGTCGATTCAAAACAATTTGCACATATTCATTCATCACGTTCACTTTATAGCTTTCTCAATCGATTTAATATCAAGGAAGGCATGACACCATGTGTCACCCTTATAAATTCACTTTCTCAAATCAGCTTTGCTTCTTAGAATAGAATCACGTTTGAAAGACATTTCACAGGAAATTTCATTCAAGGATCATTTCACGTAAAATACAAAACTCCTTTCGAAACTACTTTTGAGCATCACGTAAAGCAATCACATAGCACGAATAATCATTATTCGATGCAAGCAATCATTCTCAACTCTCTCCCACTATACCTCTCTCAATCCACCACTCTAGTATGATTAATTTCCATTTTCCGAGCTACAATAATCACAAGTAGATATTATTTAATTCAACGTTCTCACTTTTCACAATTCATTGTCTTTACTTCAATTCCTCATTTCATGACTTCACTTTATAAACCAACCTCTTTTGCTCCCACTCAACCATATAATCTAGACTTACTTTACCGAGTTTCCTCTATCTCCATTCATCTTTTAATTCGATTCATTCTCAAAGGTCTTAGACATAACTTTGGCTTAGTTCAACCTTACCGTCCCCAGACTTGCTATTTCCCACCTTAATTTCCCATTTAATATCTCTTACCTTATTAATCGATTCTTGTTCGCCCATCCTTAGATATGTACCTCTTAATTATTTTTCATTATTTAGTTCCCGTTAGCTTTACTTACTTTCACGTTCGGTTCAACCTCGAGGATTTAATTACCTTTTGAACTCAATTAACCCGACAATCGTCCGTTTCTCACCCCCGTGCCCCGTGCCTCAATCGTGCAATATTTCTTATGAACTCACACTTCTCTTTTATGCTTAACTCGCTATTTTCCGATATTAGCAATCATCCCTTAATGTCGTAAATTTAATAAATCTCTAAGAGTCAATCTAAAATATCAATTTCATAACTTATGCCCAAACCACATGTGCTTATCCCCGTCCCCAACCGATCAGATTCCCGATACTACTCATTATACCCAAGCAACCCAACTCCGTCCGAATTTCCCGGTTTCCAATTCAGGCCTAAACGATTACCAATTCCCATCACAGACTCCTAATTCAATTTTCAAGCAACTACTAAACTTATACAATAGCATACGTGTTCGGTATTCACAATCACATTTAACAATCACAATAAACTCATTTGGATTCGAAATTACTAATAATTAGAGTATAAGACTACCCACCTCGATTCAGGGATTGACAGCTTGTTGAGGTTCGTGTTTCTGGGTTGGTTCCTCCATTCCTTTCTCTTCCCCGTTGCTAGTCCCGGCTTCGCCGCCTTCCCTCGCGTCTGCCGCCATCGCCGATCGTGATCCCGCGTCCCCGGCCGCCTCTCTCTACCCTCGCGTTCGTGTCCTCTTTCCCGGCCTCTCGTTTCGTCCTCCTTCGAGCCCCGGCCGTTCCTCGCGCTCGCCGGGCGTCTCACCTCCGTTCACCGTGGAGCCCGCCGGTCTCCGGTCACTTTCCCCTGTTCTCGCTCGCCTTCTCGTTCTCGCGCTATCTCCCTCGCTATGCCTCGGTCCTTCGCTCTCTTCCTTTGCTCGCGCCTACTCGCGTCGCCGGTCGCCGCCTTCGATCTCGCGGTGGTCGCCGGTCCTCCCCTTCGGTCTCCTTCGCCGTGCGCTCGCCTCCTCTCTCTCTCTCTCTTTTCCCTTCGGTGGTCCTCTCCACCGCCCGACAAAGCCCACCTCCTCTTTCGATTGGACCCCCAATTACCCTTCTTTTATCTCTTCCACCTAAGACAAGCCCGTGCCTTTCCCTCTCGCCGTCCTCTTACATTTGGTCTTCTAATTGATTTTGATGCACTAATTACGACACCGCTTAGCCGCACCGAGATTCACCTCAAATAAGAAGGGAGATAATTTCCTTGATTTAATTTATTCAACACCAGCCTCCAAAGGAATACTAATGTAATATGTCCAATCGTAAACAAAATCGAGCCACTCAACCCCTAACTGCCGGGAATATATTCAATATTTCTATGCTTTACAACTGCTTTTCATTAAAATTCCGGTATTACAAACCTTCTTTGAAATCTAATGCAAATATGAGACTTATCACCTTTCTAAAAGGTGCCTCTTGATTTGAGATCTCTTAAGATTGTATTACCTTATGTTGGCAATTTGAATTATGTAATGAAACCTTTAACTTCTTACCAAAAAATAAAATACAATTAACAACACATATATGAAATTCTGGCCGAACAAAAATTAAATCAATTAGCAAAAAAAGTTTCAAATATTCGTTATTGATGAAATATACGGTATATTTCATAATATCGTCCGCAATATCTTAAAAATTCACAACCGTTCATAACAGATTGGTAACAACTCATAGCATCTTGAGATGATTTGTTACTAGATCATAACAACTAGTGATAGCTTATAATGATTTGTAATAGCTAACAAGTTACAACTAATTGTAATAATTAACAACTAATCATAATAGTTCATAACAATTAACAAGTAGTTTTTAAAGGCTAAAATGAACCGGTGCTCATTGTCTATATTATATGTACTTATCCAAATCTTCACCAAATCCACATTGATTGAATACTTTTTAAATTCCATAATTTCATCCCATTAAAAATTGATAGAGTGAATGGATAATCCAATTATTAACATAAAGTGAACGAGTTATTCAAGTATAATTGATCCCCTCCTATTTAAGGATTTAAATTCCTTGTTTTGAAGGAAATTTAAAATCTGTAAATTTTTAATTTCATCTTCAAAATATCCAACCAAACAATTGAAAAAGAAACTTGAAACTAAAAAATCAAGTTCCATTTAAGTTTTATCCAACTAAACAGAACCTAAATACTACTTTAAACACCGTTGACGAAGACACGTGCCCTTAATTAATTTTGCTAAAATGTGTGTTTGTTTTTTTTTAAGGTAGGGAGTCCTTGTTTGGCTACTATTTCAGGCTCCGCCCAGAAACACTGTGGGGGCAAGCAAAGGAAGGGAGGGAGGGAAGGAGAGAGAGAGAATGGGCGGTCAAAGAGAAGCTAATCGTCCAATAACCGAAAAACCTCACGTATTGCTACTGCCGTTACCTCTACAAGGCCCCATCAAATGCTTCCTTAAGCTCGCCGAGATCCTTTCTCTCTCCTCCTCCTCCTCCGACGAGGAAAGCAGCATCCATGTCACCTTCATCAACGCTCTCTTCGTCCACCGCCGCCTCTCTCACCTCGTCTCCGCCCGCTTCCGCCGGAACCCTAACTTCCGCTTCTCCGTGGTCTCCGACGGAATCGACGGCGACGAGCCTCGGCCCCCTCGAAAGTCGCCTCCATGGTCGCCGCCGTGGAGTCCGAAGTAATAAGCCTACTGCCGGAGCTGGTGGCGGAAGCACCGGCGCCGACGTGTCTCATCGCTGACGGGATGTTCTCGTTGGCCGGAGAGGCGGCGATGAGATTAGGGATTCCGATGGTGTACTTCTCGACGCTGAGCCCCTGCTGTATCTGGATTAGCAGCTATTTGGTTCCGAAACTCGTCGACGCCGGGGATGTGCCTTTTAAACAAGGTATAATCTTGCATTTGAATTCGGTCATTTTATAAGTATATTTAGAATAATTATTATAAATATATCTTTTTTGGTTAGTTATTTTTTTGTCGGTGAAAAGGAGTATTTTCTTTTGGATGAAGGTGAGTTGGAGTTTTTATCTGTTGAAAGTTGGAAATATATCTATTTTTGACCAGTAAAAGCTCCCTTGTATTAATTTAATTGTACCATTAAAATCCTCTTTTTTAAAGGTTATATTTTTCATATAATTATACCTTTGGTAAAAATTCATAACTTATTTTGTTAGTTTATTGAGATTGATTGCAGAATCAACGAGGCCGGGTCTAGTGGTCAAGATAGGTCTCAGGTTTAATTTTCCCTCTGGATAAAAAAATATTATATAGATTATGAATATCTTTTAAAAATATTATTGATTTGAAGTTTAGAAACGTGTGAGAGAAATCATGCACATAAAAATGTAGTTTTTTTTGGGGGGTTTGGAAGGGAAGAATGATCAATATTGGCATTGAAAAATCGTAAAATTTTATAAAAATACTCATTAAAGAGTCATCTAATATAGTTGCCATTTAACTCGTTCTCCTAATAAAATTGGGGTTAACCAAAAGTATAAAATTTTATCAGTAATTTTAATTTTTTTGTACCACTCAATTTTTGTTTGAATAGAAAAAACTAAAAGCACTGAAAAACAATTTGTTCAAATTTCAAATTATATTTCCTACTTCTATCATTCAAAATTGATTTTAACCCATATATAACTTTGTTAAATTTTATGCACATAGTATGATTTAAAGTACACTAGAACTCAAATCTAGCCATCTTCAACTCTTGGAACACGTTGTCCAATATGTTTGGTGAGAGAATCTCTGCGAATCCTCTTTTAATTTCATATAAGTTAAAAAACATCATTATTTTAATGAAGAGATGATTCTTTAACTAAATGAAAATATGTTTTCCAAAAAAAAAAAAAATGAGAATATTTTTTTTATCCATTAGGGTTGGTAAGAGTAAACTTTAAGGTTGATGCGATTGTTATTTTATTCACAACCAGCCCACCCTAAAACCTACCAATAGCTATCATGTTCATTATTTATTACAAGCATATTAATAACCAATTACTAAAGTAATTTCCATTTCCAATTTCCAATGAATATGTGGCTGTAGGAGATGACTTGGATGAAAAAGTACTCAAGATCCCGGGAACTGAAAGCTCTCTAAGGCGAAGAGATCTTCCGGGTATTTGCCGAGCCCAAGCTCATGAGATGTCTGAACCTTACAACTAACTAGTTCTCATGGAATGGAGACAATTGCCAAATGCTCAAGGCCATATACTCTTAACACTTTTGGTGATTTAGAAGGCCCTTTGCTTTCTCATCTGGCTTCTTTGTTCCCTAATCTATACAACATTGGTCCCCTCCACTGGCACGTGAAGACTAGGCTACAGCTTCCTGAAACTGAACTCGAGCCTGGCCCTGACCCTGAGTTTGAGTCATCACTCTCCCCTACCCCTAGTAGTAGTATGTGGCCAGAGGACCGGAGCTGCCTAGCATGGCTTGATGCCCAACCTTCCAAATCTGTGTTGTTTGTTAGCACTGGAAGTTTTGTTGTCATTACCATTGAACAACTCATGGAGTTTTGGCATGGGCTTGTGAACAGTAGGGTTCGATTCTTATGGGTCAGGAGGCCTGGTTCAGTGGCAAGCTTGGATGATGGTGATGAGGGCGGGTTAGAGGTCCCACAAGAGGTCTTGGAGGGCACAAGGGAGAGGGGGTTCATTGTTAGTTGGGCTCCGCAAGAAGAGGTCCTAGCCCACCAGGCTATTGGTGGGTTTTTGACTCATAGTGGGTGGAACTCGACTTTGGAGAGTTTAATGGAGGGTGTGCCCATGATATGTTGGCCTATTTGTATCGATCAACTTGTGATCAGTCGGTTTGTGGAAGAGATTTGGAGGATTGGAGTTGACATGAAAGACAAGTGTGATAAGGTCGTGATTGAGTCTATGGTGAGGGATCTTATGGAGAGGAGGAGGGACGAGTTCTCAGGAAATGCTAACGTGTTGTCTAAGTTGGCTCATCAAGCTGTGGAAAAAGGTGGGTCATCCTGGTGTGATTTGGATCGGCTTATCGAGGACATAAAATTTATGAGATTGCAAGTTCCAAGTGGTAGATCTTGAAATTGTATTCCTTATTGGAGGCAACATCAACATCCTATGTAATGGCTAGATATTGTTGGACCTTGTAACCCTTTGAGGGGCACGGCCAAAGTTCGGTGCAAAGTCTTGTAAAAATACGATGCTGTATAATGAGGTCTTAAATGATGTAGCACTATGTTAGTTGAAATGCAATTATCAATTTAGGTCTGTAGCTTCTTGCTATTCCATGAAGTGGAGAATAGCATTAACATCGGAAAAGAGGGTTGAAACTCAACTCCTATTTTGTACAAGGCATGTATATAAATTTCATAATTGAATAATCAATAATCAATAATCAATTATACATTCTTAATGTTAAAGAAAATAAGAACAAGATGAGTAAATGAATGCATCTGGCAATAGGTTGAATGCCAAGCTGAATTATTGTTCCGAAACTATTAATGAATAAATGCTTCCCTTTTATCTGACCTATATCATGCTTTTCCATTGTACAACCTTGCAAGTATATATTTGTGTACACATATATAGGCTTTAGCTCAAAGAATTTATATTAGTAGACGTTCTTGTGGATCAAAAACGCGATTATGGCAACTTCTGTCACAGGGGAAAGGACAATCTATTGCCTCGAATGGCTTCTGGTCATAAAACCAATCTGCAACTGCTACTGCTATTGTCTGCAACATAAATTTCACATAAGCAGTTAGTGTGCTTTCTTCTTCTTGTTGAAAGGGGGTCGGTGTCGGGGGAGTTGAAAAGAGTAAGGTAGAAAAATTGAGCTAGAGCCTATGTAACTCAGGCTCTTCATCCAACTAAAGGCAGTCAAAGTCTGATTCTCAGGTAGATAGCAAACACGAGTGCAATTACCAAGTAGACTTGACAATAGCGACGTGCCTTGATTAATTAACTTGAAAGTAGACTTGAGTAGAAGTCTTGAGGTAAGGCAACATGATTTTTACCCAAGCTGAAATTGTCCAACCGAAACCAAACCAAGCCCAAACTCTCCTGTTTTAGAATTGATTGTATTTTCTGGACAAGTTCATTGGATAAAATGACAATAGAGCCGAATAAGACCAGGAAACAAAAATAACTTGATTGAACCCTATCTCACTCAGATGTTGCTTTGTGGGGTCAGTCGATGGTTTTGGACAAGAAGTATTGAACAAACGCTGTTCACTAGCCTAATTATTGACTTATGGTGTAAGACTCAGAAAGAAAGCATAGAATTTACCGTATTGTTCAAAACAGGAGAGTCTTTGGCAAACCATGTTTCTTGTATTTCAGTTTGGCAATGAGCATAGCAGGAGTTTATGAACAGTCCTACCGAGGGTGATCTGCTCACTTCTGTCAATGCTTGTAAGAAATGTGACCTGTAGTCTGACGAAGCCGAAACAAGTAAAACAAAAGGATTTAATGAAATTGAATGGGATTGTAATTTATGTTGAAGTTCTTTTATCATCAAATTCTAAGTAAAAGGAAGAAAATTTTGGGGTAAAGCCATGAACCTTGCATGACTTTAAGTTGTTCTGGAGAGCATTTGTCAATATTGAGCTTGCAATCAGACCAGAAACCATGAGGATCGTCAACACCCGGGGCAACAATGTTCCTTATCTGTTGACAGAATACGTGCTTGGATATGAGTGGATTTATACACAAAGCACATACATACATATATATATATATATATATATATATATAAGTGAAGGTGAAGCTACTAATTAATGGTGTAATCATCATCATAAGCATCTTCAAAATCCCAACTGAATCACTCTCTTGCCAGAAAGACAAAAGGGATGATCAGGATTTTACTATGCACAAAAAGAAAGCGCTCCTGATCCTTCAAAACTATGACTTAGAGCCGATTTGTGAATAATATTTCGGGGTGAGTTGGTTAGCATCAATCTCATTGTTTATATGCTAAGCCCAAGCAACATAGCTTTTCTGCAGCATTATTTTGCTTTCATTGTTCATATAAATTGCCATTCTTGGGTTTCCAGGAGCCGATAAGTACACATAAGGGATTATTATTTATCATGGTTTTGCTATATGCAAACAAGAAACAATGCCTGACCTTCCAAAAATAGAGTTAGAAAGAACAAAGACACTAATGAGATGGATGAATCCAGCATAAACTATAGCATAGTCCCCGGGAGGGGGTTGCTAATGAGATGAAAGAATCCAGCATAAACTATAGCATAGTAAACACCACCTAGTGTGGATCCCTTCAAAGCCGGTGTAAAAGGATATTGAAATACACACCCTTAACCCTGGGAAGTAGCTGGAGGTCAATGATCACTTCAAGGCATAGATCAATATCCTGATTCCAGAAAGATCTGATGACACAGATCCCTTGGCAATTTGACATGAGATGCAGAATAGTTCTGTAAGTGATTGGAAAAGTGAATCTACTGACCTGCCACGAATCGTATGCAGCATTGAGGATGAAGAGTGGAGTCTGGATCTTCTGCGCCACGTATTGTGGGAAGAAGCACTAGAACATAAATTTTGACACATCAGAACCGCTGAAGAGATCATTATCAGTTGGAGTGTCACAAAACAGAACCCACAAACTTACCAAACCAGGGCTAAAACTTGTGGTGCAAGATGCAGGTAAATTTTTCTCTGAACCCTGCTCAACAGATTAAATGAAGCATACTGAAAATAAGAATCAGAACTGACAATTTGGTTGACAAATATTCTTAACTAATAAAAACAACAATCACTGCTCCATATGTATCCCCATCAAAGTAGGATATGGGAAGATCTAGATATACCCGTCTCAACCCCCGATAAGCAGAGGCGCTGAAATCTTATAAGAAAGTAATATGATGAGCAAGTGGATCTAGATGGCTTTACATGTAGTTTAATTATCTCTTCAAAATAAGTGGCAAAACGTGATTCCCCGGCAATGTCCTTCCTGTTACAAGAAAAGGTCGTGGTGTTATGATTCATAAAAACAACCCAGAGGCACGAATAGAGAAGGAAAAAAGCATAATGTTGAAGGGAGGTTGATAAAGAGATCTCACACATTGATGAAATAGCCAGCATCTGAGAGGCACTTTACTTTAGTACCCATAGGAAGAAGAGCTCGAAAGCTATCACAATGCAAAATGGAAGTCAATCCACCAGCCGAACACCCAGAAAGAAGAGCCTAATGTAGCATTTCTTCAGTAATCACAGAAAAAACACAAGCATGTAAATGAAGAAAGGAATATGCTATGAATAAGTCTTACATTTTCAGCATCCTTCATGCCCCTGGACAGTAACTCCTCAATTACAGCAAGCCAAATTCTAGCTCCTCGGAAATGAAGATTTGTTTCCTATCACCCCATAGGTAGAACAAGAGACATAAGTGAATTGAAGATTTTTTTCCCCCAAAATTTTTGAAGAGGGTTCCTGTAAAATAACTTACAGGATCAACAGCTTCCACATCTCCTGTGAACGAGGCTCCATCACAGTACCGAATTTTAACTCTATTCCAATTATAAAAATCTAAAAACGAATTGTGCAAGTGAGGCCAATGTCTTCAAGCATTTGCCTAAAATTGCAAAATGGATTTCATTGAGTAATTGGCTTGAACCTGGGTTAAACTTTGGATTGTTGCTCATAATTCCTGAAAAGGCAAGTTCCTTATCCATTTTTGAGGATGATCCCAAACGGGTGTTCATGCGATGGAGGCAAGTCGTAGCATTGTTGCACCAGCCGCCTCCCTGACAGAACGAAAGCAACAACACCACGTACAATCTAACCTTAGAAGAGTTACCAATAATATCTACACAAGAAAAATTGATGTGCAAAGGCAGAATCTATTCACTCATTTACTTGTCACAGTTGGCAAGGGACTAAACCAAGAAATGCATCCAAGAATGGCATGCACTGATGAAAAAGTTAAATCACAACTCATGACAGCAGCCAAATAGAGTAACCTCAATGCTAAAGAGCACTTGGCTCGGTGACATTTAGACCACCTTCCAAGTATGAGGTCTTCGGGTTGGGCTTTAGCGCGGCCTAGATCCCTTTTCCCATCCTCGTCCCCTGGACCTATACTTTCTACCTTATCATCACTGGTCCTACAAGAGACCGATAGAGAAAAGGGGGTGAAAGAAAAATGAAAAGGAAAACTTACATCTGGACTGGACCAACCAGTTACATATCCAAAACATTTTTCTATCATTTGTAGAAGAGACTAAACCAAGAAATGCATCTAAGAATGATATGCCCAAATGAATAAATTAGATGAATATAAATTATTAGTTGTGATGATAGGCTAACCTCAATGTGGACCAACCAGCTATTTATTCCTGTTCCAGATCCTCTGTGCAGATTATATGCAGGAGGACTTCCGTCCAAACAAACTGCAGAAATTATATGAGGTAAAAATAAGATAATAGAGGCACGATAGTTGTGTTTTCCATGAAGCTATTGAAGGAATTATTACCGGCTCCTTTATCCACAGCGCTGGTTACGTAAGTAGTTTCAACAAATAAGCCTTCTGTTTGCAGAAAGCCAACCATGAAAATCAAAAGTTTCATCCATTGTTGAATTGTTCCATCAACCATTCTGCATGAATTTTAAACAGGGAATGACATGACCAGAGGGACAATCACAAATAAAAATATAACATAGGAAAAAATGGGGACCAAAACCCCACCAAAACAAAACAAAAACAAAAGCAACACTCAAAAACCCAGAAAAACATGAAAACAAATTGGAATGGCATGCCTAAAATATAATAATATATTGCACATGATCAAATTCCTAATGATTCCTAACGAACAATATAAATGCCCACAAAGAACTAACATTAAGTAAAAATTGACATGTAGTGAATTTGGATTGTCATGCTGGTAGCACCCCTCACAAAAACTTATCTTAAAAAAAATGATAAAAAATTTCTGCCAGAACAATAAATAGATATAAAATAAAAGATTGAACATTGAAGAGAAATCAATGTCCCATTGCAAAACCCTTCTGCATAATTTGGCTGTTTTCACATTGGGGACAAAAACTTCCCAAATTGAATGATTTCTTAACAACTCTGCCTGATTATAGAATTCATTACCAGTAAAAAAAAAAACCCAGAAATGCTAAAAAATCAAACAAGGGCAGAAAACAATGATTTCCACGTTAGAACAACAACCCAAAAGACCCACATTGCTGCTCAATTTCATCAAATTCTCACAGTGAAAATAACCAAAATGCCCAAAATAAATAAAAAAATACAAGCAAAGGAGCGAACTTTGTTGTCTAGAACTTCAGGAAAATGGAAGAGGGAGGAGAGAGAAAGCATGGTAGATTGGTAGATGATAATTGTGTATATACCTTGAACAATTTGCAAAATAATGGGAAACCCCTGTTTGAGAAATTTGATTCTTGAAGCTTATGTAATGTAGGTAAGGTAGGGACGGCGGGAGCCTTTGGCAGAAAGAAAGAGCTTTTGGTTGGCAATGGCATAACCCCCAAAAGATGTTTTTGGGGAGGGAAAAGGAAAAATATGGAGGAAAGCAGGGGCAGAACCCAATGGGGGACACTTATTCGCTCCAAAAACAAAGCAAGAAGCCCCTAAATATATAGTGCCGCGTTTGCTAACTATATTCTTTGGGGGTTTTTGGGAAGAAACAAAAGCCATAGCTTGTTCATGTAAAAAGGAGCACCTCCCTTAAATGTATTTTCTTTTATTACTCCTCTTGATAAAAAAAATTTAAATATAGGTTGATAAAAGAAAATAATTTAAATATAGGTTGATAAAAGAAAATAAAACGGAGCATGAGGGAAAATGAAATCTTGAGTGAAAAATATTGAAATTTGAGATCTATTGACACTATTTTATAGTCTTATATGATTTTCTGTTATTGGGCATATATTTATGTATGATACGGTTATCGAAAGAGAGAAATAAAAAAAATATTGTAAAATTATAAGGTAGATATTGTAATATTTAAACAATACTTTACCATATTCTTGAGAGTGCATATTCTATAAGTCATAAAGCAACCTTTACTCATTTTTATTGTCATATACTATCATTTTAATACGTATATGATCATGTGGCTTGTTGAAATCTCTATCAATATTATTTATAAAATTAAGATTTATATTTTTAGTAGGATTTTTTATAAAAGGGATTTGATACAGGTATGATTGAGAAAATACATCCTTATAGAAAATTAGAGTGAAAATTAAATTCAATATGTAACATATTTGGCACCTTAATATACTTATTTATCCATGGAAGGACTTTATTTTTATTCTTATCAACAATAATTTAGATATAGCTTGTAGGAGAAGGACTATATAAATACTTTTTAGTATTTTTCCTTTTCTCTTAATAAATAAATAACACCTCAATTTTTAGTTAAATGTTGGTTTACTTACTATAAAGTTCTTGGATTCATAGGCCCCATTTTGTTTTTTTATATATATATAAAAAAACATCAGAAAGGTTGCTGTTGTGGTGTTAAATCAGAAAGGTTGTTAAGTGTACGCTACAATAAGTATAGTTTCTAACTACTTCTACTACCATTGCCTTACAAAATTTACAATGCATCCAAATCGCATAATAATGACTGCGATATCAATATAAATGCCAAACTAAGGAGTACTTGCTCAAATTACATCTTTCTAATATATTTTCTCTATTAAATCTTAAAAGATATATTAAAATAAGTTTATTTTATTTTTTTAATTGGCCAGAAAAGTAATTTGTTTTTGAAAATTGAACTTATTTTTTTCAAACAAATAAAACAACTAGAATATAGATAATTTTGAAGGTGTTAATTTTTACAAAAAAAAAAAAATTTAGACTGTTTTATCAGATTGAGTTCTACTTTATTCTTCTCTTGTATATCTCATATAATCCAACGTTGGATAACATGATGTCATATTGCTCACTTGTCATGCTCCTTGTTCAATCCTTGGTAAGAGCAATCTTCATTTGTGTATGACATGAGTTGTTGGGCTTGCAACGAGCTTCGGCTTGGGTCCCCTTCTAGGCTTTTATCCCCTTTCTTCCTAGGCACGATATTTACTTATCGACTGCAAGCCTAGTACAGGGTTGATACTCCTAATATTTCATAGATAAAGGATTTCGGATGAGCCACATAAAAGCAAGCACAATACAATAAATGAAGAGGAAATCAAACATAAAATATTATGTATTTAGAGTATCAGTCTTAATCAATTAAACATTAGACTAAAATCACATCGACTTTATGAAGACAGAGTATATATATATATATATATATATATATATATATATATATATATATATATTACAATAGTGGTATGACTTTGTTTTAAATTACCCAAGTGTTAAGGTGGGAGAAGCAAATGATAACAAACACTAAACATGCATTAATAAATGCGTGACATGTGGTAGAATGGATGCTAACAGTTGGTTCAACTTTCTTTCTTTCTTTCTTTTTTTTTTTCCCTGATAACTCAGAATCATGTTTAGGCCACAAAAACAAAACACTATCGCTATCATTGGCTGCCAAATGGGTCCTCGCTTGTCTAATTCATCGTTCATCTCTCCCTTTAATTGCATGGATTGGGACTCCCAGAATCATTAAGCATACGCTGATGTTTGTGAAATTAAAATTCATATATTTAATATTAATTTAATTTTCCCATATTTTCGTCCCAAGATCGAGTTTGGGAGGGAGCAATTTCTCCATCCTTAGCTCGATGTAAATCGCTTGTGAAAAGCTTGAAATTTATGAGGTAGCTAAAAAGCTTCTTTGGGAGCTTGCTTTATCCCTCATTTCCTCATAAGTATATACAATTCCACTATAGTCAAAGTGTTGGTAGTCTAGTGAGCTTTCACCCCTATTTTTTATGTCGACTACCAAGGTTCAAATCTTGGGGAAGTATTATATTTTCTTATGAGAAAATTGTGGGGTTGATGGGTTAGACTTTGTCATAACAAAGTTGACACTTACCCACTCCCCTGGACTTGTTGTGTGGCTCATTGGACTGCCCTCGAGATGGGGGCCAAGTGGATTCACCTCCTTACCCTTTCCAAAAGAAAAATATATAGAATCCTACTACCATAAATTTAAAACAAGTTTTAGTAATACTATCTGATTTACCAAAACATTAGAATCCTTCTCGATATTAATTTGCATGTGGTGAGCTTGATTCCTGAACTTTTGTTTGGGTTTTGATATCCCTTCCCTGGGCCTGTAAAGGTGTTAAAAATTGATGTACACAAATTGTAAGTAGCGATATATTGAGCCTTGTGTATAAATCTATTTATATGCAAAGATTGAGCCGAGCATGTCCTAATTCCTGTTCTTTCATTATTAGAAAACTAGTAAAAATTAATTGTCTCATATATATAGATAATAACAACGTCAAAAAAAGTTTCTATAAAAAAATAACAACGTAAAAAATTCATTTTGTAAATATATTAATTTCCTATATCAACTCGAACTAATCATATCACGAGTTCTACATTTACCTTTTCTTATTTTCTTGGTTAGTTGGTTCAAGGACAATCGCTTACTTTTTTTCCCCTTTCTATCCTCTTATCAATATAGGTTGATTTAAGTGGTTTGATAATTATTTTCTTAAGTGAGGTTTTAGGTTTAAGTATTGTAAATAAAGAAAATATTTGATTGCCTTTAATAATGTTTTAGTTCGAAACATGTGAATGGAGAAAATCTGTGATGGGAAAGCTTTATTCTTTATATGGGACAACAAGATAGCTCAACTCTTGTGAAATGAATCGAGAGTAGAAAAAATGTGTAACTTCATTTTTTAGTTTAAGAAGAGAAGTATAATAACTGATAAAAAGTTAAATAACTCAATTCCCAAATTATGTCATGTCATCAAATTCATAAACTCGTTTTAGAATATATATATATATATATATATAGGATATAGGTAGGATTCAGATAAGAGGAGGAGTTGCTTATAGAATGGAATAAAGGCTTTGAGTGGCTAATGTGAACAAAATTCAGTACAGAGAGATTCCCGCCCGGCAATTCTCATTCCCCACACCAAAAAGAGGGACCCAATTATATAATTAGTGGCTAAAGAAATTGTTGAACGAAACTATGAGTTGTATTAGCACCATTGATTACTGTTTTCTTCATCTGATTAAGAATTTGAATGTGGATTAGGTTTCACCATCTTTGTGTATGTCTATGAATTGCCCATTTTTTTCTTCCTTAATTGTAAAAAACAGAAAAATAATTATGTAAATTAAATTTGAAACTTATCAATAATTGGATCGTTCAATGGTTATTTTTGACAGTTTTATAGTATATTGAATATAATTTTTTTTATTTTATATTTTCTAAACACACCCTATATATATTTTTTCTTTCATTCAATCATTTATTTGACATAACATGTGATCCGAGAGTATATTGTATCATGTCTGTAGGAATTACAATTTAACAACTGGATTATCACGAGTATTTAATTTCATATTTGATTGTAATATTTTTTTCTCCTATAAAAACTCTTGGGATCATAGGCCAAATGATTCTAGTTGGCCTAGTGTCTTTCCCCCTTCTAGAGCATCTTTACCTCACCTACCTCAAGTTTAATGGAGACGGGTTCAGTTCTTTTAAAATAAACAATTGAATTTAAAATAAATATATCATCTCTAGATGTTTTTACTAATTAACTAACTTTTAATTTGATGATGTAGTAAATACTAAATAAAATCATTGTTTAAAAAAATAAAAATGCATTAGTTATTAATATTTCCTGCATCAAACATTATTAGACATAAAGAAAATTTCTTTATATTCTAATCAGATTTAAATTTCATAAAAAAAGAAAAAGAAAAGTCATTCAAATAATGAGATATGAAATATTATAACACTTCATAATACAAATTGTAAATTTTTATTTACATTCCATTATTTTTTTATCGAATTCTTAATTAAACATAAAACGTAATAAACAAGAAGCTGAAAAGTCTATATATATATATATGAATAACTAAACCTATATTGTTAAAAATGTTAAGACTTTGTTATAATAAGCAATTGATTGTAGTTGGCCCAAGTTACCAAACACTATAAGATGAAGAGTTTTAGTTGATCAAATAAGTTTCCAAAGGGAAAATGATTAGAAAACTTAATGTGCTTAGGGATAGGCATGGAGAGAATAGCTATATAGTAGTTATTAGGTGGAGAGTTAGGGATAGTTACCCAAGTAGATCATGGACCAATCTTGAAGTTGCTTTGATTGGACCATCTATGTCTCCTTGGAAACTACTTTATGCAATTAGGGCTTTGCCCATTTTGAGTAGGCTTGAGTCACTACCACCATTGAATTGAGGAAAAAAAAGATCAAATAAATGCCTCAAGATTGAGGCTAACAACATGCCAATCTTACCGTTTATAAGGATAAGAATGCATGGTTGGCTAAATCAATACCAATCTTCATGATATTGACAATGTCTTCCCATCACCACTTTTGTTACTATCTACTTCATTAATTT
Organism: Talinum fruticosum; assembly: GCA_021018815.1. Taxonomy (NCBI): domain Eukaryota; kingdom Viridiplantae; phylum Streptophyta; class Magnoliopsida; order Caryophyllales; family Talinaceae; genus Talinum; species Talinum fruticosum. Next base: position 6,484,093 of record JAITYX010000030.1, on the reverse strand, counting down.
CACCAGAAAAATCTACATTATTAATGTACATGTAAATGAATTATGACGTACTAATATATTGTATGAGTTTAATTACGGGTTAAATTTGAAAATTTTAATATGTGATTAACTATTCAGATTTCATAAACAATCAAAAAAATTTCAAAATATTTAAAAAAGTAATATGTTTTAAAAATTACAATCGCAATATTGTATAATAGTAGCTATGGAAGTACAATTACATTAAGTTAGTAATAAAAGTAATAGTCTAGCATATTTCAAAAATTAGAATCCTTCACTAAATAATCTTTGTGAAATTAGTTAGATGAGGATCTTCTTTAATGATATTAGTATTTTTGGTTGTTTTTAACTAAAATTATGTAATCCCTTCAACTGTCGTACTGTCGACTTTATAACTGTAGCCTTAAGTCATGTGTTATTTAATGATCGACAAGAGCAATAAATTTAGGGGATCTTAACGAGAGCGAAAAAAATACCTTCTCTATTCTGGTGTCCTAGGCTGAACTCGAAGCTAGGATACCCAAAAAAAACTACTTACTTGTTAGAACTTAGCTGACTTCGATCATAATGAATGGACTTCATAAAGGGAAGGGACAAAACTCATGCAAAACAACGTGATTGTAGGATTGGGCTGAACTTTGTAGAGTTGTGCACCTTGGCTCAGTATATTAAATCATGGGCTTTTTGATAGATAGCATGAGCACTTCGATTCTACAATTTTATTTTTTTTTTCTGAAATGCACATTTCTTCTTTTTCTTCTCTTTTTTTTTAGAATGAATATACAATTTCTTGTTTATCGTTTCGTCTCTTTTTTTTCCCCATTTTTTCGTTTTTCTTATTAACCTTAGGAGCTTAAAAAATGATAATAAAACAAGGTAGGTTGAGTAATTTTTGAAAGAGGGAAATCTCTCTTATTTAAGCGTCATTCCATTTAATTGTAAGAAGTTGTAAGGAAAATTATAAGGAGTTGTAAGCTGGTGTAAGGAGTTGTAAGAAGGTGTAAGGAGTTGTAACGGGTTGTAATGAGTTGTAAGATAGTTGTAAAGTTAGTTATAAAAATCTGAATGAATTATAAGCGGTTGTAAGGAGTTGTAAAAAATTGTAAGATAATAAATTAAAGTTAAATGGAATAGGGCTTTAGTTCTTGTATTACCAGTCAAAACCGAGAGTGATTGGTTACTTGCTTGACAAAAATTGCCACTTTCCACCTCCTCTTCATGGATTTTTTTTAGGAAAAGGTAAATAACTATCATTAATTTCCCAAAAGTACAAGTGGATGGTGGAGTGACTGAATTTATACTACTAAGCCACTCCAATTTACATTATGTGCATCAGCCCGAAGGCTGCAAGTGTATTGGATCTGTCTAAATATCACCTCTTTCACTCGACCCCTTCCTTGGAACTTCCTTGCACATCGCTCCTTCCATATTTCATAAACCGACCCGACTAATATAGTACGACACCATTTGCTTCCGTAAGAGTTCCCTTTACAAACTCTTTCAACCCATTTCAAACCTTGCTTCGTTTCCCAACCCCTTCTATGCATTTTAGCCCAATGAAGAATGTCTTCCCATATGCTGCAGGTGTAAGGACATAAAAAGAAATAATGTTCACAACTATCCTTACCAATCTCAACACAAAACAGGCATGAATTGTCCACTTGTAGTTCCTTTGTATTCGAAATTCTGCTGTAGTTAGTCTCCCTAAGTAAGCCAACCATAATATCATTTTGTGACGTCCCCAAGCCCAACTCTTCCACACTCGTGTTCCACCAAGACACTTTGGTTGTTGTAGTATAGAACAAGATGTAACCTCGCCTTAATAGAATACGGACTCTGCTGCTGCATCCATGATCTAGCTCTGGTTTCATCTCCCAGACAGTGGATGAGTTCATCTCTAACAACAATCAATTTCTTCCACCCCCATGCATTCCCACATCGAGCTTGTACTTGAAATATGTCCGTGTTTCGGAGCATATAGGCTTTGACCCAAATGGTGTATATAGAATTAGTATACATAATCTTCCATATCCACTTTGCATAGAGAGCTTTGTTCCATGACAACAGGTCTTTGAAATTTAGTCCTCCATTGAGGTATGGTTGGCAGATCTTTTTCCAACTAACTAGGGCCATCTTTTTCCCTCTAGCGATCCACTCCATAAGAACTTGCTGCAGAGTGCCTTAATAGAATGAATAGTATGTTGAGGTAGGGGAAAGATTTGAGACCAAAAGGTGATTACTCCCGATAAGACTCCATCAATTAAGAGTCTTCTTCCAAGCATAAGAGAGGAGTTTTACGGACCATGTAGAGATTTTTGCCTTTATTTTATCTATCAAAGGTTGGCACATGCTGTGGCTCAGCCTCTTTGTAGATAAAGGCATCCCTAGGTACCTGAATGGGAAAGTACCTAATGAAAATCCCGTCTGTTGAGCTATACATTGCTGCTCCAGTTCACTAACTCCTCCAATATACATTTCCGATTTGTCAAGGTTTGCTGATAATCCGGACATTCTAGAGAAGCTTTGAAAACATTGCCAAATGCATTGTATAGCCTGCAGATTACCCCGTGAGAAAAATAGAACATCGTCTGCGAAAATGAGATGAGACAGCTTGATCCTAGCACAATTGGGGTGGTATGCGAAAGAGGACAACGGAAGAGTCAAGTCGAGACCTCGAGTTAGGACCTCCATACACAATACAAATAGATAAGGAGACAAAAGGTCACCCTGTCTCAATCCACACTCTGCAGAAAAGTAGCCCTGTGACTCTCCATTTATGTTAATCGAAAACTTTGCAGTCCTAACACAAGTCATGATCAACCTTGTGAATTTTTCAGGGAATCCAAAACTCAATAGCATATTCGCCAAGAACGTCCAACTTCATCGTATCATAGGCTTTCCGGATGTCCACTTTTAGCATAGCTCTCGGTGAGATTCTCTTCCTTTCATAATGTTTCACCAGGTGATGAGCAAGCAAGATATTGTCCGTAATGTTACGGCCCTTTACAAACGCATTTTGGTGCAAATTAACTATGTCGGGCAAGATACATTGCAGTCTAGAGGCCAAAGTTTTGGAAATAACTTTGTATAAAATATTGCATAGAGAAATAGGTCTAAAGTCCTTTACCTCGGTAGGATTCGCCTTCTTTGGTACAAGAGTGATCAAGGTGGCATTCAATTGCTTGAGTAGTTGCTCATTTTGGAAGAAACGGAGCAAAGCTCGTGTAACATCCGTGACAATAATGTCCCAAGCATTTTGAAAGAAGCCTGCTAGTATACCCATCGAGCCCCGGGGCCTTATTTACATCCATGCTCGAATAGGGCTGGTTTTATTTCTTCCTCCGAAAAGGGGGCATTCGGTTGACTAGTGTGGTTGTCTCGTGAGAAGAGGGCCATTAAGAATCCAATTCTTATCTATTGGGTGAGTTGCAACTGAGTTTCCCATTAGAGAAACATAAAAGTTGATGATATCTCTACCTTTGTAGTCTGCTCCTTTCCATACTCGGTCAATTAATCTGTGAATTGTATTTGAGCATCGCCTCCGGTTGATAATCGCATAGAAATATTTGCTATCTGCATAGAAATATTTGCTATTCTCATCTCCAAATTTCACAAATTGCTCCTTCGCTCGTTGTCTAAGGACAGAGTCCTCACACTTCCTTAGCTGCATATATCTCGCCCAAAATTGTCTTTTCAGCTTGTTGCAGGGTGCTGGAATGAGGATTTTGCTTGAAGTTCATCTTGGATATGGATCAACTCCTTATAAAGTTGCTCAACTTTAAGACTAATACCTTTATAGTGATGTCCATGGAGCTCTCTCGGTTTTCCCTTCAATATCCTCGTTTTGGAGACCACCGAAACATCGGACATCTTGCAACCGACACCTCCCAATAGTCTTTCACAACCTGTTTGAATGAGACATGTTCTGACCACATATTGAGATATTTGAAAGATTTTCCGGGACTCTCAAAATCATGTTGTATATTGACCGCAATTAGGCAGATGATCTCGAAACACCAGGAGCCTTAAACTCCACTCTAATCTTCCAAGGGCATTGCATAGCACATGGGTCAAGCAGCACCCTCTACAGCTTTGACCAGACGCGAGAATCTCCCTTCTGTCTGTTTGACCAAGTGAAAAAGTGACCTGTTGTTGGGGCATCGCTGAGATCATTCCTAGCAAGACAATGATAAAAGTCATTAACCTCCCTTTGATCAGCAGGAACTTTAGACAATCGTTCATCTTAAGTTAAAAACACATTAAACTCGCCTAAGATTATCCAAGGGCCATGAACCCGAGAAGTTAGCATATCCAAGTCTTGCCAAAGGCTTTGCCTCATTGCACTTGAGTTGAAAGCATATACTAGTATGATATACCCCGAGAAACCCGAAAGACTATCAAAACTGCAGTGTATGAATTGATCACTTTTATGAAGAACTGAAATCTTCGAGTGGATTGCCAAAAGAACCAAATTCGACCATTATGATGGTGAAAATAGTTTGCTACGAAATTATATTGGGGAAATAAATTTATAGCAACGGAGTGCGTATTAGTTTCCTTAACATGTGTCTCCACCACGCAGACGCAACTAGGTTGAGCTTTACAAACAACCTTCTTTATTTCTCTCTGTTTATTCGAGTCATTAAGACCCCGTACATTCCAACAGAAGATTCTCATTTTTTGTCCGAGCAATGGCCCTCCCCATGCTACAAGCTTTGTCAAATTTACTCACACTTGCTCCTCTACCGAGCCCTGCTGAGTGCCTGCCTACCAGCGACACTCGAAGGTATTTCGTAGAGCTAGGCCTCCACCTTTTGATTGCTTCGGAGTAGACTTGAAGAGGCAGCCCTTTATGAAGGAACGCTATTTCTTTGGATGATTCCCCTGCTAGGCATTAATGCATTGTCCTCTAGTTGGAGACTTGTTTCCTCACTTTCTACCATACCTTTATCAATTGAACCTTGTTCCAATGGTGCGGATTGTTCGAGACTTTTAGGATCACTCGTCAACATTGCTTTGCTTTGGTACCCATACTTGTCGGACTCCTAGCATCCTGCATTCAAACTCCTCATGCCCCATTTTCTTACACTTGTGACGAGTAAAGGGAACCCACTCATAGTGCACTACTTGGTTGAATCCAAAGTCAACATGATCAATCACGAGTACAAGTGTCGGGAAGAGGTTGTGAAACGTCAACCTCCACTAATACCCTAGCATATGAGATTCTAGAATTTGCAGCGAGTACACTTATCGGCATATAGCGGGGTGCCAACAATGCTAGCCAACTTGCTTAACCCATTAACAAACCAAAGTGACAGGTCTAAGTTTGGAAATTTCACCCATACTAGAACACGAGTAGTGACAGGCTGATCAAAGTGAAATCAGCTGACCAAGGTTTCAAGCAACAAATATTTTCCTCCAATTGTCCAAGGACCTCCTCTCAAAATCTGATCCATATCACCCCGAGAGCCAAACCGAAAGACGTACCAGCCAAGCAGCGTGACAATGGATTTCCGGCCTACCTACGGAATTCCAGTGTTTTCCCACAAAGTTCTACACTATGGTTAACTTCGGCATTGGTCCAATAATATACCCAATCAAAGCAAAATTCCAGTAGTTAATTTCCTCCCGAACATCCTCAAGACAAATCTGTGCTATTTGCTTCTCCCGAGTCCCTTTGCGGTTCAATATAATGAAGTCCCAATCCCATACAAGGATCACGATTCCTAGCAAAGAGTTCACTATAGCTTTTGTGCTTTCCCATCGAACCTCCTAATTGATTGTTCACACCCTCACAATTTTCCTGTGGAACAATTGGACTGAAATTGCCCCCGCATCTCCTAACCGATTGTGCTCAGCCTCACGGTTTTCATGTGGAACAAATGGATTGACTACGATATCGCTATTACCGGCATCTAGGCCTGAATTTCCACCAACTTCTTTATCCACCATATCGGACCAACTCAATTTGATTCTACAAGTGTAGGATTAGGGATTACCTTATTCGTTTTTGGGACAGGGCTAGCGTCGTGAACAGCGAACCACGAATCTCCTCAAGCAACACTCGAGTTCGCAATCCGCTTCGTTTCGGCGGTCGCCCGCGTTTCCCCATCTTCCAGCACCGGCGAGTGGAGTTCGTCAAATTGCCTCGATCGCTGGGAGGGCTTCTCTCATGGTGCCTTTTTTTTTTTCTTAATAGATTTGAACTTAGGAGAGACAATTTCTTTACTTTGTGTGAAGAAAAATTATGGTGGATAGGATTCTTTGAATTTTAGCCTGGACTAGGTATTGCCCCTATTAAATTTTTATGACCAATTAAAATACTTCTAAGATAGGAGTCTAGCTTGTGGCCAACACTAATTACCATTACTGAAACAAAAAGTATATTACAAGTCCACAAAAGTCAATACTATCAAACATATTATTTGTTGATGTTGGGTCCAATATACATTGATTTTAAAGCACTTTGATATAATCCAAAATAGTTTGGACGAATTTATGTGAACTTTTAATTTTTTCCGACACAACTTCTTTTAAGTGTTGAAGATACTAATGGAAGTGGGTCCATGCATTTAATTGGGCCTGGGTTCAAAAAATTCAGACTTGATAGATCTCAATCAATTTTAGGTCCAAGTTATTTGAATTGGGTCTAAGTCTAGGCTTGGTAAGTTGGGACCTAGACTCGACCCTAAAAATACTTGTTTAGGACTTGAAAATTTTTCTTAAAAAAATTATGCCTATGTAAAGTCAGTGAAGAGTGAACCCTAATATTGTTTATGCGGCTTGCTTCGCCTCTCATTCTCGCTAAATTCTCTACGACTTTGCTTCTCGCTCCGAGATCGCACTTTCACTCACACTTATTCTTCTTTGCCTCTATTTTACATTTATTGGCTTCTCTCTCTCAGTATTGTTATTTGTGCCTTAAAATATGTAATTTTAATTATGTTTAAAGGGTATATGTTGTCAATGTAAAATAATATTAATTGGAAAACAAAAAACGAGAAATAGCTCGAATCCATTAATTCCCCATGAAGGACACATCAAGAAAAAATTTAATTAGAAAACAGTTTGATTTATTTTATATAGGTTTTAATTAGTTCAATTGGTAAATTTTCTAGGACTTGTTACCAGAAATGTGAGTTTGGGTCTCGATGCAACAGAATGTGCACCTCATTTGCATAAAAAGAAACTCGAAAATTCTATTATTACTATAAAAAATAAGATTTTTGGATTTTAATATCCGAACTTTAGGTCATGTTACTTAGAATATTTCGAATTATTAGTTTACCTTATAGTATTCCGATCTTTAACGCTAATATTTGTTGGCATCTTACCACCGAGTTTCAAGTAATCTGACTTGGTGGTGAATGACGTGGCAATGGAGGAAGTTCGTGTGGCATTTGTTTAATAACTTTGACTAGTTTTTTTCTTTTTTGTTTTGTAATTTGTAAGTCAAGTGCTATTTTTTACACCATCTCTTCCTTCCCTCTCATTCCTTGTCTCCTCTTTCTTTCTCCTCCCATGTGGAATAGGGGATTGTGAAACTTAAATTAAGAAAGATGACTAGCGAAAATCAATTAGACAGTAAGAAAATCAAATACCAAGCTTTGATAAATACATTCACAACTCATAATTCATAATTGACCCATTTTTGCTTAAATCAAGCTCGAGTCTCTATCCAAATTTGAAAAATACAAATAGGGGAAAGGAAACAAACTAAGACTCAAAAATAAAACTATACTAGGACACAAGGCCAAAGGTTCTCACTGTCATTAACAAGATCAAAAATAATATCAACAAGTGGAGGCAAAGTTCGAGTTGTTGCTTTACAAAATGAGATAAGAGATAAGTAGAATGCGGTGGGAGGAAAACGGATACAAATTCATAAATAGGCGTGAAAATCAAGTCTTTTCAGGATAGAGAAATTATGTTTTAAAAAGGGAGGAGAAATTTGCTAGGAAAGAGAACATTTTGAATTAGTTAACTTATTATGTTTTGACCTGAGGACAGAGAAAGATGAGAGATGGATGGAGGGAAAGTTAATTGAAGAGAGGGAGAGAGCATGTAAATAAATAAAAATTAATTAAATTATCCGCAAAAAAAAAATATCATGTCATCAATCTTCGCTGCCACATTAGTCGCCACCGAGTCGAGTTGTCCGGAAATCGATGGTGGGATGTTAATAAATATTAATGTTAAAGGTCAGGAAACTGCGGGTAGATAAATAGTTTGGATATTATGAGCAACATGGTCCGAAGACTCGGACGCTGCTCCATGCATTTCGAGTCCCATCACACGAATCGGGTATAACCATCTCATATCTATAAGGTTTTGATTCCAAGGCATTCTCTCGTATTTTAGAAACTTTTCGAATGAAGTGATATCCTTTCTAAGTACTGCAACCTACACTTCATCTCGTTTATTGCGATTTCCTTACCGACTCGGAAAACAGTTTCTATGTTCCGAGTCCATCATCACTTAGTCTCATCGCAAATTGTATAGACTACATTTTCTCTCTAACCGACTTTTGATTATAACATCTTTCTTGTTATAGTCTGTATTTCTAGTCTGCTTCATACTTAGTCTATATCAAGTTATCTCACTCGATGTTCTTTACTTCCGCTCGGACTAAGTCGGATGAAATTCCGAGTTACATAAGTTCTTAGACTCGGACATTTCTACCTCTCTTCTAACTCGGATAATTAGTTGATAATTGATCACATTTATTTTACTATCTCGTGTCTAATCTTGGACCAAAGTATTTTATACTTTGAGAACCAAAATTTGTTTTACTTTTGTAGGTTATTCAAACAAGGATACACTTTTTGAACTACAAAAGTAACCGACTTCAAAAACGTCAAATCACCAGCAGACATGGCTTTTTCACCTTCTCTGCCCCGAGTCCCAAAAGATAGTGTCGAGCTGTCTCGTTTCCAAATCTGGAAAACCGACGACACCATGCCTAATGATGGTCTTTACCTTACCTCTCAAGACACCACGAGCGGCTTTGGGACTTCCAAGAAAAATAAGTCATTGACCAACGTTCTTAATACAACGGATACTTTCGAGTGACTCGAAAGCTTCTATCAACGGTCACGAGAGGACTCCCAGTCAGCGAGATGAAGATAACGGCTACTCTGCCTGGTCAGCTATAAAAGAAGCCAATTCACAAGACAGGAAGAAAAGAGATAGAACCGATCATATTGTTAAAAGTACATACTTGTGAAAAGTCTTTGTATTCATTCTCAATCTTCCTCTTACAACTCCTAATTCCGTAATTCATTACTTTCGAGTTGTAAGGTCTTGTACTCGATTACAAACTTTTTCTTACTCTCTCTGTAAGGTCCCTTGACTAAGCTGTAAGGGTAAACTCAGCTTAGTTGTGCCTAGTTGTAAGGGTTATCTCGGGTAGGAAGTACTAGATCGGATAAGGGAATTTCGAGTCTAGGAAAACTTATAAAGAGTTGTCTAAGGGAGCAACTCAGATTCAGTCAGTTCACGATATTTTGTGGACTCAAAATAGTGGATTTGACTTCGTGTCCGGATTGACACGGTCCGTGGTTTTCTCGCCCCGGGAGGGTTTCCACGTAAACTCTAAGTGTTCACCTTCCGAGCTCATTCTAGACTCGGACTGTCTTGTCATTTATATCTTTTCATTCTTTCGAGTCTCTGCATTTCGACTCTGTCTTGACTCGAACTTCTATCTGTATTATTTGGCAAAAGAGTTTAAAGTTTCCAAAAGATTTCTTCCTCACCCTATTCACCCCCTCTAGGGTGACTCGGACTCTCCCGAGCAAACCTTCATGGTCCAAAGTTCGGGATGTTAAAATCTAAAAATCCTAAAAAGTATACTAAAAGCATATCGACACATTATGGTTCATTTTATTTTTTTAATCAAAATTTCCATATTTTTATGGTGATATTTTCTATCTAATTATGCCTGTATGGGGCAAAAATTCGCTAGCCAACTATATGATGCCATGTGAAAAATTAAATTAGTTTTATTCGGCCTGTAACAAATGGCCACATATCAAAATTGGCTTTGGTAGGCCTTTAAAATGAAAATAAAAGGAAATTAAATTCCGACCAATTAGAAGTCGCCATGAATTGTTAATGACGCAATAAATGGTAAATATTTCTTTTAAGAAATAATTACTAAATTATAGGCTTGAACCCAAACCCCAACTCAAACTCTAACTCCACAAAGACTATAAATAGAGGTCTTAACATCCTTTTTTTTTTTTTATTCATTTAACATCTCGCAAAATTCGGAGCTTAAACCGCAAACAACATCCAACTAGCGAGCATCAAGGATAGAAGTATGCATTATTTAAGAACCAGAAATGAGAGTCGATTCAAGACTTTCGGCATTTCCGGATCAAAACCACTCCATCATTCATCATCTTGTGTTATATCAACGTTCTAGATCAAGTTACAACGTAGTCGAATCATTCAAATTACAAGGAGATTGAATAAGAGGATTATGTTAGGAAAAATAATAATAAAGTCCATTATTATGAACCCGTAATCCAATATGTCGAATCAAAATGAACAATTAATATAACGTACCTGAATCCATAATTGACATCAATTTTCCTTGAATAACGTTGTTAGATCTTTCAGATCTAGACGTATTATTAAGAGAACTTTTAGTTTTTCTATAGTCATACAATCTCTCCGATAATGGGATGTTAGGGAGAATTAATTCGTACGTGCGACACTGGGACCATGATCTTTATTTATAGTTGTACCCTTATAGGGTTTTGACACACTACCGTTCTGCCCATCATAGAATAGTAGTGGGTCACCGGTCTCTACATATATAAGGCCCCACACCCTAATAGATATATTAAAACCCAATTAATTGTATCCTCATTAGATCACTTTTAGTTTGGGGTATAACTATGACAATCCTTACAATACATATTTAATCACATATAAACTCATCGTTGAATTATGATCTAACAATCTCCCATTTGAGCTATATGTAACCTTACAATATGTATCAACCAAATTTTGAGCTTAATATTACTGTCATTATAACAATATATCTAAACCAATCCTGTTCATCAGTAATATCAACATAGGACCAAAGCGGCCTTCATTACGTCATCGTAACTCGACCCATCAATGATCACTTATGCTAATACAAAAGAATGACATGGATCATGATGAGGGTGTGTAGCATGGAAATTTCATGTGATATGATCTCAACATGTCTATTTCCAATTGGTCCATCTTAAACTTTAGTGAGATCCAAAATATAAACAGAGTATAAGGAAAATTTTAATGTAACTTTATTTTTGCAGAAAATATCCTTATAACTGAAAACTAAATTTCATAAGTCAAATTTGTATCTAAATTACAAACTCCCACTAAAACTGAATATCCTCAAAAGATGACACAACACCCATATGAGCCACATGCTCATGAAACCGATTGGGTGGTATCGCCTTAGTAAGCGGATCTGCAATCACGAGTTTGTACCAATGTACTCAATTGACAATTCCCCACTTTGAACTCTTTCTTTCATAACTAAGAATTTGAGAGTCACAAATTTTGACTTTCTCGAACTCTTGTTGTTGTCGGAAAACATGACTCGTTGACTTATCCTCAAAACATGACAATTCCTCACTTTGAACTCTTGTTGTAAGTGGTCTATGAACAATATCTACTATCCGCAATCCTATGACAAAATTTCGCAATCACATTCCATAACTAGACGCCTCATAGCATGCAATGAACTCTATCGTCATAGTGGAAGAGGCCGTAATGGATTGTTTGGCACTCTTCCAGGAGATGACACCTCTAGCTAGCAAATAAATGAAGCCCAATATAGACTTCATGCTATCCATGCATCCAAGCAAAATCGAGTTAGTATACCCAATGATCTCAAGCCGATCCGATATCCAATATGTGAGCATGTACCCTTTTGTCCTCTGTAAGTACCACAATACCCTTTTGATCTGCTCTCCAATGCTCTAACCCTGGATTGCTTAAGTATCGCAGTGAAATTCTTGTGATGTATGCAATGTCCGAACGAGTGCGGACTAGGGCATACATCAAGCTACCTACTCGCTGATGCATAGGGAACTTTGTTCATTCCCTTTTCTCAAAATCATTGTTAGGGCACTCGTGTGAGACTAAACTTGTCTCCCTTAGCCACATGGGTGTCTCCTGGTTTGCAACCTTGTATGCCGTATCTTTTCAATATAACTCTCTTGTGACAACCCAAGAATACCTCTAGAGAGATATCGATGTATCTTGACCTAATACAAAGGAGGTTTCACCAAGATCTTTCATTTCAAAATTCTTTGATAGAAATCTTTGTTTTCTTGCAATAAGCCTATATCGTTGTCTGGCAAACAATATGTCATCGACATACAAAACCAGAAAAATATATTTGCTCCCATTAAACTTATGATATATGCATTCATCAAGTAAATTCAACTCAAAACCAAACGAGATAACCGCTTAGTGAAACTTCACATACCACTAGCGAGACGCCTGTTTGAGTCCAAAAATGAATTTCTTTAGTTTGCAAACCATATTCTTTGGGTCTCCAACCATAAAGTTTTCTAGTTGCCTCATATATATAGTCTCATCAATGTCACCATTGAGAAATGCTGTTTTCACATCCGTCTAATGTAACTCAAGATCAAAATGTGCAACTAATGTCATTATAGTCCTTAAAGAGTCTTTCGAAGAAACCGGAGAGAAAGTCTTTGTATAATCAATGCCTTTCTTTTGTGTAAAACCTTACACAACAAGGCGTGCCTTAAATCTTTCCACATTGCTATTTAAATCCCTCATGGTTTTAAATATCCATTTATTACCAATGGGTTTCACACCTTCTAGCAAAGGGACGAGATCCCATACATCGTTGTCCTTCATGAATTACATTTCCTCATTCATGGCATTTAGCCACTTCGAGAATTTCACTTTCTATGGCCTAACAAAAGTTGAATGGATTATCTTCCATCACTAAGGACTTAATCTCGCTGTTCATGGCTTCTATCCACTTTTGAGAGTTAGAACTTTCACTAGTTTGATAAGAATCATGTTCCATCAAACCAATGTTTACCTCATGTTCATGAAGAAATACAATATAATCATCCGGCACTCGCATTTCTCCTTACTCTAGTGGATATCCTTAATGGCATAGATTCTTGAGAAGTAAGAGTTTGTTTTTGAAGAAAAACTATATGTACAGGAGGTTCGAGTTCATCAACATTACTTTGTAGTGTGTCGGAAATAAGATTAGGTGTAGAACCCTAATCAATGCTAATAACTCCTGTAGGGATATGAATATATTCCACTTCAAAGACAATGTCTCTAACTGAATCTTCCCCTTCAAACTTGATATCCTTAAGAAACCGAGCATTTATCGTCTCAAAAATGACTTAGATTTGGGATTAAAAACTTAAACCCCCTTAACCTTTCAAGTGTATCCAACAAAATAGCAGCTAACTATCCTAGAGTCTAGTTTTTCTCATTTGGCCTACTAGATGTGAAGATGATTTAGACTTGGCTTCTTGCCAGTCCAAAGTTCATAAGGGGTTTTAGTAGTCGCTTTAGTCGGAACTCGTTAAGAATGTAAGTTACAGTCTTAAGTGTATCACCCCAGAGTGACTCGGTAAGGTAGAGTGACTAATCATACTCCTCACCATATCCTTAAGAGTTCGGTTTTGCCTTTCAGCAACACCATTCATTGTGGGTGAACTCTGGCATGGTGTACTGTGGGATGATACCACATTACTCTAGGAATATTGCAAATGGTCCTAGACGTTGTTCACCTAAACCATCATATCTACCATAATATTCACCACCACAGTTAGATCTGATGTTTTTTTATCCTTTTGTCAAGTTGGTTTTCAACTTCAGCCTTAAAATATTTGAACACGTCAAGTGACTGAGATTTTTCATGAATGAGATATGTATAGCCATATCTAGAATAGTCGTCTATGAACATTATAAAATATTGTTGACCATTCCAAGAAGGATTTGGAAAAGGCCCACAAGTATCCATATGAATAAGTTCTTAGATGTCCGATGATCAATTGGCATCATATCTCCTTTTATTGGTTTGCTTGCCCTTTATACAATCAACACACATGTCCATGTCTCGTGAAAGTTAAAGGTTTAAGAATTCTATCTCGACACGAGTCTTTCTAATCTCCTTTTGGAGATATGACCCAACCTTTTGTGCCATAATGCAGCGAAAATTCTCATCGGTTAATCTTCTCTTTATGTCTCGTGTACTTAAATGCAGGGATTCAGAACATGAAGCAATTGTTTCAAGTGAATATAGACTATCACCATACAATAAAGAAATGGATCCAACCAATTTCGAATCATGAAACAAACTGAATATTCCATTTCCAAATGAACAATGATAACCAGATTTGTCCAAAATGGGAACAGAAGTTTCGAGTAAGATCCAAATACAATCCAGTCTTTAGCAATAATCTAAACTTTCCAATTGCCTTGACAACAACATTATGACCGTTTCCCACGTAGATGTATCTTTCACCATCATTGGGTTTTCGGTAACTCGGACAACCCTTTCTTAGCACGCGAAGCGTGATATTTGGTGCATTGCTTCTTCTTATAATCCGAACCACCACAAAAGAAACAACCCTTATAAGCTCCAGCAGCTAGGTTTCACCTTCGTTGTTTCTTATGAGGTGCCTTATCTCGCAGCCTTCCTTATTCTTAACCCTTTTCCTCTTGGACTTAGAGGTTAAGGTAAGATGAGCACTTTCAGTCTTATCTAGCTTCAACCTTTCCTCTTCCCGAACACAAGTGTGAGATGAGCTCATTTAGAGACCAAGTCTCCTTGTAACAGCTTGTATCTCACCTTAAACCGGTTAAAACTTGATGGAAGAGTTATCAAAACTAAATACACTAACAGGGCCTCGGAGAGGTCAAGTTTAAGTGCTTTTAGTTTCGAAACTAGATGAGACATTTCCATGATGTACTCCCGATGTTTCCATTGCCTTTATACCTCATCGAAATTAGGTTTCAGCCTTTTCGTTCTTGACAAACCTATTTTCAATTTCAGCAAGGAAATCCTTAGCCGTATTTTTATCTACATATATAGTGCCCCTGAATGCTTCAGGAATGACTTTATTTATGATCATCGGACACATACGATTTAATCTCTCCTACTTTTCATATTCCCTCTTTTGATAAGAGGTACTCTCAGTAGTAGGTTTAGCGGGAGAGTCCACCCTTAATGCAAGGTCGAGATCCATGACTCGAGAACAATTAAGAGGTTCTCTTACCATGACTTAAAGTTAGAGCCATTCAGCATAGGAATAGAGTTAATGCTCGCTAATATTAGCAGAATTAGAGACAGCTTGTATCAAAGGAAAGGACATAGTTACACACATGCTCTTAAACTTTAAACTTAGTTAAAATATTAATAATAAGTTCAAATAAGGTGAAATCCAATATCAAGATACTGATTTTTTATTAATATTCCATCTTTGGATGAAAATACTAACTTCTTAGTAATATCTTGGCGTAGTAATCAAACACTAATAACAAAAGCATATCAATTAAATAATCTTCCTTTGTGTCGATTCAACTATCACATGCAAAAGCAAATAATTATCACGTGTTTATCACCACAAAATTCATACAATTTAAATCAATACTCGAACTTCCTTTGGGTCGAACAATATTAATATGAATTGCATGAATATACCATTTATATTTTTAAATAATTAATCTTAACAAGAGAGGTCACTTTGGTGACATGTTATCTTAATTAATTAATCGAAAAATATAAACAATCATACTCGCAATATTCGAACTTAAAATTATTCCGAAATAAACTTTAAATAATAATTTTCATGTAATTAACCATAATTTGCTTTAAATTTCTTAAATACTTTAAGAAAATACATAAAATCGCAAAAATTCAAATGAAAATTTGCCCAAAATAAAATATTTCATGAAACTCAAAATTGAATACACTAAAATATGCCCAGAAATATAGCAAACAAAACAACTAAATCAATTTTGTCAAAAGAAAGTGAAATCAGCCTCAATTTCACAATCTAAGGCCCAAAATATTATGGTTCTTGCTTGCGAAATTGTCCGAAAAAATAAATCAATGAAAATCAAAATTGAAGGTGCCAAAATGCACTTAACTATGCTAGAATCAAAAGCCCCAAGTTAATTTTCATCAACACAATCGAATTGAGGCCCAATTTCGCATTTTTTATGTCCGAAAGTCGTGGTTCTTGCAACCAAAATTGACCAGAAATTTTTAATCAACGAATTAATTTGTATTGATTTTTTTAATTAACTAATACAGAAACCACTTTTAACTACGGTTCCAAAATACCTTTTACTACAGCTTATCTCGCATTGTGTATGTGGTCGTAATTGTAGATGGACATCTTTTACTACGGTTTATTTGTACAACCATTGTCATAGATCACCTATTACCACAGCTTCGTACAAAGAACCATAGTAATAGGTTCACCTATTACTACGGTTTTTGATTAAAAACCTTAGTAATAGGTCCGAGTCCAAATCTAGTCCTCTCGGCCAAAATTTTAGGCCAAGACATTTTTTAACTAAGAAACGTAGTAATATATTATATTCACACCTATTACTAAAGTTCTTCGTTGAGAACCATAGTAATAGGTTTGAATTTTTTTATAATTTTTTTTGTTTTTTCGTACCCCCGCACATTTATTATATAAACAGTAATATACACACGTACAACCACAACAATTTACACGTAAAACCACCAACAGTCTCAATTGTTTCACAAACAAAATTTCACACATTTTGCAACCATAACAGTTCCATCTTTCATAAGTTCCACTACGTAATATATCACAATGTGAAATTAATACAAAGAATACTCATCTTTCGATATTTATGTCAAAAGTTTATCTCTCGTCTCGAAACTTTTGGTATAAATGATTTCAATGTTTATGCCAAAGAAAAATCTCTATTTGCCCAAAGTGATGCTTTGTAGTAGATTTAGTTATGTGATTGTCTTTATGACAATATTGCTTGCTTGAAGTTGTTGCAGTGGTAGTGTGGACAATATATATACATCATATTTTACTATCCACGCTACCACCGCACGAACTCCAAGCAAGCAATATAGTCATAAAGACAAACACATAATTTAATCTACTAAAAATATCACTTTGGGTAAATAGAGATGCACCTTTTGACATAAATATTGAAATAATTTATACCACAAATTTTCAAGACGAAAAGATGGACTTTTGGCATAAATACTCGAAAAAGAGTACACAAGCGGATCTCACCAAGCAATCTCTATTTCCTTTGTCATGGTCCCAAAGTGATGCTCGTCTTATGACTACATTGCTTGAAGTTCTTGCAGAGATAGATTGCACAACATAAAAATTGAGGAAAATGTTAAGAAACAATTTTTCCACAAGAAACATAACAAAGGTTAAACTCATCCGAGTAGAGCAGGTCGACCGGTTCAAACCGATTTTCCTTTCTTCCGATGGAGATATTATGACAAGCTCTACATCGCCGCAATGTTTGGTAGCAAAGTTGTCCACATGTAATGTCCCCACAGCTTGACCGGGTTCACATTGATTTTTTGATTAAGTACATTTAACCACGAAGCCAACCGGAGCTTGTGCGTTGATTTCACGTCTTGGCTCAAACTGAATTACAAATGACGAGAGTTCGACTGTCCATTTTAGCATTATGCCGGAAGCATCTATCTTTTGTCGTATTTTTCAAGGGTTGGTCGATATGGCAATTAGCTCGTGAGCCTTAAGAATAAGACGGAGCTTGCGACTTGCCGATAGAAGGGCGTAAGAAAGTTTCTCAAAGAGAGGACACTGAAATTTTGCCTCGGCCAAAGTGTGGCTCATGTAGTAAACGATCACTTATTCTTTGCCTCTATCTACCAACAACACTACATTGATTGCTTCCTTTGACACTCGCCGGTATAAGAGCAAAGGCTCGTCTTAAGCCGGGTTGATGATTTTAGTGAGTTGAGTCAAGTATCTGTTTCAATTGTTGGGAAGCTTTCTCGACTTAGTCCCACTCAAAGTTACTTTTGTCTCCTAAACACTTGGGAAAGGGTTGGCACTTGTCCGTCGAGAGCAACATGAACCATCCTAATGCCACAACACACGCTGTGAGTTTTTAAACCTCTTTAACATTCCTTGGAGATCTCAATCAAATTCATTACTGCTCTGTACCTTATTAGGATTCGCCTTGATCCCCCTTTGATTTAGCATGAAACCTAAAAACATTCCTAACCAAACTTTGAATGTGCACTTCTTTGGGTTCAACTTCAGGCCGAATCACCCAAGTATCCTGAAGGTGTCTTCCAGGTCGGCGGCGTGCACATAGAATATGATGCTATGAGCAATCATGTTATCCACCTAAACCTCCATGTTCTTATCAATTAGTGGGACAAACATCATATTAACAAGCCTCTGATAGGTTTCCCATCGTTCTTGAACCCAGACAACATGATGTTATAGTACAATCAAAAGGGTGTATTGCTAATTGTGAATATAACATAATATTGCTATTGAGAACTGCCCGTTTAGACTCTCCAACTCAAAGTTTATGTAAGTTATGTAACCACTTGGAGTTTATCATAGTATTTCTATTTTAAGCGAGGAGAGGAGACTATTATTATAACATGAACGGGTTCACTTATCGTAATTTCTTGCTTTCCCTCAAAATTTTTAGAAAAATTCAGATGGGCCCCACACTAAAATAGACAGGTCTACTGGCGGCTGGACTTTGTCAGTTAGCAACTCAATATCGCTGTATATCGTCCTTTAGTCAACTTTGGCAGTTCCTCATACGAAATAAGAATTCTTCTTATTTCCAGAAAATCAATGGAAGAGGACTCCCCACTTGCTTATAAACTAGACCTGTAAGCAGCTGCTTTTACGTACTGTCCGAATAGATCTTCAACCCATTCCGTTTCTGAGCCAAATATCCCAAACCCACCTGCCAATAATTATGCCATGGGAAGCCAAAGCATTACCATCTTCCTCCTCCTTTCTCTCTGCTCTTTAGCGGCGGTAGCATCACTTTCTTCAACTGGCAGAAATTTTCTCCCCAGAGGCTCTTCCTTCTCTGTTGAAGATGCTTCAGCTTCAGCCCTTCTCACTTCCCCTGATAACACATTCACTTGCGGCTTCTACAGAGTTGGGGCCGATTCCAACACCTATTGGTTCGCCATTTGGTTCACAAACTCAAAGGAAAAAACAGTTGTTTGGACTGCCAACCGAGACACCCCCGTCAATGGCCATGGCTCGACCCTCGCTCTAAGGAAAGACGGCGCCCTTGCCTTGACCGACCTCGATGACTCGACAGTTTGGCAAACTAACACTTCCTCAACAAGTGTTGATCGCGCTGAGCTTTTGGACTCTGGCAACCTTGTCCTCAAAGACCCGAATGGTAAAATTCTCTGGCAGAGCTTTGATTCTCCTACTGATACTCTGCTTCCTGGCCAGCTATTTACAAAAAGTAAAAGATTGGTGTCAAATGTTGGGCATCAGATGTTTGGTACTGGCTATTTTAGCTTCTTTTTTGATAATGATAATGTGCTGAGAATGATTTATGATGGTCCTGAGATTACAAGCATTTATTGGCCTAATATCGGTCTAGGTGTGTTTGATAATGGAAGAACAAATTATAATAGTAGTCGCATTGCTGTTCTTGATGAGAAGGGCACTTTCGTCGCCAGTGATCAGCTTCATTTCAATGCTTCAGATGTGGGTTTAGGGATAGAAAGACGGTTAACTATGGATTCTGATGGGAACTTGAGGTTATATAGCTTGAATGAGTCGTCCGGCTTGTGGGTCATAACATGGGAAGCTATTAGCAAGCTTTGTGATGTTCATGGTCTCTGTGGCAGGAATGGGATTTGTACATATAAGCCAGAACCAAGATGCTCATGTCCTCCTCACTATGAGCCCGTTGATCCAACCGATTGGAGGAAGGGTTGCAAACAGAAGTTTAAGAAGAGTTGTAATGATTCTCAATTCGTTAAATTGCCCCATGCTGATTACTGGGGTTTTGATCTCAACTTCACCAAACCTGCTTCCTTTGAAGAATGCAGACAACTTTGCATGGGAGATTGTCGCTGTCAAGCATTTAGCTATAGATTGACAGGAGAAGGAGTGTGTTTCACAAAAAGTGCCCTTTTCAATGGATATAGCGGTGCCGATGTCTTAGGTGTCATATATCTGAGAGTTCCAACAAGGGCACAAACATCAAACTTGCCAACCCTCAATGCCACTCATCTTGATTGTGGGAATCGGCAGGATAAAACAGTGGTGCTACCCACTTCATATGACGTATCAAATCAAAGGTTCAAATGGGTTTATTTATACTCATTTGCTTCAGCCATTGGTGCAATTGAGGTCATAATAGCAGTTGCAAGTTGGTGGTTCCTTTTCAGGAAACATGGTTTCTCAGCTTCAATTGAAGATGGCTACCATGCTGTTTCAAGTCAGTTTAGGAGCTTTAGCTACAGTGAGCTCAAGAGGGCAACTAACAAATTCAAGGAAGTTCTAGGAAGAGGCGGCTTTGGAGCAGTTTATAAGGGTACTTTGGCAGATGAAAGGCCAGTGGCAGTGAAGAAGCTAGGAGATGTTCTACAAGGAGAGGAAGAATTTTGGGCTGAAGTAAGCACAATCGCTAGGATCAACCATATGAACCTAGCAAGGATGTGGGGTTTTTGCACAGAACGGAAACATCGACTTCTCGTCTATGAGTATGTGGAGAATGGATCTTTGGACAAACATTTGTTCTCAACCAACACCTTTCTCGGGTGGAAAGAGCGATTTAAAGTGGCAATAGGCACTGCTAAAGGCTTGGCTTACCTTCACCACGAGTGCCTAGAATGGGTCATCCATTGTGATGTAAAACCTGAAAATATTCTCCTAGATAGGGATTTCGAGGCAAAGATTTCGGACTTCGGTCTTGCAAAGTTATGTCAAAGAAGTGGTCATGGATCTTCTGAATTGACCAGAATTCGAGGGACAAAAGGCTATATGGCTCCCGAGTGGGCAATGAACCTTCCTCTTTCTGCTAAAGTTGATGTCTACAGCTATGGAGTCCTGATCCTCGAGCTTGTTAAAGGGATTCGGTTGTCAAATTGGGTGGTCGATGAATATCACATCGAAGGAGGTATGACAGAATTGATGAGAGTTGTGAGATTGGCTAAAGCCATGGTCAAGAGTGGAGAGGATTTGTGGGTCGATAACTTGGTGGACCCAAGATTAGAAGGAAAATTCAACAGAAATCAAGCTGCTATAATGATCAAGGTTGGACTTTCTTGTGTGGAGGATGACAGAAATAAGCGTCCAACAATGGAATCAGTTGTTCAAATCCTCGCTGAATGGGAAGATGACAAGCTGTGAGTCACCTCACTTTTACTAAGATCGCAACAAACACTATAGAAAAGCTGTGACTAGTCAGCAAATCTTTACTAACAAGTGTACCCTTCTATCATGTAAATTTTTTTCAGTGTTGTAATTTCTGAAGTATTTGTTTTATATGAAGGATTCATACCATTCAGAAAGGCTGGTAATTCAGCTTATCTCTCCCACTCTCATTGCATGTGGATTTCCTGTAACAGTAATATTCAATCCAACTACTTAAGTCAGAGTCAGGTTTAACAATCATTTTCTGCAGTAGCTCAAGTCATATATCCTTTGTTAGCTTCATGTGTCACATTGTCACTCAATTTTAACGTTGAACTTATTGTTGTTGTAGTTTTTCTTTGACTAGCTTGCCAATAATTTCTATAAATATCAAAAGCTGTACCTTGTATCTATTTCTTCACAATAATAACGAAATGATACTTTTCCTCATTTTCACTCTCAGAAGGTTTCAAGTTCAAATTTAATGTACTAATTAACCAGATGGCTAACAGGGCAATTAGTCAAGGTTTGAGTGTGATCAGTGGGTCAAAATGGTGTGTTACTGTTGATGCCAATTGGGTCAAGTAGTGTTGATTCGAGTTTCCATAATTTTGAATCCGTTACATTTTTAGTTAGTCAGATTTTGGCATGTGAAGTTTGACGAATGTTGCTCGGTATACAGTTAAGGATATCATGAGACGAATAAAAAAATATCCTCAAAATTTTGTTTACGAAACCAATTTTTAATTTGGACATGCAAAAATTAATTGGCTATACATCAAATCTTTAAAATTTAAAAGCTTGATGCTTTTGTCATAATTAAAAGCGTCGATAATTGTTTATGCCTAAAACAAGAGCCACACAAGTGTTTTTGCATCATGTCGATGCTACAGCATTGGTGTGAGGAATTTACAGAATCTACAGTACAAAATCTTCCAATACTAGCTTCAGATGAAATCTCAGGGCAATTAAAAGGGCCACCTACAAAGTAGAAGTTTGATGCCTTCAGCATTCGGAGTTACAGGAGTTAATAAAGGAAATTTGGGAGGATTCAAGTCAAGGAAACTACATGAGCGATGTCCTATCCAAGTTAGGATATTCAAGATACAAATGCAAAGATTGGTGCTTGAATGGCAGAGAAGATATGATGACAAGATAAGAAAAAAGTAAAGGTGAAGCTGCTCGGCTTTTGGAGGAACTGAGAAGGGTGGGGTTACAGTCTTCTCTCCTTGCACATATCTGGGTGAAAAGGAATGGTCTTGACCAGGCCTTAATAGATGTTGATACCTACTGGAGATAAAGACGGAAACTAAGGTGGATGGAGAATGTGGACCTGGGTACTCTATTTTTTTTTTTTTTTTTTAAGCTTCAAACTTAGTAAGCATTTCAATATCATAAGGGGTTTGCAAGATGAAAGAGGAATCTGGACCCAAGACTCATATGTGATCAAACAAACTGTATGGAATTATTTTAAAGATCTATTTTCAGAGAAGCATTTAGGTATGCGAGCTATGAGAAGCATGGAGATAGCGATACAGAACTTTGACAAGATCATCATTGCTCAGGAAATACAACAATAAAATATACCTTTTTCTGGAAGAGGAGGTAAAGCAGGCAGTTTTTTCAGCTAGGAGCATTGAAATCACCGGGGCCAGATGGTATACCAGCGATTTTTTTCTAAAAATGTGGCACATTGTTGGGAAACAAGTCACTCAAGGAGTACTGTACATTTTAAATTTGGGAAATTTTTTGAGAAAGATCAGCCTCACAGAAATAGTGCTCATCCCAAAAGGGACAATCCACTTGAAATGAAGGATTTCAGGCCAATCAGCATGTGTAATATTGTCTACAAGATCAGAATGCATTTGTTCCAAGAAGAAATATAACCGACAGTTGTTTGTTGGCACATGAACTTCTCCTCTCATATCAGCAAGAATAGAAGCAGAAGGAAATGGCGGCACTCAAAGTGGATATGAGCAAAGCTTATGATTGTATCAAATGGGATTTTCTGGAACGAGTTTTAATCAAGATTGGATGACCGGGCAAATGGGTGAGTTTGATAATGCAATTTGTTACAATGGTCCAATATAGGGTGCTTGTCAATGGAGAGCCCACACAGCTTATTCCACCATCTTCATGCCTAAGACAAGGGGATTCCCTCTCACCGTACCTTTTCATTCTGTGCATGAAGGTTCATTCGGCTATGATGGTCAAAAGTCAGCAGAGGGGACAACACAAATGAATTATAGTAGCAAAACGAGCACCAAAAATAACTCATCTATTTTTCGCTGACGATGCGTTATTCTTCACAAAATCTAATTTGAACCCAGTAATGAATCTAAGTAACATATTAAATGTCTTCTGTGAGGCATCTTTGCAAATGGTGAATAATTCGAAGTCAGTAATCATGGTATCTAAGAACGTGAGTAGGGAAGAAATTGAGGGTATCAAGCTTGGGTTTTAATTACAATGTGGTTGATGGTTTTGATAGATATCTAGGCTCAACACCACTCATCTCGAAGACAAAAACGTCTTATTTTCACTTCCTTATTAACAAGGTGCAACATAAGATGCAGTCATGGAAAATAAATATCCTTTCCCCGGCATGAAGACTGGTGTTAATCAATGTAATCCTTGCTTCATTGAATCAATTTGTCTTCTCAAGTCTTTAGTATTCTTAAGAAGTTAACCAATCCTTTCAACTCCATTATGGCTAGTTTTTTCTAGGGCGATAATGCAGGAAGAAAAAGATCTACTACATAATGAGGGAGGTCATATGTTTTCCAAGAGGTATGGGAGGAGCGGGCATGAGAGATGTAGCCAAACTCAATCAATCAATGCTTATGAAACAAGCTTGGAGGTTACATAAAGATCAAGAGTTACTCCTAGCAAGAGCGTATAAAGAAAAATACGAGGCACCTTCACCTGTGCAGAAAATACAAGGAAACCTTTTTTTCTTCAGCTATTTCTTGATGGAGGAGATTATGCAAAGAAGTTAATACCTTTAAAGCTAGATTCTTATGGAGAATGGGAAAGAGTAATAGAATAAGGATTGGACTTGATAAGTGGGTAAAAAGAGAGAAGATTAATTTCAAAAACGATGAAGAAAGAGTGCGAAATGAGAAGGAGAATGTTTCAACACTACTTCAGGATGGAAGGAACTGAGACTTGCCAAAAATAAGATCACTGTTCTCTTGGGAAAGTTCAAGGTAGACACTAGCAATCCCAGTAAGTTGTGACTCAATTTATGACCAAATTTTATGGGATAATTTTGTAGATGGAGAGTACACGGTAAAATCAGGCTATGCATTCCTCAACGAAAAGCAGAATGGTCAAATCAAAGGAACTTGGGGTAGTAGAGGGTGGAGGCACTACTACAATAAGGGTATTTAACAATGGTTATAAACGACTTTTAACAATGGTTAATCATCATTGTGAGCGTTGTTAAAAGTCAGTACCTTTTGACAACAGTTATACAACTGTTGTGAAAGACACCTTATAATAACGATTCCATAACAACAACCATTGTCAAAGGTGAGGTACATGACAAAAGTCTTTATAATAATTACTGTTGAAAGACATGAACAAACTAGGTCTAATAACACAGTTCTCCTGGAATTATAGTTAAAGATACTTAACAACGGTTGTCTTCTCCTGGAATTATAGTTAAAGATACTTAACAACGGTTGTCTTCTGAATCGTTGTCATGGATAACGACTAATTACAACCATTTTTATTGATATCCATTGTCAAAACTGGCCTATAGCAATGGTTATTTTGTGAACCGTTGTCATAGGTGAGGACTATGACAGCGGTTTTCATCGATAACTGTTGTGAACGAGGCCTATAATAATGGTTGTACAAGAGATGACAAGCCTGAGTGGATGGACATTTATAACAACCGTTGTCATAAACCTGGCCTATAACAATGGTTTTAACTAATAACCGTTGTCTCTCTCTCTCTCTCTCTCTCTCTCTCTCACCAGTCCTCTTTCTATCACTGTGGCCGACCCCCTCTCTCTAATGACGAACCCCTCTCTATCTAGCCCTAACTCCGGTGAGAACTCGACCCACCGATTACTCGTCATCTCTACCACCAGCTACTCTGCTTCCCTCATTAGAAAGCACTCGTTGGATTTCGAAGCTGTCGACCTTCCCTGCCAGACGCCACCATGTCGAGAAGTCAAGCTCTCTACCCCCTCCACCCACTAGGGCCTGCTCGAACTTACATATAAAATGTACATAAACAAAAACATAAACAGAAACAAATATAAACGAACATAAAAGAGCAGAAACAAACATAAACGAATAGAAATGAGTTGTTAAAATAAAAAGGAACGAACATAAACGAACATAAACGAACATAAACAAACATAAACGAAGATAAACAAACATAAACGAACATAAACATAAATAAATTCTATTTTTTATGTAATGTCGAACAGGTCCTAAAACACATATAGGGTTTGAATCAGATTCAAACTATCTTACTTTTCCAAATCAAATATGGGATTTTAATTTTTTTTCAGTTGAATGGTAGTTATTTCTCATATTTGACATGCTTTGGTTTCATTTTTTTTAAAAAAAAATTTGGGTCATTTGGATGGATATTTGAGATCTTGATTAGCAAGTTTTTAAGAGTTTTTTTTAGCTTTGGAAGTTCCTGGAAGTTTAAATTTTGGCTAGTTGAACTATATTGGAAAATTGAATTGAGTGGCATTGGGGATGTTTAAATTGAGTTGTATTGGAGATGTTTAAATTGAGTTGTGGAAGTTCCTGGAAGTTTAATGGTAGAGAAATGATCTTGTTGCTTGCTTGTTGATTAAAGTTTATATCCTAGAAGCTCGTGACTTTAGAGTTTGTTTTTAAATAAGTTTCACATTCTATTCAATTCCTCTCTTTTGAAGAGAAAATTTCCGAGGTTCAATTATATATGCATATGTAGTATCTTAATTGAACTTAAGATGCTTTATGAGGAAACTTCGGTTCTGGTTTGAAGTGCTCATGTAAATTTGGCCTTTATTTAGTTAATGCTTGTAGTTAGTCTCTGTTGTTGGTGGGAATTTCTCTCTGAAGTTTGATGCTCTTATGTCGGGAATTTATCCCCTGTATCAGGCTATGTTGTTGGTGGTCTATAATGCTTGTAGTTGTGTTAACTATTGATTGTAGTTAATGTGCTAAAGTTCAGGTTGTAGGAAAGGTAACAAAAGCCTATTAGCTCAATATGGGAGAGCATTTGTGCAATGACACAAACGATGTGGGATTCAGGTGGTCTATAATGCTTGTAGTTGTGTTGACTATTGATTGTAGTTAATGTGCTAAAGTTCAGGTTGTAGGAAAGGTAACAAAAGCCTATTAGCTCAATATGGGAGAGCATTTGTGCAATGACACAAACGACATGGGTTTGAATCCCACATAAGTTGTCTGAAACACACTTAGCTTATTACTTGAAACATTTAGAAAGTAATAAATACACACCTGAATTACGTGGATTATCAACAACTTGGAGCTAAATAAATCCACGCCTTAATTACTTGCATTTATCAACATCGAAAGCCAACCTTCAGAAACTACAACCATTGTACAAAGGTAATACATTCAAAGTTATGAACTGTAAAAGCCAATGCTTTTTATTATTGATACTAGGGTAGCCAGTTATTAAGATTAGCTGAGCCACTGACTGTAGGTAATTAAAGATTCCCCATAGGCCCATATAATAGTCAGTTTCTTTCTACATCTTACATCTGAAGCAAAGTTTCACATAACTAGCCAATTAATTTGAACACTTCTCAATTCTTTTTACACCTCCAATTCCAAGTCCGTTAAAGACAGCCTATGTGGGGTTCGAACCCACATCGTTTGTGTCATTGCACAAATGCTCTCCCATTTTGAGCTAATAGGCTTTTGTTTTAGGAAGCATTAATCCTACTATTTTGTGACTGTTTGACCAAGCTACAACTTACAAGGTAACTTGCAAGATAGAACCACTGCTTCTTTTCCTTTTGTGACTACTTCTCCTTATGTCCAAGAGATAATTTGAACCCTCAACAACTGTACATAAAGGTTTTACCATCATCAGTGTGTTCTCAAAATCACACTCCACACCACCACCACAGCAGACTCATCGTCTCAAATTCACAATTGTACAACAAACTTATCCAACAAAACAATAGAAGGAAGCTTTCATCCAACAAAACAGCTTAATTTCAGTGGCAGTCTACTGATGCCTCTAGCAAAAATAATGGCAACTTTTTTAGTAGTTTTGATTTGTCAAGGATGGCTTAGAATGCTAGAAAGCTGAGGACACAAACCATTGACCTAGCTGCAACACTGCGAGTGTAAGCCAACCTTTTCTCAAACCATTCAGCAGGCATCAAAAATCTTTCCAGAAAAAAAGGGATGCATGACAGGCCCACATCAAGATTCAACAATCAGGAAGAAGAAAGCCTCGTTTAGAAAATACATCGCGATATCACCGCAAACATGCACCTGAAATTTTGACAGACTTCTTGAAATGCCTTGCGTTTATCTTTTGCCTGTATAGTCAAGTGAACGATGTCAGTGATTAGAGAGCAACATCATTAGTGAGCTGAAAATGAAACACTTAGCTCTTTTATTATCCAAAACATGAAAACGTACAGGTTGAAGATAATCCATTATATACCAAGCTGATCTTCCAATAAGATATTCACCAAGGGAATAGTACCATCTACCCATTCAATAACTCCGGCACTAAGGGGGTGTGAGGAACAACCTGCACCAAATTTTGCCATTAGTTAACTGATACCTGTCTCCTAAATTTAATAAAGCAAAAAAGAAATCATGAACAAAAATCCAAGGAAAAAAATACCTTGTATGTGCGCACACCTAATTTTCTTTTCCGTGTATCTCGATTATTATGTAAAAACTTATTAACCAACCTAAAGAATTGCTCCATGACCTGTTAAGAATGCACCGATTAAACTTGCCAGAATGAAATAATTGTCCAATGTTGCAATCAGAAAAATGAAAATTGAAAATTGAAAAGGCCAAAGTGTAATTTGAGTAGATACAACCTTTGAGCTAATAGCCAAACTAATTAATCAGGCACATATCAAGCTTGTGATTGCTGAAGGCTACACAATTCCACGACTAATATATTGGGATATGCCATTTCATGTCCATAAAGTTTGGTATGATCAGAAACAGTTCAGTCCTATTCTGGGTCTTACCTCATATATTGATATACACCATTTGGATCAAGTAATCAAGTACGCATTATTTTTGCCACGTCTACTTCGTGCTTTAGTTGTTAGCAGCCAACAGACACCCAACCAAAGTCAGTTAGAAAATCATCATTCATATCTAAGCAAAGAAACATAACAATGCAGTAATCACTCCACGAATTTGTCAGAATGAACAACAAACAACAAACGTTTCATCCAAGTCCATGAAAAAGCCCTGCTCAAGACAGAGTGACAGACAAACCTGCTCTGCTAGGAATGTAATCCCATTATAATTGACCAATTCATATGTTTCACAAAAGAGCTCTATAATGGAGCACGTCCACTATAAGGACCAAGCAATCTATTGGCCACCCTAACGATACAAATTGAAGAAAAAATTAGAGAAAAAATCCATTGCCCACAAGGCTAAACTAAAATCTCAGAATAAATACTACCAATACTTGAAGCAGACTAACCAAAACTAACCAATACTACCAATGCAAAACTTTGAATTTTCGTCACTTGAAACAAACTAACCAATACTACTAACGCAAAACTTATATGGCTATTGTTTTTAAGGTGATTAATTGAACAATTGTGATTGAAGATGAGAGGAAAAATATTACCTCAGCGAAATTGCGGAATTAGGTGAAAAAACCCTAATTTCGGCTCCCATTGAAATGCAGAATCGCCGGTGTCAGATAAGGAGAGAGGGTGCCGGTTCCAGACCCGAGGAACGAGAGACATGGGAAGCGACGAGAAGAAGAACCAGGTCTAGAGAGAGAAGAGGGAAGGGGTTCAGGCTTGCGATGGCTGGGAAATTCGCGATCCTGTGACCTTGTCATGAAATGTCGCCGGAGTTGGGGCGAGTGGAGGAAATTCACCGGCGGCGAGCGGAGGTGGATGCCGCTGAAAGAGAATTGGCTGCCGGAGAGAGAGGGTGGGGATGCGAGAGGGAGGGAAATGTGAAATGTCGATGGTCTGAAACTGAACTGCCTCTGAATTGTTTTTGATTTTTTTTTAATTGTTAATAGTAGCTGATTAATGTAGACCGTTGAACGATGATCTAAGTTCTAAATGTAAGGTGCTTATATATTGTTTGGAGCTTCCTAAAGTTATTCTACAATAGTAGCACCTCCATTTGAGTTCGTTCCAAGTGTCATATAGGTAAGGAAATTATTTTCTTTTATCGCCTATTGTGTATGGTAGTAATTCATTGAAATTGTTTCATAATAATATATATTATAATGCCATGTGAAATATTTTATAAATATAATTGTTCCTCTCTCTCACTTTTCCTTCTCTCTTCCTTTTTTCCTCTGTGTCCTCTTTTCCCCCTTGTGAGTAGTAGTTATCAGCCCCACCCCTTTTTTATTTTCTCTTCTCTCCGTATAGAAATAACTCCATTGGAGTTGTTCCATTGGAAATAGCCTAAACCTTCCACATATATATATATATATATATATATATATATATATATATATATATATATATATATATATATTCTATGCTGGCATTACTTGCTACCTTAGTTTAAATTATAATTTATTTTTATACTCTCACAGGTTATTAATTGAAAAGTTCAGCAATAATTACGGATATTTATCAATTATTGTTTGATAGATGTCACAGAAAAATATTAAAACATTATAAGCGATCATTAAATTCAAATAAGAGGTAGGTTTTCTTCTTTGACTTTTTCTTTAATTTTGCACTTTTAAGTCTATTTAAATTATACTATGCATGTGTATTAAGTAGACAAAAAATTGTACTAGGAACAAGAAATTTTACCTTAATTTTAAAGATAAATAAACTTATTTCATTTTATTTTTGGTTTTATCATTCTTCTCTTTGTTTACCCAGCCCAGCTATGGTAGTCACAAATCCAAATTATTATATATTGAAGAATTTGTAAATAGTTGTTAGTCATGTGCATCAAGAACTATAAATGATGTAACTTTTTTTTTTAAAAATAAAATCATTGTTTAAGCGATTTTTATAACTTTACTAAAATTTTCTTGACAAAATATTTGTAATTTGAAAACAATTATATAGTATTATTGTTGTTACATATGGTACATGTTGTTAAAAAAATATAATATAAGAAATTATTCTATGCATTACGCAAGGCAATATCCATGTTACAAAACTTTATCAAGAAAAGGGAAACATGACTAGAATTTTTGTGGAAGAAAATTCACTATATAGTTACTAAGATTTTTTTAAAAGAATTTTATGTTCCCTAAGTTATGGTAGTGGTTAAGGGCGTGTTCGGTAAAATTAGTCTGTTTTAGTAGTAGTTAGTTGTTTTAATAGTTGTTAGTCTGTTTTATTAGCGATTAGTCATTCATCGACTAGTGGTTAGTGGTTAGATGTTCAACTAGTGATTTGAGATCAAGTGTGTTCGATAATAGTAGCTGTTTAAGTAGCAGATTTGTATAAAATGACTTAAAAGGACATAATTGATAAAAGATTTTAGAAAATAAAAAGGAGAATTTTGGAAATTATATGCAAACACTAGGTAGTGTTTTTGAAAACGTTACTTTGAGTAGCTTTTCGAAAACACTACCTAAAACTCTGCTCACTATGTCAAACACTACTTTGCCGAACACTTACATTTTTAGATAAGTAGTGTTTTACATCCTCCAAAACACTAATCACTACCTCAAACGTTCATCGCGAACACACCCTAAGTAGTGGTTTATAAATGCAAGTTTACGCCAAATTCATTCTCGAATGCTCTTATATAAGTTTGAAACGATTTGAGAGTCGAATCAAAGTTGCAGATTTTAAATATGTGATCGACTAATTCATCAAATTTAAGATATGATTTTAATGTGTTGGTTGCTTGTGAAAAATGACTTATAATGGCTTGAAACCCGCAAAGGAGCTTATGAATCACTAAATAAATAATGACAAGTTATTAAAGATTCAAGCTAATTAGAGGTTTAATTTATTAATTAATTAATGTACATTGCTAGAAACTTACGAATTGGACTCTTATGAGCACGGATACTAAACTAAAAAAAAAATACAAGAATGAGTTGCATGTGGGAGAGTTGAAAGGAAATAAATGATATCCAAGGGACGTTATTGCTTGTACCTTTTTCAAAGTATTCATCTTTATTATTGAGTTTCCTATTTTAATAATACAAATAATTTGGATCCACTTTACGATCACGATTCACGGTTTACGGTAGATTTATCACGATTACGGCTTACGGACACGATTACTGATTCACATGGGCCCTCCCCGATCGATCGGGATAAATGAATGAATTGTATATACAGTCATAGTTGCATATATGATGATCTCACAGGATCGCCATTGCGTTCACATGTACGTAAATGGGTCCTAAACTATTGCAATGATTGACGCATAGTGAAATTACGTCGGCTTTACACATAAATAGCTTTTGAAACTAATTTTAATTATCTCGCACGCGCTCACCGACTTTTATAATATATATTTTTACGAGTACAAGGGTAGCGTATTGGGCCTATGACTCATTCTTGTTTTTATGTTTTCTTAAATGTTTTTAGGGAAGGAAAAGAATGTTAATGTTGGGCAAGAAGCGACAAGAGCAAAGGAATCGGGAAGTGTGGACTCATATCGGTGATCGGACTTTGGTTTTTATTCTCGAAGTGTTTTATGGTTGTGTTTTTTGGTTAAGAAATCCTGTGGATTTAATTTGCTTGCGAATTGATGGTAAACTTGTTAAATACCATAATGTATTTTGGGAGAATGAACTCATGTTTGGTGGTTTAAATTTTGTACATATTGGGTTGATGTTACGAGACTTTAAATGTAAGTGTTTGGGTAAATTGAAAAGATGATCGTGTGTCATGTTGTAATGTTAGCCTAGTTTTTCAAGAAGGGACGACAAGTAACGCCCTAATATGACATTGTTTTCCGCTGCCTTGTTATAGTATATTTATTTAATAACTGCGTTTTGTATAGTGATTATGTTGGAGCGTTACAATCCGTCGACCACCGGATCTGTGAGACCGATGGCGGCCACCACCGGGATCGGCGTCCGTCGATCGTTGTCGAGTTCAATGGTGGTCACCATTCGTTCCAGCGAGCCAGCTGGTGGCGTTCGAAGTGTGCTTCCCTCCTCTCTCTAAGATTGCTGCCCGACCATGGTCGAAGTCCGTCGGCTCGCACATCCATAGTTAAATGATGGTCACCATCGGGCCTACCGGTGGTTGTTGAACCCTATTAGAGTTCTTTGATCACCGGCGACCCCGTGGTGGTCGTCGTCTCTACTTCTAAACCACTTTGCTCTCCCTCAATTTGCACCGGATCTCCCTCAATTAGAGTTCTCTCGAACACCATAATAGGTTTCCGGTGGCAACGCCGTTGGAAAAAAAATAGAAAACCCTATAGTTATAGCAAGAAAATTAGGGCAAGGGTTAACCCTGTTGGGAAGCAATTAATCTTCGCTCTTTATCCATCACTTTACTCTCCCTTAATTTCCAAGTGAAGATGGCGAGTGTCTTTCTAGGCTATGCTCCTCATTATAAGGGCTATCGTTGTTTGGATCCCCTAACGAGTCGTGTTTATGTGAGTAGAAATGTTCGATTTCATGAAAACATTTATCCTTTTCCTAAACTTGTCTCTAGTTCGTCTCCTAATGCCCCTTTTGTGATAAAGGATATTCTTTGTCTCACCGCCACTCGTGCCTCGGTCGCCTCTTCTTCCGGTTTGGTCTCCCGTACATCTGTTGAGTCCACCGGGCCGACCCAATCTTTGGTCCTCCCTTCCACCTTGTCCGAACCTCGCTTCTTCGCTGCTGAGGTGTCTCCTTCTCTTCCATGAGCCTCTTCATCCTCGTCGAGTCTCAACTCTAGCCCAACGTCTATGGCCCATGTCTCTCCCGAACCCGCCACTACGTCTCGCTCCCTCTCCCTCTCGCCCTTGGTCTTGTGTCTCGCTTCATCTCCTATTGTGTCGGATCCCCTGCTCGTATTAGTGCTTCTATACGTTGCTCGCCAGGTTCTGTTGCCTCTTCGAGTGTCTATATGTCTTCGTCCACTAATGTTCACCCTATGCGGATCGGGTCCAAGTCCGGCATTGCCAAACCTAGGCGTCTCCTGTCTCTTAGTGTTGGTCTTGCTGAAGTTGAACCTACTTGCTTTTCACAAGCTTCCCGACATTCCAAATGGAAGGAAGCCATGGCCGAGGAGTATAATGCTTTGATTGCCAATAACACATGGGATTTGGTTCCATCTCAACCGGATCTTAATTTGGTTGGCGGTAAATGGGTTTACAAGAATAAATATCGTTCCGATGGTTCCGTGGAGAGGTACAAAGCTCGACTTGTAGCACAGGGGTTTCACCAACAACCAGGTATTGACTACCATGAGACTTTCAGCCCTGTTGTTAAGCCTCGCTACTATTCGTCCGGTTCCGACTCTTGTTGTTTCCTTTCATTGGCCCATTCGCCAACTTGATGTCAAGAATGCCTTTTCACATGGCCATCTCACCGAGACAGTTCATATGAAACAACCTCCTGGGTTTGTTCATCCTGATTTCCCTACCCATGTTTGTCGCCTTAAGAAGGCGCTCTATGGCTTGAAACAGGCTCCTCGTGCCTGGTTTCATCGCTTTAGCAGCCTTCCTTCGTCTCATGGTTTTGTATGTAGCAATGCCGACACCTCCATGTTTGTTCTTCGAACTAGCAATCATGTCCTCATTCTCCTTCTTTACGTGGATGACATTATTTTGACTGGTAATTCCTCCACCTTATCTGCAGTCTTTTATTGATTCCCTTGCCGGTCACTTTGCCATGAAAGATCTTGGGAACCTAAGTTATTTTCTTGGCATTCGAGTGGTTCGATCTACCTCTGGATTATTTTTGACACAGCAGAAATATGTTTTAGATCTCTTACATTAATTTCAACTTCAAACTTGTAACTCTGTTAAAACTCCTTCTGCTGCTCGAACCACCCTATCCCTTACGGATGGTGAACCGCTTGCTGATCCCTCTCGATGTGAAGTATGGTAGGTGCCTTGCAGTATTTGACCATGACTCGACTCGATATTGCTTATGCGAGTGCATGTAGTTTCCCAATTTATGCACGCTCCCCATTTATGCACGCTCCCGTACTACTCACCCGCATGCTCTGTGAAGCGTATTTTCGTGTATCTCGCAGGGACTCTTGACCATGGGCTTTTTCTTCGTCGCTGCATCTTCACTCGTCGGTCATTATTGCCTATTCCGATGCTTGATCGGGCTGGTTGTCGTGACACATGTCGCTCCACCACGAGCTACGCTGTTTATTTTGGTCCT
This sequence comes from Talinum fruticosum, assembly GCA_021018815.1. NCBI lineage: Eukaryota > Viridiplantae > Streptophyta > Magnoliopsida > Caryophyllales > Talinaceae > Talinum > Talinum fruticosum. Next base: position 6,449,176 of record JAITYX010000030.1, on the reverse strand, counting down.
AATCTCATCTCTTGGCGTTCTAAAAAGCAACCCACAGTCTCCAAATCTTCCACTGAAGCCGAGTATCGTGCTCTTGGTTATACGATTGCTGGAGACACTTTGGCTTCGCAAGCTTTTGTTTGATGTTGGTATTACCCTTGCCACTCTCGTGCGGTTATATTGTGACAATATCGAGTGCTACCTATATGATCGCCAATCCGGTCAATCACGACCGTAGCAAACATATAGTCGTGGATTATCACTTTGTTCGAGAGCGGGTTGCCGATGGAGATATTGTTGTGCGATATATCCCTACTATTTCTCGGATTGCGGACATCTTCACTAAAGGGCTATCCTCTCAACAGTTTCGGTTTCTTAAGTCCAAGTCTGTCCGTGCGTTCCCCGATCGGCTTGAGGGGCGTAATAGAGTATTAGAGATATTATTGTACATAAAATAATTGTAAATTATTTTTCACGTATTATCTTATAGAATGCCCGACTCCCATATGTGGTGAGTCATTCCGCCATCTATCTTTCACATTAATGAAATAATATAAGTACACTCGAGAAATATCCTTTTAAAATTAAAAAAAAAATTGGACAAGTATGTTTTAATGTAAGTTATTTTTTAAAATAATCTACTTACATCTCGAAATCTCAAAGTCATTCAATCAGTAATCTGATTTTCAATGTCATTATATAATTTTAATGTATTTTATTCAGTGTATTATTTACTATTGATGTTATATATATTTTAATTAATTCCCAATTTAATTTATGGAGAATTTTTTTAAAAATTTAAAAAAGCTCATAAACTAAAAATAAATATTAACATTAAGATATAAATATATAAATATTAAACGAATCCGTGTAAGGCATGAATTTAAAACTAATATTATGATATAACTTTTATTTAATAAAATTCCACGTAACGAGAAGGAAAAAAAATTAATACTTTCTTTTGGTGTCTGATACTATCATTTTATTTATTATTTGATAGTAACGTTTGTGCCCATCAAATCATATAATGAGAAAATCCATAGTACATGATATTTGGAAACTAAAGCTATAAATATTTTCTACTAGGGCGATGAATATTAGTTTTAAATCTACATTATTTGAATACCGGTTGTCTCCATGCGTATCACACGGTTGTGGCAAGTTTTGTCACACGGGTATGGACAATCGATTGCTCGGAATTTTTTCCAATCAAAAAACCATTCTCCAATTGCTTCTGCAATGGTCTAAAATTGATATTTTAAATTAGTAATTGTAGGAATAAACTAGTCAAGAATTGAGCCAACCTAGTCATGCTGAATTCTATTTGACATCACATAAGTTCATTAAGCTTAATCAAACAGAACAAAACTGATGGAAATGACCACTCTAACCACTACTAGGTACTTGGCTAAGCTTGAAAAATATAATAAATAGAATATGGAAGAGTGATCTTACGGTATTATGTAGTAGGGGAGAATCATCTCTGAGCCATGTCTCTTGGGTTTCAGATTGACGAGTGGACAAAGCAAGAGTCGATGAAATACCCTCTTGTTTGTGACCTCCCTAGGGACTTCAATGCAGTTAGGAACCTGTTTCCTATAATCTGAAATCATAATTGACGAAATATTTATAAATAGTAATATCTTATTAATCAACTTAAGAATACATGAGATGACCCTATTAAATAGGAGATTTAATTCATATCCTAACTGGTTTATTTGAACAACATCAAATTAATGGAGTGATCGATAGTATGTGTGGATGTGATAGAGTTCAATCCGTTCGGGGTTAGGATTGCTAGATTTGTTCAATAAGCTAACTAAATGAAAAAACATTTAGCATTAGTCACACAAACATTGACCTAGGTGTTGTATCAATTAAGTGCTTTTTTTTGAAAAGTCTATTGGTCAAGATTAATTTCAAATCATCATGATTTAGTGTTGGCTTAAATCAACTGCACCACACATAACCACAAACAACTTTTAATGTACGTCTTGCTTATATCGGATTTAAAAAATCCAAATGTACACCTTTATCTATAAAAACATCTCCCAACTTACCGATTGACCGATTCTTTTGTTATATTGTGATTAGAATATAAAAAAGATATGGGAAAAAAATGGACTAACCATGCAGAATTTGAATTTGGCTCTCAGAGCACTTGGTTATGTCAGCTTTGCAGACATTCCATTCTCCATTGGGATCAACAGATTTCGGTGCCAAAATAACAATAATCTGAACCCATATCATATATTATTAATTTCTACCTTAATTGACTTGCTGAATAATTAAGATTTTGATGTCAATATCTTAAGATCTAGACAACTTTTATTATGTTTCAAATTAATTTTTATAGATTATGATGTCCTCCTCAATTTAACTTGTTCCCACGCATGTTTTTTTAAATAATTGAATTCTTAATTTAAAGTCCAATCGAAGTAACTTATTTCAAATATTCTTCTTTATAAGATAAATTATATACTCACTGAACTCCTTATACATATTGAATTTAATAAATTGTTAAATCAGGTTAGATAATCTAAAATTTACCTAATTAATTATTGATTGAATATTTTAAAGAAGTTTAACATAAGAACAAACTCCAAATGTAACTGGAATACAAAATGATTCGATCAAAATAATCCATTTTTGAGGCATGTCTTATAAACACAGTTATTCAATGAACTTATCAAAATACGAAATAAGGATTCAAGAGAGAGAAATAATATGTGCAAACCTCCCTTGGGTCATAAGCTGAGTTTAGCAGAAACAAGGGTGTTTTGATAAATCTGGCAGCATAGGGAGGGAAGAAGCACTGCAATTTTGCAGGCCAAATTATTTCAATAATCTTGATTCTTGAAAATGAAAAAAATTAAATTAAAAATTGAGATATTTCCTTACCAATACTGGACCAAATTTGGAGATGCATTCAGCATTTAAAGTCTTCACTGATCCCTATTAATATCGACCCACCAAAAACACATAATATTAAGGATTAATTTCTTTTTAATGACATAAATAGTGAAGTTGAAGATCAAGAAATTCATGCTTGATTAAGGCAAATGAAAAGGGACAAGGGATATTACGTGGGTAGCAATAACTTGACCGATCATTTCTTCTATGCGGGGTTTTCCTGTGATATCTTTGCTGTTATATACATAAAAAATAGACTTTTTTAGAGTGTGATTAAAGCCAGTTATCATGAAACATAAAAATAGTGACAATTTATTACCGATTCCATAGCCATGCTTATTTGTTTGGAGTATCAGAAAATATTCACTAAGTTTTAAAATACTTGTTTTTTAAGGTTATTGAGGAAATATCAAAAAAATTAGAAAATTCATGATAAAATTTATATTAAAAGATCAAGTTGTCCTAAAATTTTATTAAAATCAATGAAAAAATGAGAAAAAAAGCGGTTAAGAATAAGAAAAAGAACTCTCTCTCTCTCAGTCAAGAGCATCTCTACAAGACTAAGAGCTTATAGGTTGATTGGTATAAGAGTGAAGTTTCCACACTCCCCACCGAGGTTGAAATCCTCGTCACCACAATTTTATTCGTGCAAGTTGTGGACTCCTGGTAGGCTTCTAATGAGCCCGAAGACAGAGTTAAGTCTCCGTTGGGCTTAATCTAATGATTGTGCACCCTTCTCCTACCCATGAGCCCATTAGACTTACACTATATAGAAAAGGTCCGGTGGGTGAGCCCACCTACCATTGCAAAAAAAAAAAAAAAAAAAGCATCTCTATAGGATAGCTCCTAAAATGGCTAAGAGAGGCAGGCCAAAGAAGCTGGATCTAAACAACAATCAAAAGGGCAATCCACTGAGGCATCTACAAGTGAAGCTTCATATACACAGGACGGTGCGGCACAAAATGAACACGAATTTGGTTCTAGAGGCGGTGTGGAGACTCAACTAGGCACTCTGGTTTCAACTGAGGTGGTGCCATCAGAGACGATACAGTCTGCGGCGACCAAGATTTACACATCAATTTTGGCTGGTGGGGTTGAATTATACTGTGAGCCAGCGAAGGTAAATGATGGTGCTTCAAATGCAAAAATTGAGTCAGATGATGTTCAAAGTAAAATTGAATTCTAGAAATCAGCTATGGTGTGCTGTGTAGTAGAGGCAAACCTTCCATATCAAGTTATGACATGTTTTCTCAACCGTATAGGGCACAATTTGAGATTGAGCAAATCTCAGCTTTCCTTGAGGGAATGTTTGTTGTGCGATTTGGATTTGTAGAGGAACGAGATAGGTTGATCAAAAACCCGCTCGTCATACAACCATGGAGTGAGGATGCAAAAATTGATATAGAATCGATCAAACAATTACCAATTTGGATCAAGTTTTCAGGTCTTGATCTGAAATATCGGGGTCCGTCAAGCCTCAGCAAACTAAGCAGCATAATCGCGAGGCCTCTTATAGCAGACGAGCAAACTCGGGATAAAACTATGCTAGGCTACGCAAGGGTGTTAGTGGAAGTCCAACTGGACATGAATTCACCTAATTATATTCAATTTCAATATGAAAAAGGAATTCCACGAAAACAAAAGGTTGAATATGAATGGAAACCTACTCTATGTATGCACTACCATATGTTTGCATTTAAAAGAGATATGTCGAAAGAAGAATAAGGTGAAACAAATTGGGCTACCTAAGACACAAATAACTACGCAAGCCAAGGTGACACAAGTTGGTGAAGAAGGGTTTCAAATGGCCAGAACTAATCGAAGAAATATCCAACTTGCATTGACTAATAAAGCAGTGCTGGTATCACCATTTCACATTCTGCAGCAAGTGACTAAAGAGGGGACTCCTACCCTTGTAGGGTAACCCCTAACTCAAAAATGGCAGTTGCTAGCTAGAATGTTAGAGGGATGAATAAACTTTCTAAATAATAAGAAATAAGGTATTTTCTTAATATGCAGAAAATTGGTTTAGTTGGCCTGGTTGAAACCAAAATAACAGTTTGGGCCTACTTACAAGTCTATCAGCAAAACTTGAATGGTTATAGTACATTTATTAATAATGATCATCACCCTTAGGGACGAATTTGGGTCCTTTAGAGAAGGACTGAATATGATGTTATAGTTAGTGAAAGTTCTGATCAATTGATGCATTGTGAGGTTGTGCAGAAAGCAAGCTCATCTCAATTCTGTATAGCCTTTGTTTATGGTATGAATAATGGTGCTTTTAGGACTAATCTTTAGGAGGACTTGATGAAGATCCATGGCAGCATTAACAAGCCTTGGATAATTATGGGAGACTTCAACTCACCACTGACATTGGATGATAGAATTGGGAGCTGCCAAGTTATAGAAGAGGAAACCAAGGAATTTAAAATGTGTTTAGAGGATTGTGAGCTCTATGAGAAGAAAAGCTATAGCTGCCTCTATACATGGACGAACAAGCAGAGACCAGTTTCTAATATAATAGAAAAGAACTGTCTTTTCTGTATACTTTCCCTGGTTCTCTTGCTAAATTTTCTTCAGGATAGATAGGGCCTTGATTATTAGTTTACTAATGTGGTGTGATGTGTAGGCTGGACTCCTGCCAGCAGGTATATTATGATTGCACACATGCTAAAAATGTTAGGGATCACACCTGGAGCTGGCTCAAAGTTAAGTGGCACCCCTCAGGCCTTAGAAATTGGCACAGGAAGCTGAAACAGAATAAATGGCCTAAAACACAAAAGCTGCTAATGATCAATGTGACTGTTGCAATCTTTTACCAAATATGGCAGGACAGAAATGAGAAGATTCTAAGTGAAACAACCAAACGCTTGCAATTCAAGTCATAGGATCAAAGAAGTAGTTAAACACAGAATGATGTCTTTACAATCCAACAGAAAAGTCTTGAACTGGAACCTATTTTATATAGATAGTTAAAAAAAGGTCTAGTAGGTGAGAATCCTTACTAGAAGGTGGCTCTCTTATTAGATGGAGTATTATTTTAATTTACTTTTCTTATCTGGCACTGAAATATCTTTGGCAATTACTTTGATTATTTTACTTGAATGTGTCTGGATATTTGACTCGAAAATATCCTTGTATATATTAGGAATATTCTTGTGCTGATTGGATTTATATTCTTGTTATATTTGTAAATGATATATGTAGAAAATATGTGATATGAAACTAATTTATTCCAGCTAGGGTTTTCTTTGAATTTTACTTATATTATACCCCATCGGTAAAGTAGTTGCTGCAAAATGACAACCATGGTAATCATGGTAACTACCGCAATTAGGGATGGCAATGAGTCCTAGACCCGACCCAGCACCTGCTAGACCCGACCCATTTAATTGGGTCTGGGTCTAACTGTCTCGAGTCCGGGTCTCAAAAATTAAGACCCAAATCCGACCCGAGACCCGTTTAAGACCCAAACACTAATTTTATTTTATTTTTTAAAATTTGTGTTAAACTTTGATGGTCTTTTTGTTGTTAAGTTTTGATGGAATTTGGACTTTGTGGTGTTAAACTCTGATGGACTTTGTGTTTAATATATTTGTGTATTTGATTTGTATGAACTAAGTATTTGGTTTGTATAATAGGCTGGTTGATAGAGAGGTTAGTATGATGTTAAAGAGGTTGTATGCAAGGATCACGTCGAGACTTTCAACTCCAAAGGAGATTCCATCGACGCCGTCAAGTCTGCCGCATTCTATGACGCATACATTCGAGTCTGTCCACTAACAACGATGAGTAACTAACGTCAATGGCATGTCTCAGCACTTGAGGAATGGCATGTTCCCTTCATCACTTTCTCGTTTCCGACGTCGGTCACCTGCGGTAGACTGTTTGACGTTTCAATTACGATGGTTGAACAGATGTTTCCGGCGACATGGAGCTTGCCGGAATAAGTGGTTGACATGTCCCGGCACTTGAGGAATGACAATGGACGAACATGGTGCTGTGGTTTAATGGACTACAGTTTTGAGTGCTTTTTTTCCATTTTCTCTAAATCTTTGAGTTGGGTGGAAATTAAGATCCAAACAACAATCTAAAAGTTAGATTTTTTTCACTTATTATATTTTATAAATTAATTAGAGTAAAATTTAATCAAATTAAAGATTTCAGAATTAAACAGTTGAGATTGCGAAAGTTACCGTGGTTACCATTTATATTATAATTAATTCCTTCATTATTTATGAGCTAATTTCGTGCTATGCTGGATAGAAAGATATTATATAGATTTCATATATTTTGCTAAGCCAAACTTGGTATATTCTAACATTGAATTATACAAAGATTCTAACAGCCATATCAAATGGATATCATTGCAAAATCACATGAGATACAATCATATATGTCAAGAGACGTCCATAATTACAATCAATTAAAAAAGGACGCATACTTTGGAAAGAAGCACATAATCCAATCAGACAACGAATTAAGCATTGCCCTAAAAGAAGTAGTTATTGAAACGTTTATAGGGAATATTTTTGAAGGGTGTTAAGGTTAGGAAGAAGGGTGTCAAGGATGAAAAGATAAACGCTAAAATTGGAAAGAGGGTTATAAGATATATTATAGAAAACGTTTATCCATTGAGAAACTACAAATGTTCAAGGGTATCAATGAAATTTATGAAAAGAATCTATAATGACTAGTTGATTGCACCAATGGTCTTATTGTCGCTACAAGACTATAAAAGAGAAGACTGAAAAGATGGACAAAGAAGAAGCAAACTACACCACGATATATTAATAAAAAATCATTGTACTCGTGTATTGATTATAATTCTTTCTTTTGACTTAGTAACGAATGGAAGTGTAATAATCTGCTTATTGAAAGATCATTGTACTCTTATATTGATTATAATTCTATCTTTTGTACTTAGTAACAAGAGGAAAGTGTAATTTGCTTATGAATGTGACCACATTTGGGGAGGTGTGAGGAGAGCCAAAAAAAAAAAAAAAGTGTACTTAAGTGGCTAGTCGAAGGACTAAGTGAAGAATGCTTTCGGCATGTATTCAGGAGAGTAAAAGCAGTATCTTTTGAGGAACCTTAGGCACTCATTAGCTTAGTGTTTGGAATGAGCCAATATCATGAACAAATCACTTTTTTGTCCTATTTTTCGGTTCCACTTTTATATTGCTTTGATTCATGAATGAAAGAAAAATTGTTTCATTTTTAGAAAACTGAATTTTCATAAACCTATAAAAATCATCACTTTATTCACCCCTCTAGAAGGTGATTTTAGTCTCCTTTTGGGACCTTTAAGATTTTTGATTGTTTGGATATTCACCACCTTATTATAAGAAAGAGACTTTTGAAATGGGCTAAAAGAAGAATAATTTGACCAAAAGGACAAAGTGAAGATCGTACGCATTTATCATGAAACCGGCATCCGAGATGCATTTAACTTTGGTTCTCGAAGGTAGCAAAGATCGGAAGTCATCACAATGAATTATGATTGAAACCCCCGGATGAGCATCCCCGAGAATTGCCTGCGTTAACCAAATTCATATAAGTATACGTTAAGAATTAACGATAAATGATAATAAGGAGTTAGGAGTAGCAAGAGGGGTAAAGATTTAGTGGTAAGTAGTTGTGAGCATATGTATAAAAGAGCAATTAAGTACTAGTAAGTGATATGAACCAAGATACTAATAAGGAACTTGAATATATGTATAAGGAAATAATAAACTCCATCTTCCGCTACTATTTGCCTTCCTTTTTCTTCTCCTCTCTCTCATCTTTTCCCATAGGAAAAAAACCCCAGCCACCTCTATCTTCTCTAATTAGGGGTTGCCATCAACTATAACTATTTGTGGTAAGCCCCAATTTTTGTTCTTTTTCAATGCTTTATTTTAGTTATTATGAGATTTTTTTGGGAAAAGATAAAGTTATATATATTACCAAAACCGTAATAGTTCAGCTCATAGGATTTACATCAATGGTATATCAAATCCCTCCAATCTACTACAAAAGTATTAGCTCTAATACAAATAATATATTGGATGTATCGAATCAAAATCTCTGCATCTCTAATTTTACCTTGAAATATTCTCGGGTTTCTTTCTCGCCAAAGTTCGTATACTTGTTGCAACTAACAAGTTCTCAACCATTTGCATTTCACAGAACCCCTTTCCGAGTATTTGATGAACCATACCTTCTCTTAGCTGAAATTCCACACTCTAGGTTTGCACTTTACCCAACATAGTAGAGTTGACCATACATAATTAGAATATGGATAGGAGAAGAATATGTGTTCACAGTTATCCTACCCAACTTGTGAGCAAAGCGCGCATCTATTTTCAATTTGGATCCCTCTCGTAGATAAGAAACTCCGAGGTTGCTAGTATGTTTTGCCAAGCAAGCCAAAGAATGAATCGATGTCTCGTCCCAAGCAAAGCTTTTCCAAACTGTTTTCCACCAATTAACATTTCTTGCGGGTTTGCAAAACAAAGCATACCCCTTACGAACTGAATATCCCAACTTGTTTTCTCCTTCCCCCAACCAAAGCACTACTTCTTTACTACTGCCCAACAGGTTACACAAATCATCTCCGACTGGATCGGCTTTTTCCAGCCCCAAGCATCCCCAAGCAAAGGTTAAGAATCAAAGAAATTTTTACCTCCGAACATATAAGCCTTCACCCACATAGTGTATACTGTTGTCACATTCAATATCTTCCAAATCCACTTGGTAAAGCTTTGTTCCAAGCTAATAACTCTTTAAAATTCAAGCCTCCGGATTGGAGGGGTCGGCGGATTTTACTCCATCCCACCATGTGCGTCTTCTTGTTCTCGGTGAAGCCATTCCATGTAAAATTATTGCATAAAGTCTCCGAGTACATGAATGGTATGCTTCGGTAATAGGAATACTTGTGACCGTAAACCGATAATTCCAGTAAAAACAACATTTATCAATAGTTTTCTTCTAGTAAAAACAACATTTATCAATAGTTTTCTTCTAGCATATGACAAGCTGTCTTTCAGCCCAAGAAGAAATTTTCTACTTCGACTTGTCGATTAGAGGTTTACACATGCTATAGGATAATTTCTTTATAGAAAGAGGCGGGCCAAGGTATCCGAAGGGGAAATTACCTAGGGAGAACCCCGTGTGCTAAAGTATAAGTTGTTGGTCCGCTTGGGATACTCGCCAAAATAAATGTCAAACTTTTCAACATTAGGAAATAGACCTGGCATTTGGGAAAATTTATCGAAGTAGGTGTGGAGGACTTTTATAGACTCTATATCTCCCTTTGAAAACTATAGAATATCATCGCAAAAGCAAGATGAACTAAATTAATTCCGGAACACTTGTGGGTGGTAATGAAAGTTTTGTTCTTGAGAGGCTATATTGAATCCTCTTAATAGGACTTCCATACATAATACAAACAAGTAAGGAGACAAAGGATCTCCTTGTCTCAAACCACGGACGCCTGTGGAAAAAGCCTTTTGGTTCACCATTGATGTTCACAGAATAGCATGCTATGGTTACACAAGTCATAACCAAGGAAACAAACTCAATAGGGAAACCAAAACCCAACATGGTTTCCTTAAGAAATCCCCAATCAACGAGTGTCATAGACTTTTCTAAGATCAATTTTGATCATAACCCTAGGGAAATATGTTTCCTTTCATAATGCTTCACCAAGTGATGTGCAAGTAACATGTTATCGGTAATAGCTCTCCCTTTGACAAAAACACTTTGACTAATATGGATAATGTCGGGTAGTACCAGTAGGAGTCTATTTGCTAAGACTTTTGAAATAGCCTTGAAAAGCACATTGCAAAGTGAGATAGGTCTATAATCACTTACCCGAGAAGCATTTGGGGTTTTAGGAACCAAAGTGATGAGTGTGCTATTGGTTTGTTTCAATAGTTTTCCATTTTGAAAGAACTATAATATAGCCGTGCAAATGTCTTGCCCAACAATCTCCTAAGATCGTTGGAAGAACCCCGTAGAATACCCATCCAGTCCAGGAGCCTTTGAATCATCCATTTGAAAGAAAACATGCTTGATCTCCTCATTTGTAAATGGGCTAGAAGCTTGGATTGATGTTTTGAGGATAGCGAGAGGTCCAATTTTAATCCACTGCAAGTCGGGTTGTGTGAGTGCGGAGCTGTGCCCATTAGATCTTTGAACCAAGTGAGGAAGGCTTCGACAATCCCCTCCTAAGAAGATTGCTCCCTATTTTGACTATCGGTAACTTTATGAATAAAGTTACCTCTTCTTTTGTGAGATAATTGCATGGAAATATTTATTGTTTCCATCATTTTGTGAAAGGAATTTGTCCTTTACTCTTTGTCTAAGTATGCTTTCCTAAATTTTGACAAACTTCTCATATTCAACAATGGTGTTAGCCTCCGAGACAGTGCAACTCTGTAGATAGGGGTTGACGTTGTAGATCTTCTTGGACTCGAACAAGTTTTGCATATAAGGTCTCAACCTTATTGCTTATTCCCTTGAAATGAGATAAATGTAATTGCTTCGGGCATCCTTTGAGTCGTTGCGGTTTGGTTACCACCGGAACATGAGACACCCCCGAACCTTAGAAGTCCAACACTCGTTTACAATAAAATCAAATTGAGAGTGGCTGGCCCAAACATTCGAGATACTTGAAAGGCTCGTTAATACCCTTAAATTGATATTTGATTTCAACCCAAATAAGAGTATGATCGGAGACACTAGAACATCTAAAATCCACACTAATATTCCATGGGCAGCGGGTAGCAAATTGGTTGAATAAGGCTCTATCTAGTTTGGACCAAACCCTTTTGTCACCAACTTGTTTGTTTGACCAAGTGAAAAATTGACCGGTAGCTAGGATATCACATAGATTATTTATGGAGCAACAATTAAAGAAATCATCAATTTCAGATTGATCAGCCAAGACTTTTGAAAGTCTTTCATCTTGTCGCGAGAACAACATTAAAGTCTCCAAACAGCTGACCAAAGACCGTTGATTTGTGTAGCCAACATGTCAATATCACTCCACGGATGTTGTCTTCAACTTCCAGAATTAAACCCATATACAAAAGTAATGTAGCCAGATAAAACGACTTGCAATACCTTGAATAAAACAAGTGGATAAGTTGGCTACTCTTTAGGAGAACATTCATGCTTAGTAAGGGAAGCCAAAACACCCAAATTCTCCCATTATGGTGAAAAATATAATTTTCCACAAAATGATATTTTGGGAAAAGCTTATTCGCGATCTTAGCGAGCATTGGGCTCCTTTACATAAGTCTCAACTAAACAAAATAAAACAGGATTATTCTTGTTAATAGCTTAGCTTATTGCCATCCGCTTAGTGAGGTTGTTTAGACCTCTTAGATTCCAACAGTTGATTATCATGTAGGAGGCTTAGGAGAAGATCTCCCCATACTCCGTGCTTTATCATTCTTGCTCAAAGCTTGGTTGCTCCTACTCGGTAAACTTGGGCCGAGTTTTGCGCCTTCCTCCGGATAAGGGAACTAAATCTATTGGAAAGGGAACAGTTTGATGCTCCTTCCTAATTGGAGATTTTCGACCGGAAGAAATCCGGCTTACAGTATGCTCGGTGTGCTCTTTCTCTATAACCTCGGTTCGGTTAATATCTCCATCTCTTGGGTGTTCGCGAGCGTAATCTCCAAGATTGGGGTACCTTGCTCAATATTATGTTCTGCGAGTATGACCTTGAGGATCTTTTACTATCCACCGTTGTGTTGCTATTATCCTACACCCATTTTCCTGGTGCCCAAGTTTCTTGCATTTGGAACGATAGAAAGGCACCTATTCATAGTGAACTGCTTGCTCAAAAGTATAACCAAAAGGATCTTGGACAGGTATAACTTCAGGGAGCACGGTAGATACATCCATTTCAACTAGAACTCGGCATAGATATTCTATCTTTATATGCCATGTATTTATCAACAAACAATGGCTCTCCAACAACACTAGCTAATTTGCTCAACCCATCAACCGACCAAAAATGTTGATCAAAGTCCGGGAATTTAATCCATACTGGCACTCTAGTAATCACTGCTCGATCCAATTTGAAATCTGGAGACCAAGGTTTTAAAATAAGAAATCGGTTATTGAGTAGCTAGGGACCTCTACGGAGGATAAGTTCCTTGTCCGCTCGTGTTTGAAATCAAAACAAATACCAACCCTTAGCATGGGCCTTTCCATAAACCCTCGGAGGTCAAAACTTCCTGATTCATGAATCTCTTGGTTCGAGAAATCAAAACAAAGAGACTAACATCTTCACCGTCTAAAGTAACGATGAGTCGGAACACGTCGACGCTCGTGATCACTTAGAGTCGGGGGCCAGCTTACGGGCCAGGCCTTTCTCGACTCGATTACTAGTATCACTACCTCGTCGCTCAAAGCTTTCCAGGAAACCTCCCGACTTCTTTCTTTTCCCAAATAAAAGTCTAAATACATTGGATCGTGACCTTCCAAATTGGGGGGTGGGGGAAGGTGAAAGGTGTGCACTAAAAGGGGTCCTAAACTACAAGCTAGTGTGCAACGGCTTTTCAACCGTCATTTAATCTCGGGCGAAGACACATCGACCAAAAATTTCTCCACAAATTGCTTAACCACAGTCAATTTTGGCAAATGACCAACAATATAACCAACAATTTCATAACTCCAAGTAATCAATTTCCTCTTGAATATCCTATGTTGTGATTTGCACAACTTTAGCATTATTAACCAGCTCGGGTTCAATGTAATGAAGGTTCGAGTCCCTTAGGAAGCTCCCATGAACCTTTGAACAAATCACTAAAGGATTTACGGCCGGTGTGATTGAGTTTAGGGAAACAAGTTGTTCATTAGGCAATAACTCATCATTTTTGAAATCGGGAAGATTGAACACCAACATCGATAATTAGATCATTCTCTACCATATTAGACCAACTTTTTCTAGATTCGGTTTGTACCTCATAAAGAATCAAAGCTTCGACATCGGGATCATGGTTTACCTCTTAAATTTATGGCCTAACCTCAATTTGCGTTTCGGACACCGTGTTTCGTTGTTTAGACACTGCTCATTGTTGCTTTGCTTGGGCGGCCGCGTTTTCCCATTTCCAGCACCGTGGCTGAAGCAATTTCGTCAATCGCCGTTCGCGCCGAGAGCAACTTCTCTCATGGTGCTCGCTTTACCTTATAGTTATTATGAGATTTACTATTAGTTTTATATCGATTTTCAATAATTTTCTTTGTTTCAATCGTGAGAGTTAGGTTTCCCTTCATTAGTGTGTGTTTTGACTTCTCACCCTTGTTTCGAGTTTTATCTCTCGTGCTGGTGCGTGTTTTCATAGATCCGAAAGTGATAGATTCTAGAAGATGATTGGATTTTATCATATGACTTTTTATTAATAATATCTCTTTTTCTATAGAAAAAAACTAATATTTTTCGACTTAAAAAGGATTATCTAGTTGAATTTTTACTATCTTCAATATAGATTGTGCCCATTCCTTTTCCTCACTACTGGTTATGTATTTCCCCAACCTTATGCCGCTGAAAACGCCATCCTTGGACACCTACAAGATAGTCTCTTTCTACTAATTTATTTTTTGGCTATACTTTCAACAAAGTAACTAATCATAAGCTAGGTTGTTGTTCGGTAAAATGAGTTGTTTGAGTAGATGATAACTGTACGTATAGCCGATAGCTGCTTAAGTAGCTGATAGTATGATGTTTTAGTTATTACATAATAGCTGCTCAACCGAGCGGTTGAATAAATTCATTCGGTAAATTTAGTGGTTGGATTAGCTCATTATTGTAAATTAAAATAAAAAGACATAAATAATTTTTCAAATATAAATTAATAAAGGGGTGTTTTTGTCAAAAAAATAAAATACTAATTTTAAATGTGAAAAAATAATATTTTTATCTTTTCACAAACACTACTTGAAATCATATAACTTAAGCTACTGCAAATAATAATTGAAACACTACTTTTTCGAACACTAATATTTAGTTGGTCATACTTTTAACTTAGTCAAATACCAAACACTATTATCAAATATGGCCCAAAATTTTTTGATCAAATTCAAATTTTACAAGGTAGACATTACTGTCATAAAAAATAGAATACACAATCAATTTTAACATATCAAATAGATGCGTCCATAAGTTGTAGATAATGACAAAATATTATTGATAGTATATAGACTCGGCAAAACCGACCCGACCAGAAACCCGACCTGAACCCACCCGAAAGTTTTGGGTTTTGGACATGATTTTCTCGACCCGAACCCGAAAAAACCGAACCCGAAAAACCCGCAAATTAGCGGGTCAAACCCGACCGAACCCGTTTGACCCGTTGGGTCAAGGCAATAAAAACAACCATTTTAGCTTTGTAGCTTGTTGATTGAATGTTTCATGCACATTATATGATTTTTCCTTCAATTTATCACTTTTTTAATAATGGTTATTTATCATATCGGATTATTTAGAGAGACGTTACATATTTATTGCAATCATTTACGGACGAAGATCGATACGGTTTCATTTCTCAACTTATTCCCCATAAACAAAAGCCATTATATACAAAAATTATGCATAGTTAATTTCAATAAAAACATATATGGATTCAAACGGTGTAATATATTAAAATACTACAAGTGTACAAGTTATATTGTTGTATTTTTGGTAAGCTGAATATACCTAGTCACATCTAATTAATATACTTTTATTTTGTAGAAATAATATTACTATAATGATTTAAAATTTTGATGTTATAATTAAAAATAATAATTTTAGTTTATTATAAATCTCTAATTCTTATTTATTTTAAACTCGTGTTTACCTGTACCTAAACCATAACTCCTAAGGTAGGCAATAAGCCAAACTAAAACAAAGTCAAATTTTTCTAGTGAATAAAATAGATCGATTAAGCCTACTCAAGTCAAAACTTTCTCGATTTGTTTTAAAATGCATTAAACATGCATATAAACCTCGTTAGTATAATATAAACTGTGAAATAAACATCGTAACCTTAAACTAATAATTACAGAACAAGTCATTATTATTCAACCCATTATTAACCCAATCTTTCGTTGGCCTTATTTAAACGCGTCAAGCGACCAACCCGCTCGGTTCAATGGGACCTTACACAAATATCATAATGAAATTTTTGAATATTTTTGAATATTCCTTTTAGAAAATACAAATACTATACTTTTTCGTTGAATTATTGGCAATTTTAAGCAAAAATTATGCTTAATATTTATAATTAAAAAAGAAAAACAATCGATAAAAAGGCGGTCTTAACCCGTTGGGTCGACCCGAAACCCGTATAACCCGATATACGACCGCCCGTATTTTACCCGAACCCGAAATACACCCGACCCGTATTTTACCCGAACCCGAATACACCCGACCCGTATTTAACCCGCCCGCCCGAATTGACAGGTCTAATAGTATATAGTTAATTATTTTTTAAATTTAGACATGCCATTAATTCAAAACAAATTCCAACTACTGCACAAAAACAGGGTAAAATTGAAAAAAATAATCGTTACTTTCTTTTTCAATATCATGTTTCTTTTGTTAAGCTCACAAGTTAAGTCGCCATGATAAAATGCATATATCAATCGTTAATCTCACACATGCATAATCCAACAATCACATGAAATACTTATATAGATAGTAAGTTTCTACCTACGACTCTAATCTTAATTATAGAATAGATTTCTATTTATAAATATAATCATACTTTTTAAAGAGCATAGATTAAGATGTTGGCCATGGCAAAAAACACCTAATAATGCTTTCGCAACATGGCACAATCAAGTTATATACGTCATGATCGAGCCACAATAAGAAGATTTGAGGAAAAGTTGAAGGAGCTGCGGACAGCAAGGTGGCACGACCAAGGCCGTGCAACATGGCACGACCGTGCCTAGCTTGGCATGACCATGCCATGCACATTTCTGCCGATATACTTTCGACTTCACTCGGTTTTGTCCGTTTTTTTGTGTTAATTGCTCGGTATTATGTCTTGTAATTGCAGTAGCTGTAGTTATAGGTCTAAGGTTGTTGCTTATTTATTTAAAGGTCGTTTAGTTCGGCTTTGTAATCATCCAATATCTAATTGTTCAAGCTTTGGTAAGTTTGGGAAGAGTCAATTGAAAGTGTATCCAATTGAAGAGTTGTTGTGAGGAGAGTGTTATGAGATTGAAAAATCTCGGATTTTGAGAAGGTTTCTGATTTGAGATCATTTTATACTCTTTATAATAGTGAAATTGGTTCCTTGTGCCGCTTGTGGTTTTTCCGATTTGAATTTTTCACGTTAAAATCTTTGTCTCATCGTTGTCCATTTTCATCTCATTCTTGATATTCTTTGCTATCCTATTACAATAACAATAGCCATAAATTCATGTTTATCCATAGATTTCACATGTGACCAAATATAAATCACAACTTTTGGGGGTTGACTTTAACTTTGGCTCAAGTTTGACTTCTTGCTCCGATACTTCAGTCGTAAAGAACTAAATTCCGGTTTGAAGCACATACATATATATAATTTTAATTATCCATAAATAAGTAAAAAAAATTCTAGTTACATTTAAAATACTATTAATTATTATATCAAAAAGTTAATATTAACTAATCATTGAAGATCATTAGTAAATATATCAAAAAATATACACATCCAAATCACATGTTTACATGTAGACGTAGGCCAAAAGTTAGTAATTAAAAGTCTCAGGTGTTTTTTTTTTTTTTTTTTGATGCAAAATGTTAGAGGTGTTATATGTTGACTACTCTTTTTACTAAAAAAAGTCATAAAAGTTATTTTCTGAACAAACCCAGGACAACAATTCGAAAAGGCAAATTTGTAGGAAGAATCATACATGTCGAGCATTCTTTAATCCTTTTGCTAACAAATCATCCATGACTGCCCGCCAAATTCTAGCTCCTCTGTAGTAAAGTTTTTTATTCTGCATAATTCAACATGAAATTACATTTATTAAATTATAAAATATTTTATAGAAGTTAAAAAAATAATTCAAATCAATATTTTTTCTATAAGAGAAAACATACTGAATCGACTTCTTCAATATCTCCTGTGAAACATGATCCGTCACAATATCGTAGCTTAATCCTGTTCCAATTATAGAAGTCTGAGAAATGAAAATTCCAATGCGGGTCAGCATTAAATCATTTCTTCCATACAAAGTAGAGTGACAAAGCAAAAATTAAGCAAAAGTGTGCAAGATTAATTTACATGGATTGTATTTGGCCTCGTTGCTTAAAATTCCTTCAAAAGTGTAATTTTTGGTCATGAGATGAGATGAACCTAATTCGTGTTTGGAGCGCTCATAGCAATCATCCGCGGTGGGGCATGTTCCTCCACCCTGCCCAAAACCAAAATGAGCAATCAACTTAGTAATTAAATTCTGCTCGTTACTGAAATAGTACTCCCTCCGTCTCAAAAAAATTCTCAATTTTTTAACCTTTGTATGTCTTATAAAATTTGTCAATATATACTTATTATTTTATTATTATCTAAAAATTATATACCTTTTCATTTTAACCAATAAAAATTAAAAACTTTTTTTATCTAGAAGTATGGAGTGTCCATTTATTGTTGCCTAGGAAATACAAAGAAGACAACATTTTCAAAACTTCATCATTTTTTTACTATTTTTTCTTAGTTATAATTAAAAGACAGGTAATTAAATGACACTCCTTTATTTTTGAATTCTCTCAAAATTTGACTACTTTACTAAAACGGAGAGAGTAATATACAAGTTGTTATAAAAACAAGGTTGCATATATCTCGTTACACTGACAATTAAAGAGTCCTTCAGCATGTTTATAAATTTATAAGGTACTCCTTTAATTGCTAATTGATTTCGGGATGGAACACCATGTATCTATCTATATACATTGTTTAGTTGAATTAAAATCCAATTATGTAAAATTTAACATGAATTGACTGATAGTGGAATAAGAATCATATGATTTGAAGATTTAAAACTGATTTCAAATTGGGGTCGTTATCTATATAACTGATTTATTTAATGACAAAGATGGCATTGTACGTGCATGGAATTTAAGCTTGGGTCCTGTAAATAAATTTGGCTAACAACCTCAGAAAAGGGTTGGTATAGTATTCAGTTGATTGCTACATGGGTTGGGGGGTATTCATGTGGTATTCAATGTGATAAGACAACTCACATCATAATAAAAATGCAGAAAAATAAATCAAAAAAATCATACCTCCAAATGAATTAGCCAGTTGTGAACACCAGTACCAAACCCTTTGTCAAAATGGTAAGCTGCCGGGCTTCCATCCAAGCATACTGTAATATGTTGATATTTGATCCGATAAATTTATCTGACAAAGAAAAATAACTTAACTAGATAACAAAATGTGAAATTTAAGTTAATTTGGATTTTAGATTCCACTTTTAATTAATTAATTATGATGAAATAAGTATAAATTTAAATCATTTAGTTTGAATTTTTGAGTCACTTTGATCGAGTTTAATTCTCACCAGCTCCTTTGGCCACAGCATCCTCAACATAAGTTATTGGAACTTGGAGGAGTCCATTCACTCTACTAAACATTAGAATGCATGCAACAAACTTTATCCATATTGAATCTACCATCCTGCTCAACGTAAACTCCCAAAAAAAATATTAGAAAGATGAAACTTTGAGCTTAATATATTTTTTTTTCGGTTTGAAGGATATATATATGTAAACAACATTTCAAACATAGTCAACTCCTAAGCTACAAATGCCCACAAGTTTTTTTTTCCCCATAAATAATGGTAAAAGCCATGAGCAACATCATACAAATAAAACAATAATTGTAGGTACTAGACAAATAAACCTAACGATTGAAAAAAAGAAACAAACACCAAAGTAATAAAAATTAAACTCTCTATCATAGGTAACTCAAATCACCTTAGATTCTTACTAAAAAACAAGAGAGCCAAAAGCCGAGCCTGTAAGTGTGCCAGTCTCAAAGCTTTGGATTTCTCGGCTCTCTCATCTCGCCGCCTCCTTGTGGCCTCTCTTTCGCCCCCCTCTATGCCCACCTCTCACCACCATGCTATTGTCGACTAAGAAGACAATCACTTCTCGTAAAGGGCCTCAAATTCTCCTTATCCTTCAACAAGACAATTCCCTCACTCCATCTCTATGAATTTCCTTCTCATGAGAAAGCCACCTTTAACAAGACAATTCACCTTTAACAAGACAATTCCTTCTCCTCAATCTACGAATCTTGCTCAACATCCCCTCATTTCATGACAATTCCTTCTCCTTCAATCTGTGAATCTCGCTCGACATGCCCTCACTCCATCTCTGATATAAATTACAAGGCAAGCCATCTTTATGCCCACAAGTTTGATCTTATCAATTAATTATTATAAGTATTTATCATTAGTATTTAGCATTAACGAACACTCATCAATACTTGATCATATTTTTTAGTTATATAGACCATGTTTCATTTATTAATTTTAAGCTTATAACTCCTTACAACTTTTATAATAACTTTACAACTATCTTATAACTCATTATAATAACTCCTTACATCTTCTAACAACTCCTTACAGTGTCATGGCGCTTATAACTCCTTACGAGTTAAATAGAACACGGCATATCTCATACATATCCGGTACTCGTTAACACCTTTCAGCACTATTTAACAAGAAGTTGAAAAAAAAAAACAAATCTTACACATTCACGGACATTTAACCTAACATAGTAACTCTATAGCTCAAACTTTAAAAACAAGAAAATACTTTGATGAACAAAGTAGAGGTTTCTGTGCTTTTGCTTTTTCACTCTAATTTCATACCCAGTTAGAGCAAAACAAATCCAGTACTCGTTAACACCTTTCAGCATTATCTAACAGAAAAAGAAGGGTACCTGAAAATGGAGAGATTTTTCAACAGATATTCCTTTGCTTATGAGGCTTAGAGGAGAGAGGCCAGTAGAATTTATAGACTAGCTAAAA
Organism: Talinum fruticosum; assembly: GCA_021018815.1. Lineage (NCBI taxonomy): Eukaryota > Viridiplantae > Streptophyta > Magnoliopsida > Caryophyllales > Talinaceae > Talinum > Talinum fruticosum. Next base: position 6,428,267 of record JAITYX010000030.1, on the reverse strand, counting down.
TGTAGGTATATGTACATGTCATTCAATTGAATGTCTGGTAAGTTTTGCTAGGATTCTGTAGAGAATGGATCCCAAATCCTAACAGTCAAATTTATGTAAATTCGTCATTAAGGAATATTAAAGTAGAATTATCAAATAGACAAATATATTTGAGAATTATTATTATTATTTTACAATATCAAATAGACAAACCTAATTGCATATTATATTTTTAATTTTAAAATATTATTATTATAAATTATTATTTTAATTTCAGACAAATATATTATGAGATGGAATAACATATAATGATAAATCAATAATACACAATAATGCATCTAACTATTAAATACAATGAAGAGGGGTGTATCATATTTTGCCACACCATTGTAACACTCCACCTCACCTTTAGAGCGGGAGCAGCATGGGTCGTGGATAGCAATGCCATTGGATAAGACACAACACCTTGTCCACCAGTTTTAAAATCAAAGATAACATAACACCTAAAGCCACATCACTTATCCTTGCACAAAGCACGTGTCCTGTACGGCACAATCAGCGTTGTGCTTAATATCTTATTAGGTTTTAGAGCCATCAAGTATGCAGAAACGATTTGGATGAATTAAGATAATTAAAAGAATAAATAAATTAAATAAAAAAACTAAAGTAATGGACATAAAGTTTTATGTGAAAACCCAATGAAGGAAAAAAAACATTGAGGCAACGAACACAAACAATTCACTATAATTTGAGAAAGTATAAATGATCACAGATCGAATGATAGTTTGATCAACTTAAAAATATAATTCTCTCACAATTCTCTCTCAATCTCACTTAATTATGGAGGGAATATCTCTCAGTATCTTTACAAAAATTGATCTCAAAACGTCTGCTCTAAAAAGCCTTGAATACGATCGAAAACTTGCCCAAGGAAGAAAATCCTTGTAACCGACGAAAAGACCTGGCACAATCGTGCCATGCCCGAGCATGACCACTGCCATGTCATTTCTCTGCTCACTTTTCACACGTCTTCAGATTGTGCATCACGGTCATGACAAGTGGGGCTTGGTCGTGCCACCTAAAGCAAGCAATAATGGGGAGATTTGAGACACTCCCAACAATCTCCACCTTAGATCAAAGATCCAAAACTAATATAAATACTCCGCCAAAATACCCCGTACGGTAGAGCCCCAAAGGGCAAAGCCCCAACGGGCTATCAACGACTATGAACACCAACTAAGGCCAAGCAATGGTCGAACTTAAGCGTAGAGAGAGACTTTGTAAACATATCTATGGGATTTTCCATAGTATGAACTTTTTCTTCACAATCTTACCTTCAACAGCTTGTATCTCCGATATAGTGGAACTTGACATCGATATGTTTAGTCTTCCAGCGATAGAAATCATTCTTGGCAAAATGAAGAACACTCGACTTTCTATAAACACAATAGTAACACCTTGTTAAACATCAAGCTCAATGATTAGACCCCTCAACCAAATATATTCCTTCACCCCTTCGATTGCAACAACATACTCAGCTTCTATAGTAGAAAGAGCGAGCAATAGCCTATAATGATGATTTATAAGATATAGCACCGGCACACAACGTGCGAGATATAACCAGAAAGTGACCTCCTCCTATCGAGGTCTCCACCATAATTAGAATCAACATAACCAAGCAACATCAAATGTAGCAATCTTACTCCCATAAAAAAATTAACCCTCTATCAACGAGTGCCTTTAACATACCCAAGGATCCATTTCATAACTTCCCAATGATCCTTACCAAAATTACGCATATAACAACTCACCACATTAACCGCATATGACATATCGAGTCTAGCGTGCACCATGGCATATATCAAACTACCAACAACACTAGCATAGGGTGTCATTTTCTCAATTTCCTTCTCTGTTTGTGGACAAGACTCAAAAGACAACTTAAAATGAGTAGCCAATAGAAACTTATTTGCAATCACTCATATTAAATCTATCAAGGACTTTTTCAAGATATGTCCTTTGAGATAGATAGAGTTTCCTGGCCTTTCAATCCCTACGAATTTCCATTCTAATAATATTCTTTATTGTACCAAGGTCCTTTATCTTAAACTCCTTACTAATTTGAGATTTCAACTTGTTGATCAAAGCCTTTCTTTTGAAGCAATTAGCATATCATCAACATATAACAACAAGTAAGTGAAGGAACCAGATATTTGCTGAAAATACACATAGTTATCATATTGAATCCATTTGTAGCCTTGCCCAATCATGAAAGTATCAAACCTCTTGTACCACTCTGCTAAGAACTTGCTTGAGTTCGTACAAGGACTTCTTCAATCGACACATACAATGTTCCTTCCCGGGAACTACAAAGCCCTCGGGTTGTCTCACATAGATTTCTTCCTCCAACTTTCCATGAAGAAATGCGGTTTTCACTTCCGGTTTCTCTAACTCCAAATCAAACAGAACAACAAAAGCAAGAAGCACTCTAATGGAAGTATAACGAATAACAGGAGACCAGACTTCATTAAAGTTAATACCTTCCTTTTGGTAGCATCCACGAACAACCAAGCATGCTGTCCACCTTGCATTCTCAACCCCGGGTATGCATTCCTTTCTTTTGTAGATCCACAAGACAGTCAAGGCTCGTTGATTTTTATATAGTTCACAAAGATCCTAGGTCCCATTCTTATAAAGACACTCAATTTCTTCTTACATAGCTAGGAACCAATTGGATGAACTTAGACAGGAGATAGCTTCGAGTAGGTAGAAGATTTCACACCTTTAGGAATCTCCTATGCCGAGTATAGGAAACAAGACCATTTTCATAATCCATAAATCGAGTTGGCCTTCTAATGACCCTTCTTGGTCTATCATGAGCTATAAACCGATCAACCTCCACATGAGGCTGAATTGGACTTGCATCGAAATGGGTTCATCAACATGAACCTCTCCTGTTGGAATCATCAACACCTCCACCTTGAACAATAACAGGAAATTCAAACTCCACTTTCCCACTAGTATCTTGCTGATCACCTGTACGAGTAGCAAAAACAAAAATGTCTTCTCTAGGAGATAACATGATAGTTTCATTAAATGTTACATCCTTACTTTGAATTATTTTATGTGTTTCGGGCACCACAATTGTTATCCCTTAAACTCATATGCAAAACCTAGAAACATGTATTTTACAGCCCTAGAAGCCAACTTCCATTGTTCACATGAACATAAGCGGGACACCCAAAAATTCTAAGAATAAAATAATCAACAACGTTACCTAACCATAATTTTTCAATAATCTTAAAGTCAATGGAAGAATGTGGAGAAAGTTTGACAAGATATCGAGCAGTTGCAATAGCTTCAGCCCAAAAGCCTTGTGATCCGAAAGTCCAACATTAGAGAGCATACAACGAGCTCTCTTTAAAAGAATATGATTGATCCGTTTCTACAACACCATTTTGTTAGGGCTTCCTAACAAGTGTTTTGTATCTTGTAATCCCTTGAACTACGAAGAACTCGTTGAACTCTTCCTCACAAAGCTCAAGACTATTATCAATCCTAAGCTTCTTGATTTTTCTCCAAATTTGATTTTCAACTAGGGCTTTGAATTTCTCGAATATTGGAAACACCTTATTTTTTGTCTTAAGAAACAACCCCACATTTTACGAGAAAAATCATCAACAAAGGTCAATATTAAATCATGATAATTCAAGGAGATAGGATAACCAAAACAAAAGCTGTAAGGTTCAAAAATCAAATAAGTATTCTCATAAACAAATAGAGCAACTAGAAAATGTCACATTACTCCTCCTAAACATGATACCCAAAACATTGAATAGTAGTAGAGGATCCAGGGCGGAATTAGAAAATTTTTTTAGGGGAGGACGGGTAGTAAGGTAAAAATATTTTTAGTAGGGGCGGAGCTACTATTATTTGGTCGAGTGGTGTCTCGAGACACCGTTGGCCAAAAAACAATTGTTAAAGTGTATAAAAATCCTCAAAAATTCACAAAAATATTAAAGGAGACACCCATAAAAAATAATTGATATTTATAAAATTCAAGGATACTAAAAAAGGGACACCATTGAATAAAATTTATAACCCCGTCATTACTATTTATATAAGTTACAAAATAAACTATTATCATATATCAACAATTAGCTACTAGAGTACTATAAAGAAAACATGTGTAAACAACAGATAAGAAATTATACCTTGCAACTAATAATATAAAAGTTATCTCTTGAATAATGATCACTCATAAAATCTACTTTATTAGTCTATATTATTAAATTAGTTGACACAACTCTAACTATATTAATTATTCAATATAGTAAGTAACTAATTCAATTGCAAAACATAACAGCTAGTATCATTATTATTAATGTTTGAGAAGTAAATTAGATTAACTAATATAATAAATCTAAAAAAATATATTATTAATTTTAAACATACCTGCTGTTTGGATTAAGAGTCTTGGAAGGTCAAAAAAATTGTCTTTTTTGAAAATAAAATTTACACTACATTAAAAGGTAGAGAAAAAAAGTAGTATTGTATTCTAAAAGAAAATAGATTAACAAGTTGGAGAGATGAAGGAAGGAAGAGAAAGAGAGAGAAAGAGAGAGAGAGAGAGAGAATAAGAGAGAGAAATAATTATACAAAAAGCTAAAACGGCTATATGTATTGCCAATTTGCTATAACTTATACCCTAACTTTTTCCTAATTTATCAAAATATTATAAGTCACGTCAAGATATTATGTAAAAATAATACATTTTGCACAATAATTATATAATTTTACCTTACACCAAACAATAGGTATGAGTAAGAGTGTATTCGAGCCAAGTCGAACCTGAACCTACCGGGGTCGAGCTCAGCTTGTAAGTATCATTTGTAGCTTGAGCTCGGCTCATGGCTCGCCTTGCTTGACAAAATCAAGCTCAAGCTCGACTCGCCGAAATCTCAAGCCTAAGCTTGGCTCATCAAAAGTTTAAGTCCGAGCTTGGCTCGTCCTTAACTCGTTAGTTCACTATACTTCTTTTAAACTCCTGTTTTTAGGTTCAAAGTCATACTTTATATACTTAATATAAAAACATAAACTTGAACTTCATTAAGGCTCCTTTTTTTCTCAACAATCACAATATACACACTCAAGAAAATAATATCCAGGTTCATTTAGGCTCGTTTGCTCGGCTCGTCGGCTCGATCGTTTGTTTGGTTCATTTGTGATTGGCTCATGTAGGCTCGGTGAGATTACGAGCTCCAAAATTATATGCTCGAGCTCGGCTCGGATAACCGTCCAAGCTCGGCTCCGACTCGCCGCAATCTCGGCTTGGCAAGCTCTTCTACTAGCCGTCTTACGGGCGGCTCGGCTCACATGCACCCCCAGTTAAATTGAGAAATATAAAAATAATTTTCCTAAAAAGCTGTATTTTTCTACTTTTAATTTTTTACGGATAAGTTTAAGCAAAAAAAAAAATCCCAAAATCATGGGGAGGGCCATGAACCCCTAGTCCCCCAATTCCGCCACTGAGAGCATCATACAAGCAAATCGAAGAACAAGTCATATAAGTAAGCAAGTGAATAAGAGTGCATAACATGGTCATATACCAATCTAAAAATCACAAAGTATTCTCAAAAGTTTAGCATGCTACAAGCAATATCAAGATTCATATTCATCCAACATAAACATATAATCTTTGTTATCTTTTTTGGAATAATATGTAATCTTATTTTCTATTATAATCTTAACCAACTTTCTGCTTCAATGCACATTTCACTTTAGACCAAAATTCATTGTCCTCGAAATATGAGTCCGAGCTTTATCATGAAATATGAGCTCGGATTTATAAGTAGTGTGCTAGAAGGTTTTTTATTCCTCATGTGTACTTCCTTGATCATCGAATCATTCAATTACTCGTATCTTTTCGGTTGGATGTCAAGCTTCATGAAAAAACATAATCAAACCTTTCTCAAAGCACTTTTAACCTAAATTTTGCATCCTTAGATGTAAGTGACCAAATTAGGAGGGCTTGTTCCTTTTGGTATCCAAATTTGTATAATTTTAGGAACGTGGGATCTTTGAGTAAAATTGCCATGAATTTTGCTAGGACCAAAAGCACTTTGAATCTTAGAATAGTCAAAGTGGCTTTTTTTTTTTCAAAGTTAGAGTGACTGATATTCTTGTGCATCTCTCTTTTTGAAAAAGTTTTTATAAACATATTTCGACTCTTAGAGTCAAAACCAAGACCTTGTTTTCTAAAAGAGATGCATTAAGATCCCAATATCATGTTGAGAAATAGTTATTATTCACGTATCTAATTTTCATTGAGCATTTTGAGTCTAGGTTTTCTCTCTACTTTTGAGCGCTCCATTCAATTGTTAAGGGATTAAAACTTAAAGTTAATTTTCAATTAATCGCAATCTAATTCAAGTTTAGGTATTATTATTTCTCCTCTCTTCTTCTTCTTTTCTTTCTCTTTCGTTCTTGCCTTTTGTATTTCATTTCTTAATTTGTTGTCTTATGCCATGAATATGTGTGGCTAAATTCCCAACTGAGGTTAGGGATTTTCCACTAATATGCCAATTTAATCGCAATTTGTGCTTCGTTATTGTTGTCATTTATTAAACTAGTATGTGGTTCGAGAGAATACCATCTTTATTTTTATTGGGAATTGAGTGGATTTCGAAAGAAGATGCTTAATTCTATCTCAATTTGATGAATGATTATTACTTAGATATGAGAATAATTTAGGTTGTTATTAAGGGAAGAATCGATAATCTTATAATTCATTGACTTTGATTGTATGAGAACAACAATGAATTCAATTGAGTTAGTTTATTGAACTTTGAGAGAAGGCTTAAGTAGTTCAAACTATTTCGATTCCCTAATTCATTGCATTTGTGAATAATGTAGAGACATTTAATTGAGATTTTTGGTATGTTAGTTTGGTGAATCCCTACCTAAGGCTTTCTTTATCTGATTTCCTTTCTTACTTTAAGTTCCTAAGGCCCATTCCAAATTTAGCATGGCCATGCTTCACATTTTCCCAAGCACAAAAACAGTCCATTTCTCTCCTCTTTCAAAATGCAATTTTATCTTCCTCCCAACCCTAAGTCACCACTAGTGCTTCCCCCTCTACACGCCATTTTTCAATTCAAATTCATCCAAATCTCTTCCCTTTTCCTCAATTCAACCTTCAATCTTCATTCTCCATATAAATTCATTCATCTTCATCCCAATTTCGCCATTCTTCATCCAAAAATTCCAGATTTTCTCTCTTCTCAAGTTTATCCTCTATTGTTGAATTTTGGAGCTTGAAGTGAGAGAAAACTTGCCTTTGAAGTTGTTGAAGGCTTTGGGAAGTCTAAGTTCACCATTTTTACTCCATTTTAGTGGGTTTTCTTCACTTTTTGGTGACTCAAGGGCGACATATGAATTTCTCAAGTGGTTCTCAATTGCTCTTCCATCCCTCATTGCTCACCTTCAACCTTCACAATGGCTTCAACCAAGCGGGCAAGAACCCAACCCGAGTCATCTTCTTGCAGGGTTGCTTAATGTCGAGGTAATTCCTCCAACCCCTTTGGTATAATTTTTCAAGCAATACTGAACAAGACTGCTATAAGAAGCTAACATCCCATAGTATTTGTGTAATTTTCTCAACACATTAGGGTTGCTTGGGTTTGCTCAAGATATTCGGTAGGGAGCTCATGAGAGTTTGGTTAGAGAGTTTTACAACTCCTTTAAATTTGAGAATATTAGGAAGGGACAATTGAGCATTCTCGAAGTCTTTTTCAGCTCTTCAATAAAGACTTTGGAATGTTTAGTGAGGAGTTTTGTCGTCGGATCAACATTAGCTATAGGGGTACTACTGGTAAAGATATGGAGTGTTATAAGCCCTTTGATTTTTACATGTCAATTACTTGTGATGAGTGGCCACTATAATATGTTGGGCCAGCTGATTTCCGTAGATCCGTCGTTTACGATGCTAGGCAAACTAAGGCGACCACTTTTTGCAACCCTCTAATTCGGGTCCCGCAATCGTTCCTTGCCCATACAGGTGTTTTCCTGTGGTGATAACCACAACACCGTGAGAAGCGATGAGCTTTTCCTTCTTTGGGCCGCCTTGCATGGTTATTAGGTGAATTGTGACATTTATCTTCTCGCCCACATTCAGTCCCAAGCATCTAGTGCAAACGCAGTCTTTGCTCATGGTGGGGTGGTCACGACACTTGTCGTAAGTTTGGAACTCAATGTTTCGAATTGCCTATCCTAGATAGTAACTCCATCATTAACGAGACGTGCCTTGGTTAACATAGACATCTTCTACTCCATTAATGGTGCAATCTAGGTCCATCACCATAACAAACCCTTTTTGCACTCCCTAACAAGAAGCGCACCACCATCACAAACAAGGACAATCGAAGTTATTCTTAGGTGGTCGTTGCCAGCTCCTCCCACCAAGGAGATACCTCCTCTTGTGCCTAACCTTCCTAGACCGAGAACCCCGCATTGAGGAGCCTCCTACTACTTCTTCTACTAATGAGCAATCCATGTTCCAAACAATCCTTAACCGGCTTGATCGGCTCTATGTGGAGTAAGTGGACATGAGGGACATGATGTTGTCTAATCAGCAGAGCCTCGGGAGCATCGACAAGAGGGTCAGCCACCTCGAGCACCTTACTCACTATGCTTACCAACATTTTGATATGTCGTACCTGCCCTCGATAGGATGCCACCGGAGCACCCACTGTGAGTTTCCCCTTCCCCTCCTTTCCTCGTTTCGTTTTATGTATTTCATTGAGGACAATGAACGTCCTAAGAATGAGGGTGGCTTGCCTTGTTGGATATTGGACGTGATGTTTTTGATAGGAGATTTGGATGAATCCTAGCATAGGTTATACATACTCATAATCATCTTCATCAATGGCATTTAGGATTGCATACGAGACATTACATTAGCTAGATTTTCATCTTTTTGTTTTTTACTTAGGTTCTTGCATCCTAGTGCATTTAGGTTAGTTTCTTTTTGGCATTTGCATACATTTCCATATACAAGCAGGAGATAAAGGAGAAAGGGATCATCTTTTAAACATTTGAATTAATCATTCTTCCCTTCTACTTTTAATTTCGCTCGTGGTGGTAGTCTTAGTTAAAAAAAAAAAAAGACAAAAAAATTGTTTTAGTTGTGAGAACCCCTCCTATGATAAACATTTGAGGGTGTGTACTTAGATTGTCATTGCAAGTGTGTATTTTGGGATCTTTGGCTTGGTTTGGTGATAAAAGAGACTTGGTTGCTAGATCTATTGAGGTTGATTATCTTGTTTGTGATTCATCTAGTCTTGAACGATCCTTGTGCATGATCTGTGAAACTTTTGTATTTGGCACATCAAATGAACTAGTTGTTGTGATTAGGAATAACCTCGTGGGACTCTTTTGTGTCTTAACGACTACCATTTTTGTAGTCTCATTTTTCATATGTGTTACCTTCCCATGCTTGCAACTCTAGAACTTGTCATCTTTCTCTTCAAAATCACACTTGACACATGCATGTTGATTAAGAAGATAGAGGCATTCATTTTGATAAACCACATGAGCCAAATAGCCACCAGAATGTTGCCTATCCCTTGTTTCAAACCCCTCAAGCCTTTCCCTTCCCTCTTACCAGTGGCGGATCTAGGATTCAAATCAAGTAGTATTAGGATCCGTAAAAATTAATTATCATTTGTAACTTAAAAAACATTGAAATTAATCAACATTAAGAATCTTATATTTCCTAACTTCACAAATTCAAAATTAGTCAAATCAAAATTTCATTCCTAAGCTGTAATTTATAAAAGTCTTACATTTCATGACTTTATAAACTCGTAATTAATCAAATCAAATCAAAATTATATTCCTAACTTTACAAACTAGAAATTAATTAAATCATGGTTGAAAAATCATACATTTTATGACTTCACAAACTCATAATTAATTAATTCAAATCAAATTACATTCCTAACTTGACAAAGTCAAAATTAATGAAATAAAAATAAATTGTATTTATTGCATTCTATAGAAGTCTTACTTTTATGACTTCATAAACTCGTAATGAATCAAATCAAAGAAAAATTACATTCCTAACTTTACAAACTCGAAATTACTAAGATTGAAAAATTTTACAATTCATGACCATGGAGTAACTTATAAATCCATTTGACAACAATATCTAGACTAAGGAATGAAAAATGACATTTTTATGTATAGATGTATTTCTAAGCTCAAAAAATTAGCTAAATACAAAAGGGTCACAAAAATTTCATTAATTCTAACTCAAAAATATGCATCAACAATCTGCAATTGTTACATGGCACAAAATGGATGTGCTTTGCTATAACTCTTAGCTTCATTAAACATGTGTAAGAGTTGCTTGCTTTTCTCTTGGCAAATTAGCAATGTAGATGCTTGCTTTCTTTCACTATAAGCATGTATACAACTAGTAGAGGATAAGAATATGTATAAATCTATTTTGAAGTTGAAAACCATTGGCAATCTACCTAAATTCAAGGAGAAGATTATAGAAATCCTATTTACGAGTGCTTATTTGATATGTTTTCCATTGCCCACCATGTGTTTGTATAAATGACTCGTTGGGCAGGCGGCTGGGTGATTGGGCGCAAGGAGAGGAGAGGAGCGCGACATTGGGGGCACATTAGAAATTTTAAAAAATTAGAAGATAGAAAAAATGCTGCTGGTGGGATTCGAACACGGCGTGCCTTAACCACTATACTATCCAACATTTTTCTTAACGTTTATGGAAAAAATTTAATGTATTTTTAATTATTTTTAATTTATTTTTCGTGTGTAATTTTTTTTTTTTAAAAACGAGTGGCGTCAAGCGATACCATTCCGTTCAACAGAGATATGCCCCTTCCTCTTACTAACCTTGCACATTATACCTTAGGCCTTTTCATTCTTTCTCATCCTTAAACCTTAGTCCGGTGGAACATTTCTATTGATTGGGAACATGTTGGGTGTTACTTTGTTGGTGGTGATTGGTTTATTAGCTTTTTGAAGGAGTTGTGAATGGAGATGAATTTTAGTTTTAATCATTCATACTTGCCTTAGTTTTGATTGTTAAGTTTTAATAAAAAAATTAAAAAATCGAAAAAAAGAGAAGAGTTTAGAAATGGCATAAAGTGTGGCAAGTGTGAATGGTGCTTTGTATTGAGAAAGCTCCGCTCCTTTGTCACTTGAAAGCTTGGTGTGGCGTTGTGTTTTACATGTTCGGAGGTGGGATGTTGTTGTAGTGGAAAGTATTGTGCTCCCTAGCTCTGTGTAACCCGAAAAATTCAGGTGCTTGCTTGCTAACGAATAAAGTTATTAAAAGTTAAGTCAAAAATTCCAAAATTTTAAATTAAGTGAATTAGAATTCTTTCGAGTTAGAATTTAAAACCCGAGAATTGAAACCCGAGTGTGGGCTAGCTAAAATGGGCTTGTGAAATATTTTGAGCCCAATTCACTTGAAAGCCCAAACCAGAAATTAAAATAAAAAGAAAAAGAAAATGAGAAGTAGGAAGGATGGGTCTGGTGACATTGCTTGGAAGATAAAATGAAGGATAACTTTGGTGGCGATAAAATGAGTAAAGGAAGTATTGGGGTCCAATTGAAATAAAACAACAAAGTTAATTAGGTGCTGAAAGTAAGTGAGGAGAGAGAAAACCTCAAAGGAAGGATTAAGAGGGAGACGAAGAAAGAACGAGAGGAAGGGAAACGAGAGGAAAGTAAGAGGGCGCAAAGGAAAGAAGCGGAAGTAGAGCAAAAGGAAAGAGAGCAGAGAGAGATCGAGAGGTGAGGGGCCGAAAGAAAGGAAGGGGAGCTCAGCCAAAATAGAAAAGGAAGAGCAAGAGGGGGTCGAGACCCCGAAACGAGAGCCGAGAGCGAGAGCGGAAGAGAGACCGAAAGGGAACAGAGAGGAAGAAGAGGCACAACGTGCCTGCGCTCCCGGCGAGTGCGAAGAGGGAGACGACAAGACCGAATAGAACCGAGAGGCCGGAGGCTTGAGAACCCGAAAACAACAAAGTAGAGGGAGATAGCGAGAGTTTGAGCGAAGGAAGAAGAAGTGGGCGCCGGGAAGAAGAAAAGGGGACTCGAAACGGAGAAGGAAGTAAAACAAAATCACCCAATCTGAAAACCCTTCAAAACTAAAATTCTTAGAACCTCTAAGAATCAAAGGTGAGTAATTCAAATTCATCCTCTAAAGATAAAACAAATTAGGTGGATTAAATTCGAAATTGATTCATGAAATTGGAAACCGTAAGTTAATTGAAGAAATTAGAGGCCTAAATTCACGAAACTAGCAATTCACAAATTGAAAAGCATGTTGTGAATTATGTGTCTAATTCATGAATTTAATGATGATTGTGTATTATTGAGCATGATTATTGAGTTGTATATTGAAAATTTAATGAAATTAGCTTGAATAGAATTAGTGAGAAAAATCAGAAAATTGAATTTCATAATTTAAGTGCAGATTTTTCATGAATTTATTCTGCGGTCCGAATTATTGCGAATTCATGTGTAACCCAAAATTCCTGAAACTTTTACTGTAGCTTCGTGATAATTTGTGAGAGTTTCCTGTAAATTTTGGTATGGGTTTGATGATTAGATTGGAAGATATAGATTTTTGAGTGAAAATGTGCTGTTTTGGGCAAAAACGAGAACTAAGTGAGCAACTTAATTAAGAACTGGAATTTAAGGAACTATATGGCTAGATTAAGAGATATTCATCGATTAAGAAAATTTATAAAACCATAAACCACCTATGCGCGATAATACGCAATCACGAAATGATAAGTTCGTAATTAGAAGTTGTAATTGATATGTTATGTGATGACATGTTTATTTTAAAGTACATTGATTATAAATAGCATAAACATGTCTATATGAATTGAATTGATCGTACTTGAATTGGAACTTGCTTATGTAAATTGTTAGTTGTGAAGATATTGCGTATGAAAGTGTTGAGCATGAATTATACGAATTACATGTACCTCGTTGGCATAATAAGAAAATAGTAAGAAAATAAGAAACATAAAAAACTAAAGAAGGGAAAAAGGATTGTGTTATTGATCTAAGATCCCACAAATTAAAGAATCCTCTAAAGCTATGGCCATAGAAGTGTCTCGTCAACCGAAGCCACGAATTATTTTGCTTCTACAAATTATTGACAGGTATGCGTCCTTCGGAGTGAGGCAAGCCTCAAGGCCAGGAATTATTTTTCCTCGAGGCCACGAATTGTTATGCCTCCAAGAACCGAGCCCACGAATTGTTTTGGGTCCAAGAATTTGGTCTTTAGAGCGAGCATAAATCTTCTTTCCATTCGAAACTAAGAAGACTTAAAGAATTACGATATGAAGAAACAAATGATTGGTGCATTATGAACAAGAAAGAAAGAACCAATGATTTATGAAATGCACGATTGAACTCAAGAAGAAGAATTAGAAGAAGAAGAAATCCCGATTTCATAAGAAATGAATATGATAAGAAGTAAGATATGATTTACATGATGAATGCCTTACATGATGAATGATTCTATGACTTACTTGCGTAGAAAGACGAATGAAGTATGTTTGATTGAATTCATGAGTAATCGATGTCATTGTGCTTCTCGACAAGTTGGTAAGTTTAGTATCTTGCATGTCTTAAGCATGTATGATCCGAATCGCATGTTATGAATGAATTGTGAACTTACGTGTGTTTGTTAATGAATTAATGTGCAAAGTGAAACTCGGGGGTTGGGTTTGGGTTATTCATCGGCTAGTGGAGCTCATGACCTCACCAACATTTCAGGTATAGTTAACACTCGGCAGGAGTTGCCTTTGGCTTTCAAAAATAGCGAGACAGATAGGAGATGTCGGACTTACTACATGTTTTTCTATCTTCTTGTTTGTAAAGATCGGTTGTATGTGCGGTTAAGTTTTGACTATGAATGTAAAAGCCCTATGTGAATACTCGAGTGTGTGGCTCGTTGAGTTTGTGTTGTGTTTACTCCGAGCGTATGGCTCGTTGAGTTTATGAATGTTTTCGTGCAAGGTTAAGGCTTTAAGCCTATAGGATTAGCCATATTATAGAGGAAACTCTGTCAAAATTTAAAACCTTTGAAAACCTAAAAACATGCTTACGCCAATCTAAGAAAGGGTTATTAACCCCAAGTTGAGATCATAAGTAGCCTTAGGGGTTCCTCTCGGGAACCCCGGCATGTAATACTCCTAGGGTGGGTTTTGGGGTGTTACACTCGGCTATTAAGCTCCACATTCCTAAATGCCCTCCTTTCCCTTAGCGCAAGCCTTATTGCAACGCTCTTTAAAGTCTTCTAGATTGGAAAACTTACATGGTTTGTCCCTAGTGGTAGAGAATTAATACATTTAGCAAGCTTATGGTTATGTGTAGGTTTTGGGAGAGTTTTGCGTGAACTATCATTATTTTTTAGACACATGAGGAAAGTGTTCCACATACCTTAAAATGAGGTCCTACTGATCCCAACTAGTTTGCCAAACATTTGTATGGAACTTGATTGCATTTGGGTTTAGATAAATTGGTTGTGTTGCTACTAGACTTTGCAATCTTGATTTGAGTCGCAATTCTTGGTTCAATTTGATTCTTGATCTCCCCAAGGGGTCTTTTGTATACACTTGCTTTGGTTGTCTAGTGCAACCCTTAATCCGAGGAGGACAGTCTCGGTTTTTTTCCTCCCCCATTTCTTTAGCACTTCATGATGATCTTGCTTGGGGTAAAGTAAGAAATAAACATGGGGGTTGATAAACCATAATTTTACGGGTTTTTACTTTCTTATTGGCTAATTTTGACCCTTCAAAGGTCTTCTCGCCTTTTATGATAAAGAATATGTCTTTTGAGGTGCTAAGGAAGAGAGTGGGAGGTCATGGAAGGTTGGAGAGTGAAGAAAAAGTTAAGCCCAGTCAACACATAGATAGAGAGAGAGAGAGAGAGAGAGAGAGAGAGAGAGAAGAAAGGGTTTTCGAAAACATTTATAAGACTCTCCATTTATCTAGAGATGACGTTAGAATTTTAATGTCCATTTTGCTCATAATCTTGAGTTTGACTCGGTAAGGTAACTTAGTGACTCGGAACACACTCGGAAAATTGATAACTCATAACTCGGTCTCATTTTGAGTCAATTGATCCATTTGTTATCTACTCAAAGAATATAACAATCAATCATAGTATAATAATTCATGCAATAACTCAAATAATCATGCATTTAATATGCCAAGTTCATTCCTAATAAAGCAAAACTGTTCTTCACTCGGAGGTTTAGTAAAAATATCGGCTAATTGAGATTTTGTAGGAATAAACTCAAGTTAATATCACCTTTCTCATAATGGTATCTCGGAAAATGATACATGACCTCAATATGCTTTGTCTTTGAGTGTTGAATTGGATTCTTAGTGATGTTGATTACACTTTGGTTGTCATAATTAATTGGAATAGATGTGAATGATAATCCAAGATCGTTCAAGTGTTGCTTGATCCGGAGAATATGAGCATAACAAGACCCGGGTGCAATGTACCCAGACCTCAGCGGTTGATAGAGTAACCGAGTTCTACTTCTTTTAGTGTCGGGAAATGAGTGATTGAACCAGAAATTAGCAGGCTCCTAATGTGCTCTTTCTATTAACCTTATATCCAAGCATAGTCAACATCCGAGTATCCAATGAGAGAGTTCCGAGTCCTTTGAAAACTATAGACCAAGATTATGAGTCCCTACAAGATTTCTAAAGATTCTCTTTACCGCAGTGAGATGTGATTCCTTAAGATTAGCTTGAAATCTTACACAAAGGCAGACACTAAACATGATATCCGGCCTACTAGATGTAAGATAGAGTAGAGATCCAATCATACCTCTGTAGAGTTTCTAATCTCATTGCTTTACCTTTTTCATCCGAGTCTAGTTTCAAACTGCTACTCATAGGTGTTGATGCATGCTTCACATCTTGTAGTTTGTATTCCTTCAATGATTCCTTGGTGTACTTATATTGATGGACATAGATGCCATTGATTTGCGGACCAAGGAAGAAATTGAGTTCTCCCATTTATGCTCATTTGGAACTCCTATCTCATCAACTTAGAAAACTCTTGGCATAGAGTTTCATTAGTAGCTCCAAAAATAATATCATCAACATGGATCCGAATGATAAGAAAATTATTCCCCTTGGTTATTATGAAAAGATTTTTGTCGATCTGACCTCTTTTGAAATCATTTTCAACCAAGAAACTACTTCGTCTTTCATACCAAGCTTTGAGAGATTGTTTAAGACCATATAAAGCCTTTTGCAATTTGAAAACATGATTTGGAAATTCTAAGTTTTCAAATCTAGGGGGTTGCTTAACATAAACTTCTTCTTGAATAAAACCATTGAGAAATACACATTTGACATTCATTTGATAAAGCTTGATGTTCAAGCTAGATGCAAATGCTAAGAGAATTCCGATTACCTCAATCCTAACAACAGGTGCAAAGGTTTCCCCACAATCAATTCCCACTTCTTGGTTATACCCTCGAGCAACTAATCTAGCCTTATTTCGACTACCAACCCTTCTTCATCTAGTTTGTTCTTGAAAATCCATTTGGTTCCTATTATTGGGTGGTCGGAAGGTCGTTTAGTCGAGTCCAAACTTGGTTTTTGCAAATTGATTTAGCCTTCTTGCATGGCCTCTACCCATTCAGGTTCGGTTAAGGCCTCTAGTACATTTTTAGGTTCGGTTAATGATATGAATGCTAAAAATGCACATAGATTTTGCAAAGAAGAATGAGTTCTTACCCCACTATTGATGTCGAAAGTATGTTCTCGGGTGGTTGATTAGATACATATTTGAAAGCTCTACATATCCTCTAGTTTACCAAGTTTCTTAGTTGGATAGGCTGATCTTCGGTTGGTTGCTTTTGCTAAGTATCTACATTGGCTTTTTCTTCAACATTCTGAGTTGGCTCTTGATTTTGTTTATTCTGAGTCACAACACTGCGAGTTGGATTATTCCGAGTTACCTCATTCCGAGTTGTCTCGGTTCTTCTATTTTGACTCTTTCTAAGCTCAGCTTCAGCAATGTCATCTTCATCTCTGTTAAGTTTGAGATTTGAGAAGGTGGATTTACTTATCCTGCCAAGATCAATCTCATCAAAGACAATGTGGATACTTTCTTCCACTTTGTTAGTCCTTTTGTTAAAAATTCGATAAACTTTACTATGAGATGAGTAACCCGAAATATACCTTCATCCGATCTAGTATCAAATGTAGTTAGATGTTCCTTACCATTGTTATGCACAAAGCATTTACATCCGAATGGTTTGAAGTAGGAGATGTTGGGCTTCTTTCCCTTTTACAACTCATAGGGTGTCTTCTTCAAGATGGGTGCGGTGAGGAATCCGTTGATTACATAATTTGCTTGTGTTGATTGCCTCAACCCGAAATAGTAAGGTAGATCATTTTCAATCATCTTTGTCCTTCCTATTTCTTCAAGAGTTCTGTTCTTTCTCTCCACTACTCCATTATGTTGAGGAGTTCTTAGTGTAGAGAAGTTGTGGGAGATGTCATTCTTGTCACGTAAATCTGCAAATTCTAAGTAATCAAACTCCCTTCCATGGTCAATTCGAATTCTTCTTATCCGAGTCTCGGACTCCACTTGAATTTTCCTGTAGATCTTAGTGAACTCCTTGAAGGCTTCATTCTTTTTCCTCGGAAAACACACCTAGGTAAATCATGAATAATCATCAACAAAAACTAACACATATGATTTACCTCCTAAGCTTTTCACTGGAATTTCACCACACAAATCCATATAAACCAATTTAAGTACTTTGGATGTAGACACAATTTTGAGTGTTTTAAAAGATAATCTGACTTGTTTTCCTTTTGTGCATCCTTCACAAATTTTATCTTTCTTAAATGCACAGTTAGGTAAACCCCTAATTAATCCATGAGATGCAAGTTTATTGATGGTATGTATGTTAATATGGCCTAATCTACGATGCCATGTCCATGAATCATTAAGCAAGATAAATTTTGACTAGAATCCGAAAGAGGAATAGTGTAAGTGTTACCTGACCTCATACCTAAGAACTTTGTCTCTTTGGTGACTGCATCGAAATGTAGCAGTTGGTTTGAGTGAACTTTACCTCTTGGCCTTTGTCACATAGCTGAGATATGCTAAGGAGATTGTACTTAGGCCCTTTGACAAGGCGGACTGGATTGACCGAGTTGTTTCCTTGACCAATCTTGCCAATCCCAACTATCTTGCCTTTGTTGTTATCTCCAAATGTGACTTTTCCTCCCTTCATATCTTTTAACTTAGAAAAGAGTCTTGAATCTCCAAACATATAGCGTGAGCAGACCACTGTCTAAAGACCAGTGACCCTTCGTTTCCGAGTCACCTGCAAGACAGAAACAAACTAACCCTTCTCACTTGCTCTTACAAATCCGAGTAATTGTCTTTACTATGGTCTTTATTTGAGGAAAACCACTTTTGAGAACCTATATTTGAGCAATTTTGGGTTTCGTCTAATTTTGAGTCTTCCTTTTAGAAAGCTGAGTGTGTCTCTTTTTTATGAAAATCTTTTCTTTTGTTAACAGATTGAGAATGCTTTTTCCTGTAAGCTGGTGCAGGCTCGAGTCCTCTTTTCATGCGAGTGAATGGGACCATGCTCGGCTTTCCTGAACTTTACAGTTTTGGAATCGGTTTTGAAAAGACTTGAATATGATCTAGATTCCTCTTCAACATTGTAACCAAGACCTTCTTTTCTGAATGAGATACATTGAGAGCCAAGCAAAAGATCAAGGTTTTTCTAACCTTGAGTGAGTTTTAAAACCAATTCTTGAGACTCAATGAGCTTCCTTTTCATAGGCTCATTCTTTGTTCTAAGGCACTTAAACTCGGTCTCATTACCTTAAGCACTCGGTCTCAAGCGCTTTTAGATTTTGTCTCAAGTTTTCTAACTCATTTTTCAAAACAGTACTCTCAGCGAATAAGAGACAAGTTATTCTTTAAAATCGAAGAGTCAAAATTGGACTTTTCTTCCAATGTAAAAATATATCTAACAAGATCAGCTTTGGAAAACTTAAGGAAGTATTCAATTACATCCTAAGGACTTGTTTCCTCAATATCCGAGTTGTCCCCTGTCGACTCAGATTCAACTTCTAAGCCTGTTAGTACCATTAGACGCTTTGAATCATCCGAATCATCATCGCTCCAGGTAGCCACCATTTCCTTTTTCTTCTTTCTATCCTTCTTCCTCTTTGGACGAGTCTTTAACAATGTGCTCCTTACTTGCCATACTCAAAGCGAGCCAAAGTTCTTAGTTAAAGACAACTTAGAAGGGGATGAGTATTTACTTTTCTTGTCCTTCTTGTCTTTCTTGTAGAACTCCTCCTTTGGCCTCTTTTTCCACTTTTTGTACTTCATCATCTTTTTGAAGCCTCGGGCAATGAGTGTCATGGGATCCTCTTCCGAGTCCGAGGAGTTCATACTTTGTCATCTCGCTTTCTAAGGCCTTCGGTGCAATGTTCTTTTTGGTGCTAACTTCTACATCCTCTTCCTCTAGGTGATGCTCATGAGTAAGTAACTTCCCAATGAGCTCATCTCGCCTTCGATTGAGAAAGATTCTAAGCCTCTTCAATTGCTGTCACCTTGGGACTCCACCTTCTCTTTGGTAGGCTTCTCGAAATTTTCCGACCATCTCTTTATGGACGATCTTTCTACCTAGAGATTTGAAATTGTTTGTAATCTCGAGTGAACCGAGCATATATTTGAGAAATGTTCTCTTCGGCTCCATTTTGAACAGCTCATACTTGTGAAGATATTGATTTATCTTCGCTCGCTTCACTTGGCTGGTTCTTTCATAGGTGTTGACAAATGTATCCCATATCTCTTTGGCTGTGTTACGGACTAACACTCTGTTGTACTTTTCTCGAGCTGATAGCACACATCGGAGTGTTCGGGGCTTTGAAGTTCTTTCTAAACTTCTCTCTAAACTTCTCATTTTCTTCGGTAGTGTACTCGACTTTTCTTTGGGCACGGATCTGATTCCTTCCATCTTCGTCGGAATGAAGTTCCCATTCTAGATGATGTTCCATACATCTTCATCATTATCCAGTAAAAAGCATTCAATCATCTTCTTCTAGTGTGCAAAGTTTGACCCCTTGAACTTGGGTGGTCCGATGGATAATCTTTCTTCATCGAACTTTCCATTGTTCCGAGCCATTGGATCTTTATACCATTGGATTGTGAGATCCTCTCAAAAAGTTAGGCTCTAATACCAATTGAAGATTTGCTCTTGGAGAGGTTCGGTCACCCTAGAGAGGGTGATTAGGGTGATCGAAGATTTTTGAGTAAAATCAAACTATTTTGCATATAACGAGACTAAGAAACAAATTCTAAGTCTAGATTGGACTCAAAAAGTTACACTCACAAGTACGTGGAAACCCTCATGGGGCGAGAAAACCATGGACAATGCTAATCCAAGCACCAAGTCAAATTCACTAATTAAATCCTCAATTACAAAGGATCGACTCTAACCAGAATTGCTCCCTAAAACAATTCCTTTACAAGTTTTCTTAGACTCGAAGTTCCCTTATCCGATCTAGTACTTTGTAATCGAGATAACCCTTACAGATCGGGGACAACCGATATGAGTTAGCCCTTACAGTTCGATCAAGGGATTTAGAAAGTAAGTAAAGAGTAGAAGTGATTACAAGACTTTCTTTACAACTCGGAAAGTAAGAAAATAGAGATTAGAGTTGTAAGCTGAAAATTGAGTAAGAATGCACTAAGTAAGCGCTAAGCAATGTGTTCAACAATCTTCAAGTCTTGTGGAGTGGCTTCTATTTATAAGAAACAAGAAAAAGTAACCGTTATTCCTTGTTCTAGACTAGTGATTTTCAATAGCCGTTGTAACGGCTAATCCGAGTCACTCGGAAAATGATCTATTGAGATATGAATGTTGGGTGGAGGTCCTTGGCTCAAAAAGTAGTCCAACTTTCTAGTTGTGACTAAGATATGGGGTGAAAACAACCGTTAGAGCCAAAGTTGCTAATTACCGGATTTGGTAACAAATAACCTTGACACGGTATCCGAGCTGAAGGTTTGCTCGGGAGAGTCCGTGTCACCCTAGAGGGGGTGAATAGGGTGATGGAAGTTTTTCGTGAAAACGTTAGCTCTTTTGCCAAAGAAGAGACAAAGACAGATTCCGAGTCAATCAGCGAGGTCGGAAAAGTATGGACTCGAAATGCTATCACGAATAAGTAAGCAAGTTAAGCGGGAGCTATAAAGCTGTCCGAGTCTAGAATGAATTCGGAAAGATAACACTTAGAGATTACGTGGAAACCCTCCTGGGGCAGAAAACCACGGACCGTGCTAATCCAAGCACGAAGTCAAATCCACTATTTTGAGTCCACAAAATACCGTGAACTGACCGAACCCGAGTTGCTCCCTTAGACAACTATTTACAAGTTTTCCTAGACTCGAAATTCCCTTATCCGATCTAGTACTTCCTAGTTGAGATAACCCTTACAACTAGGGACAACTAAGCTGAGTTAACCCTTACGGCTTAGTCAAGGGACCTTACAGAGAAAGTAAGAAAGTGTTTGTAGTCGAGTACAAGACCTTACAACTCGAAAGTAAAGATTTACAGAGTGGGAGTTGTAAGTAGAAGATTGAGAATAAATACAATGACTTTTCTCAAGTACGTGTATTAACAATAATTTCGGCAATCTTCAAGTCTTGTGCGGTGGCTTCTATTTATAGATGACCAGGCAGAGTAGCCGTTATCTTCATCTGCCGACTAAGAGTCCTTTGTGACCGTTGACAGGAGCTTTACGAGTCACTTAGAAAGTATCCGTTGTAATGTGAACGTTGGACAACGGTTTAAACTCTCATGGAAGTCCCAAAACCACTGGCGGTGTCTTGAAAGATAAGGTGGAAACCACCGTTAAGCTTAGTGTTCCAGTTTTCCAGATTTGGAAACGAGACGGCCACGACACAATCTTACGGGACTGGAGCGAGAGAAGGTGAAAAGTCATGTCTGCTGGTGATTTGACATTTTGAAGCCGGTTACTTTTGTATTTCGAAAACGTATCCTCGTTTGAATAACCTATAAAAGTAAATCAATTTTGGTTCTCAAAGTATAAAATACTTTGGTCTAAGATTAGACACCGATAATAAAATAATTAAGATACATAAACAACTAATTATCCGAGTCGAAACGAAATGGAATTTTACGAGTCCAATATCCATGATACTCGGAATTCCGTCCGAGTTAGTCTAAGCGAAGATTCAAGTCAAGTAAAGAACATCGAGTGATATAACTTGATATAGATTAAGTATGAAACAGATGGGAGTATCGACTTCAACAAGATAGACCTTATAGAAGGGAGTCGGATGTGAGCGGAGTACTAGTCCGTTCAGGCATGCGATAAATCTTAGTGATGAGGGACTCGGAACAAAGTATCGAGTTTCGAGTTACTCAAGGATAAGCACGAAGTACATGAAGTGAAAGTTATATCACTTAGAAAAGATATCATGTTACTCGGAAAAGTTTCTAAGATACGGAGAATGCCTTGAAATCAAAACTCTATAAGTACGAGATTGTTATACCTGATTCCTTTTATACAACTCGGAAAAGTATTGAGCGAGTGTCCGAGTCTTCATGAGCCATGTCCAGTAAATAGTTGTTTTCTATCTCCTAGTGTTTAACGGTTAGAAACCGGTTGCTTTTGCTTTTCAAATTTAGATTAAACTTTTTTAATCAGCCTACAAAAGAAAATCACGAGTGTTACTCAAAGTATAAAAAATACTTTGGTCTAATATTAGGCAAAGATAATAATTAAATTAAAGTAATTAAGCACTTAATTATCTTCAGCCTAAACGAGTGGAATTTTCCGAGTCTAATATCCATCGAGTTAAGATTACATCTTGAGTCAATCCTTAAAATCATCAAGTTAGAAAAAATAAATAATCAAAATACATAAACTTGATCGGGTAAATAATTCTCAATAAATAAACTAACTTAGAATGAAGAATTAACATTGTAATTCATTTTCACTTGAAACACAAAGTCGGTGCTCAAAATAAAAGTGTTTGAGAAATTATTACTCATGCGATTGTTTTAAGTTGTGTCTAAGTGGGTCGAAACACAATTAAGAATTGTTATGCTTGAAGAATGGTTTCTAAGTGGGTCGGAACAAGATGAAAACTTAGATATGAGTTTCTATAGAGCTCATAATGACTTAGAATCAAAACCTAAGAGAGATAGAAAGTTATACATGAGTCTTCGAGAGGGCACATTAGCAATTTAACAATAATGCATCAATTTTACTATAATTGTAATGGACATACAGTGAACTTTACTTTAATTGGAGGTGTAAAGAAAGATTTTTTTACACCGAGTGTAGTCATAGTCTTTCCCTTTGACTATTGATGGCCGGATGAGGTGTGGATGAAATTTGACTACAATTTCCAAATAAAACCACACGAGAGGAAAGAGGAGGGAAGAATGATGAGGAATAAAGCAAGTTCCAAAGCAAATCAAAAGCTAAAAGAGCCGAAAAGGATCTCGCTTAACTCGTTGGAGCTTCACCCAAATTCTCGGACTTCCAGCCTCCATCAATGGAGAATTTAAGCACCATTTAGTTTAAATTCAAGGCTAAAATAGGGGAATAGGGGATTGCCAAACTAAAACTAAGAAAGGATCTTAGCGAAAATCAATTAAGCAAAAGCAAATCAAATAATCCAGACTTTGATAAATACATTCATGGCTCATAATCCATAATTGACCCCTTTTTGCTCAAATCAAGCTCAACTCTCTGTCCATATTTGACAAGTAAAAATAGGGAAAAGAAACAAATTAAGACTCAAAAATAAAACAATACTAGGAGACCGGACCAAAGGTCCCCGCTATGATTAACAAGCTCAAAAACATCTCAACCATGGAGGAAACGTCATGGTAAAGTTTGAGTTGTTTCTCCGTAATATTGGGGATGAGAGATAAATAGAATGTGGTAGGAGAAAAAATGATTGGAGTTCATAAGTAGGCGTGAAAATCAATTGTTTTTCGAAGAGAGAAATTATGGTTTAAAAAGGAGGAGAAATTTGATTTTTTTAAAAAAAAAAGGAGGGGAGAGAACCTTTTGCATTAGTTAACTTATTATGTTTTAAAAAGGACGAGCTGATGATAAATAAAGAGGAGAGAAGGAAGGGGCGACAATTAAGAGCACTTGCAATAGGAGAGCCAAAATTGACTCTCAAGGTGGGGTCCTACATTGACACATCATGCAAGTGCCACTATTTTCTTTCTCCTAAATCTTTACTTCTACAATGCAAGACTTTCCAACATGGCTTACCTATTTAAATAATCCACATGGAGCCCACACTTTAATATATTTAATTAGTTTATCTCTTTTATTTTATATTATTATTTATTTTAATAAGATATATCTTTTTATGCGAATAAGGGTGAAAATTGAAATAATTGTTTTTAGGGGTAAATATTTTTTAAAAAATGATACAATAATATTAAGAAAAATTTATAAATCAAAATATGATACAATAATAATAAAAATTATAATACAATAATATAACACATAAATTCAAGGAAAAACAAAATAACGAAATTGAAGTAAACAAAGTACAACAGTAAAAAAAGTGAAAGGAAACCACATCATAATCTAAGTCTCATAGTTCAAGGAAAAATAAATTAACGAAGTTGAAGTAAAAAAAATGTATAACGGTAAAAAAAATGAAAACAAACCACATCATAATCTAAGTCTCACAATTTAATTAAAATATATCGGATCATCCATTTCTTTGTCGTGCCAAATTTCATATCCATATTTCTTCAACCAAATCCACTTGAAGGCGTACAAGAGTTCCTAAGTTTCGAACTTCAGCTGATTTTCGGAAGTAAGTAGCATAGCATGGGTACTGGTCATGTTGAACATTAGGTGTCGGAATACATGCTTCCACTTGCTCATAATCATAATCATAAGCAAGATTGTATTAATCGCATTCATCTTCAATGATCATGTTATGGAGTATTATTACTTTCATTACCCGACCTATCTCATCTTGCTCCATTATTCGAGATGGACCACGGATTATTGCAAAGCAAGCCTGTAAGACACCGTAAGCTCGTTCCATATCCTTTCTTACACCCTCTTATCATTTAGCAAAAATTTTGCTTTTGGATCTTGTGGAAGTAGGATCGTTTTGACAAAAGTGACCCATTTTGGATATATACCATCCAATAGAAAGTATGGGATGGTATACTTATAACCATTGACGACATATTCGCAGTTTGGAGCTTCATCTTGATACAGTTCTTGGAATACTGGGGAACAATCAATGACATTGATGTCATTAAGACTTTCTGGGCACCCAAAGAAGGCATGTCATATTCAAAGATCATACGACGTCGAAGCTTCAAGAATAATTGTTGGCATTTTGTATAAACCTTTAGTGAATGCTACTTTCCATGTTGTAGGACAATTCTTCCAATCCGAAGCAATATAGTCAATACTTCCCAACATTCCTAGGAAATCATGGGCATCCCCTACGGCCAAGAAACAATCGTAATAAGCTTGAGTTAGTTTTCTCAAGTATTCATCTTCAAATGCAGCAATGACGCATTCGGAAAAATTCTTCATGGACTCAAGTGTTGTGCTATCACCTATTTTCAAATACTTGTCAACAAATCGGCAGATATACGATATGCCAACATACGCATGGTAGTGGTACACTTAGTCAATTGTGATAAGCCCGGCTGCCCAAGTACATCATACCTCAACTTAAAGTAATCGAGTAATTCTCGAAGAACTACACTATGCGGAGAAATAAGTCCTTCCACATTTGGAATCTACGACGAAAATGTTGCTCGAGCATACATGATTCTTCTACAAAATAGTCTTGGCAAAAGCGATTGTGAGCTTCTTTTCGAGTTCTTTGAATATATCTTTTTTCCTTGGTCTAGATGACAATGATTCTTCCATCGATTGTGCAGCTTGAAAAATGTTAACCAGTTACGCCATATGTTGGACATCGATTTCATCATCGAGTAATTCTTTCAAAAAAGGCATATCATCATCGGATCCTTCAATTACCCATGTTAAACCATCTGAAGATGATGATGACGATGAAAAGGAATATGAATGATCCATTATCAAACATCTATACAAACATAATATTAAAAGCAAAAATAACATTAGAAGATAAATACAATGAAGACGAAGAATAAAGTTTTCATTTCATAAATAAAAGTCATTACAAACATTAAACAAATGGGAAGTCGGATACAAAGAAGTTAAGAGGCATACATAAGAACACATGTATAAATCTATGCTAATACAACTTCAATTAGGACTAACATATACTCATACTCATCCTATTTCAAGGTAAGGAGGATGTTTTACTCGGTTGGGCTAGAGGTATTACGATACTTGCTCAAAATATGCTCCTATACACCTCTATAATATTTGGCTTCTCTTTAAGACATGTGATCAAGGTTCATCCCCATAATCTTTTGCTCCCACTGACATTGCTTACGATCCTCCATCATGGCCTTCGTCATCCGAAAGTCACGTCCGATGTGAACTACCTTCTCGGTTGCATCCGCCTTCCTCGCTTGTTCTTTGACGTAATCGCGTAATATTTCGCTCCTATCCTGTGCAGTTGTGTTCATCTTAGATAGTTGGCTAGACATCAAATCCACAATGGTGTTTGTTGCCTTCTCATTAATTTTCCTTTTGGCAATTTTTTCAATAGGTCGGATGAGCCCATATCCTTCCTCACCGGATTAATCCTCGCTAGTTAGGGTAGATATGTAAGAGTGTGCCTCCATCTCATTGAGCTCGCTTCGTTTTGATGATCCATCAATAGTTCCGAAGCAAAAGGTCCTCCATTTCGGATGTTCACGTAGTAGACGCCACCATAGTATATGTTCAATCCTTTTCCCCTCATTTTGTTGAGAATACGGCTCATGAGCTTTTTCAATAACATCTTCCATTTTGTCCCACTTCGATTGAGACACATAACTTCTTCCATAATACCAGTCCACTTAGACACCAAAGGAGCACACATCCTCCAATGCCAATTGCAAGTCTTACTAGTTCTCGATGTACATCCTAGAGGACGGTGCTCATTGAATGTTATAGCCACCAGCTTCCAAAATCCATCTTTTTATGGTCGGCTCCCAAAATGGGATCACTACTTGTATTCATCCAAGCACCTATCAAGCGACGATCCTCCTCATCTGTCCACTTTTTCTCCCTCCTATAGAGCCATCTCCCTCAACTACTTCTACTCATCATAACTTGGAGCAATATTAGTTTACGAGTGCACTACGGATAGTGTTTGTGTTGATGAGGGGTTGAGTTGCTAGCCCCGATAAGTAGCTAGAATGATGACCCATAGCTTGGTGGTAGATAAGGCCAACTTGGGGCGTTACTTTGGGTATATTGGGTTGAGCTACCACTTGGCACATTAGGATAATATAGGGGATAGGGAGGCATATATAGTAGTTTGGTATAGATAAGTCCAATTTTTGGTGGATGGGGAGGCAAATTTGTGCTATCACTACCCAAATGTTGTGTTTCATTGTCATCATCAAGTAAACTTGTAAATAAACGGAGATTATGATCCATATTTGGTCACAAATAATACCTACATGAAATTAAATATAATTTTTTCATATTATTCCTAAGTATCCACTCTCATGGTACATAATTTATGAACGTATTAATGTTGGAAAATAAATTAACATAATAGATAATTTCCTAGAATATTAACATAAATATATATATATATATATATATATATATATATATATATATATATATTGAATCCTACTAACGTGTTTGAATTACGAAATTAAAATATTAATTAAGATCAAGTTATTATTAGATCATAAATATTAACCTATTAATATTAATTGTAAAAATATGATTAATCACATTATAATTTTTTTAAGTTCAAACAAAACTAACATAAAATTCAAACTAACAACAATAACATGATTATTAAACTAACTACATAATAGTTTAAATAATTCCTAATATATTAACATCATTATTTAATTGTAATATATACATTTTGAATCCTATTAACGTGTTTGACTCATGAAATTAAAATATTAATTAAGGTAACGTTATTATTTGATCATAATAATTCACATAATTTCTTAACATATAAACAAAGCAATAAAATTAATTTAAATAGAAAAACTTACAATATGCTTTCTATCTTGATTGATATATCTCCAAAAATTACACAAATATTAATATAAAAATAAATTAAAACATAGGAAATTGAGTTAATTGTTGTTGTGGATTATGTATTTGTGTATTTGTAATTAATAAAATGTGTTGGTTAATATCATATTATAACTTTAAGTTATTGTTGTGATTTAAGTTGCTTGTGTTTGTATCTTATTTGCAAGAATAGCTTAGTGTTAGTAAATTGATTTCAAAAATAGGATTAATTAATTAAGTTGAGTCATATGATCAATTTAGAGGTACTTCTAAGCCTAATTGTTATATTGAATTGAACATAAGAACAAGGTCTATTACGAAATCAAGGACTAAAATTGAAATTTATAGCCCTAACTATTAAAATAATTTTCTAACACTAATTAATAATTTAATTAGCTGTTAATTCACAACACCTACATAAAATTTAATATAATATTAACAATTTGTGCACATTATTTTCTAATACTAATTGTATAATTTTCTAACATATTAAACAATTTGTACACATGACAAAAAATATTTTTCTAACCCTTATTAACAATTAATAATTTAATACTAAATAAAACTAATTTAACAAAGAATTAAATCACAATACTTACATAAAATTCAATATAATATTAACATATGCACATTATTTCCTAACATTAACTATATAATTTTCTAACATAGTAGCATAAATGTAGTAAAATTAAAATATTTAAAAAAGAAAACTTACAAAATATTTCACTTCTTTCTTCATTAGTTGACCTTCAAAAACTCTATAAATATTAACATAAAAAATAAATTAGAATCATTACTTAACAATAAATTAATTGTAATAAAAAAAAGGAATTATTTACTTTTGGAACCATCCAAGTATGGTGCATGAATTTTTGGAACTTTTGGTCCATTAAATTGTTGGCATATGAACAAATGGAGGAACATGACCAAACTGACCTTCCTTTATTTGATATGTATATTATATTACAAAAATAAAATTTTATTTAATACAATTATCAATAAATTTGTTGAATAATAAATTAAAAAGGTTTATTTTATGATAATTATTTTTTGGTACTAGGTTTTTCAAATAACAACACTAAAATTTGACATTAAAAATATATTATTTTTTAAAAAATATCCATGTATTCTTAATTTTCTCGTTCCTCATTTAGAAATTTTTTTCCTTCTTTATTCACGCAACATAAGGATTCCTCGGTTGAGATAAAACTAAATAAGCTAAAATATTAAAAAATAAAGATTTTGAGTATCTATAAAAAAAAAAAAAGAAAGAAAAAGATGTATACCTTCCATGTTATACAAGGTGTTAATAGTATGATACTTGTACATATAATTCAATAATTTTCTTACCTTTATACTTTTGATATCCCTGCACCATTTTATTTCACTAAAGTTAACATTTTAATATGTTGAATTTTTAATTATGTATCCTTGATCATATATTCTTGCATATATTAGATAATAAAATTATTCAAATAGATATTCAATTGATGTACATAGAAATATAAGGAGAGGATTTTTGTTTTTTTAGAGGGAGAGGGATATATTAATTTTTTGAATTTATAGAGCCCGAGAATCTTTATTTTTCAACTTATTAGCTTGTTTATTTCTTATTTCACTCGTCCCTCATGAGAATCATCATCCGATGTAAAAGAAATGTTTTTAGAGGATGAAAAAGAAAATTAACAAGATATTGATAATTTTTAAAAAACTTGAGATAATATGTTATATGTCAAATATATTATTATTATTTAAAAAATAAAAACAAAATAATAATCATAAAATATTAGTAGTTTTAAAAATTTATTTCTAAATCGAATTAAAAAAATATTTCTAAACAAATTTATTTACAAATTTATTAAACAAGATTTCATTTACGTAATATAATGCACACATTGCATAAAAACGCATTTTGGTCATGTTCCTGTATTTATTCATATTTCAATAGTTTAATAGACCCAAAAGTTCATTCCATAGTTATGGGTTCCAAAAATTCATGCACCATACTTGGATGGTTGCAAAAGTAAATAATTCAAAAAAGGGATATAACAACTTAATTAAATGTATAATATAAAATAGACAATGTTATTATATTTTTCTTCTCTACTTTTTCTTCACAACTTTCAAAGAGTTCTCCACATAAAATGAAAGGATAAATTTTGGTGTAATTTTTCACAAATTGATTAGGTACTTACAAAACAAAATTACCAAATATTTTTTACTAAAGTTACCGGTACATAGTAAAAAATTTTACAGATAAAAAATTTCAGTAACGGTTAAAAATTAATTCTATCATATTTTTTTTTTTAAATTCAAATTGTCAAAATTGCATTCTTAATATTTGACTTGTGCCAAGTGTCAAAAGGGTTAATGGCTGTCGGCCCAGAGCTGCCTCGCGCGCCGTGCTATCAATGTTGCCGACTGTGCATTCTTGGTAGAAGCTAAAGGCACGCCAGCTTAGCTTTGAAAAGTCGTGCGCCTAGCACTGTGTATGCTCTAAGTGAAGAGAGGGAGAGAGCATGTAAATAAAAAATTAATTAAATTATTTACAAAAAAAAATGTCATGTCAACAACCTCCGCTATCAGATTAGTCTCCACCTAGTCTGGTTGTTTGGATGTCAATAAATATTAGTATTAAAGGTTAGGATTCTACAGAGTAAATCAATAGTTCGGGACATTATGAGAAACACGGTACAAAGTTTGTGATATTAAAATCTAAAAAATTTTTTAAAACATACTAAAAGCATAGCGACATTGAGTCAGGTTGCTCGAAACTTGGTGGTTGGATGCCAATAAATATTAGTATTAAAGGTTAGGACTCTACAGAGTAAATTAATATTTCGGGACATTATGAGAAACATGGTCCAAAATTCGAGCTATTAAAATCTAAAAATTTTTAAAAATATACTAAAAGCACAGTGACACATCATGATCAATTCATTTTAATTTTTTAAAATTAAAATTCACATATTTATATGGTGATATTTTTCATCTAATTATACCATATCATATTAGTATAAATTAAATATCCATGTTGTTAGTATATGTATAATTGTTGTGATTATAATTGTAAAAATTTAATACTTCTACCTTCACTTATAACTTGTATGCCCAATAAAAATAGTAAGGATAGCGCTATCAGCTCCCATGTAATCCAAAGGTGGTTAACACACAAACATAGTTTTATAGTCCACCTGTTTCAAAATGATAATTTATTTTAAAATTAAGTTATTTCATTATTTTTTATAATAACCACAATTTAATAAAAATGAATTTTAAGAATCAATTTTCAGTTGTAAGGAAATTGATTGGAAAAATCAATTACCATTATTTAGCCTATTAATTAGGGCTGATATTTCTCCTTTTAAGTAGAGATAATAAGTGATTTTGTGAAGTACTGAAAATCTAAAATAAACCACTCCTTCCTACGGCCCCAAAAAGGGAAGGTAATCTTTCCATATTGATGAAACATCATCAATCCCAAAAACTCGCCCACATTCTTCGAGGAAGATATACTCTTTCACCTTGTTCTTTAAGTCTTTGCTCACTCATTTACGTTTGATCTCCAACTTGAGCATTGGATGGGTGTTGTTCGAGATCCAACCCTCAAGGTTTGCGTTTTTTGTAAGATTTCGTTAGAAGTTGTAACGTCAATCCGTTCTTTTCGACTCATCATACTCAAAAGTTTCCTCGGAAATAATATTATTCATCAAAGTTGATGAATTTTGTTGATCGAAAAATTACACAAGTTTTTACGGATCTATATGTTAAAAACACCATTAAACATTAATTAAGTTAATTTATATTCATAAGGATTCTTTTGTTAAGAGCATGATTTACTTTGTTATTTCAATAATATACACATTTAAATATATTGTCTATTATAGATGTTGTATTATAACCTTTATTCAATAAAACTCCACATCTCCCAACAAGAAGGAAAAAGAACTAATACTATCATTTTATTTATTATTTGATATAATGTTTGTGCCCATCAAATGATATAATGAGACGACCCATATTACATGATATTTGGAAACTAAAGCTGTAATTATTTTCTGATGGGGCAAGCAATAATACGTACCATTTATTATAGAAGACGTCCTTATAAAGGGATAACTTATTATTTTACTATAATATATATAGAGGTGCACCTAAAAGAATACTATGTCTATATTATTTGAATACCGGTTTTCTCTAGGCTTATCTTTATACCATCATCATAAACACGGTTGTGGCAAGTTTTGTCACACGGGTATGGACAATCGATGGTTCGGAATTTCTTTCGATTAAAAAACCATTCTCCAGCTGCTTACGCAATCATCTGAAATTGATAGTTTAAATTAGTATCGCGGGAACAAACTAGTTAAGAATTGAGCCAACCTAGTCATGCCAAACTCTATGACATTACATAAGTTCATTAAACTGAATCAAACCGAATGAAATTGATCAAAATGACTACTCTAACCACTACTAGGTACTTGGTTAAGCTCAAAAATATAATAAATAGAATACGAAAGAGTGATCTTACGGTATTATCTAGTACGGGAGAATCGTCTCCGAACCATGTCTCTTGGGTTTCGGATTGACGAGTGAATAAAGCAAGAGTTGATGAAATATCCTCTTGTTCGTGACCTCCCTAGGGACTTCAATCCAGCTAGGAATTGTTTCCTAAAATCTGAAATCATGATTGATAAAATATTTATGAATAATAATATCATACTAATCAACTTAAGACTACATGAGATAGACCTATGAAATAGGAAATTCAATTCATATCCTAGTGAGTTTATTTGAACAATAATAGAGTGATCGTATGTATGGATGTAACTCGTGTTCAATTCAAACCATTTTAAATTTGACTCATTTCGGGGTTAGGTTCGCTAGATTTGTTCAATAAGCTAAATAAATGAAAAACATTTAGCATTAGTTACACAAACATTGGCCTTGTTATATTGGTGTTGTATCAAATAATTGCATATTTTTGAAAAAGTCTATTAGTCAAGTTTAATTTCAAATAATCACAATATACGTCTCGCTTGTGTTGGATTTGGAAAAGTCCAAATGTAGACTCCCATATGTACAAAAATATTTCCCTATTCGCAAAATGACTGGTTCCAAAAGATTACGTTGTATTATGATTAGAGTATAAAAAAGATATGGGAAAAAATGGACTAACCATGTAGAATTTGAATTTGGCTCTCAGAGCACTTGGTTATATCAGCTCTACAGACACTCCATTGTCCATTGGGATCAGCAACTTCCGGTGCCAAAATATTCCTGATCTGAACTCACACCACATATTATTAATTTATACCTTAAATCTTAAGTCATTGCCTCATCAATGTATAGAAAAATGGAATAAAATAAGATTTAGAAGTGCTTATCTCAAATCTTGTGGAGGTTATTCCTAAATCTAGGCATCATAAAACACAAATGGCGGAAATAATCCTTATATATTAGTTTCATGTCAATATCTTAAGACAATTATTTCTTATTTTCCAAATTATTTTTTATAGATTGTGACGTCATCCTCAATCTAACTTGTTCTCCCACATGAAGGTGAGGACGAGCTAAGTAGGGTGGTTGGGCCAGCTATCAAGTTCCTTAAGGATTTTGGGGAAGTGAATGCCAACTTCGGCTAAGGTTCCATTGCCAGTGTTGTGGCTACCTCCAATGGTAAGTGTGGTGAAAGCTAACTACAACACAGCTAAGTTTGGTGAAACCGGCATGGATGGGAAGCTGATGTTGTCCACGGTTCCCAAGGGTTGGGCTTTCTTGAGGTCGAGATGGAGGAGGCAAGAGCATGTCAGTTCGCTTTATTAGAAGTCATCAAACTGGGCATCAAGAATGTGATCGTGGAGGGCGAATGTTTGTCCTTAGCTTCAAAACTTAAAAGTGAGGATGACTATCTTCGGACATTTGTATTTTCGTAGACGATATTTTTTCACTTTGTCTTTGTTTTGATTATGTCGCTTTCTTGTTTGTGAGTAGAGAGGAAAATGGAGTACTCAATTATTTAGCTTCATCTCCAACCCTATGATCCATCTATTAGGATTTTATTGGATGATCATTTGGGTCGCATCTTTGACCTAATTTTGGAGGACTACTGTTATTTTTGGTCATTGATTAATACAACTCCTTGCCTTTTCTATAAAAAAAAATTAAAAAAAAAAATTGTTCTCGCACATGTTTCGTTTAAATAACTGAATTCTTAATTTGAAGTCCAATCTACCTAACATATTTCAATATTCTTATAAACTGTATACTCATCGAGCTCCTTAAAACAGGTTAAATTTAATAAGCTGTTAAAAGAATATTTAAATCAGGTTAGATAATATAAAATTTACCTAACTAATATTGATTGAATATTTTGAAAAAGTTTACTGCAAGAACAAACTCGAAATATAACTTGAACATAAAATGATTCCATAAAAAAACCCATTTTTTAGGCATACGAGGGTACAAAATATATACATTTTTTCAAAAAATTTATTCAATGAACTTAATATAATACGATAATAAGGATTCATGAGAGAGAAATAATATGTGCAAACCTGCCATGAGTCATAAGCTGAGTTTAGCAGAAACAAGGGTGTTTTGATAAATCTGGCAGCATAGAGAGGGAAAAAGCACTGCAATTTTGGAGGCAAAGTTATTTTCAATAATTTTAATTCTTGAAAATAAAAATAATAAAATTAAAATTTCAGATATTTTCCTTACCGATACTGGACCGAATTTGGAGATGCATTCAGTATTTAAAGTCTTCACTGATCCCTAATATCGACCCACCAAAAACAAATAATATTAAGGATTAATTTCTTTTTAACGACATAAATAGTGAAGTTGAAGATCAAGAAATTCATGTTTAATTAAGGCAAATGAAGAGGGATAAGGGATATTACGTGGGTAGCAATAACTTGACCAACCAATTTTTCTATGTGCGGTTTTCCCGAGATATCTTTGCTGTTATATACATTAAAAAAGAATGACGATATATTTTGAGAAGAAGCCCAAAATTCAATCAAACGCCACATTAAATGACAGGCCAAAGAAAGTAATAGTTGCAACATTTATATAGAATATTTTTGAATGGTACTAAGGCTGGAAAAAAGGGTGTTAAGAATGGAAAGAAAAACACCAAAATTTGAAGGGATGTTGTAAGAGTATTTCATAGAAAGTGTTATCTATAGAGAACTAAAAATATTCAAGGCTAACAATGAAATTTACGAAAATAATCTACAATGGCTAGTTGATTGCACCAATGGGCTTATTGCGGCTACAAGACTATAAACACGAAGACCAAAGAAAAAAAAAACAAACACCACGAGATATTAATTGAAAAATCATTGTACTCTTATGTTGATTATATTTCTTATCTTTTGTACTTAGTAACAAGAGGAAGTATAATGTTCTTATCAATGTGACCACATCTAGTGAGGTGTTAGGAGAGATATAAAAAGTAAGTGCACTTAAACGACTAGCCAAAAGATTAAGTGAAGAGTGCATAAAAGAAGAATCCTTTAATCCTAAGAGAAGTAACCTTCAGCGGTTATTAGTTAAGTGTTTGGAATGAGCCTATATCATAAATAAATCACTTGTTTTTTCCCATCTTTCAGTATCTTGCTTTGATTCGTGAATCTGAGAAAAAGTGTTTCATTCTTAGGACACTGAATTTTCAAAAACCCCTGAAAAATCATCACTCTATTCACCCCATCTAGTGTGGTTTTAGTCTCCTTTTGAGACCTTCAGAATTTTTGAATATTTGGGTATTTACAATATTATTCTAAGAAAGAAATTTTTGAAATGGCTAAAAGAAGAATAATTTGACTAAAAGGGCAGAGTGAAGATTGTACGCATTTATCATGAAACCAGCATCCGAGATGCATTTAACTTTGGTTCTCGAAGGTAGCAAAGACCGGAAGTCATCACAATGCATCACGGTTCCAATCCCCCAGCTGAGCATCCCGCGAGAATCGCCTGCATGGGAAAAATTCATATAAGTAAATGTTAAGAATTAGCGGTAAATGGAATAAGGAATTAGGAGTGGCGAAAGGGGTAAAGATTTTATTAAGGAAATAAGTAGTTGTAAGTGGTATGAAACAAAATACTAATAGCGAACTTGAATATATGTATAAAAAAAATTAAACCACATATGTTCCAGCCTAAAAGATTATCCTGTTGAATTTTTTTACAATTTTCAACCATTTCTTTTGCTCACTACTGGTTATGTAATTCCCTGACCTTAAGCCGCTGGAACGTCACCCTTGAACACCTACAAGACAGTCTCTTTCTATTAATTTCTTTTTTTATGGAAAGGGGGCCTACTTCTAGGATAAGAATGATTTAGCTTAAAAAATTAGAGGTGTTATTTGTTAACTACTTTTTTTATTAAAATAATCATAAAAGTTCTTTTCTATACGAATATTGGAAAACAATCTTGTAAGGTAAAATAATCATACATTTCGGGCATTCTTTAATCCTTTTGCTAGCAAATCATCCATGACCGCCCACCAAATTCTAGCTCCCCTGTAGTAAAGTTTTTTATTCTGCATAATCCAGCATGAAATTACATTAATCAAACTTATAAAATATTTTATAAAAGTTACAAAAATCATTCATATCAGTATTTTACAGAAAAAAACATACTGAATCGATCGCTTCAACATCTCCTGTATAGCACGATCCATCACGAGTATCGTACCTTGATCCTATTCCAATTATAGAAGTCTAAAAAATGGCAATTCCAATGTGGTTCAGCATTAGATCATTTGTTCCATACAAAGTAGAGTGACAAAGCAAGAAATTAAAGAAAAGTGTGCAAGATTAGTTTACATGGATTGTACTTGGCCTCGTTGCTCAAAATTGCTTCAAAAGTGTAATTTTTGGTCATCAGTTGAGATGAACCTAATTCCTCTTTGGAGCGTTCATAGCAATTATCCCCGGTGGGGCATATTCCTCCACCCTGCCCAAAACCAAAATGAGCAATGAGTTTGGATTATACTCAACTAAATTGCAATCAACTTAGTAATTAAGCTCTCCTTGTTACTAAAATAATACTCCCTCCGTCCTTAAAAAGTTATCAAATTTTCTACTTTTATATATCTTATAAAATTTGTGAATATGACATGAGAATTGCATACCTACTATTTTATTATTATTTAATAATTATACACGTTCTCATTTTAACCCATAAAAAATCAAACTTTTTTTATCTAGAAGTATGGAGTATCCATTTACTGATGCCTAGGAAATACATGTAAGACAACACTTTTAAAATTATATTATTTTTTATTATTTTAATTATTATCATAATTAGAGACAAGTAATTAAATTATGCTCCTTTTTTTATATTATCTCAAGATTTGACAACTTTACTAGGAGATTGTTAGAATTAGGATATGTTAGAATTAGTGGAGGTGGTTATAATCAAATCGAGGATCATAACATTATAATATTTATTTGTAATAATGAAATTCTTTGCATAAGAATAAAAATTTTAGTTAACATTCATAAAGATTTTTATAAATTCAATTTAACTATACTTTGTTGAAGATTTTGATACGAAGCATATATGTTATAATGAATTCTCGAATACTCTATCTGTTTTATAATATATATCACTTTATCTAATTTTTTTCCATTTATATTATAATTCCAATGATATATTAGTGATTTATTACCAATTTATCCTTATTAATTACTTTTTTTCTTTCCTTTTTTCATTGACTTCATTTCCAATGAAACATTTGGGTAACTTAATCTTTTGACACAAATTTTGTCATAAATTTTGTGTTTCTTTGATATTCTCTAACAACTCAAAAATGAGAAATATTATAAAACGGAGGAAGTATAATTGTGTATGAGCACTTTATAAAATTTATTTAGAATCGTGGATCATATTGTAGGATGGTAGAATCGTTTTACAATTCTATACCATATATTTTTGAAAGTAAATTAGGAATCAAAGATTTTAATGAGAGCTAAATTGATGGATGATTTTGAATCGTACAATCGAAAGATTGTAAGATTTGGACCGTTCAATTAAATTTAACATGAATTGACTAGCCGGGGAATAAGGATCTAACTAACCAAGGGTTTCGTGTATGGTTAAAAACTCAGTCAAGGGTTTTGCTTATAATTTAAAGAGTTAACACTGGTTTTAATTCCATATGCACATAATTTATAAATTGGGCTAGGTTAATAACTAACCAAAAGCCAGTTAAATTAAAACCCAATTACATAACTAATTTTAAAAAATTTTCCCCGAAAGGATCGAGGTCAGATGACTCGGTCCTTACACATTGGATCCGCCAATTGGATAGACGTTAAGCCAGCTCCGAAGCATGGATCGAAGCTGGATTTAAAACTCGAAAGCAAGCAAAGACGTGGCTCGCGTGGGATAATCTCACTCCTCCACTTCCCATGCAATTCCTTAATTACGAAGACGCCATAATGCATGCATATGGAATTTAAGTGTTGGTCCTGTAAATAAATTTGGCTACGAACCCCAGATAAGGAGGGTTGGTATGGTATTCAATTGACTGCTACCCCTCCATGCTTGGGTTGGGGGTATTGGTATGGTATTCAATGTGATAAAAAAAAATCCTATCATAACAGAAATGCAAAAAAAAAAAAAAAAAAAAAAAAAATCATACCTCCAAATGAATTAACCAGTTGTGAACACCAGTACCAAACCCTTTGTCAAAATGGTAAGCTGGTGGGCTTCCGTCCAAGCATACTGTAACATGGATCACTTTACTGTAAACACTTGAAAGATGTATACATAACACAACAGGAACCTTTAAACGTGTCATTCGATTGAGTTTTGAGTGAAGTCATGTTTAGTTAATAAGATTCGGCTTAATTTCAGTTTTAAGTCAGACTATTTTCAATTAATATGTAGGTTTTAGATAGGTTAATATTTGGTCCAACAAATTTGTCTAATAAAAAAAGTAATTTAACTAAATAATAAAAAAATGTGAAGTTTAGGTTTAAATTTTTGAGTCACTTTGATCGGGTTTAATTCTCACCAGCTCCTTTGGCCACAGCATCCTCAACATAAGTTATTGGAACTTGGAGGAGTCCATTCACTCTAATAAACATTAGAATGCATGCAACGAACTTTATCCATATTGAATCTACCATCCTGCTCAACGTAAACTCCCAAAAAATAATTAAAATATTAGAAAGATGAAAATTGGAGCTTAATGTTTTTTTTTTTTAGTTTGAAGGATAATACATGTGTAACAATTATAAACAACATTTCTTCATACAAAAAAAAAAACAATTATAAACAACTTTTCAAACATAACCAGCTCCTCAGCTACAAATGACCCACAAGTTTGATCCTATTAATTTATCATTAATATTTAGCACTGACGAACATTCATCAACACTTGATTATATTTTCTAGTTATATATGACATGTTCCATTTAGTTTTAGCTTACAGCTCCTAACAGTTTTTTATAACTAACTTTACAATTATTTTATACCTCATTATAACTCCTTCCAACTTACGACTTTACAGTCTCTTTACAGTTAAATAAAACAATGCATATCTCATATATATATTCAGTACTCGCTAGCACCTATCAACACTATTCGAAAATAAGTTAAATAAGAAACCTTATTACACATCCACGGACATTGATCTAACATAGTAACTCCATACCTCAAACTATAAAAACAAGAAAATACTTTGATGAACAAAGTAGAGATTTTTGTGGTTTTTCTTTTTCACTCTAATTTCATACCCAGTTAGAGCAAGCTAATGAACAGGAATCTAAAAGCCGGAAAAAAAGGGTACCTGAAAATGGAAAGATTTCTCAACAGATACTCCTATGCTTATGAGGCTTAGAGGAGAGAGGCCAGTGGCATTTATAGGCTGGCTAAGTAGGAAGCTTTCTTGGGAAAAAAATATTAAAAGAAGAAATAAAGAAAAAGATTAAGTAGTATTTTCTTGACATTAATAAAGTTAATTAAATGTATTAGTTTTCAGTTGAGAAGGCTGGAGCGACCACTCTTCACTCTTCACTCTTCACTCTTCACTCTTCACTCTTCACTCTTCACTTCATCAACTAGATATGTTTTATAATTCATCATCAATGCACTCTCACGTCACTTTAATGCTCAAAAATAATGTGATTCATTTAGCCAAAGTTCTTGTCAAAATAGTTTTTTAAGTTGTTTTATGTCAACTTTTTTTAGAAAAAATAATGCAATAAAGTATTTTGCTCATTATTATTCTGAAGTCCATCTTTTTTTTTTTTTTATAGATTTAGGCTCCGTTTGATTCTAAGAAAATTAAAAGGAAAGAAAATAAATGTGGAAAATGAATTTCTTTTCCATGTTTGAATTGAAGAAAAATAAGAGAAAAAGTTTAATGGAAAAGCTCATGGAAACTTTTGTCAATTTAGTCAATAATATTTTCCTTCCAAAATTGAGAGAAAAATGGAAGAAAAAACTCACAAAGAGAGACTTTTATTAAGAAAGAACATTAAAAATTTTCTTTCTCCTCTCAATTAATCAATACTATTAAATATTTTTTCTCTCCTCTCAATTAATCAATACTATTAAATATTTTTTCTCTCCTCTCCATGACAATGTAGTGGATGGGTAAGATTTGGAAAAGAATTATAATTTTTTCCCTCTATTTTTTCCTTGAACCAAACACAAGAAAAAAAAATCAATTTCCTCTTAACTTTTTTTCCTCATCACTTTTTTTCCATTTAAATTTTCTTTCCAACCTATTTTCTTAGAATCAAATAGAGCCTTAATAAGCTTGTCTTATTTTGTCGGAAATTTAGGGTTGGATTCAGATTAATTTGGATTTTGGGTCTACTTTTAGGAGAGCAATTTTCAAATGTTAAATGGATATAGGTACAAGTCATTCAGTTGAATTCCACATAAGTTTTACTAGGATTACTTTTCTACATTTTACACTTTTTGTATGGGATATATAGAATATGATTATGTATATTAATATGCAATTTTTATAATTCGAGATTGGACTTCGATCACATTGTAATGAATAAGTTTATGTAAATATGACGTTAACTAAAGTTAAAAAAGTAGAACTATCAAATACACCCTTAGCCCTAATTGCTAATTATTTCCACTACTAGTTATACATCTCATATGCTAGTGTTTTATTATATGTTTTAATTTTAAAATATTATTGTGATAACTTATTATTTTAATTTCAGACAAATATATTACGACATGGAATAACATGATTTTATCATCAATAATATTGATACACATTAATGCATCCAACTGTTAAATACAATGAAGTGGGTTGTGTCATTACCATTGTAACACCTTTAGAGCGGTAACAGCATGGGTCGCGTATAGCAATGCCATTGGATAAGACAAGCAGCGATAATGCACAGCCTATCTCTAAAACCAAC
Source organism: Talinum fruticosum (assembly GCA_021018815.1). Classification (NCBI taxonomy): domain Eukaryota; kingdom Viridiplantae; phylum Streptophyta; class Magnoliopsida; order Caryophyllales; family Talinaceae; genus Talinum; species Talinum fruticosum. The sequence goes on along the minus strand of JAITYX010000030.1, from coordinate 6,386,583 downwards.
CACCTTCTCTGCCAGTTTTAAAATCAAAGATAACTCAACACCTAAGCCACCTCACTTGTCCTTGCACAAAGCGCAGGTGGCGCAATCAGCGTTGCGGGCTTAATATCTGGCAGTTGAAACAGCCTTATGAGATTCAATTCCGAAATTAATTGACGCTGAATGTTGGGTAATCCATAAGTTTATAAGCCAGCTTAACGCCTCTTAAATTATAAATATGAGACAATCCTATTTTAATTTGCACGGACAAGGAACTCAAGGGAGAAATTGCATGTTTTATGGACAATCTCACCTTCAAATCATGTATCCTTAAGTTTGCTTCTACTTTTCATTCATTTTTTGTTTCTAAAATTTGTTGGGTTGTTATTGTTCGAAAGGCACTTCTTCTGGACAATAAGGCTAGTAAGAGAATTTCGTCCACTTAGATTGCTTGTACTACGTACTCTCCATCGAATTAAGGATGTTAAGGAGTTGCACGTTTTGAGTTGCTTATTGTGGACCGTTATATATGCAAATTGAGGATAAAGTGCAAGGTTTGGGAAGTGATCGAGAGATTGAGATCTAGCGCGTGTTCAGTAAACGTAATTGTTTTAGTATAGTGGGTAGTTGTTATACTATTAATTAATAGTTTTATTAGTTGTTAGAAGTTGGATATTTTATAGTTCGTGGTTAGCTATTCAACTAGATATTTAGTACGAAGTATTCAACAAATTAATTATTGAGATATGACGACTAATATAGAATGATATTAAAGGAAATGCGTATCTTTAATTTAGCTATGATGTAGTACTACAACTTCTGTTATTTTTGTTATTGTTTAATTATAATGAATATTAAAAGAGAATCTTTAACTTAGAATTATTATTTACAGTTTATAATAATAATAATAATTATTATTATTATTATTATTATTATTACATTGTAATTGATCATAGATTTTTATCTTTATGATTCATTTTATTTTTATTTTTTGTAGATATTATTATTAATTAATTAATTAATTAATTAATTAAATTATAAGAATTGCTTGTAATTGATAACAAAGACAGTAAAATAGTTTGTATGGGACATACTTCTTGTTGTTGTCATCAAATGCATGCATGGCATTGAAGGCAAAATATGACGTGGTTTGTGAAAAATGGTGACTTGATCATAAATTATCACCCAAAAGATGCAGTGTACAAATCTGGTAAAAGCAAGGTTAATGCCCCTAAAAAGAAGGATATTTTTAATCCGTTTGGAACATGACATGTTGTACTCATTCTTAAAACACAATATCTGTTTTCACTTCTACAAGCTTCGTACCAAACTACAAATTTTAAAATTCTCCTCCTCAATTAAATTATACTCCCTCGTTTTAAAATACATATCGTTTTAACGTTATGAATGAATATCGCAAGGAAACATAAAATTTAATATTAAAAGATCAAGTTACCCCCAATATTTCATTGAAAATGAAGAAAATTAATGAAAAAAATAAGAGAAACAAAACAATTAATAAGGATAAAATTGGTAAACTAGTAATTACTATGTCATTGGAATTGTAAAGTGACAAGCATTGTGAAACGAAAAAGTTAGTTAAACTGACATTTATTTTAAAACGGAGGGAGAATACTTAGTTTTAATTTATTTGTCATGTAGTTAGAGAATACGAAGGTGGACTTTAGTTCATGATAAATTAGTGACTAAAAGACTAAAATTTTCTTAAATTTCATTGATAACATAAAAAGTAAGAAGAAGAAAAACAATTAATAAAAATAAAATTATTAAACTAATCATTAATAAGTAATTAAGATTATCAATAAATATTGTAAATAAAAAAAAACATAAACCACAACAGAGGGAGTATGTGTAAAGATATAACTTTCCCGTGCCCTTCCCATTAATTATGCCATTAAACATATCAAATATTTACACCATCCAAAAAGTTATAATGGTTGTCAATATACTACCACGATAACCGTAATTATCTTAATCAAAAATTTTGAAAAATTGTTTCATTTCTAAAATTTATTTTCTTAGTTTAATAAAAGTATAAAATATGAATGATTGTGATTGTTAGAATTGATTAAGGTATTAATTGTATTAGTGTTTGGTAGTATTTAATTACTCCATTCCTAAAGAGTAGAATGTACACACTTAGATTTTATTTTCTTAAAAATTATAACTGTTTGTATAGCTAAAAATATAATTTTATTTTTTTAAATATAGAAACAATTAGAGTTGGACAATAGGTTAGGTTAGGTCGAGTCGGGTTCATGTTCATGTCCAACTTAAACGGGTTGAAAACAGATCGAACTTGAACTCGACCTATTTAATAAACATGTCCGATATTGCTAACCTGAATCATTTATCAACTAAACGGGTTGATCCGAACCTAACATATTTAACTAAGTTGATGAAAATATAAATTCAAAGCAATTCTATCAAAAAAATTAAAATAAAAAAACTCGTTTCCAAACTTGATTTCTGTTCAAGCATCGAACATTGTAGTTCAAGCATTGAGCATTGAGCATTGTAGCTAGAAATTGAAGTACAGATCGGAAATACGGCGAGAGGCGAGCAACCGAGGAGTGAGAGGATGAAGGGCCGAGGAGTGAGAGGCATGAAGGGAGGACAAGCTACCGGCGAGTGGCCGAGGAGAAAGAGAGACAAGAGGTGAGTGACCACGGAGGGAGAGGGATGAAGGGGCTGAGCTACCGGCGAGCGACCGAGGAGGAAGAACGACACGCGAGCGATTGTGGAGGGAGAGAGAGAAAAGGCAAGTGTTTGTATCCATTACTTACCATGCATCCATTACCATTAAAATTTAATTGCGAGATAAAATTTGTAAAATTTAGTTTAAATTTTAGGCAATTGGTTTTAACTAAAGGGATTCAATTTATATGTTAATAAGGTAACAATAATCAATATATAGACTCAAAGTATCTACTAAATAAAATTTAATTATTTACTATATAGTCATATTCTGTTGTAACATATTCATCTTTTTTAAAAAATATTATAACATAGTGAGCTACTAAATAAGAAAAATCAAAATATAAAATAAATAGTTAGATAAACAAAACTCATATTGAATATATATAATAAATGAACTACTAAAAAAGATAATAGTTTTGGAAGGGGCTCACAAATCAATTGCATATCAATTGTAAAGGAAAGCTTAATTTGCTACCAATAATGAAAAGTTTACCAAGTACTAGTGGAGCATTATCAGTTAGGTTTTGTGACATGTGGATCGACAGGCCAGAGTTGTGTAAAATTCTGAGAGAGGTGTGGGACAGAGAGCATACAGTGACATTGATGTACCTGTCAAAAGCCGAAAGAACTGAAAAGGCCTCTTGGATCTACGCATAGATCTCCTCATGGGAATGTGCATGAAAGTGTAGATATTTTCAGGGAAAAATTACATGATATTCAGAGAAAGCTGAGTGAGGACCTCTGAACAGTTCAAGAGCAGGAGAACATAGTAAGGGTTGAGTTTACCGCAAAGCTAGAGGCTTTTGTTAAGCTACTGAAACAGTGATGCGAAATTGATTAGATGGGGATCAGTGTTCTAAACTTTTTTTCTCTGTTCTTCGACAAAGGAAAAAAACAGATCAGTTATACTCTGGTGGATAATAATAATAAAAGAATTGAGAGAAGACAAGAAGTGGCAGCACATATGGTGAATTTTTATCAAGATTTTCTAGGCCAGCAAAGAAGAAGCTTGTAGAAGCTAAGAGAGGAGAATTATTAAGATTGGACCAGTATTGTCTTTTGAGCTACAAGTAGACTTGGTCAAACATGTCACAGTAGAAGAGATTCAACAAACTATGTTTAGTAAGTCTCCAGGTCCTGATGGTTATATAAGTAATTTTTTCTTTTAAGGAGGAAGTCTTGTTGTGAAAGACTTCTTCAGACTCAGGTAAATGCTATAAATTTAATTAGGGCTTGTTCAATATGACTGTTAACATTAGTTGTTATAGTTAAAATGATTAGCTGTTATAACTGTTGTGAGCTGAAATAGTTAGCTGTTATAGGTGAAATGAGCTGAAATGCTTAGCTGTTATGGCTTGAGTATGCTGAAAGCTGTTATAAATACTGCGATAACATGTTATTTTGAACATGCCCTTAGTCCTTATACCAAGGTTGTTTGCTCTTCTTCAGGGAGTGACTTTAGACCTATATATCATGTTATAATGTCATTTACAAGTGCATATCTAAAGTTTTCTGTGAAAAAATGACAGAAGTGCTAACTGGTTTTAAGTTTGAGTTAGTTTGCTTTTTATAAGGAAGAGAATTAACGCATAATATTATGACTCACTAGGAGATTGTAAAAGGGTATAAAAGAAAAGGCATCAACGTTACATGCATCATGAAAATAGATTTCAGGAAAGCCTATGATTCAATTTCGTGGGAATATGTAAAGGAACTTTTGCAAGGCTACAAATTTCCTGAGGAATTCAAAAAATGAATAGTGGCATGTGTAACATTTCCTACATATTGTATAATGTTTAATGAGGGTACCCATGGCTTTTTTAAGGGAGGCAAAAGGGTTCATATAGACGAATCCTACACCCCTCTTGCCTTTTGTTTTGGCTTTGGAAGGGGTTTCCAGGTGACTACATAAATCTGCTGAGGAAAAAGAGTTTAATCTGCATCCTAGGTGTAAAATGCTGAAGTTGAGTCACCTAGTTTTTGCAGATGACCTAACGGTTTTCTGTAAAGCAGACAGTAAGTCTATTGGGACAGTTAAGAACATCTTCCAGCAATTTGTAGATGTTTCGGGGCTATGTGTAAATGATGCAAAATCTCAAATAGTTGTTGCAGAGGTGACAGAGGAAAAGAGACAACAATTTATTGTAAAATCTGGCTTTATGGAGAGGGATCTACCCTTCAAATACTTGGAAGTGCTAGTTAACATCATCAAGACTAAGCTCTATGGACTGCCAAGCAATTGTTAATAAGATCAGTGCAAAGATTATGACCTGACAGAGCAGACATTTATCATATGTTGCAAGAATTACTTTGATAAACTCAGTCCTTTTGGGGATGATTATATTTTGTGGATGTATCTTCATTTCCACAAAGTGTTATGAAGAAGATTGAGAGTACACGCAGAAACTTCCTATGATGCTAAGGTGATATAAGTATAAAACACCTCTTGTCGCTTGGGATGATGTTTGCACTGAAAAGAAATGTGGATGATTTGGGATAAAACAGTTCTAAATGGAGCAAAGTTCTTTTTGGTAGTGGCAGAGGAGAAGAGAAACATGTCGATCATTTGGGTATAGCCATCATATAAAGGGTGTCTAGTTGTGGGGTTTTAAACTAAAGGCTGATGTTTGCTGGTATCTAAAGAAAATCTGCAGACTAAAAGATGAAATGCTGGGATGGATGGTAACCATTCAAAAGTATACTTCAAGAGAAGGCTATCAGCACCTATGTGCAGAAGGAATAAAGTTCTCTAGGATAAAACTGTTCGGTGTATAGGAGCATTGTTGCTAAGCAGAAGATCTTCATGTAGCTCCTATAGAAGGATAGACTTTCTTTGGGAAGTAAAGTAGCGAAGTACACTCAAACACCTAGTTGGTGTATTCTCTATGAGAAATCTGAGGAGGATAGAGATCATATGTTTGTCTCATGTGACCATGTAAAAGTTGTAGCAAAGGGTGCATAGAAGTGGCTTTAAAACGTGCAGATGTCAAGTAGTTTCTTACAGTGGGGAATGTGGCTTTTGACTGGAAGAATGTCAAAATCTTCTAGGACTTTCATGACAAATTTCATAGCAACCATACTTATCAGATTTGGGTGGATTAAATTGAGTTGATGTTCCTAGACAATGAGTGGAGTATGAATGGAAACCAGTTAGATGCCTGCACTGTAAAATGTTGGAACATGAGGATTAAGAATGCAGGAAAAAGCATAAAGTTAAGCAACTCGGGGTGCCCAAGTCAAAACGTATAAGTCAGGAGGTCAGAACAACAGATAAAAGAGGGGTTCCGAATGGTTATTTCAAGAGCAAACCACAGGATACAACGGTGTTATCACTCAAATTGTTAGTCTATTTCAAATATTGGAGTAGATTAAATTTTTTTTTGAGAATAATGGAAACCATACGACATATACAATGAAAATTAAACTCAAACAAATTCATAACTAAAACAACAAAATAAATCTTTTGATTGAAAGAACTAATTGAAACTGTTATGAACGTTCCTCTTCCATTTGATCGTTGTTTCATCATACAGCCTTTAACGAGGAGATCCACAAATCTTATATAACCTTTCTATCAAATAAATTTATTTGATACAGTAGTCTGAATTTGGAGAATTAATAATCGTTACAAACCGATCCGACAGCCAATCAACAATTCAACCACATACAACCATAAACCTATGAAAACAAACTCATAGAGTCGCTTTAAACGTGAGAGACAATACCACTCATTCGAAGAGAGTATGGAGAGATTCACAAATGAAGAGAGAATAATTATTTGTAGAGAAAATAGTAGATAAAACATAAAAGAAAGAGAGATTAGGGCTTATCATTGACAAAAAATCAATAGCAGTCCCTAAGGAAAGAAGGAAGTAGGGTTTTCTAGAGAGAAAGGGAAGAAAGAGGGAGGAGGCTAGGGTTTAGTTTACATTTTTCAATCCTTGGTTTTAGCAGATTAATTAATGATGACAACGAGCTCAATGTGGGATTGTGGAAAATGCCTCCACCCCATAGACATTACATGATCCGAGAGATGGAATGTGAGAGGTCTAAATAGACCTAATAAACAGGTGAAATTCAAAAACTTTATCATCACCAATAAAGTTGCCTTAGTAGATATGTTTGAGACTAAAATTAGGAATTCTACTTTTCTAAATATAAACAGGTGGAGACCAAAAACATGTCAATCCATTTATCCAACGACTTAAAAATCTTTATTAAAATTTGCTTAATTTTATATTGGATTCGTGTCAATTACACCGCGTTTTTCCTTTGATCTTATCAAGATATTCTTCTGTTAGGATTTAGAGCGACTTGAATGCGGAAGCGATTCAGATGTAATACGATAATAAAAAATATATACCAAATGAAAGCGATAAATCAATTGACACAAGGAATTTACATGGAAACCCAATGAGGGAAAAACCACGGAGGCGAGGAGCACACTCAATCCACTATAATTTGAAGGAGTACAAAATGATCACAATCGAAATGACGATTTGATCGATGATGAGAATAATAATTCTCTCACAAAACTCTCTCAAACTCACTTTCAATTAAAAAGAAATTTGATCACTCAAACTTGCCTAATTTTCACGTGCTTGCCTTTTCTTTGATGGCTCTTGATGATATTACCCCATTCCGCACCTTCACTTATTCGTTTTTTTAACAATGGGAATTAGAGTCCTTATATATTAAAACTCTCCTTCTTCCACTACTTTCCAACTCCCGCATGACTTCCTTGACATGCGCCAAAACAAGGCCCACGAAGAGAGGAGCTGAACCATCGAGAATTCCTCGGCATGTTCCACTTGAAGCAAAGCAACCGGGAGATTTGAGACACACCCCAACAAACTCCACCTTGGATCAAATCCCTAACCAACATAAGTACTCCGCCAATACACCTCGAAGGGCAAAGCCCCGAAGGGTATCAACAGCTATGAATGCCAACTAAGTCCAAGCAATGCTAGAACTTAGAAGTAGAGAGAGGCTTTGTAAGCATATCTGCGGGATTCTCCGGAGTATGAACTTTCTTCATCACAATCTTCCCTTCAACGAATCTGTATCTACGATATAGTGGAACTTGACTACTTGATATGTTTGGTCTTGGAGTGGTAGGCATCGTTCTTGGCAAGATGAATAGCACTCGACTATCCGAAAACACAACGGTAACACCTTGTTGAACACCAAGCTCAATGAGAAGACCCCTCAACCAAGTAGCTTCCTTCACCCATTCTGTTACAGACAACATACTCAGCTTACGTAGTAGAGAGAGCTGCAATAGCCTATAATGATGCTTTCCAAGAGATAGCACCGGTACACAACGTGAAAATATAACCAGAAATCGACCTCCTTCTATCGAGGTCTCCACCATAATCAGAATCAACAAAACCTGCAACATCGAATGTAGCAGTCTTACTCTCGTCAAAAACCAACGCTCTATCAACAGTCCCTTTGACATACCTAAGGATCCATTTCACAGCTTCCCAATGATCCTTACCAGGATTATACATATAACGACACACAACACTAACTACATGTGACATATCAAGCCTAGTGCACACCATAGCAAACTACCAACAAGCACTAGAATAAGGTATGTGAGACATTTTCTCGGTTTCCTCATCGGTTTGAGGACAACACTCGAAGACAACTTAAAGTGAGCAGCTAAAGGAGTAAAAACTGATTTACAATCACTCATATTAAATCTATCAAGGACTTTCTCAAGATATTTCCTTTGAGATAGATAGAGCTTACCGGCCTTTCGATCTCTACGAATTTCCATCCCCAATATCCTTTTAGCTGCACCAAGGTCCTTCATCTCAAACTCCATACTAAGTTGAGATTTTAACTTGTTGATCAAAGACTTGTCTTTAGAAGCAATTAGCATATCATCAACATACAACAACAAGTAAACGAAGGAACCACAAATTTGCTAAAAATACACACGGTTGTCATACTCGACTCCGTGTATAGCCTTGTCCGATCATGAAAGTATCGAACCTTCTGTACCCCTGCCTAGGAGCTTGCTTGAGTCCATACAAGGACTTCTTCAATCGGCACACACAATGTTCCTTCCTAGGAACAACAAAGCGTTCAGGTTGCCTCATATAAATCTCTTCCTCCAACTCTCCATACAAGAAAGCGGTTTTGACATCTAGTTGCTCTAACTCCAAATCAAATAGAGCAACAAGAGCAAGAAGCACTCTAATGGAGGTATGACGAACAACAGGAGAGAAAACTTCATTAAAGTCAATACCTTCCTTTTGGTTGCATCTACGAACAACCAAGCGTGCTTTCCACCTTGCGGCTTTTACCCCTGGTATGCCTTCTTTTCTTTTGTAGATCCACTTGGCGAGTCAAGGCTCGTCGATCTTTAGGTAACTCACAAAGATCCCAGTGTCCGATTCTTGTGGAGACTCTCCATTTCTTCTTGCATAACTAGGACCCAATTGGATGAACTTGGACAGGAGATAGCTTTAGAATTAGTTGAAGGTTCCGCACCTTCGGGAGTCTCATGTGCCACTATAAAGGCATAGGCAACAAGACTGTCTTCATCATCTCGTGAAACGAACTGGTCTTCTAATAGCCCTCCTTGGCCTATCATGGGCTATAAAACGAACAACCTCCACCCGAGGCTGAATTGGACTTGCATCATATTCAGATTCAATAGCATGAACCTCCCTGCTGGAATTAGTAGCAGCTCCACCTTGAGCTGGTAACTCAATCTCCACCTTCTCACTAGTATCTTGCTGATCACACTGTACCGAGTAGAAGAAACGAAGTGTCTTCTCCGGAAGATAATATAACGGTTTCGTTAAAGGTTACATCCCTACTTTGAATTATTTTGTGTGTTTCAGGGCACCACAACCGGTATCCCTTAGACTCGGATGCATAGCCAAGAAACTTACATTTTACGGACCTAGGGGCCAACTTCCCATTGTTCACATGAACATATGCAGGACACCCAAAAATTCTAAGAATAGAATAATCAACGAGGTTACTCGACCACACTTCTTCAGGAATCTTGAAGTCAATGGAGGAATGTGGAGATAGGTTGATGAGATATCGAGCCGTTGCAATAGTTTCAGCCCAAAAGCCTTGTTATCCCACAGTCCGAGCATTAGAGAGCATGCATCGAGCTCTCTCCAAAAGAGTTCGGTTGATACGTTCGCAACTCCGTTTTGTTGGGACTTCCCAACAAGTGTCTTGTGACGTGCAATCCCTTCGATTTCGCGAAACTCATTGAACTCATCCTCACGGAACTCAAGACCATTGTCAGTCCTAAGTTTCTTGATTTTTCTCCCGGTTTGATTCTCAACTAGGGCCCCGAATTTCTTGAACATAGTCAATGCTTCATTTTTACTGTCTCAAAAAATAAACCCACACTTTACGAGAAAAATCATCAACAAAAGTAAGCATGTAGTGTTTGCCTCTAAAGGAAGCAACTCTAAAAGGACCCCACAGATCTGAATGTATATAATCTAAGGTCCCACGAGTACGGTGCTTTGCGGTTGGGAAACTTACCCTCTTCGTTTCCCAAAGACACAATGGTCACAAAAATCAAGCTTCCCCGTACCTTTGCTACCCAAAAGACCTCTTTTGCTCAAAATAGTCATCCATTTCTCACTCATATGGCCCATACGCATATGCCATGAACGAGTAGAATCGGTGCACTGATGCTTGCTTTACAAGCTGCTGCGATGCACTGTAACGGTAGTGCCCTGGAGAATATAGAGACTTCCATGTCTCGGTCCTTTCATTAAGACCAACGCACCCTTTGTTACTTTGAGAACACCATTCTCACCCGAGTACTGTAACCATTAGCCTCAAGAGTACCCAAAGATATAAGGTTACGAGTCAAATCAGGAATATGCCTAACCTTTGACAAGGTTCTAACTACACCATCATGGGTTTTAATTCGAACGGTACCAATCCCAACAACTTTACACTCAGTATCATTTCCCATAAGCACAACACCTGAATCAACGAGGCTCATAAGTGGTAAACCAGTCCCTATGAGGGCAAATATGGTAGGTACAACCAGAATCTAAAACCCATTCATCACAATCCTCCTTTCCAGAGGCAGTAGCAACCAAGACATCACCATCGGACTCGACTCAATCACACAATCAGCAACGACAGGGTTTCGATATTGTTTCTCCTTTTCTTCTCTTTCTTTCTTATTTTTCGGTTTGAAACAATCGAGTAACAATATGACCCTTTTTCTTGCGAAATTGCAGATTTTATTGGCATGACAACCCCTAGACTTTGAACGGGGAATTTTTCTTACTCCCATTCCCCTGTTCGGAAGGTCTACCCCTAACAACTAAGCCCTCGGCTTTTTCATCACGCACATCAAGGTCAAACTTTTCTTTTGACAATAAATTTGCCTTAACATCCTCAAAAGATATAGTATCGGTATTACTATATAATAGGATTTCCTTAAAGTGCTTGTAAGACGGGGGTAACGAAACAACCAACAAAATCGTTTTGTCCTCATCCTCAATTTTAACATCTAGACTCTCTAAATCAATAAGAATTGAATTAAAATCATTAAGATGTTTCGAACAGGAGTACCTTCGGCCATGGAGAACGTATATAGACGTTCCTTCAAGCGAATCTTATTGGCGAGACTCTTTGTCATGTAGAGTTCTTCCAATCGAAGCCAAAGCTCCACCACAGCTTGTGGTGTCAAATACCTCTCGCAGACACATGGGGCGCCAAGCACAACTGTATGGCCGAAAGTGCCTTTTCTTCCAATTCCTCCCAATCATAATCAGTCATAGTCCCTCTCTTCTTTGTCTTGTAATCAGCCCATTGTTCATCTGTCATTGAATCGGGCTTCGTCTTAGGGACACTAAGAACTTTCCACAACCCATGTTGAATGAGAACCGCCTTCATTTGAACCTTCCGGAGATTGAAACTAATCTCCCCATCGAACTTCGAATATCAATCTTCGAATTGAAGTCATCTGAACCGTAGCTCTAATACCACTTGTTAGGATTTAGAGCGACTTGAATGCGGAAGCGATTTAGATGTAATACGATAATCAAAAGTATATACCAAATGAAAGCGATAAATCAATTGACACAAGTAATTTACATGGAAACCCAATGAGGGAAAAAACCACGGAGGCGAGGAGCACACTCAATCCACTATAATTTGAAGGAGTACAAAACGATCACAATCGAAACGATGATTTGATAGATGATGAGAATAATAATTCTCTCACAAAACTCTCTCAAACTCACTTTCAATTAAAAAGAAATTTGATCACTCAAACTTGCCTAATTTTCACGTGCTTGCCTTTTCTTTGATGGCTCTTGATGATATTACCCCATTCCGCACCTTCACTTATCCATTTTTTTAACAATGGGAATTAGAGTCCTTATATATTAAAACTCTCCTTCTTCCACTACTTTCCAACTCCCGCACGACTTCCTTGATATGCGCCAAAACAAGGCCCACGAAGAGAGGAGCTGAACCATCGAGAATTCCTCGGCACGATCCACTTGAAGCAAAGCAACCGGGAGATTTGAGACACACCCCAACATCTTCTATCTTTCAAGGATTATATAAAGGGTGTGTTTGGATATTATTTGTATGGTTAGCTTTTTCCAACTTTATTATATTACATTAACAAGATATTTCATCTAGAGTTAGAAAAATAATTAACTGGACTCAGTGGCACAAAAATATCTTTGCACTATGGAAGGGTATACCCGGCAATTAGGTCATTCAATTCGGGTTCGGTTCGCGTCGGTTCGGTTCGAGTTAACTTGGGATCGATCTTGTTCGGATTTGATTCGGTTTCGAGTTCGGGTCAACTTCGGTTCGGGTAAATTTCGGGTTGATCTCGTTCGGTTCGGTTCAACTTCGGGTCAATCTCGTTCGGGTCGGGTTCGGGTTCGATTCAAGTTAATTTCGGATCGGGTCAACTTCGGATCATAATCGGGTCACTTTTTGGGTTAAAATCGATTCAAAATTGTACCCACCAAAAATTTGTACCACTATAGGCAAAAAGTCCATCCTGAGAGACCCAACAAAAAAAAATGTGGGTTGGGTCACTTTTATTCGGGTTAAATTGATTCGGGTCCGATTCGGGTCGGGTCATTTTGAGTTTGGTTCGTAATCGGGTCAATCATATTTCGGGTCGGTTCGATTTCGATTCGGATCATTTCGGTTCGAGTTGGAATCGGGTTTATTAGATTTCGGTTCGGGTCGGTTCATTTCGATTTTTAGGTCAAAATCGGTTCAACTGTTTCGGATGTCGGTTCGGTTTGGGTTTTGGGTCGTTCCGGTTGACCCGTTCGGTTCAGTCGGTTTTACCGGGTTTATGGAAGGGGCTAGAATGGCCTTAATAATAAATAGCAGGCAATAAATTTATAAAAGACTCTCAACTACTTATTCTTTGTCATTTTAACAAAATATATAACTTTTTTTATTTTTGACCGCGAACGTTTCGAGTAAAAATTTTTCCAATAAATATGTTACTAGAATGATGTTATTTGGTCAAAATTTTAATAAATTTAAATTGCCAATTTAAAGTCAAATATTGAACGCTTATTTGTGGATTTGAGTCCAATTGAAATATTTGAGACTGTGCAAGTTATTTCGATTGATTTATACGAATTTGGATAACCTTATATTAAAATAACTAATTCAATTGACTATAAACTGTGATGTTATGAATGAAAATTATTTATAACTCAAAACTATTATTAATTGATAATGTTTTTCCCTATCGAATCGAATAATGAGACAACCCATATTGTTAACGTTACATGAAACTTGTACAACTTTTGAAGAATAATTTCAACCTTACAAGTAAAATAAAAAAGAATACTAGTGAGAGGCTTGAAGCCACACACCCCTATTGCAATGGGCTTTCACCAGGGCATAACTTATTTTTACGCTGTGGAGGCGCAGATCTAAATAAGAGATATCTCTACATTATTCGAAAATACGGTTGTGACAAGTTTTGTCACACGGGTAGGGACAATCGATTGCTTGAAAGATTTTTCGATCGAAAAACCAATCTCCAACTGCGTTTGCAATAGTCTGCAATAACCATATTGGATTAGTATTTGTGAAACAAACCATATGAGTAGAAAAAGTATCTTAAAGTTTTCATAAAAAAATATTAATGTCAGTCAAATGAGTAGATAAATTCGATTTAAACTGAAGTTTAATTTGATTCTACCGATTAACTATAACCTATATACCTTAGTACATTGGGTATCAAGTGGTATTGTTTGATAAAATATTTGAAACTTGTTATTAAAAATCTATGTTGACATCCACTTATTATATCGAGCTTTGGCCTACAAAGTGGGTGGTCCATGCATAGTATCTGAAATTGTCCAAGGATTAAGCCAACCTAAGCATTGGGTTCTGTGGGGCTGAACCACCTACATACACTAGTCACCACCAGGTACATAAATAAATTTGAGAAGATTGGAAAAAGTAAGCAAATGATGATGAAAGAGTGACTTACAGTATTGTCTAGTAGGGGAGAGTCAGACCTAAACCATGTCTCTTGGGCTCCAGATTGACAGTGAGCATAGCAAGAGTTGATGTAATGCCCTCTTGTTGATGAGCTCCCCAGGGACTCCAATGCAGCCAAGAATTCTGCCCTAAAACCTGATATCACCACAATATTTACGACTTAACACTCCATTTTACGACACAAGATTGCCTAATTGATAGATCGTCTTGTCAATTACATAGCTTGGTTCAAGTTTTGATTGGTTAATTTAAATTGTGTCAAAATATTGGATATTCGGAAGTTGTTGGGTTCAGTTTAAGCCACTTGAATTTGGTCCATTTTGCCATTAATTAATTTGTCCAATAGATAGATAATGGTCACACAAATATGAGCCCAAGCCCAATTAGTTGATGTTGGGTCGCACAATTATCAAGACACTCTAATTCAATAACTTTAAACTTGTATAGAATAACTATCATAATACACGAATAAATTAAATTAAATTAATATCAGGTCAAGTTAAATTCATATGAGAACTGAAGCCCCTCATTTTCAAAGCTAGGTAAGATCCAATGTGAAGCATGTAAATAAGTTGCAGATTTAGAAAATAGAAAAGAGATTAATTAACTAAAACAAGAGACTGACCATGCATGGTTTGTATTTGACTGTCAGAACACTTGGTTATGTCAGACTTGCAAGCTTTCCATTGTCCGTGAGGATCAGCAACTCCTGGTGCCAAACTATTCTTAATCTGAACCCGCCACAAATAATTTTAATTAAATAATTAATTAAAATTAAATACCATTGACTCAGTAAAGTATAGAAAGATGGAATAAATAAGATTTGCAAGTGGTTATTTACAATCTTGTAAAAACTATATTCCAAAATCAAGGCAGCATAAACACATGGTTAGAGGTACAAATTATCCTTATGTGTCAGTTTGATATTAATATCCTAAAACCTTAGTTTTTTTTTTTTTTTGTTTAAATTGATATTATTATTTTTTTAATGAAAAGTTTTCGTTTATCCCTGAGGTTTTGGTAAATATTTTTTCTGATCCTCAACTTTTCGAATTATTATTTACCTTCATTCACTTTCGTATCAAATAATCATAAAATTTCACCTTTGTGGCAACAAGCAGTTATTGGAGTTAATATTGATGATTTATGGTCACAGTGATGACAATTTATAGTTAGGATCTCACCGAAAATAGCAAATTTGAATTTTTTAGAGAGAAATACGCATTATTAGTTGTGATAGAGAAGAGAGAGAGGAACAACATGATAATAGGGAAAAAGGAGTATATGAGCATGTACAAACCTGCCATGAGTCATAGGCTGAGTTCAGTAGAAACAATGGTGTTTTGATAAACCTTGCAGCATATTGAGGGAAAAAGCACTGCAATATTGTGGAGCAAATTCTTTTTAGCTACTTTATAATTATCTCAAAAGATAATTCAGAAATATAATTAGATTAAACTTGTAAAAGGGGGCGGGGAGTTGTTTTTCTTACCAATCCTGGACTGAATTGTGAGGTACATTCGGCAGGCAAATTCTTTGCTGATCCCTGACATAGACCCCCAAAAAAACCAAGGATTAATTTTAAAATAAATAAATAAGCAAAATAATATGTAATTAGAATTATTGAAGATGAATAAATTCAAAGAAAGGTGGGGAGATTACATGGGTAGCAACAGCTTTAGCAAACAAGTCTTGAATGTGGGGTTTTCCTGTGAGATCTTTGCTGTAATTAAAGAAAATAATATTCTTTAAAGTTATATTACAGCATGTTATAGTGAAACAGGAAGATAATAGCAACTCAATATAAATCCTCCAAAAACGTAATTTTGATAATTTTAGATATACGTATTCATAGACTGTTTTCGAACAGATTTAAAAAGTGAAATGTAAGAGCGAAAATCTTACGTGTTTATGAAGAAACCGGCGTCAGAAAGGCACTTCACTTTGGCACCAGAAGGTAGCAAAGATCGAAAGTGGTCACATTGCAGAATGGCACCCAACCCCCAGCTGAGCATCCCCCAAGAATTGCCTGCCATTTGCATAATTCATTCAATAGTCAACAATGGCTTTCACTTTTTGCTATTTTTTTAAAAAATTTAATTGTCACTTTTAGTCACTGTCGGTTAGTAGTATATATATAGTGTAAAAAGTAGTTTTGAAAGAAAATCTAACAAGATTATTTTCATCATGACAACTAATTTTGCTTTTCAACTGATGTAAAAGCCAAAATTACAGGAAGAAACCATACATTCTGAGCATTTTTCATTCCTTTGGCTAACAAATCATCCATGATTGCCCTCCAAAGCCTAGCTCCTCTGTAGTATACTTTTTATCCTGATTAGTCCAACATATATAAAATCACATTAATAAATCAAATTTGTAAAATAATTCATAAAAACAATTAGAATATCTTCTACATTGGACTTGTGGTACGTAGACATAAACATACAGGATCGACTGCTTCAACATCTCCGGTGTAGGATGATCCATCGCAATATCGGATCTTGATCCTATTCCAGTTGTAGAAGTCTGAAAAATGACAGTTCCAATGTGGGTGAAGAGTTGCATTTTCCCTCACATATATAGAATACGGGACAATAAGAAGCTTAAGATATGAAAGATTAATAATTATACCAGGACTGTACTTGGCCTTGTTGCTTAAAATCCCAGAGAAAGTGTAGTTTGTGGTCATGAGTTTTGATGAACCTAAACGGTCTTTTGTGCGAGCATAGCAAGTAGCCGCGTCGTAGCACCATGCTCCACCCTGTCCCAACCATAGATTAGTCAATTTTGACACTAAATTACACTTAGAATAAGTTCTCTTCGTAGCTAATTAGCTAACTAAATAACCCTGACAGCCAACCAATTAAAGCGAGTTTTTCCCCAATAAAGTGCTCATACATCCATGTAATAGTCGTAAAACTACATACATTTTCCCATCATCCCATCTCATACGTATTTTCCTACAATGTGACACCGTACATAAATTGGACCCGCAAATATATTCTGCTACCTACCATTTCTAGAAAAGGGTTGATATACATGGGACCGCATCTCCTCCTCATACCCAAGTTATGGTCATATTAATGTGATATTTATTAATGTGATAAACCATTGTATCATACTCATATATCATATTTTTTTTTTCGACAATTAGTTGATCAAAAGATCAAAAAAATGTCATGAAAGGCTACAACTCAGTAAGCTTGAATATTTGAGAATCACTCAAATAAAAACTTACAAAAAAGAACAGCTACAGTCAGACAACTAATCCCACCGAAATAATCCGGTGGGATTCCGACCACATTTGAATCATATAATAATAGAAAAGGCAAAAATCATACCTCCATATGAATCAACCAGTTGTTAACACCAGCTCCAAACCCCTTATCAAAATGGTAAGCTGGTGGACTTCCATCCAAGCATACTGCAATTTAATCCCATCACATTACAATATGAACACATAACTATATATATATATATATATATATATATATATATATATATATATATATATATATATATATTTCTTTAATAAAAAACTACATATATATCTCAGAAAAATACTAAAAATAAAGAAAAAAATAATATGAAAATTTATTAAAAAAGAATATAGAAGAAAGGGAAAACAGAGGAGAGAAAATAAAGAAGCATTCTGACCAGCTCCTTTGGCCACAGCATCTTCAACATAAGTTATTGGAACTAGAAAACCATTCACTCTCATCAACATCAGAATCCAAACTACACACTTTATCCATTTGGATTCAACCATCCTGCTCAAAATAACACCAAATAATATTTTAAAAATAAATAAATAAAAACTGAGCTCAAACTTGAGCAACCAAGAAATAATTCAATGAACAAAGAAGAAATTTCTGAATTTTTGCATTTTCCTCTCTGGATAATTCCATATCAAGTTAGAGCAAGCAAGCTTTGCTGATCATATTAATCGAAAAAAAAGGCAGAAAAAGGTACCTGAAAATGGGGAGATATCTTAATTAACAGAGACCCTTTTGCTTCTGATGCTCAAATGAGGAGAGAGACCAGTGGGATTTATAGAACCAGCTAGTGTATATAAAGGAAGCTGCTTGGAAATAAAGACAAAAAATTTAAAAAAAAAAAGGAAGAAGAAAAAGAGTTCTTTTCTTCACATTATACGAAAAGCAGTAGCTATTGGTTTTCAGCACTCAGTAAGGCAAGAATCCAATAAAGTTTAATTTTATTATTATTTTACCATCAACTTTTTCTGCATATTTTACTCTTCAAACTTGATATACAGTAACCTCAGGAAATCAAATAAGAGACCAATAATTATAATTTTTTATTTTTTAACACTAAAAATATAAACAAAAAATTGTGGTATTTAAAGGAATATTTTAATAAATTAAAAAATTTTTAAAAATAAGAGCAATAATAGAAATAATAAATTATATCAACCTTATTGAGAAAGAGTATCAAGTAATAAATATAGTTTATCTGTCATCTTAAGAAATTATATAAGATTTTTCTTTACACTTTATATGTATCATATATATATTGGTCCAAAGAAATTACAAAAGGACAATAGAATTATAATAGGAGGAGAATCAAATTTGAGACCAAATTGGTAAAATATAGACTATATGATGATGCATATAAATATAAATTTTTTTGTGATATAAATCAGTAAAACTATAATATGAGAGTTCTACCTTTTATATAGATCAATTATAACTCGACTTTAATAGAATAAAAAAATAAAATAATTTTGTAAACATAGTGATATTTTTGGACGTAATAATTATAATGAGTATATTAATTTGAGAAAGCGGTGTCTTAAAATAATCCCTTACCAAAAGTGGTACGTAGTATTAATAGACATGGTTTGTTAGATTGTGACCCAAGTCAATATTAAAGACGTGGTGATCTCTTTTACGTTTTTCCTCCTCCCTTTTGTTTTTGGTGACATTATCATGAGATTGAACCAAACAGATGGCTATTTTAAGAGCCAACAATCTACTCCATAATAATCGCAATGACAAAGACAATTTTCTTTCTGTTGCTTCCGCTTAAATTTATATATATGTGTGCTAATCAGTCTAAAATTATTAGTTTTCCATCAAAATAATAAAATTAAGGCTTAAT
Organism: Talinum fruticosum; assembly: GCA_021018815.1. Lineage (NCBI taxonomy): Eukaryota > Viridiplantae > Streptophyta > Magnoliopsida > Caryophyllales > Talinaceae > Talinum > Talinum fruticosum. The sequence continues at coordinate 6,367,251 of JAITYX010000030.1, read as the reverse complement.
TCAATTTTAAAAACCAAATTATAAGAGATATTATAATAAATTAACTATGTTTCTTACACAAATATTGTAAATACATTTTTATAATTAATCATGATTATGAATAATATACTAGGGCTATATAATGTGTAAGTAAATCTTAAATTACCCAATTTAAAATTATTTATTCATAATATGTCCTATCAAAGATATATATTATTAGTTAAAAAATAGTAATAATTTTTTTTTTTGACGTAAGTAATACAAACTTAAATCATATTTAACAGAAAGAGATAGAATAGCACCGTAACTAAATACGTTTATTATTTTGAATAATGATTATAGAGGAAAAAGAAAGCACTTTCTCGTCCTCTTCATCATTTTCCTTTTTAATTTGCCTTCATAATTAAATATTTTAATTAATGAATAATTTAAAAGTATTTAATTAGGTGATGGAATTGGATACTCTTTCTCTTACTTTGATGTATGGAGTAGAGTGTAGAAGGTCACATGGCCAATGGATAAAAGTTCGCAAATGGCATGAGTGGAGTGGACCACCTCTATTCATCTCTTTATTTCCAATATTCTCCTCAAATTTACTGCCTTTTATTATTAACCCTTTTTTTCTGTATTCAATTTACCAAAATATTAGTACATGTTATGCTCCCCACTTATATTACGGATTTAGGATTATAAACGTGTTGGACAATAGTATTTGGAGTAGTTTTTAGCATTTTAATCAAGTTAAAACACTAATCAATTAAATATTAATGTTCGGTAAGGTATTTTTACAACTAATATTTACGATAACTTCTATCGCTTCAAGTAGTGTTTCTTAAAAGTTAAGAATATTAGCTTTTCACATTTGAAAGTAGCATTTCATATATTTTTTGACAAAAATATCCTGTCAATAATTTATATTTAGCAAATTATCTATATCCTTTTACGTCAATTTACGATAATCAACTAACTCAACCACTAAATTTTCCGAACACATTTATTTAATCGTTCAATTGAACAAATATCATCTTACATAAACAGTTATTCATTACTCAAACACATTTTTTCAAACATGGTGCATTACGGTTACTTGAAAAATATATATCCTTTTTTTAAGCAAAATTTTAAAAATAAGGGGTATATTTTTAAAAATAATAATATTATCATATATAATAAATCGAATATATGAATTCATAATTACAATCACCTATAATTGTTTAGGTATTATATTAAGGGAACTAATGCAGTCAAATATATATATGGCAAATAATTCTTAGGGAGTACCTCACATTTATCTTTGTCACTTTTAAATACATTTTCAACATTTAAATAATTTAAAATAACAATAGGTGATCTATGCTAAGAGTTTTTTCTTAGTGAGAAAATATAAAAGTTAGTATAAAACTTTCACTCGAACTCGAGTACAACTTTCATCAAAACAACAAAATTATTTAATGATAAACTAATAAACTAGCATTAAGGACTCACATGACACAAAATTTATTTTTAAATGCATTTATTTAAAATTTTTAATTTATGTTTCCTTTTATTGAAAATTTTTTTTTTCTTTATAGCTTTTTATTGAAAAGTTAGTAATTCGATAACAATTAATTATTTAGCATAAAAATTATTTATATTCAATTTTAAAATCTATTTAGACTACTTTCATATTCCAAATAAAATAAACCCGATTCAAGTATAAACCAAATTAGTAGTCAAATTAAAAATCAAAAGGTAATTGATTTAATTGGCCTCCATCTCCATCCCTATCTCCATAAAAATAAAATAATCAACATGCATTCACCGACACCACACCATGCAAATCCAATTTAATTTAAAAATATTACTATTATTAGACTACGTACTTGTACGTCCCCACCAACACCGACGGAACTTGCCCATCCAAAAAAAAAAAAAAAAAAAACCTTAAAATTAAGAAGAAACACAAAAACACTCAGAAATTAAAAAAAATTGAGAAATGTCCTCTTCATGCGCCACTGTCATTTATGTGTGCCATTAAATTTAAAAAATATAAGTTCAAAATTCGATGAGTTTCAACCCTAAATTTGGCTTTGTTATAAAATCATTAAATATTGTTAAATTTATATTGTTTACGGTTAAGAAAAAAGTCGTATAATTTTTCGCCAATATCCCCAAAGTTCATATTATTCTCATCCAAAATTGTTTTTTAATAAAAGTAAGTAGACTTTTAACCATTGACAGTACAAAAATATATACAAACCTTGGTATCTCCAAGGATTACATCAAATTCCTACTTACAATGTTTAATATCAACTTTTGCAAATGTTTTTTCTATGCACACGATGAGTTCTCAATTCTCTCCTGATTTGAATGTTTTTTTTTTTTTTTGGGTAAAAGAACATGACCTAAAGTGTTGACATAAATTTTAATTATTTCTGTATGTAAAGAGACCGATAAACTATACGAGTACCTAAAAGAATACAATTCTTATTAAGAAAAAGGAAAATGTTTTAAAAATAGAAGTAAAAAAAATTAATTGGTTTGAATTTGAATCTTCTATCTTCTTCTTTTATCCAAATCTGAATACTGACAATGAGTGTAAAACGTAGCTTTGAATCTCTGAGCAGCAGCGGAAGTAAAGGAAAAATTGAATTAGGGCCTGTCATATGCCCAAGTTGCGTAATTATTCTTTCTTTGGGGGTGAAAAAACAAGGCTGTCCATGAATTATTCTGCTCTGTTCGGTTTGAAGTCAACACAATTTATTTATATTTTTGTACAAAAGTCAACCCAATTATGTGGGTAATTTGGCTTGATTATTAAAAAGTCAAACAACTAAGAGCTCACGGTCAATATATTCTGCTGGAAAGCTCTCAACCCTATGGAAATCCTGCTTAGTTGTGATATTAAATGTCAGGCAATTTTCTATATGAGGAAAAGTATACTAATAAATTAATACTAAAAATATATAATTGATCTAATTGGGGTATTTATTTAATTTCTATCATTTACGTCGGGGCTGTATTCGAGTCGACTAGAGCCCGAACTTGTCGAGCTCGGAGCTCGACTCGTGGCTCCCGAGTTTGGTAAAATCAAGCTCGAGCTCGGTTCACCGAATGTTCGAGCCTAAACTCGGCTTATCAAAAGCTCAAACTTGAGCTTGTGTCGTCTTTATCTCTTTAGTTCACTTGTGTTTCTTTAAAATTTTTGTTTTTATTTTTAAAGTCACACTTTATATACTTACTATAAAAATATGAATTTGAACTTAATTGAAGCTCATTTACTTGGCTCGTTCGACTCGTTTGCTCGGCTCGTCAGCTTGTTTGTTCGTTTAACTCGTTTGTAATTGATTCGTACAGGATGGGCGAGATTGCATGCTCGACTCGAGCTCGCTGCGAGCTCAGCTTGCCAAGCTGACTTGCAAAGGCTCAGCTACACTCCTAATTTTCGGTGATTTTATTATTATTATTATTATTATTTTTCTATCAAAATAGTAATTCTTTGCTTATATATGAGTAAAATGATGTAAATACGTTCAATATTTAATATTCAATCAGTTTTTTTCATCTTTTGTTATTTATTTATATTATTTTTGTAAATCAATTGCAAAATATTTCAAAAAGATAATGACAAACGCATAAAAAGACTGCACTAATCTCGCCACATTTTTCTTTCATGTGATAAAGTTGCGAGATAAGAAATCAGATAAATAGATTTACACCTGGGATATGCAACAAAATAAAAAGTATTTGTTTCAGTTTTTGTTTAAAAAAAAGATGTTGCATTTTAAATTTTTTTTCTTGCAGATAAGATCACTATGCCATGCAAAAAATCCTGGAAAATTAAAGTCATTTTCAACTATCTATTATATGAAAGACATTTATGCATCTATAAAAACATTTTTCATAAGTATCAAACATAATTTCATTTTAAAAACAAAAAAAAAAGAAAATAAATCATCAAAATGGTACATATGCATTTGACATTACAAATATATAAATTTTATAATTTATGTTAAATTTATAAATAAAAATACAAATATGTTGTACATAAATATAAAAATATATTAAACATTTTTATCAAGTCATGTAAAATATTTTATATTATTTATAACTCCTTACAACTTCTTACAACCTTAGACCTCCTTATAACTAAATAGAACAGTCCCGAAGGGAGTAATTGATAATCACCCTCATAATTTAGAGCGAGTATGATATACATTTGTATTGACATAAATTATTAAGTGTAATTTTTTTTATGATGAGCAATACAATACGACACAATTAAAATATAATAGGGAAACCACCAAAGTGTTGGGTTGAGGTGGTAGCAGTCTCACCCCGTTAAGAAGGAGAATAAAAATTCAAATATCAAGAAATACATTTGTTAAAAAACTTTTACCTTAAACGCTTATGACCCAAAATGTTTTATACTCTTGGTCAAACACACAAAAAAAAATTATAAAATGGAGAACATTAAACTTAAGACTTAATATATCTGATATCTTAATCTTAATTAGCCATTAGGTCACGATTTGATTAGCATATAGTTACAAGTGAGCTTGATTAGGATCATCTAAATCTTATCCTTATCCTAGACAAGACAAATACAAGGAGCTTCTCAAATATTAATGAAGGGGAAAAGAGGAAAAGTAGTTCTTCCCTCTTTAACAAAATCACTTCATGTCATCTAGACATCTAGCAATCTAGCATCATCGATCATGTCTGTTTTCCAAATCAACATGGTTGTTACATTATATCAAAATATTTTCCCATTAATATTTTAGGTTCATGAAAATTTTCTTTATGATAACCACAATTAGTTTAACTTATATTTAGATATTTCAAATTGTATTTAGATCGAGTTTATGCTGAATAGTGGTATTATTATAGTCAAATCAAATTCATTTACTCATTGATTACCAAGAACTTAAATAAAAGGGTGATTTTATATATTCAAACATATTGTGTAATTTGTATAATCGGTTCATTTCCCTAAATAAACTTACACGTCTCATCTCAACAAGTTCCATGTGTTACATGTTAATTTTTGGACAAGCCAATTTATGCAAGATGGTCACGCTTGTTTTCATAAAACTGAATTTTATGTCTTTTCAATGAACTCTCGCTTTGTAGAGCTCAACTATTTCTTCATTAAATGTTACAACTTTTTAAGTGACACGATCTCATCTTATTTGAATTTGATTATAAAAGAGAATTTCTAAATAATTAGTATAGAGTTCCAGTTTGATCACATAAAAAAGGAGAAACCAAGTATTAAACAAAGAGGTATCGTTTTGCAAGGCCCTACAAGTATTAAATTTATCATGAGAAAAAGATGCTTTTCAGAGTGACATTGAATACATACGAACTATTCAATTCTTCAAAGAAGCAAAGCATGAGGCATGAAGGACATTCAAAAAAATAATGCCTTTGTGGGGGATCCATGACACCCAACTTGAACTGAATGGAGAACATGCTCTTCAGAAGAAAATTCCTCAGCATCTACATTAATTTTTCAAGGCCCCACAATGATACTAATTGCTAAAGCACACCACAATGATACATAGGTTTTCATAACCGAGTGTTTCAAAACTAGGAGGTGGCCAGGTTTCCTCTTGACCACAAACCACGTCATTTCATCATGTTGAAAAGTATGTCTAGAAACAATCGACTCAATGCTTATTTCCTCTTTTAGGGTTTGTTCAAAATGGTTGTTAAAATCGGTTGTTATAAGCTGAAATGAGTTAAAATGAGCTGAAATGTTTACATATTATGGCCTATATAAACTAAAATGAACTGAGGTGAAATAGGCTGAAATAAACTAAAATGATTAACTATTATAGTTGAAATAAGATGAAAGTTTTTATAAATGCTGATAATGCCATTTCGAACATATCCTAGGAGAGGATAAGAGGCACAATGATCGACTTGAATAGAGATATTCAAGTATTTGATGCTAATCCTAGATCTCCACCTAAGCAAAGTTCACAGCGACATCAATGAGCTCATAATTAAGAAATATGCTTTCCCCATTTCCATTAGAAAAACAAAAATTACTAATTTCCCACATTTTAAAGAAAATGAGAAATAGTACAGCAAAATGAAAGATCCAAATGAGGACAACAATCGGAGCTGGAATACAGAACTCAGTTTGCCAACAAGCTATTCAATTTGCACTAAATTGAATTTAAGTGTAATATAAGCGATTCAAGAGCTATTTAGTTCAAAAGGTTAAATGGAAATGGAGTGAAGAACGAAAATGAAATATCTAGTCCATAATATCATGTAATTTATCCACAAAATTTTTTTGTCTTGGATCCTCCAATTCACTTAGATCGAGCTACTATCAATCCATAAAAGAGAAACTTTACTGTGGATCTTCTCCATTCTATTTTTTGGGGGGAATAAAGAATAATATATAAATAAAACAGAATGAGCATCCCGAATACACAGTCATAAAGATACAAAAGTAAACAGAAAAAGTAACGACAAGGTAACAATAGTTACGTTACAACACTTGGAAATAAAAGAATGGTAAACTAGTCGGTGAACCATATTGACGAAGTCGTGATAAAAAGGTTTGAGTTTCATTATGACACTCCAAGGGGTACCAAATTCCATCTTTGCTCATCAATAGAGACAAGTGGTTGCAGAGTCATGCACTAGATGAGTTTGAGACAGGATGTGACGATATCTAGTGTGTCGTTTGGGATTAGCAAGGAAAAGATGATACACATCTTTAGAGTCAAATCGTTTCTTACGAAGGCGGATTGGTCCATAACCAAGAGTGTTCCCTCAATCACTTGTAATCTCAAAAGAAAATTGCCCACCACAAACAGGGCACTAACCAACGCATTTGTGGTATTAACAAGAGTTGAGAAGGAAGGGTGAAATGGGGGGGAACATGGGAAGCTTAAAGAAGGGAAAGGTACATCCTTCTCCAACTCAATGGGAGATGTAGAAACGGTAACTAAAGGATTGAAGTTATCAGTGACAAACGAAACATCAATGGATACAAAAGGGTTTGGAGACTTAGTAGGGGCATGGGAAGGAGAGTACTTGGACAATAGACAAAGCCAGTGATTCATCGTGGACAGGAGGTGAACTTAATTGATCAAGCGAACCAACCTCTTGGCCACTAGTCTCAAAAAGGTTGCTAAAAGTAGGTTTTTGCAGTCTTCTACGATTGTTACGCCTACGATGCACCACCTTCCAAGGGGAAACACAAGGGGTGTCCCGACTAAGGGATGAAGGAATTTCATGTGAAGGTGCTTTAGAGGTTTCCATAAGATTAGGTGGAAGGTCACACCTTCCACAGGGGATGAAGTAGAGGACTTGAAAAAGGGACAAGTAGATTGAACTTGAAGATGATCTAGATCTTCTACATTCACAAGACTAAAATGAGACATTTCTTAAAGAAAATAAGTGTCAAACCACTAACTCCTAATATGAACTTATAAACGAGACAATTTGATTGTACTTATATAGGCTTATATATGTCAATGAAGGGTAGGCCTATTCAAATCCATACCTAAAAGTTTCAGCTACACCCCATGTATCATGTATGTTATTCCAAATAAAAAATCATGAACCACACATTACTTGAGAATCAGTGGTCATTGTATTGTCATACCTAGATTCAGAAAACAGTGAACTGAACAACCAACCAACTAGCTTACCTTCAAGGAAAAAAAAAAAAAAAGAAAAAGAAAGAAACAGAAGACAAGAAGCTATTAGTCATAGATGAATTTCCAGCTTTTCATTTTGGAACACATAAACTCTCTAATTGCCCATTCTCTCATGTATAACGAAAATTTCCCATAGTACAAGCAGCTATAAAAGAAAGACCAAGCAGAAATCCTCACTTGTGTCTATGTCACTTGTGAAATTCATTGGCATTTTGTCAAAATCAATTACAGTACAAAACTGACATTGGGAAAACCAGAAGGAAAAGAAACGGAATTATTTCCTACATATATAAAATCAAATGGAAATTGAAAATGGTTTTGCCTTGTAACATCCAGAACAAATTGAAGAGCACGAAATTGTTGCACCCCTATGTTACTAGGACCTCTTCATTTGACGTAAGTACCTGAGTAGAACACTCAATGCTTCAACAAGCATATGAGCATTCTGGATTCTGTTTTGGACCTCGCGCATGCATAGTTTCCAGATAATGCAGGAGTCCGAAATCAGAACACACATCCATGTTGGGTACTGATAACCAAGTCTGAGTATCATAATCCACAAAATTATATAAGGCAGAATTGCTATTCTTTAATGACCTCAAATTCTGCACCAACGGGAAGGTGGTCACTTGGATGCTGATAATTGGGCAAACCACCTGCCACAGAGGGGGAATCCACATCTGGGAGTTCAAGGAAGCTCACAGGTCTGATGCCATGAGATGGTGAGAAAAAATGTAATCGAGTGTATCGGTAAAATCAGGGGTGCAGTTGGTGAATGGAGGTTCTCCTCTTGTGTATGCATAGACACTACTCAAAGGAATAGGCAATTCATCGGGACATTCAACTGTAGGTCCTGAACTCAAGCTTCCTGAAATTAAGTAATTGTACACCTGAAAGGAAAATGGCAATGAAAGAACGTTAATATTCTCAGAACACTAGGGTGTTTGTAGGAGTATGACTTCCTACCAATAGGAGAAACACACTAGTCAAACCACAATGTAATACATGCAATGTCCTTAACGCACTACAGGCATAGAGGTAGTAATATGGAGATGTGTTGACAACTTATGAAATTAACACTATATCACATAAACCACTTAAGACAATATGATCATAGACATGACAGAGGACACATCAAAAAAGATGTAAAGTGAACAGGTTTCTCTAAACAATAACTAGAGAACCCCCACTCCCTCTCTGAAAGGGTGCTTTTCTTGCATCTTCGCACCATTGCTTCTGAATGGCACTACCAGAAGTATCAAAACCATTTAAGCGTTGAACATTTTACACTCAACAGGAGCCATTCTTTTCCTCGATTATTATATCCTGCATCAGAGTTCTCTCTCACATGCATCTTCAATCTTCCAGACTCAACCGTCTTCCCAAGCTTTAACTTCCATAATGATTACTCCGGTAGTTACTAATACGACTTTAGAAACTGTAGATCTACACGATATCCTAGTTCGCCTACATTAAGGAGTTTTATTTTTTAAAATATTTTGAACATCCAGAACTAACACACAAGAATTTCCATCCAGTCAAACAATATGTGACGTACCTCATCACAAGAAAACATGCTGAGAAGAAAATAAAAAACTAGCAGTAGCTTATGTTGAAAAATGTACCTGGTCTCCAGGTGTTGAATTGAAATCACCAGTCACAATAATCGAAGGTGCGCATTCAAATCTTTCCGAAACTAGAGTTTTAAATTGACCTAAACGTGATAGGAGATATTTAGCTTGTGCCAACTTAACATCAATCCATTCTGGATCCCTGGAATAGAGGACAGAGTCTCAAATATTAACGACTGAAAATTACCAATCTAGGAAGCAAATTACTCCATTAAAAAAAGTTAACACATGAAAGTTTGGCCACATACCAGTAAATGTGGGTGTTTGCAATAACGAGGAGATGATCAGAAGGATCCTTTAGCCTAAATGCTGCCATAATTCCGACACAATCACGTTTCAGTCTGACACGAGGGTCATTGGGATCTCCACGATCCTCTTCAGAATCTTCCTGCACTGAACCCGAAAACTGTTCGTCAAGTTAACCATGAAAATGTCGGGTAAGTAGACAAACAAAACCAACAGCTTGATTCACACTTTAAGGAATGTGGATACAGCTACAAAGTAGCAACCATATACATAAGTAAATACCTTTTGCCTATTTTTTAGTAATATGCTTAGCAATGACTTTGAGGATATCTTATCCTTCTAGTGTGTCCTTTCAACCTTAGAACAATCTCTTCCTACTGTCCCAGCTGGAAGAGGGAGGGGGCTATTAAATGTCCTGACTTTATTAATTGTTACAAATGTCATTGTTGAACTAAATATCCTGTTGAAGAACAAAACATTTCATAGCTACAAGCTTACAAGACAAAACTCTATCCACATGCAAATAAAGATAGGAAATAGCAGCTGCAGCAATAACAACTCGCCGTGAATCCCACCGAAGCAGGGTTTGGAAATAGCCAACAGTATATTGATTTACTCATATGCAGAGAAGCTATTTGTGAGAGATCCACAAAACTAATATTAAGTTTTGGAGAGAATTTTGAATATATATCGCAAATAAGCTAGTAAAGGAATAACAATATAGAGTGATACATATATACATGCATCAACATCAAGAAATCAAATAACATAATGTTAGTACGTTGTAATCATACATGGATGAAACAAGGAAAACACCAAGGATTTTAGGTCATTGAACACAGTAGACCAATATGAAGCGGCCTAATTCACATGTCATTTTCAAATTTCCATGCAGCCTCAGCATGGGTGTGGCTGCTCTTCCTAGATGAAGTCCTTCAAAGTTGGAGGGAATAATATACTTCCTAAGCATGAAGATGTGGGAGACAATATGAAATCAACATAACTTGATTGGAAGCGTTGGTGTGAAGAATACAAAAGTGGGTATTGTCTCACATTGGGTGGACAGTTTGGTTTATGCCACTTCTTTAACTCTCTCCATCATCTCGTAAGGCCCTACATAGTGAGGACTTGACATACTGATCTACCCAAATCTTATAATTACTTCAAAAAGTACGGCTCTACCTTAAACAAAATGCTCTCCTTTTTGCCGGGGGAGGGGTGGAGGCTGAAAAAGAACCTTAAAAAATGCAAGTTCTTAAAACCATAGGGCATTAGCAAGCTAAATGAAAAGCACAATCTTCTATATTACTACAAATATTGCAATAGCATGCATTATATACTACAAACTTAACTCTGATCTTCAGGTCAAATATAGGGAAGTAGAATATCCTGAAACTAAATAAGAACTACAAAGGAAGAAGGAAAGAAGATATAGTACCATGGCTTTCCTCACTATTTGCATTTCCAGTAGCCAATGAGACTTCACCCTCCTTGACACTGGAATTCATTTCATCTTCAACAGATTTTACGAGATCATTGTATTCAATATTCTCCTGTAAGACCAACTCTGCCCTGGAAAAGTGGAAAAAGCTTAGATAAAATTGCAAATAACTAGAAGGCATAAGAGTAATACAATCAGAAAAAGGAAGGAGAAGTAGATGCACTAGAAACCAGCATTTGAAAATTTTCATTCTAAACTTAGACAAAAAGATAGAATTTGTTGCATAAACAATTTATGTTATCAATTCTAGGCACCACAGAGTTGAAAAAACTATCCCTTCAACCAATCAGATAATCATCCACCTATGTTTGTTTGGAATAGAATATATAGCATGTACTGCTTAATAGCAGAATCATCTAACAAAGACATCACAAATAACAGGATTTCATGTCTCATAAATTACATGAGACAGACAATACAGCTAGCAGACATAATTCTCTCCCAGAAGCAACACTACTTTAAGTAAAACTATGCATGAAAGGGTTCGCAGAATCATTAATAATTTCTCTTGTCAATGCATATATCATGCTGATTCTAATGCTGCAGCCTGCAGGCAGAAGGAAATAAACATAGACCCCATAATCATATGCTGATTCTAATGCTTGCAGTATCATTTTACGCAAGTATTCTAAATAATGTTGCAACAACCGCTTTGTCCACCTAATTTGACACAAGCAGTTTAAGAAACCAAAACATGGTAGCAAAGCATCAATACTGGTACTGGAAAAGGAATGCAACCAGAAGTTTCATAAAAAATGATGCACCACGACAAATGGTGATATTAAATTAAAAAATTCATAATATCGGCAAACAAAAAGCTTACCTATCCTGTTTGTAAAAGATCCCACAACCATCACGCTTTTGACCATTCCTTTGGATATATATACTTGTGTATCCATGCTTTTTCATATTGTCCATATAAAAACTGTCATACTCATCTACTTCCTGGTTCAGCCATAAAAATAATCTAGACATTAACAAACAGCAAAGAAATGAAGTTAGAAAATACAAATCAACATCAAACTGTAATCGTACAACAAAGAAAGCTAAACATACCTGTAAGCATAGGAAGTCAACCTCAAGACCCTTGAGCACAGTTAACAATGCTTGGGAACGAGCTTTCCATCTAGCAAACAAGCAGAATCAATCTTCAATAAACTTGACAAAGACAACTATCATAAAAGAAACATGCCTCATTAAAAATATTCACAAGTAACTACCTGCAGTAGACATTGAAACTTTTCCAGGTCATAATTGACTTTCTTCAATGTTCTACAGATACGTTGGAAGTATATACTTATGAGTGCATAATAATGATCATGAATCTTATATGAAATGATTTCAGCTTCAAATAATTTGCATTGTTAATGTCCATAAAACGATCGCCTGAGCCAGCTGACCTAGACAAGAGGATTGGCGAGTGCTCGGATGAATGGCCATGTTGTCAGAGATTGATTCTTTATACTCTTCCCCCTAAGTTGGGCTTATTAGTTCCCAGAGCTGATTGCTTTGGAAAAGCCAGATGGACTTGTTTAAAGGGTTTTTGGAAGAGGAGAATTTTTCCTTTTTAGTTGGCACGTATCTGGTTCCCAATTGGGGGTGTTTTCCTCATATAAAGATTAGAGGACCTCAAAGCGGGATCCGGTTCCAGCTGGCACGCTTGCTCGAGAGCAGAAGACAGGTTGACTTTTGGCATTATTGGACTTGAAATTTAAACATTACGAAAAATTCACTTTTGCCCCTCAACTTTTTTTTTTGTTCAGAAGAGCCCTTAATTTTTTTTTTAATTTATTCAAATCTACCCCTGGGCCCCACTAAAATCTATTGTTGCCTGTTTTTTAACATTTTTGACTTGTTTTTGTCAGTAAAAGCCTCGTGGGATTAATTTTTAATTTTTTTCATATTTAAAACCTGGGGAAGGGTTTGGGAAACTAATTACCTCCAATTGAAGTTCCTGTATTGCGAAGCTAGGGTTTAAGAGAGAAATGGTGGGGAGGGAAATGGTGTCGCTGCAAAATTAGCTTAGGGCTTTTGTTGTCATCATAAATCGACCAAATTAAAAGCAAAAATGTCAAGCTCACCACCTCAAAGCCCATATGCCAATCATGTCCTGTTTATCAGATTGTGACGTTATCAGTTGTCAAGGAAAAAATCACCCTGAATGACACAAAGATGCCACTGCTACTGACTTAATCATCAACAACATAGTGCAAGCCTCCTTTTCTTTATTCCAACACTTTCGCAGCAGCTTACTACCTTGTTCTTGAACAAATTGATAAATAGGGTTTGATTTCGCAGAAGCAACAATGCTAGGGAGAGAGAGAGAGAGAGAAGATTGAGTCAACAACTGAAATCAGGATGTTTGATGACCAAAAACAATGGGTTGGAGGGAATAAGGGTGATTTTTCATTTTTCTTTTATTTTACTCCTTCCCGAGGCTTTTACCCACAGAAAGGGTTAAAAAACAGCCGCTTTAGTGGGGCCCAAGGGTAGATTTGACTAAATAAAAAATTAAGGAGATGACTGAACACAAAAGGTGTTGGAGGGAAAAAGTCAATTTTTTGTAAAGTTTAAGGGCACATTCATTCAAGTTCTTGACGATTGGCCGTTTGTTTCAGACTGAAATTTATTTTAATTATCCAAGCATTGAATCCATCAAACACATGTAATCTCAAACTAGCCCTCAGATTTGTGGTTTACTGCTATTCCAAAACTTCAAAATTACACTATGCACATAATGAATCAATGACAAAACACAAAACTATAAATCATCTCACCCCGGTTTTAATAACATATGTAGTTTTTCAAACAGAGTCAAGAGGGTGATTAGCTCTCATATATTATGATATATGCCTATCTAAGCATACAAGACGTCTCAAAGGACATAATCCTCCTCAACTACACAGAAAATAAGTCAGAAATTTATGTCAGCTTGAAGGACAGCACCGGAAAGCTATAAAAGATTATGCAAGGTAATTGCAATATCCGTTTTTCATTAATAAGAACCACGGAAATTTAAATAATTTCAATTAGAAAAGGTAACAATTTTCAGGAGGATGCCAACAAACATCACAAAATAGGTTGAATAGGAATATAGATCTAACAGAGGAGATTGAACCAAAGGACTAAAGTGGACAATGAGTTCCTTACGGTGTTACTTACCAATCTCACTAAGTTTGCTCCAGACAGAAGAAACTACAACCCAAGGTACAATAATCCTACGAGAAGTATCAGAGAAGAGACTAACGCGGGTCAGTGCAAGCGGTTCACTACTTGTTAGCCTTAATATCTCAAGTTCAAGCCTTGTGAAAGGAAGAACCTTGTATTGGGAGAGCTCTACCCCTTAATGGGTCAAGAGTAGCTCAACTCCGGTAAATTAAGCATCAAAGAAATATCAGAGAAGAGAGAGGAAGAAGAATCTGAAATTCAGCCAAAAAAATAAAGGATGCACTGAATTGTACTGAAATAGTTAATCAAATTTGATTAACTGTTGATAGCAATTGAATGCACAGGAACAATTAAATTAACTCAGTGAATAAAACCAATTTGTTAAATAAGTAAAACCTATAAAAGGGACCTTATAAAATGTAACACCAATATAGAAAAACTTGTGCCGCACAAGTTAGTATACTGTAAATGTGGATGCCCACCAAATAGAGTAGAACTGAAACTGTAAACACGAAATTTGGTTTATAATTTTAGGGAACCACTGAATCACCATAATCACTTCTGGTTCGAGAACCAACCCTGCAGTTCTGATGCAGTTTTGGGACCCATACTTTTTAAAAAATTATATTACTTATTTTTCCTTTTCCATCTAAATACACAGAAAAAACTATCAGAAACAATTATAAACAAGATGTCAAATAACGCTTAAACTTCAGTTTGTTTTTAGTTTAAAAAGCTCAAAGAGCACAAAAGCGCAAAGGATCCTGGGACCCGGGGCACGGGCTTCGAGGCGAAGGCACGGGCTTCAAGGCGAAGGCGCGGGCTTTTTGGAACGAGGCGCACTTACTAAAAAATGCATGAAAATCATTACTAAGAAATATTTTTGGTCAAATATGCTAGATGACGACATCAAATAAGTAATTAGATATCATTGTAACTACGAAAAATACCACAAAGTGTCTTAGATTGTGATAACACAATGAATTCGCTACGATTTTCACCGAAAAAGCAAGCAGAAAAAAGAAAAAAATAGCACAGACCACAGTCTAACAAAGACAGAGAAAAAACAAAGAGGAAGGGGAGGGGAGACAGGAAAATAGCAAAAAACAGAAAAAAGCCCTCTGAGGCGCACAAGGTGCAACTGCGCGCTGGCTGAGGCACAGACTGAGGCGCGCCTCAGAGGGCTTTTGGAGGGGCTGGGTTTGACCCCTTGCAAGGCGCAAGGGGTGGGCTTCGGGCTTTTGTGAGCCTAGGTGCGCCCGGGCACGCTTTTGAACTAGACTTCTAAATTTGCGACCAATTTTAGAATCTAGCCACCTGAAACTAGAAACTCATGGAAGTCCCTTTTCCAATTTTGAGTATTTCGCAGTGGGAGCTCAGAAGCTTATTTTATGCAGCCTCAAAATTCAAGAATCAGAACTAGAATCATCTGACCAAGTTTCCAGATCTAGAACCAACTCATTAGACCGGCTTTATGTACTCGCACCATGTACAGGTTGCCAAACCCACCTAACAAGCGAACTGCCACTCCAGTTAATTCTCACAAGCACACATAAGCCCACTATTAATCTGTAAAACAAGCATAAGCCCATGAAACAAATAAAAATGCCCCTCACTCTTCTAATTGGGGACAATGCAGCTACCTCTGCACACAACAAATTGCAAACTGGTAAATAGTAACAGTCAAGCAAGTTCCAAATGAGCAATGCTTGCCGTTTTACAATCATGTGCATCTTCTCTCTGGCCAACTAGAATGATCAACCTAATTAACTTTAACAGACTACAATACGTTTGGTATGTGGTAACAGATGAATGAAAATGAGAAAAAGAATAGGAGATGAGTTAATATATTTTCATCTCTAATATATGGGAATGGGAATAAATTAAAGAATGAGAATGGAAATAAAAGCCCCCTACGGAGACGTGGGAATTCTAATTGGGAATTCAGTTGCGGCTATTAAACACCAATATTAACTTATTTCTAATCTTAATCTCACATATCAAACATAAGATTAAAAATCTATAAGTCATTCCCACTTTAACTTTTCCACATATCAAACAATGATGGTGGGAATTCTCATTCTCATTATGAATTCCTATCTCACATACCAAACGAGCAATAAAATTAATAAGATCAAAGTACAAGTAAAAAGGCCACACCAAAGTTAAAATAAGTAAGCCTAAATGATAAAATTTAGTGACAGGAATGGCCAAGCTGGATTGGTACAAATATCAGTAATTAACAACTGTATCAATTAAACATCAAAGGGGAAAAACAGAATAGAAAAATGTTACCTAAGGCAAGGTTTCGGTGAATGTGGAAAAAAGCACTCTTCACATACGCCTACAGAAAGGAGTAAAATTAAATTGTCAAGGTTCAAAGCATGAAAGCTGAAGACCACAAACAAGAGTTCAGCAACTGTGGAACAAACTCAGCAAGTCAACCAGACAAGTTTGACGAAATGATGTCAAATCAACTCAGGGGTAGAAGACCAAGAAATATTACACATTTCAGAGTTCAAGAATGTAACAAGGTTAACCAGATCATATTCATGATATTCAAGTGGAAGGAATTAAATTTACTTCTTGTCCTGAGAACAACATAACTACTGGTACTAGAACAGGATATATAATGTAAAAAACAGAAACAGTTGTCCCAGGACGAGTACCAAAAAGAGTTTGAAGGGTCTAAGAGACCATCAGAAAGATTTTTCTTGGTTGATTCAGGGCTTTCCTCGTGACGAGAGCTGCTTATAAGCAGAGATTTCAAATGGTCACATAAGTAGTCAAGGTGCACTAAGGGCAAGGCAGCTTGTTTTTCTTATTCTTTTTTTTTTTTTTTTTTTGAGAGGGGCGTAGACAATGCAAGGATAATATGCAGGTCAGTCCTGCAATGTTTGGCTGATTACTTCCATTACTGAGCCCTTGACTTCAGTATGCCGTCAAGCTCTCATGCACAATGTTATCTACGAAATCCCAAAAAGTCAAATTACTTCCGTTACTGAGCATTTGACTTCAACCACACAAAATTATCAGAAAGTAACTCTTGAAATCTTGATAGGAGATAGATACACCGTCAAAAATCGAACAATTCTACTCCTTCCAAGTAGTCCACCGAATGGCCAAAGGAATCATCTTCCATAATTCCAAAAACCCAACTCTTCATACTTCTTCAAGCCACCACATCTTTGACATTCAAACGTAGAGCCACCTAAACCCCATGAAGGAGAAAGACAAATGCCAAAGAAAAGAAAAGCTCCAGCAATACACAAGGAGGTGGTTGACGGAATGTCCAACACTTTGAAGCCCATCATCTGTTTCCCAATGCATCTTACTATCCTAACACATCTCTGAAGCTTTTTATTTGCATGATAAAGGAAAAGGCAACACCATCTATTTCCATCAAAAGATTTTTTTTTTTTTTTGGGTCTTTTGGGGGCAGGGGGTTCCGGCCAGCTGAGGCTGATTGTTTGTTCCAAGTCAAAGTGGACAAGGCTTCCAACTTGTATTACTCAATGAAAGCTACTATGCTATAGGATTGGAGGCAGTTCTATCTTTATCCATCCAAATTAAAAACTTTAACCAATCAATAACAGTACCATTGTTTGACAACAGCTCTATAGAAATAATATTGAAGCACAAGGGTAAAAGTTCATGCAACAAAAGAAAATACAGAGAGAAGAACCACTTAACAGAACACATTCCATACCTGAGCTAATATGTTGTAGGAGACAATACTGAATTTGTAACCTGTAATCATAAAATTGCCACCTGGTCAGCTATAGATGACATACAGAAACAAGATACATCCACTTGCAATAAACTATATTATCACTTTTGATTTCTTTGAATTCATATTATTTCTTTCTTGTTATGTTGAACGAAAGTTGTCATTATGTAACCACATTTAGATCCCTATGGAAGAGGGGGAGGATAATAGAACTCGCCTTGACAAGTCAAGAGCACAGTTCATGAGCTTGCAAGTAACATAATAATGAACAGTAACATAGAATAAGAACCATAGTTACCAAATTCCAACCCAAAACATGATTCACCAATGTGCCATGTGAAATTATATAACATATCATACCATAGTTTTGAATCATGGTCTAGTTTGCTAAGAAGGGGGAGATGTGTGGAATTGGTTTGATGTCTTTCTAATTTTTTTTTTAATTAATAATAAAAGTATTTCATTGTAAGATACTCATTGTTTTGTCTCCATTTTTATAGATATTGACTCAAATCCATGAAAGCAAATTGGACATTTAATCACTAGAATAAGAGAATTGAACCAATTAGCAAGGCCAACAAGCTAGTTGCAAGGGGGAAATGAACCATTTAATCATGCTTCACAAACTATAGCCATGAATGATGGCCTGAACAACTATTTTTCAAGTAACACTAATTTTAATCCACATTCTCTCCCACCCAAGTTTCTTACTGAAAATACAACACATTCTTTTCGCAAAAACTGTCTCTTAAACACATCAAATGATTGAAAAATAAAAAGATTCACAACATAACAAAGAATAGATCAAAAGGAACACATACCTTCAGGACTACTTAATGAAGTAATTCCACTTTGCTCCACGGGAACAAATTTGGGAACTACCGGTACTGCTTTCACAGACATCTTAGCGAAAGGAATTCTGAATGACAATCAATCAATAAAATTCTTTGAGTTGCACATATAGATGATGTTAATAACAAAAATTGTCTCGTAGACATATGATAATGGATCAGCATTAGGACTAGTCCGAGATATACAATCAAAACTACTTCACTAACAATCAATCGATTTGGGTGTCTAAAGGAGACAAAAGTTCACGACTCTACATATCCTAAGCAAGGGGGAAAAGGAAATCAGTGGTTTAGTTGGGAATGACTATAAAACGAATACACAGAGTTCAACTATGCAAAATAGTTTCAATTTGACATAGCATAGAACATCCTACTCCTAGTCCTAGACTTGAAGTAATTGTGAAAGTGTGTTTGTGACTGCTCAAATTCTATGTCAACAAGCCCAACTCTAAAAGCAGTACAACAGTTTTTATTTCCCAACCCAAAAAAAAAATGAATCATCCCCATATAACCGCGCTAAAGAGCAAGTTTTTAAATCTGAATTGAATCTGAAGATAAAGCAGTATATCTGAGTAATTAAGACTGTATGAACTCCATATATGCAATGAAACAAAGCATTTCACATTCGCAGCAATGGCTGACAAATTCCGACAAGCGAGAGTGAGAAGACTGAAGAATAGGTGGGGGAGGGGGAAGAGAGAGAGAGAGAGGCACCTGCGGAAGGAGGGGAGGGCAAAGCGGGGAACGAAGGGAAAACTTGTGAACATGGCGAAAATATATTAGGAGCCAAAAAGCAAGTTTATAGAGGAGAGAGAAAGAGCCGCCCAGCCCAAGTCCCCGACTAGGGGAGTCGGAGTGGGACTCAAAACCAGAGAACAACACGCAGAAGAAGCCGTTTGTTTCATCACTTCTGTGAATTTTCCAATTATTTCTGTTCGATTTGTTTTTTCATAAATTATCCAATTTATTTTTTAAAATATTTTCAGTAATTTTTGAAAGCTTATGTTTAATTTCTATTATATTAAAACTTACTACACTTTTCATCAAAAACAAAAAAAAACCTTATTACACTGCCATTTAAATTTAATTTGTTAAATTGAACTTGCAGTAATAAATTTAATTATCTAAACTTATTTCTCTTCAAATGTAAATTTATTTTTGTTAAATTAAACTTGTGTTTTCCTTAATTAAACTTATCTAAATTGATTTTTTATCAATTGAATTTACTGTAATTCTCTTACCCATTGTCATACTATTATATTTAGCGTAATGTTGGATTGAGGAGGTAGGGAGCCTATTTACCAGCCTCATGAATGCATTTTTCAAAGAGAGGAAAGTTAGGTATGACCGTGTTTATACGGTTACCATTGTAAAAATATTTTTTAAAAAAAATTACTACTGTCTAATAGCCAAGGTTTGTTTATTTTGACTTTTATGACAGCTTAACAACTTATAATAAGCAAAATACTAACCATAACAACTCACAACAATTCATAAAGTTAATTCAACTCTACCAAACCAAACAAGATATAGTGCAATTAGGGCTGGGCAACGGACCGGGCCGGGCCGTGTTAGGGCCGGCCCATTACTATAAAGGATCGGGCCGGGCCGCAGAAAAATAAATGGGTTGAGGCTGGGTCATGGGCCAGCTAATCCCGACCCGCTCATGGGCGGCCGAATCTAAATATGAATCGACATTATTGCTTGGTTTTTTTCCATTAATATTAAGGAGACTTATTATATTATTATCATCTTGAGCTAGAGTCAACTCATGATTAACGTCATTTCTTTGAGAGAAATTTTTTTATCAAACTTAGCCTTACTACTCTTAATCATTAGCTCATTGCTAACCACTACTTACGGTTTCGTGCATAAAGATTTATAACTACTTGCCGCTTCTTATTCTTTTTAACCATTTATTATTTCTTGTAACAATTTTTACTGCTTAATACATTAAATCTTTACAGCCTCCTTGCACGTCTTACCACTAATTTTAATGGTCGAAACAAGAAGGAGAGGGGACAGAAACAAAATTTCAAATTGTGCTTGAAATCAACCGTTAACGACTACAAATGTACGATGTTATAAACTCGAAATGAATATAATCTTAAAAAAACATATGAGTGTAAAAATAGTTAAATAAGTAAATTAAAATAATATATTAAATAGAATATGTGATGGTCGAAACAATTGAGATATGGATTATGGTTGATTATTGAAACACGAGCTTTCATCAATTTTGACGATAAAAAGATTTGGGTGGATGAACAATAATCACAACCACGCCAAAGGGGAAAAAATTGATTAACTATTATTTTTAATCATTAACTTCGAGACAATGAGCTCCATAAAATATAAAATATTAAATAACTATTTACTTAATTTAATTAATTAATTTACGTGCAAAAGTCTACAAGAGATCTCAAACTCAAATAGATCTTTGAAGAAGTAAATTTTTTAAATACTAATTTTGCTAATCAAAGGAATCTCCAATCATTCAAAGATGGTTGGTTGCCAATATTCCGAATTTCTCACGTCAATAATTTTTTTTTTAAATTCTGAATAATGAATTACTATTTTATATTTTTATAAGCACGATCAAGTAAGAAGGCTCGAGTATAGAAAACTCATAATAATTGATTTTGTATTATTGACCCTTTTGCTTTGACCCATTAATGCCCACGATCGACCCTTTAATCGCCCATCTTCACATGACCCTTTTCACTCGACCCTTTTATTACTAAACTTAGACTTTGACCCTTTTTTTGGCCCGGCCTGCCAGCCCAATGGGTACCCTACCCATTGGCCAGTTCCAAGTGCAATAAATAAAAAGCAACACATGGATAATCTATTTCACATTTCAACTTTAAAATACTATCTTCTTGGCAAATTTAAAATTAATCACGTGGAACAATTTTAGTTTTGAGTTTTGGCCGTTGTAAATTGCAGTTTTTTATTTAAAAAAAACAGTATTCAAGAACACACATTAAATTCTTACAAATTGAACAACAAAATACACATTGAAATTGGCAATCCCTTCATTTAATAGCATGAAAGAGATAAAGTAAAACCCAATTGCATTTGCATGCCAAAAATTTCCAGAAGAAATAATTTCTTCCAATCAAAATGAGAGTAAGAAACCCTAAAAGGCATCTGCTCGTTTGACCCGCAGTAACATTCCCATAAAACCACCAAAACCTTGACTCATCACTCAGTCAAACCTTGAGCTCCTCTTGCGCTATTTTCCCATTGCATGTACTTCTATGGAGTTCCAACACGATGCAATGGCCATGCCTCCACAATTCACTCAAAAACAGACCTGACAAACAATATTCCTTATGAGGTTTGAGCACGAGATAATATACTTGTTTCAGGGATGCCTAGACCAGTTATTGTTCAAGACACATTATGGCAGTCTATTGGTTTATACAAGAAACAAGGTCAGTGACGCAAATACAATCACATTGGTCAAGCAAAATTCAGGCTGATTTAGTTTGGATCAATCAATTGGCTTCCAACTAAATTGGGTATTAATATGGAGGTATTACTGTGTTTGTGTATAGTTGGGGTCAGATCATTGTTGGGAGTACTCAAGATCTCCCCTAGGACAACAGAGGACGAGTTCCTTTGGTGAGCAATCTACTAGCAACCCAATCACAAACATGAGGAGTTCTGTAAGAATGGTGCCCTTTCAGTGGCAAAGGTAAATATTTTCTGAAAAGAGCTGAAAGTTAGCGACGTTGACACTTACTTGAGGAAGCCGGTGCTCTGACCTCATTGACAAGAACCACTTGATTTCACCTTAGACTACATACTTGGGGGTGCAGCTGGACAATGGTAAGCCTCTTACTCCATATGCTAGTTTCCTGCTTCCAAATCGCCAAATAACCTCCGGGCATGATGTTCTCCCCACAGAGATTCCACCTTTGGATCGACCTTAAGCACCTTTTACCATGTCAATAACTCGACATATAATCTGCAAAGGATTGTGTCTAGTGAGACTCACAAAAGGACCACGAATGAATCAATCATACTTGCAAATTTATTGCACATCCCATCGATTGAAACAAAATAAGAAACAAGATGTTTTTAGCTTTTCATAGATGAGGAGATGGGTACAACTGCTACCACCTAGTATAGATCCAAACACATCCTGCATAGTTTCCAAACATGTACAGCCTTACCGTTGACATGAGCAATCAAAGAGGCAACAAAGGTTGATAGTACTATCCATGACAATCAGGCAAGCAAGAATAAGCAAACTCAGAATTATTTCATGAGTACAATCACTTGATCAACTGGGAAGAGTTCTATTAAGGCTTATACAAGGGTCTATGTCACCAAAGCTTTCAAGTGAGCTAAACTGGATATTAGATTTGTAGCTCCAGTGATAGGGTATTTGTGTAACTCATTATCTTGAAGATGAAGTTGTTTCTATTACCCAAAATAAATATCACTCAAGTGCATGCATTATAAGAAATTGCCCAGTATAACAGATAGCACAGAAAGAGTATCAAACTACAGAAGATCATAACTTTTTTAGGAAACCCCCCTCTCACAACACACAATTTCTTCAGAACAAAGAAGGAATAAAAAATATCTAGGAAGAACTTGTCTGGAATGTGATGCCAAAAGGGTGCGGAGGAGAGCAGGTGTATTCTTAAACCATGTACAAGAGTCTGGACCTTTTTCTTTTTTTTTTGGTGGGGGTTATTTAATTTTGTTGAGTTCAGAGGCGAGATAAATTCATAACTCGCACCCCCAGTTGCATGGCGAAAAATTATCGCCATTCAAGAAGACATTAAAAGAATACAGTAAACATATGCTTGATCAACTTTGTGGATTAACTAAAAACACTGACACTCTCTTGGTTTAGCACGTCCACATCAAGAAATGTTGGTGCGGACACTTCCTGTATGCTTTCAAACAGAAGTCAAACGCACAACAAATTGTGTGCAACTTTCAGACAAATGTTGGTACCACCCATCCTATGCTAGATTCATAATACCACACAAGATGCACATAAACGGCACAGCACTACTACAATCGGTGCCCATCTCACGCTATATTTGCAACACTTAAGTATCACAGTACCACACAACTAAATCAGGGACTAAATCTCCAGTACCATGATCACGCAATTAGTCTATTACTGTCATCCGGGTGACAATCCCTGACTCATCCTTTTGGGATAACCCAGCAACTTAACCCCCATGGAACCCACACTGATTTTCAGTGCCTTTCTATTACCTTCTACAGTCATTTAATATACTTGCGCACAAACAGTTACAGAAATGTTACGTAGTACATGAAACACTAAGAAGAAAAAGGTTCAGACTTAAGTGAAAACGAACAAATTTATGCAAAAATTCAAGCCTAGTTACCTCAAGAAATGTCTTGACCATCCTTGCCTTTGAGCAGCTATACATCTGATCACACATCTTGCTTTTTCGTGATTGGTACGAAAAACACTCTGTCCCGATATAAATCACATCTCCCAGATTGAATGGTTGATCTTCCAACTCATTGGTCCTTATCCTAAATAAAATAAGAGAACAGTTATTCAATTTCTTGACAGCACGAATATACCAGGACAAAGAACAGAGCCCCATGAACTTCTGGAAAGCAGTACCTAGAGATCAGTAGACACAAATAGGTTTTAATGAAAGTGCAAAAATCTCCCAGAGTCCAATGGGCATCTTTTTTGGGGCCTACAGGCACCCCGGGTGGGGGAGGACAGAGGCTTCAATCAGCCAGTGAGTAAGCAGAGCAAATTAAGCAAAAACCTCAATAACTCCAGAGTACCTCAAAGTCAAGATAACCCAATAACATGAACAACATCACCCAAAGACATAAGCTAATAGCAGGACCACGACACAGCAACTAGCGCCTCAGCTAACCACAGTTGCTCCTACCATATTCTCCTTTACTTAGGCCTTCCTGTTAGGAGCTGAGCTTCATCAGGACCATAGTACTCAGAGACACGCCCTTGACCATCACATGCTGGCTGCAGCAAGCCACATGAGCATGATGCCATACATTCCAGCACATATAGGTGCAAACGAGATATTTTTAAGTGTTTTACACAGATCAAGATTAATTAGGAACTGCTTGAACACCTTGCAGATCAGATTGAACACTTTCTTCACCTCTTTCGACAATGAATACCCAATACATACAACAACACAAATGAAATCAATCCTAAATCAACAATCGACAATAACCTCTTCCTTTCGATAATGTATATTTATCATTGAATTACAATATAGAAAGAAAAGTAAGAACAGAACCACAAACAGCAGAGGACAACATCATGGAATGAAGTTTTGGATGGCTTATAAAGTGTGTTGTCTCCACTTGGATAAAATAAGTGAGAACAAGATTTGAATGTAACCAAAAATGACAAGAAACTAGTGCTTAAATCAACATCGTACATCATTTTTCGTCCATTCCCACCAATAGAGGAACTCTTTGCCTTTAACCTATTGATGGAGATGAAGATAAAAGGATCGAAGCCTAAAATAAGGAGGTTAGGGAATAATCTTGGATATGGAAAATTAGTATATTTTAATGATATTTTTATATTAATTTCGTATATAATAATATATGGTATTTTAGAAGAGTTAAAATAAAGATATTTAGTAGTACTTTATCGAGATTTAGTTTTCTAGTCCATTAGGATAATATTAAACTATATATTTCTATCCTTTTAGATTTTATATCTTATGTTTAGGTTTTCTAATATTAGGGAATTTTGAGTTTCTTTGTATGAGATTGTTTGGTTCTATGAGAACCACCCTTGATTAGCAACCATTCCTTTTTTGATCATCTACTCTAAAGCTCTGTTTGGCAACAAGTACCGTTTAGTGTTTTGACCAAGGCAAAACTCTAACCAACCAAATATTAGTGTTCGGTAAGGTAGTGTTTCAATTATCATTTGTCATAACGTCATCGCGTTTCGGATAGTGTTTCGAAAAACTAAGAACATTAGCTTTTCACATTTAAAAGTAGTGTTTCATATTTTTTGACAAAAATATCCCTTTATTAATTTATATTTGACAAATCATTTATATCATTTTATGTCAATTTATAATAATCAGCTAACCAAACCATTAAATTTACCAAACACATTTATTCAACCGCTCAATTCAACCGCTATCAACTAACAGTTAAAATGACCGGCTATTTGCTACCTAAACGGCTATAACACAAACAAACAACTATCCACTACACAATTAGCTCATTTTCCCGAACTAGGCCTAAATGAATATATATTACCCCTGATTAGCAATCATTCCTTTTGGATCATCTACTCTAAATGAATATTTATTACTTTTTCCTCATCAAAATTTTTAAAAAAAGAATCCAGAAGCAAACTCCAAATGCAACCTTCTAGGAGTAAACTTCCTTCTTTTTTTCTTTTTTTTTTTGGGGGCGCGGGAGAACACCATCATAAACTCAAACATCCAAAAAGGAAACGCTTTAAATCTAAGAATTGTAACATACGTACCTTGACAATTTCTTTATAGGTTAACTCGAGTGGAATCTTTCAATCCGAACAAACGACCTTCCCACATGAAGAATAAAACATTGGACGAGTAACAAGATCTGATGGATAAAGATGTTTTCCAGGTTTGATCACATGAAACATGGACATGCCACGGCAAGAAAAAGAGCTATCTTGGATGAACAGTTAAAACATTCAGAACTTCACTTATTCTTCCCAAATCATTCTTGGTTTGTGACTGCCAGTGGTAGCTGCAACCCATGGACCAAGGTTGTATATGTTACTTCATTCAAAGGAAATCCCTGCAGTGACATATAATCAGTCATTCTAAACGCTTGTTCCAACCTCCCTTCCTTGCACAAACCATTTGTTAGAGCATTATATGTAACACTATCAGGGGTAATTCCATCTTCAACCATTCTTTCCAGTAGTTCAGCACCCTTGTCGGTATTGCCCATTTTACAATAGCCATCAATCATGACAGTATACGTGATTTTATTTGGATGTATACCATTAGAGCGCATCTCATGCAAGATGTTTTCCACTTTATGCATCTCACCAAGCTTACAATAACCACCCATCAATGCAGTATAACAGAAAACATCAGGAGTCAGACGATCCTTCCTCATTTCTTCAAGAAGGGCACCAGCTTCCTGGACACTACCAATATTGCAGAGTCCATCTATTAGACAGGAATAGGTGACAGAAGTTGGCAGAATGCCTTTGCTCCTCATGTCATCACGAAGTTGAATGGCCTTGACAATATTATTTGTTCTACAGTAGGCTGAAATAAGTGAATTATAAACAACAGAGTTTAGCTCTGATCTTTGAACAAGCAGCTCATCAAACAGAGCTTCAGCATCATCAATCTTTTCAGCCTTGCCATATCCATTAATCATAATTGCATAATTATAAACATCTGGAACCATTCCACTTCTTTTCAACCCATCCCAAAGTTTCAGTGCACCATCCATCTTACCTGCGCTAAACAGACCATGCAGTAGAATACTGTTTGTAATGGTGTCTGGTTGAATACCACGCTCTTCCATCTCGTTCTTGAATCCAAAGGCTTCCTCCAATTTTCCTTCTTTACAACAACCCAAGATTAGGGTGTTGTATGTGACCCTATCCAATTTAAGACCCCTCTGTAACATTTCCTCAAGAATCCTAGCAGTGTCATGCATAATACCCCCTTCACAAAGTCCATGAATTAAAGCATTTGAAGTCACTATATTGGGTGTAAAACCTTTTTCCAGTAGTCTAAACCAAAGCTGAACGGCTTGTGCATGTTTACAATTATTACAACTCCTAACCATTATAGTAGTCAACAGGCCATCATTTGGCCTTAGATTTCTTGATAGCATCTCTTCGATAACATGAAACACAGAATCCAAGTTATTGCTCATACAAAGAACACGGATAACGGAATTAAAAGCACCAACGTTCACAGTAAAACTTCTTGACAGCATGTCCTGCAATAGTAGCTGAGCTTTCTCTATCATGTTAACTTGGCAAAAGCCACGGAGAAGTGAGTGAAAAGTTGATGAATTTGGACTAATTCCATTTGACAACATGTCATCTTTTATCTTCAGAGCATCCTCTACCCTTCCTACACGACAATACCCATCAATCAGTGAATTGTACACGATTTCATTAGCAGCAAAACCCTTCTCTGACATCTCTCGTAACATGTTGCTGGCTTCATCAAATTTCTCACACTTGACAAAACCATTAATTAGAGCTCCATAAGTTACTAGACTGGGGTGTATACCATTCTCCATCATCCTCTTTTTAAACTGCAATGCCTCATCTAAATCTCCACACCTACAAAGTCCATGAATAACATTGTTGTACGTCACAACATTAGGTGAAATGCCTAATTTCTCCATTTCCATAAACAACCCAATCGCATCCTTAGCCCTCCCGGCTTTGAAAAACAAATTGATGGCAGTGCTGAAGATATAAACATCAAGCCGAACTCTCTGTCTCATGATTTCAAATGCTTCACAACCCTTTTGACGCTCACCAACCTTGACAAGTGAGCTCAAAAGAAAATTACATGTCCTCGAGGAAGGAAACGCATCCCGCTTAGCCAGTGCCTGAAAAACATCGAAAGCTAAACCGAAACCCTCACTTTTAAACTGGGAGCAATAAACATGAACCAACATATCAAAAGTATGAACCCCAACTGACTTCTCTAACCCCACATTCAAATCTACCATTGCCATAGCAATCTCAATATGTCGATCACCAAAGTTGTTCTCAAACGTGGCCGGTATTTTCCCATCAATCAAATTAATCAAAAGCAACCTAGCTGGGGCATTCAAGTTCGACGCAACAAGTAAACGAATCAGCCCACAATATGATTTGACACTAAAACGATACCCACATGATCGAGCTCCAAAATAGAAGAAACCCAAAACAGTTTTCGGATTAACCAAAGATTCAATTTCACAAAAACACGATCAAAATGAGGAGGAGATAAATTGGAAAGAATTTCTTTACATTTAGATGAATCCAAAGACGGGTTTGACAGAACAGATAAGACCCGCTTCACAAGACTCTGATCAAGTGGCGGTGGCTGATCTTGAGGGGGCTCCAATGGCGGAACTGCGGGGGCAACATAGCGAAGCGGGTAGCGGGCGGACGAGAAGAAAAGGGTGGGTTTGATAATGGAGATCCTTCTCAAGTCCATAAGAGACCGCATTTAGGATAGTGAATATTGGACTCAAAGGGATTGATGTAAGCATGAATTTAATTTTAATGGTTCCAAATCTGCCATTGGAATGCCATAGTTAGGGAGAGGAAGAGGGCCACGATATATTGTTTCTGAGAGGTGACGAGGAGGTACACGGAACAACAGGGGGTGGGGGAGGGAGAGGGGGAGAGGGGGTGATTGTTGGTAGGTTTAGAGGCCTGTGCTGTGAGCCAAGGTTGAAGGAGGTGGAGGAGATGGAACTGAGATTCGGTCAGGGGTGAAGAGAGAGAAAGCCCAAGGGATTCAGAGCCCATCTCCCCTTTCAACTGCTTTGGGCCATTTTCTGCCGACGGCATATCAGTGGAATCAATGGTTATGGCTAGTGCTGGCACTTATCCATGCTTGATTCAGGTCAAGTTCGGGTTTGAGCAATCAGATTCAAATTGTCTGAATTTTATGACCAATTTATAATTGAATAACTAGTTTCAAACATCGAATAATTACGTTCAGATGTAATTTTAGCTGAAAATCTTAAAAATATTCATAAAATTTCGGATAATTGGGTTTGGATATTAAAAAATAGGATCCAAGTTTGATTACGAATAAAATTTTGGTCAAACTATCCCATACTCCATATAACAAATTCAGACGATCAAGTATGTTAGGATGCTTGAATTAGTATTCCAAATAGGGTTTCAGTGTGAGATTTCTATCTGAATGTCTAAATTATTCAAGCCTAATTTTTTGTCACCCCTAACTATGGCCTTATTTGACAAACTGTTGTTAACTAATATTTTTTAATCAATTGTTAGTAGTTATCTATTTGAACTAACTATTTGTATTAAATGTTTGTTTAAATCACTATTTTTTGAAAAAAATATTTAGTAATATTAGTTACTCCTAAAAAAATTTGGTAAAATTTTATTCATGAACTTTTGTCTTTTTAACATATCACCGAATGATGGTATAACGGTGTCCAATAAGCCTTAGAAAGCCATCAGCAACATTACCAATGGCCTACACTTGGAGGTGAAGGGGACCATGGATGAGATGTTGCTATGGTCCGAGGAGGGAGCTAGGACTAGGAGTAGATTAGGAGGGTTTTGGGGACCTTCATGATCGAACCCTTCCCCTCGACTCTCGCCCCAGATTGAACTGCTGTAAATGCTAAAGTGTGCTTGTATCACAATATGCTATTAAGGTTAGTCTACTAAGTTTGTTTGTAGCAAGAATTCTCACTCGAAAAGGGATTTCCACTCAAATTTCTCTATATATGTGCGTGTGTTATAGGGTGGTTGGGGAACAAACTCAACTGAAATGTGCAAAGTATGGTTGTTGAGCATGTAACAAATTTGCTTATACCACTTATCGAATGGCTTTACTCCTATAGAGTATCGGGTAATCTCCTTACAATGATGAGACCCCTAAATCTGTGGGAACTCTACTGCATGCTAAACATGGCCAAGTAGAGTAGAAACTGAGGACCTCACCACCACCTTCTCTTATTGAATTTCCATCGCCTCCTTCTCCATACAATTATCACCCAAGATCACCCAACTCAACGACGGAGGGATCCATCAAACTCGACTTCAACTGATGGGTCCACATCATCATTGGATTGCAGCAGGATTTGTTATCCGCAAGGAAGCTTTATCATAACAGGCACTAGATTCATGGAGCAAGCCCTAATCTTGGTTCATAGCAAATGCAACAAGAATGAGAGGCGTCCTCTAAGTTGTTTTGCAGATTGAAGGTGATCACAACCAAATCGTCAATCAAGGGATTTAGGGAAAAATGCACACACCTTGACATGTAACCATAGTTATTTAGGACGATATCGAGTTGTGATTCTATCTCGTTTACCCATGTTTACTGAAAGGGTAATATTATTATAAATTTGATGGATAAGTATTGATTGTTTACTTGGTTCTCTTTCTTTATTTATTTTTCCTTCCCTTTGCAAGGAATTATTTTTCTATTCTTATGGATGATAATTTGAAAAAAATTTTAAAAAATGATTACCTGATATTCTTATACTTACATTTTAAAAAAATGAAATGTGTAAGGTGAGTGGAGGATATTATTCCAATCTTAGATTATAGGGATGCATCCCTCAAGCACACCAAAAAAAACTCACCATCTATTTCATAAGACATAAGACTAATTATTAAGGGATGCTGCCATGTTGGACATCTGTTTATGTGCAAAGTTAGGATGTTATATTTGAATTACCATATATAATAATTTATTTTAATTTTTTAAATCTCATTACTATTTTTATACTCTTCCTTTCAAAAATAAATAAATTCTGTTCCTGGTCCATCATATTACCAGATTTATATATAGCTTGCTTCCATGGTATAACTTTTGTTCGAGCCTCTCCCTCCAAAAACAAAAAGGGAAACAAAAGGAGAACGTCAACTAAGATTGAGTTTCACAATTTCAAACCTTAAAAAATGATGAATTGATTTTTAGCGTGCAATTTCACCTGCCCCCAATGTATGCAGTTATTATTGGGTGAGAAAGTGGTGGAGGGAAAAGCAGCTACGAGATGCTCCCCATCACCCCCACATGTCGTCATATCAACCCCTACCATTTGGCCTGCTTGAACCAAAAGCAAGCTATCCATTCATTTTGTTCGGATTATCCATTGTGGACTAACTTGTACTAGTATATGTCTCATACTCAACATAGTTATCTATCCAAGGCTCATCTTACATTTTGCTTTTTAACTTACAAACTTTATAATTTTTTAGAAATTCTTACACCTGTATAAAGTTTTAGAAATTCTTACACCTGCTCATAGGAATGGCAATAGGACCCGTTTAATTGTTTTGAACTTGAACCCGGACCCGATCCAAATCCATTGGGTCCGTGAAGCATGGACTCAAATCCAAACCCACTAAGTCTACGGGTCCGTGGGTCCTAACAGGTTTGAAATAGGTCTAAATTATTTTAAGTTAGAATTGTTAAAAAACAACACAATCTTATGATTTTGCTACCTCATTTAATATTATTACACATTTGTAGACAACACAATTTTCTTATTTTTCACACATGCACTTCGATAATTTATAAATTGACAAATTAAAATAAATATTTAAAAAATCAAGCAAAGTGAACAAATTTTTAAAAAAAAAATGTGAGAGAAAGTGTTCGAGAGTTATGCAAGATGATTGATACTGAGTGAATGAATCAAGAAGTGACTGAATTGTTTAAGAGAATTAGAGCAAGATAAGCTTAAATCATATAAAAAAATTTTAATCGAGTCCATGGGTCTCGAGTCCGAGTTCAAATTCTAAATCCACACCTAGACCCATTTAATACCACTTGCACCTAGACTCATCGGGTCCAAAATTTTCATACCTGCAGACCGCTAATTCAGATCGGGTCTAACGGTATGGGTCGTGTACATGACCCATTGTCATCCCTAAGTGCTCACAACTTCTTACAATTGTTTACATTTACTTACAGACTTCTTAGAGTTTTTTTATAACTTTAAAAATATTTTACACCTCCTTACAACTCCTTACAACTACTTACAGCTTTTTTTACAACTCTTTACAATTACTTACAGCTTTTTTACAACTCTTTACGATTCCTTACAACCTTACAACTCCTTACGACTAAATGGACACATAGCATTAGATTGAAAAAATGAATTGCTCTTGAAAACAACGGGAGAAAGAAGTTGCAAAGATTAGACAGAGTTGTAACCAACCAAAAAAAGTTAAAAAGAAATTGAAAAAAGTTACAAAAAGTAGATAGAGTTAGAACAAGGTAAAAGAAGTTTAAAAGAAAAGTTGCAAGATGGTAGGAGTTCGTGGTGGAAGAGTTCTAACTCAAAAGAACAATGCCAATAGGTAAGATATTAGAACACTGGTAATATATCTTGTACAAGTATCGTGTGAAAACAAGGCTTATCGACCCAATATGTAAGTTCATTTATTGTCTTCGATTTTTTTAACCCACTTATAGTGCATAGTCAATCATGAGCGGCGCCGATAAAATTTTATCCGATCCGATTATTTGAATTTGTCTAATTCGAAAAAATCGGTTCGTAGTATAATTTTTGTGTGAATTTTAAATTCAGACATAAAATTTTCATATTTCTATTATCCGAACCCGATTTAACTCGAATTTACGCTTGTCTCGAATTGTCCGACCCGAAAAAACGGGTATCGGACAAAAAATTTCGTCCGATAATCGACCCGATTTCGACCCAAACCCAAATTTTTGCCTGTGCTAAGCATGAGTCATCGAACCAAAAAGAAAAAAAAATGAAGAAGAATAGCAACAACAAAGTATATGATAATTGTTAGAATAAGGTGCCAATGAGCACTTAGCTCAAATGGCATTGAAGCCACCTTTTTTTTTTTTTTTTGTAAGGACTTGCTTGTAAATTGTAATTTTTCTTGTGTGGAGACATGTAAGGTGGCCAACTAGGCTCATGGTCTTAAACTTTCTCCTTTCCCTTTAGGTCGATAAGCCTTGTTAATTTCCTTTAAATAGGGATCCAATAAGAATGATCCGTACTTATCGATAAAAAAATTTGTTAGACTAAATTTATTGAATAAGATTTTTTTTGAAATGAAGGGTTCAGTGATCACCTCAGTCAAGTTTAATATAAATTCTATTACCTATATTAGATTGACTAACACCATGTCAAGTTGGCCTGAATACAATCTAACATGATTTGATTTAATTAACCTAGAAATTGATGCGAACCCAACTCAAACTAATGACTTTTTTTGTTCTGTTTTCATTTCATTAATTTTAAATTAAAGGATGAATTCATTAATCGAAAGTCATATAGCATATATTTATCTCAAAGTATTAAATGACAAAATAAACTTTACACCCAAAAAAACTAATTACTTCACTTTTGAATGCTACTCTTCACTTAGTTGTTTTCATAATACAACAATTTCACAAGAAAATCCGTTTAATTTGTATAGTTTTTTTTTGAAATAATTTACTTGATATTGTAGTCCGAACTTGAAGAATTGGTATATCATTTACAAATTCATAGTAATCTATCAATAATTTGACCCGATAAATCACAAAAATCTGGAAACCAAATTCATATATTTCGCCCCAAGACAAGAGATAGTATCACTCTGAAAGAAGGTATGAAAATACTCTTAAAAATAGGAAAAAGATCATTTATTTGACGGAAAAATACGTAGAAAAATATAGATTAAGAAGAGATTAATGGCTAGAAAACGTTTAATAGGAATTACCACTGGTAAAAATGTCAATGGCAATCCATCAAAATGACAAAAAGGATTAGGATTTATTAGAGATAAAATTATTAATTTGTGTCTCATGCGGGAATTTCAAAAATGAGTTTATTCTACATAATTTTCTTTTCTTCTTTTTTGTCGAGTGAAATACAAAAAATAGTATAACAAAATATATTTACAATAAAATTATATAAAAGGCAATGGAAGAATGAAATTTAGAATACAATGTACCAATGTTTGGCCTGTTCAAACTTACATACAAAACGCACATAAATAGAAACAAACATAAACGAACATAAAAGAGTAGAAACGAACGAAATGAATTGTTAAATAAAAAACGAATGAATATAAACGAACATAAACGAACATAAATAAATATAAGAGAATTATATAAACAGAAAACATAAATAAATTATGTTTTTTAAGTAAAGTCGAACAAACCCTTAATTATAAACACTAGGCGCTATTCTTTTAACAAATTAAAGTGTGAGTACTTAATATATGTAAATATAGTGATGTTTTCGGTCATAGTCGTATGAGCATTAACTTATCTAATTTATGAATAGATGTCTGAATCAAACTGTAACAAATTAATTGCTGGGCCTAAATTGCATGTGACAATGGAAAATGGTGACATATCTTACGATAATGTTAAGTACGTATACAATATAAAAACTTAGTTCAAAGTATACTTATTAATTCGTCATCATGACGTAATATAATATGTCAAAGATGAATTGTTCAATCATTAAATATTACCTTAATTTTTGAAAATTTAAAAATTCATTATATACGAGTATGTTCCACTTTACATAAAAAAATAGAATTCATTTATGTTTTATGTTATTTTATGTTCGTTTATGAGCAACTTGTTTCTGCTTGTTTACGTTCATTTATGTTCGTTTCTAATATTTTATGTTCATTTATGTTCGTTTATATGCATTTTATATGTAAGTTCAAACAGACCAGTATTTGGAAGAGCAAACCAAGCAAAATCAATTGACAAGTTAAGAAACACTAATTTCTTTGGCAGTAGTTTTCATAATTGTACTGATATTCTTATGGTAGCATTTTTGGTTCCAACAATACTCAAATCTTTCAAACTCATTAATTCAAAAGCTATATTATTTAAAAATTTCCAAAAAAATATTTAATTATCTTTTTTTCTTAAAAGATTTATATCCATATATTACTGTAATTATTACAGGATTATTTTTTAAAAAATATATATAATAGCAGGTCAGTAATATTTTAAAAGTGAGTTGTTTAGTAACTAATATGTTATCTTGAAAACTTATACTGAAAAAGAACATTCAAAATTATCTTGGAAATTCTTTTATTTTATAAAGACAAAAACCATTTCCCTATTTTCTGTCAATATTATTATGTAAGTTCCTAGTTACAAATTAAAATGCTTATTTATATCTTCTTTTCAATATTACAAATATTAGAAAATATACACCTCATATTATTAATTATTGAAAAAACTATATGATAATGCAATTAATAATTTGGATCAACTAAGCATCAACTACATCTAATTTAGCATATAAAATATAAAATATACGAATATTCACCCAAAAAATTTTCATAAGAGAGAAACCATTCCACTACACTCATCATTTTGATATATTTATAATCTTCTTTTATTTTAAAAATAGTCTGTCAATTCTCCCAATACAATATTACAAATTATTATTTTTCAATAATGATATATACTAATTTAAATATTAAAATAAATTTTTTACAAGTAATATTGTTGTGGTTTGTAACAATATTTACTTGGTTCTAAAATAATATATTGGTAATATAAAAATTATATTTCTAATTACAATTTACTGCTAATTTAGTAATTAAAAGTATACTTTTGATGATATAATTAAAAAATGTTTATAATAATATGGTAGTTTATCTCTTTGATTGATTAATCTTGTTTAAATTATATCATTATTAATATTAGATCCACATGTTTCACAACTATTTTGATTTGTTTCAATAGAATTAAATCCAATTAATTTTTACTTTAGTTTCTAATTTACGAGAAAATTGAAAAATTAGAAGAAAAGAAAAATAAAGTCAGAAAAATACTATGTTAGAGGAAAAAAAAGAATCAAGTTTTTAAACAGACTATTTATATGAAAATAATTTAAAATTCCATTTTGGGAAGCTCATTTTATGTTAAAATTTAAATGTACAAGATAAAAACAAGGATATAAATCAATATAAGTACATCGCATGTTATATTAACTAGGGTTATACCCCTTGCTATGTAAGGGCGTTAATTAAATTTAATAATTTAATAATTTTATTATTATTAATTAATTTATAACAATAAAAGTTAATTATAAGTTAAAAAATAATTATTTTTTAAATAACAATAAGGAATTGATATATTATTATATAACTTTTTATAAATAGTAATTAAATATATTTCTTTATTTTTTCTGTTTTGATTAATATACTTTTTATTCCTAATGTCCATTATATTTAATGTTAATGTTAATAGTCCCAACATTAAATTGAATTAAAATTGCATTGAATCTACCTATTTGGCATCCTATATGGCATCCTACGTGGCATCCTACGTGTCGCTCATACATTATTTCAACTCAACTTTAAATATATATATATATATATATATATAAATTAGAAAGTTAATACATTATCACATAATTAGTAAATTAAGACTAATATATGCTATATTATTGAGGAAGGCTAAAAGATATAAGTTCCTCTAATGCCATATTTCCTCTCCTCTCAAATTTTGATTGTTCAGCATCATCCTCCTGATCTATCACTTCATGCCTTTTGACCATATATTACAAACACAATTGTCTTTATAACTGAGACAGCATAAAGGGGATTTTGACCTGAAACATGTATACAATACTTTGCTTGATGATCTTCCTAAGCAGCGATGGAGCAAACTAGTGTGGCATAACAACATAATTCCCAAGCATAGTTTGGCTCTATGGGTGCTCATATAGAACAAACTCCCTACAAGACAGCACTTGGCAAGGTTCCTGCCTCATATGTGCATAACAGATGTGAATTGTGTGATGATGAAGAAGAGTCAACAGAACACTTGTTCTTTGACTCTCAATATGCAAAGCAATTGCGGGAAAAAGTCTTCAATTGGATCCAAAACCCATATCGACCTTAGTCTCTTGAAGCTTAGCATAAATGGTTACTGCACACAAAGAAAACTGGAACTTATAACATCATTCTCAAATGCTTTAGTGTAGCTGTGCTTTACAAGATTTGGCGTGATAGAAATGAAACTATCTTCCAACAAAAATAGCCAGACATGGAGGGGTATTTGAGAAGTATAAAGAAGATGATTATAGACAGGTTTACTTTTCTAGCATCACATAAGATATAAGGAATGAGAACAGTTTTGTGAAGGGAATAGCACTAAAACTTAAGATACTAAGGGAACCCTTCCTAGAAGGTGGCCCTAATTTTAAGTTTGAAAGTGATGGAATTACGTTGTTAAGGCAAATTGCTATTTGAATGAAAACAACTTTGCTTTTGTTCTAAAAAAAAAGAATGATACCTCATACATGTAATATCAAATAACAAATCTTAAACCAAGCACTAAAATAGATAGTCATTCCCATACCGTGAAAAAAACAAATAATCAAGTGTAACTATTCAAAAGAACTAGGCAGAACAAAAAAGAAACAGAGTATTTCAGAGAGATAAACCAGAATATCTTTGTCCCAAAGCTAATGCAACAATGACAATAAGCCAACAATAACTTAAATTATCATCACTGCTGACAACACGATCTGAATTGAAACTTCATCATCAATTAGTAGAAAGAAAAATACAGTTTTTACAACAGATAGTATTCCCCCCTCCAAAGCTAGCTACCACCAAACCATGAAAAATAAAAAATAAAAAAGCAGAAGTTTGCTGAGTTACACTCACACGAACACAAAAGAGTACAGTTTGATACATAGGCGGTTGATATTCTTCTACCCTTTTAACTTTGATGACGGAACATGATGCTCAATACCTCAAACATCCCCTTCACTTTGCGGTAAATGTATCCATACAAGTAATTGTAAATTCCAGACACTGCTACCCTGATGAAGAAAATAGCCCAGATGGTGAAGGCGGCCCACCCGAGAAGAGGTTCAAGCATGATCAAGAGTACGATATTCGCTAGAGCTCCAAGCAGATAAGCTGTGCAAGTAAGTGTAGAATGGCGCGTACCCATGCTTGGTTCATGACTTGCCAAGAATGCCCCGGCATAGGCCGAGACGACAACTATGAAGGTGTAAATATGCTTTGAATGTGATTGGAAGACAGTGATTGTTTTCCCTTGTCCTTGACCTTGATATTTCACTTGAACGAGAGTGCCCAACATTTGCATTATGAAGGCAAACACTCCATGCCAATCAATTGCCCTGAAAACAGGGGAAGGAGGGGGTGATCAGCAACGGCATAGAGGTAAGTTAGATAGCTGAAATTACACTAACCTTTCATCTCTATTAATGATGTTGATGCCATTTGCTGCACTGGAAATGCCAACTACAACAGGCAAGGCAGGCATTCTCTCGAACGATCGAAAGTGGCTTCTCTGCAACTTCTGTGTTCTTCTGGTGAGCTAGGAGAGCTAGGTAAGTTAATTAGAAGCTGTCGATAAAACATATAGATATATATACACACACACATAGAGAGGGAGAGGGATGCG
Organism: Talinum fruticosum; assembly: GCA_021018815.1. Lineage (NCBI taxonomy): Eukaryota > Viridiplantae > Streptophyta > Magnoliopsida > Caryophyllales > Talinaceae > Talinum > Talinum fruticosum. The sequence goes on along the minus strand of JAITYX010000030.1, from coordinate 6,328,325 downwards.
TGGAAACTGTACATTAAGCTGCAGAGAATATGGTAAAAGCGAGTGTTTAGTTTAGTCAATAAATTCAATTCCGGACGGACAATAGAGACGTTTTAAACGAAAGGAAGCCAGGCGTACCAAACGTATAATTCGTTCAATCCCAAGTTTTGTATGCTCTATTTCACTTTGATATAGTTTTGACTTTCCATCTTGTATTATTTTACATTAATTCTTCTTTAGTAAAGTATCTAAAGTATTGTGTGAAACCCCATAAGATAGACAAATTTGGAGGTGAATTCTTGATATTTTAGAGTTTAATAGCCAGTATTTAGAATAATTAGTGTTGTACTCTTTTTTTTGGTAGAATGTGAGATAGATTTATCATTATTGATCATAACCTCAAACATTACACAATTTCTTGCGATGTAAGAATCTTAATTAGTTTTATTTTAGTTTACTAATATAAATAAATAATAAAATATATAGTTTTAAAATAGATGATAAATTTATAATAATGTAATTATTATTTTCTATATAATTTTTAATTTTCTTTGTTTTTATAGCATTTATTATTTTCTAAAATTCTCTAATCTGTGAGAGTTTTTAATTTTTAATAAGCACATGAAACATATTTTAAATATTAATTAATTTAATAAAAATTATATTACATTCTTACTAATTAATTTATATATATATAATTAAAAAGTTATTTGTTTTATTTAAGTATATACTATTATATTAATTCAACCTAAGATGAACATTTATTTAATCAAGTAATCCTATATGGTTATTATATATGCGTTACTCATGTAAATGAGATTAATAATAGAAAATACTAGAATAATCAAAATCATCTAACATATTTTATAAATAAAAAGTAATGAGTAAGCAGTTGAAAATTACGTCACGGTAAAGATATGATTAGTCCAAGTTTATACTCATTATTATAACATAAACAATGTTAAACTATATTTGTAATAAAAAAAATAATGATCTGTAATTGTACAAAATTTTTGAGATAGACGAATTTATTCAAAGTCTTACGGGTTACGAAATTTGGCATATTAAATTTTCATCCATTCGAAAATGACACAAATTACAAACTTCAAGTCTACAAATAACAAACTTGAAGTGATATAATTTTCACCATTTAATTCATTTCGTCTTGTAGTACAACATATTTAAATTATATACTTTAATTATTGTAGGTATTTTCAATGATTAATCTCAAGTATGTATGTAACTCGTTGTATATTTATTTTCCTAATTTATAATTTATTAAGGTTTAGCATGAGTCCAGATTAGCAATAGCCAAATTGTTTCCTTAAATATTCAAATATTTACAAATTATTTTTATAACATGTTTGTATTAATTTTAATTTTAAAAATAAAATATTTGCAATTATGTTATGGGACAAAGTCAAAAAAATCATCAAACTATGAAAAAGTAAAAATGTTACAAGAAGGAGGGGGCACTATGAGAGAAGCGAGCTCTCAGCACCGGGGTAATTTTGTCCGATCTTTTTGTTGGTGCCATCAATGGGAAAACATGGAAGGCCAAGAAGAACTCGTCGGGGAATGATGTGGCTGAAGAAGTTTGAAGTGCTCTTTTTGAATCCCCATCTCCAATCTTAATGAATTCCAAGGTAATCCCCAATCTTCTCCGATTGTTGCATCCGAAAATCAATCTTCTCCGATTGTTGTATCTAAAAATCACATTTGTTGGTTTGATATGGTAGATGAGGAATTGAACATCGAATTGATGAACGGTGAATTGAATCCCGTTATTGAAGAAGTGGTCTCCGATAAAGTGAATGAGGAAGAGATTGTCACTATTGCAGTGAACGAGAACGAGAATTTTAATGAAAAGAAGTGATTTAGCGAATTGTTTGCAAACAATTGAACCCTTACTCGTGGGAATAGATTTACATTTTATGCCTCCTACTTATGAAGGTGACAATCTAGTAGTTCATATCTGCCTCGAAAATGTGCAAGAGGAGATAGAATACTAGAGCACGACATTAATTGGTCTGTGTAATTCGTCCAATGTCGAAACTAACAAGTGCTTGAAAGAGTTTGTGGATAAGCACTGGAATATCACTAGTAAGTCCGAGATATATTGCCATAGTGTCTGGTTAGTATGTTTTCAAATTTATTACTACTCGAAGAAATGAGTCTAGTTTTGAGAGGAGACCCTTGGAAGATAGGAGGTAAATCCCTACCGCCTAAACCTTGGACTACAGAGCTTAAGTTTGAACAAGCTCTAGTTAGAAAGGTGCCAGTGTGGATTAAATTTTCAAACTTAGATTTGCATCTCTCGGTCGAGTGAATGGATTAAGTAAATTAGCCAGTGTTGTAGGTTGTCCACTCTATGCTGATAAGTGCACTCGCTACGAAAGTGAGGATTTCCTATGTACGGGTTCTTATAGATGTTGATGTATCGAAATGTTAGCCACATTCCATTCCAGAGTGTATGATCCAAGCAGGAAGTGCTTTACACAAAAAATCCACTATGAATGGGTCCCTTTTATTGCCACAAATGCAAGAGGTTGGGTCATGAAGAGCCCGAGTGTATGTAGCAAACAAAACAAATATTGGTCCCCAAGCAAAAGTCTACTATTGCCACAGAGATTACAAGTGGACACTCATGTGAAAACTCATGTAGAATCTGTTTATGAACCTGCATCCGAGGAAAATTTGCAGTCAATACCTGCAGCGGTAAATATAGCAAACCCGGATAAAAAGAAAAAAGTCAAAGTGCTCCACCTAAATGAGTCAAATCTGCAGCTGCAAGAAAGGAATTCATGCCATTGCAAAATACATTCAGAGCATTAAGGGAGGTTCGAGGCTAAAGGTAATGGAAGAGGGTCGAGTAATGAATAAGAATGACAAGGCCAGGAGAATGGGCGGGGCTATAGGCCAATTTCGGATATGAAGATATATTGTTGGAATGTTAGAGGTCTCAATGACCCGAATAAACAATTAGAAATAAGGAGAACCATCCGAAAGCTAGGTTGGTTGTGTTTGTGTTGATAGAAACACATGTGAAGGAGATGTTTGCCAAGCCTATAGCGAACAAGATGTTTCCCCATTACAATTTTGTAGCAAACTATAACCACCGAGTATAATGGTAGAATATGAATGTTTTGGTCTCCAAAAGTGCGAGTTGACCATAGTAAAGGTTAGTGACCAATTGATTCATTACGGATTGGATGATTTCAATGAGTTTATGGGCTTTATTACCATAGTATATGTATCCAATTCGGTAGTTTAAGGCAGATTCTTTGGGAAGATATTGATAGCCTAGCAGCTTCTATTACTTCTCCTTGGATACTACTTGGAGATTTTAATGTGGTTTTATCCCGAGCTGAAAGAATATCGTAGACTAATGCAAACCAAGGTGAAATCGATGACTTCTTTAATTGCATTGTTAGGAACTCCTTGAGTGATGCTCCTACAACTAGGCATTATTTTACATGGTCAAAGTGGGTTATCAAGAGTATGGATGAAATTAAATAGAGCCCTGCTTAATCCAGCTACTATTTAGTGCTCATCGACTTTCGGGGTGGAGTTTAAACCCCTGGTGTATCAAACCACTATTTGATTGTTGTGGATGTTTTGAGCTAAGGAAAGAGTGGAAACAAGTCTTTCATATATCTCAATGTGTGGGCAGAACATGAGAGGTTTGAGGAAGTGGTGCATGATTGTTGGAATTCATCGGTTAGAGGTTGTCTTATGTTCCAAATAGTCACCAAGCTTAAACAGCTAAAATTACAATTGAAAGGCCTCCATGGGCGATATTTTAAAGGTATTAACTGCGAGGTAGAGAAGCTATATACTGAACTATTGAATGTGCAAATTGAACTACATGAAAATCCCATATCCATTCCCATTCAGGAATTGGAAAGGAGGACATTAGTAGGGTATAAGAAAGGAAGGAGAATTGAGGAGTCAATACTCAAGCAGACGAGCAAAAGATCATTTTGTGAAATAGGGTGATGAGAATAGTAGGTATTTCCATGCTCTTGTTAAGCAAAAGAGAAGTATAAATTCAATTCATAGAGTGATTGACCACAGAGGGCAAGAGCAAATTACACAAGAGGGGATTGCCGGTGCTTTTATAAGTTTTTATAAAGATCTATTGGGTACACATAGAGAGATACATCTACCGGATCCTGTATGGATTCTAAATGGTCCCAAACTTATAGAAGAACATATCAGGGTACTCGAATGCCCCTATTACAGATGAAGAGATCAAAGGGGTTGTTTTCAGCATGGATGGTAATAAAGCCCCTAGACCAGGTGGTTATTTGTAGGGTTTTTCTAGCGTGCATGGGATACTATAGGTATAGATATCTCAAGGGATGTTGCTAAATACTTCAAGAATTGATAGATGCTCAAATAGATAAACACCACATTGATCACGTTGGTTCCCAAGACTGCAAATCTCACCCGTGTAATGGACTTTAGACCTATTTCTCTATGTAATGTGTTGTACAAGGTCATTTCCAAAATCCTAGTTGTAAGGTCGTAACATGTTCCGCCCGACATAGTTAGCTTGCAAGGAGCTTTTGTGAAAAGTAGAGATATTGCAGACAATATGCTCCTAGCCACCAATTAGTAAAGCACTCGTGAAAGAAAGGGATTTCCCTAGAGCTATGCTAAAAATTGATATACGGAAAGCCTTCGATAAAATTAGTTAGGAGTTTGCATAGGCCATGCTTGAAGGCTTTGGTTTCCCTAGACACTTTATTTATTTAATTATGACATGTATAACTACTCCAAAATACTCCATTAACATCAATGGGGAATCGAAGGGTTTTTTTCCCAAGCAGGTTGTGGTTTAAGGCAGGATGACCCTTTATCACCATATCTCTTTGTACTCGTATGGAGGTGCTCACTAGGGGGCTGAATCTAGCTACTGAGAATGAAGCATTTTCTTATCATCCAAGACATGCAAGAGTGAAGTTGACCCATTTAGCTTTTGCAGATGACATCCTATTATTCTCTAGGGTAGATAACAATCTATTCACTCGCTTGTGGAAATGTTTTCAAGTATTTTCACATATGACAGGGTTGTATGCAAATTTGGAGAAAACTGAGCTTCACCTAGGAGGAGTTGATAACACTACACGTAAAGAAGTTCTACAAAGCACAGGCTTTGTAATGGGGAAATTCCCTTTCGGATACCTAGGCTTGCCCCTCTTAACAAAGTGATTGACCCATAGTATGTGCCAACCTCTTATTGACGAGAATCAAGTAAAGAATTACATCATGGACTCGCTAGACCTCTCTCTTATGTAGGCGTAAAGACCCTTCTTCTTGCTTGTTATGACTGGACTAATTAACTTTTGGTCCCGGATTTTCCTACTCGCCCCAACATACCATTGGTGTGATTAAATCATTATGCTATAAATTTCTTTGGGGTGACAGCCTTGAAGGCAAGAAATTGGCACTTGTGAGCTGGAAAAACATATGCTAACCATATCAGAATGGAGGCTTGAACTTTAAGGAAATCTTGGCTTGGAACTAAGTATTGTGTACTAAATGGATTTAAAAATTGTAGCACTCAGTCTCTATACTTATAGAATGGGCCAAAGCTTATATGTTGAAAGACCAAAATATTTTTTCTATGCAAAGTCACCGTATTGATGCATGGGGCTGGAGGAAAATGATTAGGGTAAGAGATAAACTGGTCCAAGTGCTTGGGGAATACCGCCACCTGCAAGTAAGTGGATGATGAAACAATATGCTTTCTGTGCTAAAGCAAGTATACTCAATCTTCCTATCAGCAAACACAAGAGCAAGTATAGTGGAAAACAATTTGGAAAAGTTGGACATGGGAGAGACATAAAATGATAATATGGCTAGCTTGCCATGGGAGATTGCCAACCGTAGATATGCTTACTAACAGAGGTATTATGGTAAAAAATAAATGTGTGCTATGTGGAGATCAAGGGTAAGATCACCTGCAATCACTCATTCTTTGCCTCGTAATGTATCAAGTGAAATATGGGGTGCTATTCTTAAGTGGTCTAAAACTCAATCGAGGAGGTGGGACCTTAAAAAGGAACTGCAATGGTTTGTTGTGACGTGTAAGGGCAATACACGTAAGAACAAATGGCTTCGATCAATGTTTGCGAGGCACAATATATGAAATATGGAGGGAAAGGTGCCTAAGAAAGTTCCAAAATAAGAAAAGACATTCGGACATGATTAGAAGGTAAATACAACATGTATGTAGTGTGAAGGCTGAAAAACATGTAGTGAAATGGGAGGATTTAGTTGAAATGTAGCCTCTCTTGTATATACCAGTTGCATCCCTTGCTCATTTTGGGGAAATTAATGAAAATTATTTACTTTTTTCCAAAAAAATGTTACAAGAAATTATTATATTTTACACCCAGAATAATATTACATACTATACACAAAAATAAATAAGAGCTCATAATCCAAACCCTAATAGATAAATACATGATATTATATTACAAATAAATTGTCAATATACAATTCAATTCTTCCTTTTGTTTCTAAAAAAGGACGAACATTAGAGAAAATATATAATTGTTGTTACTGAATTTAATAGTGTCAATGACCCAATAATTACATTTATATTTATCCATGGCAAACATTGAACCAAACCCTCTACTACAACGACCACACCTCTTTAAAAGGAACAAAAGAAATGTTAAGTACACATTAAACATTATAATAACTAGGGTTATATCCCTTGCTTTGTAAGGACACTAATTAACTTTATTTTTATAGTTAATTATTTTTCTACTTTTATGGTTTCTAATTGATTTATAGCGATTAAAACTAATCATATAAGCTAAATATAACAGCTTTTTTTAAATAATAATAATAAATTGATATACTCAAATGCTCTTCTTTGTCATTCCCGCGATTTAAGTGTTCATAGACCTAAACCTGATGAATAATTTGGAATAAAGGAAAAGGATGACAAACGATTGTAATTAGTAATGTTTATTATAAATAATAAGTATACATATTTCTTTATTTTTTAATTAATATATTTTTCCTTCTTAATTATATCTAATAAGTTTTATAAGACTGAATATAGTTTTTTTTATAGGAGGCTAAATATAATTACTAATATTTTATGAGACATGTGAATAGTCCTAACATTAAATTGAATTTAAATTACATTGTATTTACCATTTTGACATCTTACATGATATCTTACATGACATCCTACGGCGTGTCGTTCATACATTACTTAGACTCAACTTTTAATATATATAAATATATGATAATGAAATAATGTGATGATCACCCAAAACTCTAATCAAAATGCATTTAGTTAAACATATAAAAAAAGATTATATATTTAAATCAATTATGTAATACATTGATAAAAGGGAGGATGAAAGCAATATCAGTTACCCCAACACATCGACCTATTGACTCGTTATTGTGTTATCAAACATCGGCCTTGAGCATTAGAATTCAAGACAAATATTACCCATTTTAAAAATAAGCAAATATCAAAGAGCTAACATTAAATAAATTTCACAAAATTTGAGTAATTTCATGTTCTAGCGACATTTTGGAGTACGAATTAATCTCCATTACTTATTTGATTTTACATGCTCAATATTTCTTCCCAATTTCTTCCCTCTACCCGTCCTCCCCCTCCCCCCACCTCCAACCAACTCAAACAAAAGAGTTCATAACCTATAATATTGGATACTTTCTTTACCTTGCATGTTTATCCAAATTAGTTATATACATCCATTATTTTAATGGTAATGTATCTTTACAAAGAAAATTAAACAAAAACATTAAGAAGAAAAAGAAGAGAACCAAGAAGATGAAAAAAAGGAGCCCAAAATATAATACTATGTATGTAGAGAGAATATATCAGACTAATAAGTAAACATATAATACATACATATTACTTTTTTGGTAATTATAAAATATAAATTGAACTAATATTAAGCAACTACAAGGAAGTTTATTTGGAATAAGACTGACCAAGCCTGTTATTTGCCTATAATTAACTGGAAAACCTTGACTAACCCTAAGCACAAAGGAGGTACTGCTATAAAACAACTCTCAACCTGGAATAAAAACCTTTGTACCAAACTTCTTTGGCAAGTTATCAAGAAGAAAAAGAAACCTTAGGTCCAAATCTTTTAGTCCCTTTACTTGTAGGATAGTCCCCTTTTTTGCTATCCCCTAAACCCTATTACTCACCCACTTAGGATACTATTATCGGCTTTCCTTAGAAGGAAAATCAATAAGGGAGATTTACACGTAAGTCTTACTTTAATTTAAAATTACATTTTTAATTACATTTTTAGTTATAATTTTTATACTCAAGTCATGAAAAAGACAATTATACCCCTCATTCTCTCTTTTATTTTCACTCTATGTCAGCTCCTCTCTCTCTATCTTTGTCAGCCTCTCTCTTTCTCTCTCCTTCCCCCTGTCAGTCTCTCTCTCTCCTCCCCCTGTCAGTCTCTCTCTCTCCTCCCCCTCTCTCTGTCTCTCTCTCCTCACCTCCTCTCTCTTATATATATTTTTATTTTTTAAATAAAAATAAAAATAAAAATAATTTTATATTTTAAAATAAAATTATTTGACATTTTAAAATTTATTTTTGTTATTAAAAGCTTTTTAGTACCATTATGTATTTCTTTTATTATAAATAAACTAACTTACTTTTCGCACAAAAAATAATATATTTATTTTTTTGATTTAATTTTAAATACAATTTTAATTTTAATTTTATTATTATGAAATTTAAAATTTAAGATTTTAATTTTTTATTTCAATTAAAATTATTTTGACTGAAAAATATTAAAAATTTATTTAAATCCTAAACCTTAGTTACTCAACTTAAAATATTAAACTAATAAGCCTAAACATGAACAATCATCCACGGTTAACTATAATATTATCTTGGGATTAATTTCTATGTTATCTAGGATGATTGTCTATGCTTAATTTTATTAATTTAATATTTCGGGTTGAGTAATTAAGGTTTAGGATTTAAACAAAATATTTTCATATTTTTTCAATCAAAATAATTTTAGTTAAAATAAGAAAAACTAAAACTAAAAATTTTAAATTTTATAATAATAAATTAAAATTAAAATTTTACTCAAAATTAGATGATAAAAATAAATAGATTTTTTGTGCGAAAATAAGTTCATTTATTTATAATAAAAGAAATTTATAATGCTACTAAAATAAAGGGAAATGAATAATAAGAGTAAAATTTAAAATGTGAAATTATTTCTTTATTAATTTTTTTAAAAAATTATCTAATAATATAAATTTTTATCTAAAAAAGGTATAAATCTATTTAAAAATAATAATACTTTAAAAATAAAATAAATTTTTATTATCTATTTAAAAAATTCTAGAGAGATATGTGAGAGAAGAGGGTAGGAGAGATAGAGAGATAGAGAGAGAGAAGAGAGAGAGAAAGGTTGATAGATGAGAGAGAGGGAGGGGGGAGAGAGAAGTTGATAGAAGAAAGAGAGAGGCTAAGAGAGATAAAGAAAGGATATAATTGTCTTTTTATATTCAATTATGACTAAAGTGTAAATATAAAATACAAACTATTTTTTTTTTTATGCAGATAAAATACAAACTATAATCCAAGTGTAAATCTCCCAATCAATAATGGGCATAGCATTTCTTTATGGTTTGACAATTGGCTTCCATGTGGCCCATTATACCTCCAAAAGGATGTTAGAATTCTCTGTCAGTTTGAACATTGGCGATTTGAGAGAGTTATTAAAAATGGTTTTTGGGATCTTAACCTCATGAGTAGCTGGATTTTCATAAACTTAGTGGATTTGATTGGCAAAGTCAAGCTTAACCGACATAATACTAGGGAGGATGAATGGAGCATAAACACTAACGGAAAGTTTTCAGCTAGTTCCTTTTACCGGGCTATCCACATAACAACTCATTGGAATAAAAATATTAATTGGAGAAAACTATGGGGTATTAAGGCTCAAGAGAAAATCAAGATCTTTATTTAGATTGCTGCTCATAAAGGGCTCCCTTTAGGGGATCACCTTAAGCAATGGATCCCTAATATTGACCCAATTTATGCTATTTGTCAACTTGAGACTGAAAACCACTTACATCTCCCTAGAGTTAGCCCCTTGGGCGTAGTCACTTGGTATACATTTCTCCCAAACAAGGACCATTTTCTTAATGCCAACTTCTTCTTACTTAGTTGGGAAGGCTGGCTTAGCCTTAATATTAAGAGAGCACATTGGAATTGAAAATTTATGATTATATGCTGGCATATTTGGGTTTACGTGAAACAATGTTATATTTTCTAACCCGTAGCAAAGAATGCAAAGTTTCGGAACTATATTTCTTTTGAACTTGCTCAAGTTAATATTATCCGGAGCATGCAGAGGTCGGATTACTCGATGAACACGACTTTGATTATATAGAAAACTTTTGAGCATGCCCACTTCAAGATCAATTTTGGATTATTCAAGGATGAGTTCAAGAGAAGGTATGTGGGGCGGGGGATTAATCTAGATAGCCAACCACAACTCGGTTCTTGGGTTGCACTCGTGGTTGCTTACACGCAGGACAAGATCATAGCCACCATGGACGTTATGAAGGAAATTCTCAGGAAGGCTTGTGATTACAATATCCCTAAGATGGAAATAGACCTTGATGAGGATACCGTTCAACATCTTAAGAGCGAGCATTAACAACAACTCTTCTAAACCTATGGATTACGTTATTGGACAAGTGATTGAGCTTATTTAGCGAAAATGGGAGGTTACCATAAATCATGCCATGGGAGCGGTTAACTTGGCTGCCGCTACCCTTATTAGACCAACTGGCTCCTGTTGTCATTTACACCATTCCTCCACCTTAGGTCAAGTAGATCATACAAGCTGATGAAAGAGTTCTCCAAATCTGTAAGGAAATGATGGAAAAATGGGGACCATTTGATAGAGAATTCTCAAAATTAAGTTTGGTCTATTTCGTTACTACCATTACGATTTCTGGTTGTTTTGTGTATGTTATTGCACTAGGCTAGCTTCTTGGTTCTGGGTGTTTTTTGCTTTACTTTGCTGGTATGAACTTGTTGAACTTAATTTATTTTTGTATGATTTGATGTTTTATTCTGTTTTCTTAAAAAAAAAGCAACTATAAAACTTAAACTTGAATTTAAGTTATTTATATGTCAAGATTATTTAATAACTAAAACGAACAAATTTTATTTATTAAACCCGAGTAATTTACATAAAAAGAAAAGTACTAAAATGTTGAATTAGTGGGGAGAAAAGTTAAAATAATAGTGGGACCATGGGGGGGCAGAATCTTCGTTTTCCCACGGATACAAAAAGGAGCCTCAAACTCTAACAATGGCGGATATGAAATCGCTTTCTGACAAGACGGAATTAAATCCAAGAGGGACCCTCCCCTCCTATCCTTGATCGAGGACGAGGAGGCACAAACTACCCACGTATAAATAAATGAGGCCACGCACTGCCAAAGACCTCTTCTCCACCACCACTGCCCCACTTCTCGATTCCTCCCCCAAACATTCTCTCTCCTCCAAACTGCGGCGGCGGCGGCGGCGGAGGGTCGGAATCGGACAGTTCCTGCGGCGGGCGGCGAAGCTGGCGATGGGGGAGGAGTCGAAGAAGTGGATGATACTGGTGGCGACGATCTGGATTCAGGCGTTCACGGGGACCAACTTCGACTTCTCGGCGTACTCGTCGGAGATGAAGATGATGCTGGGGATTTCGCAGGTGCAGTTGAATTACTTGGCAGTGGCGTCGGATTTGGGGAAGGCGTTTGGGTGGTCGTCGGGGTTGGCTTTGATGTACTTGCCGCTTCCGATCGTCATGTTCATCGCTGCGTTCTTGGGGTTGGTTGGTTATGGTGTCCAGTGGCTTGTCCTCTGTGGAATTATCTCTCCTCCCTACTTCCTGGTTCGCTCCTCTCTCTCTCTCTCTCTCTCTCTCTCTCTCTCCCAGCTGTTTTTTTATTTTTTATTTTGATTTATTTTTCTTTCGAAAAGTTGTTGGGTACGTACGTGCATCCAGTTCATCGATTTTTTTGAAGTGTTTTTTTTTTGTTAATTCAGTTCTTTTGATGATGATTATATTCATACTCATTTAAAATGGTAAAACTTTTATCCTTACTAATAAAAAATATACTAAAAATATATCAATTTAAATTTAGTATGATTGATAAATTTTAATTTTTCAATTAAAATTCTCTATTTTTATGTTAATATTTTTTATTTAATTACGTTACATCTGTTACCAACTGATTCATTTTGAGTGGCATTTATTTTGATTCTCTCATTTTAATTGCATGTCTTTTTTTCATGTTATTTTTAGAATTGTTGGTTTATAAAATATATGTTTTTTTAGAAATGTTGCTTTATAAAGTAAATGTTATTTTTAAGTAATAATTTTCTAGTTGTTTTGAATTATCATTAGTCCACTTGGCTAGGAAAGAAAAGAAAAGGACTAGGCTCGCTATTTCTGGGTAAGATATTCTAGAGGGCTCATTGGTTTAGCAAATTCACTTGTTAACTAGTTCTGTTAATAAACAATTAAAAACTCTTTTATGTGGATTATAAATAAATAAACAATTAATCTACCTTTATGTCCTTTTTAAGAACTTGAATTGAATGAATCAATTCTTTTTTCTTTTTTTTTTGATAAGGAATGAATCAATTCTAGTAATATACTGATATAATATTTTCTTCAAGGGAAGTAATATTTTCTCTTGTATAGTTGAATTTGTTATGAAACTTATGTACTATCTACTAAGATTTTGATTTGGTAGTTAAAAGATCAATTTGGTAGTTAAGACTAAAGACTTTAAGCATAAATTTTATGTTCAATTCAACTTCCTCGTATTGTATCGTTGTTGTAACTCGTCTAGATTGAAAAAATTCTTTTATGAATCGTTATTTATATATAGTAATCATAGTTATTAGGATTAAAAAAATATAATGGTTATGAAAAATTCTAATGTACTCTTGAAAGTACAGATTATCATGTACGTTCAAGGCTAATTAGTGTATAATTATACTGATTAGTATATAATAATATATTGATTAACGTATAATAGTATATTGATTAGTGTATAACAGAATAATGATTAGTGTACAATTATATACTGATTAGTATATAAAAGTATCACTAATGGTGTATACTAAAATAAAAAATGTGAGGGGAATGAGCGTGCAAATCGCCGATCGTGTCTTTTTCATCTTTAGACTGCTTGCCCGACCTTCTCTGCTCCGAGGACACTGGTGACATCCTATCTGCCGGAGAATCGCCGGAGTTCTCTTCGGAGTTGAAATCACCGGCCACCGTTGTGGAAGAGGAATCAATTACTGGATTCATCAAGGAATGGGCAAAACTCTTCTCTCACTGGTGGTTCTCGCTTTAACTATCCCTCCTCATAATCTACGCTTATGAATCATAAATCCAAATCTATCGTAATAACAAAGAAATTGATTAAAAAAATTAAAAATAGAGAGAGAGATGACAGATGAACGAGCAATAGTGAAACCAGTCAAAAAGATTTCTGCCTTTGTTTTTTCTTATTTATGGTGTGGCAGTTGGGCTTCAGGAATGGACTGGTCTGTACTCCTGGGAGGATATACAGATTGAATTGTTATTATACTTCATAATGCAATCAAAACATTCTTTTGAGGTGTTGTATTTGAATAATGAGACTGCATAAAACGTGACTACGTGAATCGTTGTTGATGGGTTAGATGATGATGATTGTCCATAAGTTACATTCTTTTACATTTCTCATTTTTATCTATTTTGTAATTAAGAGCATGTTTGACCTAATTTTTAAAAATTTATTTTTGTTTTTAAAAAGTGTTTTTTTGAAAAATATTTTTAAGAAAAATTTGAAGTGTTTGGCCTAAATTTTATATAAGTGTTTTTCAAATAATTAATTTGTTTGGCCAAGATTTCTATAAAGATAGAGATAAGATAAAATAAGAGATAGAGAGAAGAGAGATAAAGATAGAGAAGAGAGAAAAATTAAAATTACTAAAAAGATAAGAGAGACATAGAGAGAATAGGATTCCAGGTGGTTGTTACGGAGTTTTTCCAAAATTAGAAACGAGAATGTACTATTTGTCAGTTTCTGTTTCTAGGAGTTTTTTTCCAAAATCGTTTTTGAAAAATAGTTTTAATTTTTAAAAAACTAGTGTTTGGCCTAACTTCAATTTTTAGAATTTAAAAACAGTTTTAAAATTTAGGCCAAACACCCACTAAAATTGGGTATAATATACTCCAAAAATTTCTGCATGCGCTAGCTAGCTTGACATGTATCGGACATGTCAATTCGGGCGGACAACTTAAATACGGGTTGGGTGTATTTGTGTTCGGATAAAATACAGGTCGGGTGTATTTCGGGTTCGGATAAAATACGGGTGGTCGTATATCGAGTTATACGGGTTTCGGGTCGACCCAACGGGTTGAGGCCGCCTTTTATCGCTTATTTTTCTTTTTCTTTTTAATTATAAAATTTAACATGATTTTTGCTTAAAATTGTCAATAGTTCTATGGAAAAGTATAGTATTTGTATTTTCTAAAAAAATTAAAATATTCAAAAACGTTCATTATCATATTTGTATGAAGACCCTATTGGGTCGAGCGACTTGACCGCTTGACCCGTTTAATAAGGTCAATGAAAGATTGAGCCAATAATGGGTTGAATAATAATGACTTGTTATGTTAATGATCCGTTTAAGGTTATGATGTTTATTTCACCTATTATATTTTACTAAGGAGGTTTATATGCATCTTTACATCATTTTAAAACACATCGAGAAAAAGTTGATTTAGGTTACCGTAACCGACTCATTTGATTCTTTAGCAAAAATTTGACTTTATTTTAACCCGACCCATTACCCATCCTAGGAGTTATGGTTTAGGTTCAGCTAAAATAATTTTAAATAAATAAGTATTAGAGATTTACAATAAACTAAAATTATTATTTCTAATTATAACATCAAAATTTTATATCATTATAGTAATATTATTTTTATAAAATAAAAGTATATTATTTAAGATGTGATTAGGTATATTCAATTCACTAAAAATACAACATTATAACTTATACACTTTTAGTATTTTTAATATATCACGTCATTTGAATTCACATATATTTTTATTGAAATTATCTATGCATAATTTTTGTATATAATGATTTTTTAATGAGGAAGAAGTTGAGAAATGAAATAATATTAGTCTTCACTTGTAAATGATTGCGATAAATATGTAATGTCTCTACAAATGATGTGATATGATAAATAACCATAATAATGAGTGATAAAGTGAAGGGAAAACAATATAACATGCATAAAACATTCAATCAACAAGTCACAAAACTAAAATCGTTGTTTTTATTGACTTGACCCAACGGATGGAACGAGTTCGGATCGGGTTTGACCCGCTAATTTGCGGGTTTTTCGAGTTCGGTTTTTTCGGGTTCGAGTCGAGAAATCATGTCCAAAACTCAAAAATTTCGGGTGGGTTCGGGTCGGGTCAGTTTTTGCCAGGTTTATGTATTATGTATATATGATCATATAATATGAGCTAGTACAAATTATGATTCGGTTATATTTTTCCTTATTTCGACATTCTCTTGGACTTCCATTTTGGCTATTTGGTAGATGAGGAACTCGTGTGGATAACTGCTACTCTCTTACCCTGTTTGATATAAACATCATTGACCTGTAGCAAACATATAAATCATGACCGCTATAATTTGTGAATGCCCTAACTTGTCTAGACGTACAAAAATTTACAATATTGAGCTGTAATGCCTCTAATTCATCATTGAGTCAATCATCAGTGATGATAAATTATAAGTCTTTGCATTTGCTTTATAATTTGTGGTTGTGACCAGCTAATGCTCTTGTTTTACTGTTGGATTGTTTTACTGATTTCTGAGCACTATGTTAACTACAAAGGGTAGTAATCTTCCATTTCATGTTTCTTTAGATCCTAACTTTGCTGTCCGAATGTTTGGAGTTGTATAAAAAGGGAAAATTATATATAATTTGAGAATGAATCCCAATACAATGCTATCATATATCTGGGTATACACCGAGCTATCTTTTAGACATATACGTGAAGCTATCTCAATTGGTTTTTGATAGTATGAACAAAAAGATGGCAGTTCTAGTTATTGTGTTCTATGAGGTTAATAGAGCAGCATTCTTCACCCCTACTATACTAAAATTGTAGTCTATGGACTGAAAACAAGGTTTAAAGAGAATGACCCTCGATTATGCAGTCATTTAAGCCCTATACATGTAATCAGTTAAGTCAAATATTTCAGCCTAATATTGAGGTTTTACTAGTTTCATATCCCCAGAAAAAGAGGGGATCTTCTTTTTGGTATGCTATGATTAGTTTTTAGATTTTCGCACTAATGTGAGATTGTTTTATTTTTAAAAAATCTGGTTATCTTCTTGTCTTCATTAACCTCTTTCCCATTTATTTTGGCAGGTATTTTTCCTATGCCTATTGGCAGGGTGCAGCATCTGCTGGTTCAACACCGTGTGTTTTGTCCTTTGTGTTCGAAACTTCTCAGCAAACCGAGCCCTTGCAATCTCTCTAACGGTCAGCTTCAATGGTGTAAGTGCAGCCTTATATACCCTAGCAGCCAATTCAATCAACCATTCCTCAAGTTCTCTCTACCTTTTCTTGAATGCCCTCATTCCCCTTGTAACTTCCCTAGCAGCCCTAATCCCAATCCTTAGGCAGCCTGTACTTGAACCTTTGCCTCCTGATGGGGTCCAAAGGGACTCCTTCATATTCCTTTTCCTCAACTTCTTGGCTGTCATTACTGGCTTTTACCTCCTCTTCCTGAACTCAGCTGCAACTGGGTTAACATCAGCCCGTCTTCTTTTTGGTGGGGCAATCCTCCTACTCATTTTCCCCTATGCATTCCTGGCATTGTTTATGCTCGAGAATGGTTCACACAGATCCATTCAAGCTTCCAATTTGATGGGTCAGGTTTCATTCTTGTTGATGATGAGGATCTGGAGCACCATAAGGGACTAACAGCTCAGAAGGGTAGCTATGCCAGTAGTACATCATCTTTGCTCGTTAAGGGAAATGGCTCAACTGCTCATAGCTTCACTAGGCTGAATGCAGGGAAGGGTGAAGGATGTTGTGAGCCAATGATTGGGAAGGATCAGTTGGTGATGCTTGGAGAAGAGCACCCGGCTTCTTTTCTTGTTCGTAGAGTGGATTTCTGGCTCTACTATTTTGCTTATTTTTGTGGAGGAACATTAGGGCTGGTTTACAGTAATAATCTCGGGCAAATTGCTCAGTCACTTGGGCAGAGTTCCAGCACGACAACTCTGATAGCGCTCTATTCGTCCTTCTCCTTCTTTGGCCGGTTACTCTCTGCTACTCCAGATTATATTCGCGCGTAAGTAAAACATCCTTTTTTGTTATTGCAGAGTCATATTGTGAACTTTATACATCTTTTTTTTCCTTTCAAAGCATATGATTTGTTTTAACATAAATGGGGTCAAATCAAATCTCAATGAAGAGTCTGGTCAGTGATAAAAATATATTTTGTATAATGTATTGTCTCTATTGCTCAATGCCAAAGTTACGGCAAATGTTAATTTGTGTGATCAGCATTTCAGTGGGAATCAATAATGCTGTTGTACATAGAGAGCTTTTGTCATATAGGAGTATAAGGAAAAGGTTGAGGAAGCAATTCCATTTCTATGAGTATAGGAAAAGGAAAGGAAGCAATTCAATTTTGTTGCTGTATTGACTTGACACGCAATTTGTTTGAGTCAAGTCAGGGTTGAGTTAGAATGGATTGGTGGAAAATTATGGTCATATCCGGTTTAATTCAGGTCGTATCCAAATCTGCCACTAGTTTGCCCAATATTATCTTGAAAAAACCAATTGAAATCGGCCAGAGAACATTTTAAAAGAGTTCTTTCATATTTCCGGCATATGCAAGGTTCTTTCAAGGTGGGTAGCTGGGTATGACTTGAGAGTCAATTGCCCAGTCCTAAATGCGAAAATCTAGAATGTCAGGTTTAAAGCTACCTAACTAACATTTAATCCAAACTCTGAACAGGAAGTTCTACTTTGCAAGGACAGGATGGCTTGCACTTGCCCTAACTCCAACCCCGATTGCCTTCTTTCTTCTCACAGCATCTAGCAGTACACTAGCTCTCCATACAGGAACTGCCTTGATCGGTCTCAGCTCAGGCTTCATATTTGCAGCTGCAGTTTCTATAACATCTGAGCTCTTTGGGCCCTTGAGTGTTGGGGTCAACCACAACATCCTCATCACCAACATCCCCATCGGCTCCTTCTCATATGGTCTCCTTGCAGCTATAGTTTATGACTCCAATGCGGCTGGCTCGTCGTTTGACATAGCCATGCTCACTGAATCAGTGGTTTGCATGGGCAGAGACTGTTACCTTTGGACTTTTTGTCATGGGGTTGCATATCTGTTGTTGGTCTAGTTTCTAGTGTGATCTTATTCTTGAGAACTAGACATGTTTATGAACGGTTTGAACACGATAGGCTATCTTCGCAATCAGCATAGAGCCTGGGAGTTCCTTGTTTTTTTGTTTGTACAGAAATAGCAGGAATTGATGTTTATGGTGATATGTAAGGTTAAAAGAAGGCGAAAAATTATAGAAGAAAAATGGCAATTGACAAAATATAGGTAGAGGAAATTGTGCTCTATCAATTGGGTTAGTTGTCTATTTCACCTTGTAATATGTAGTGGTAGTAAAGATCCCTTGAGGATATTGTTTATGTATTGAGTATGAGATTTCTATTTTGCAAGAAAAATTCAACCAAGTCAAGTTATCCGTTGGACCTCCAGATCGTATTAAATTTTAAGTTTAATTGTCTATCCTATATTATAGGGGCCTTTTTGTAATTATTTAAATAAGGATGAAACAACGAGAAAAATAAATACGTATTGTTAAGGTAACAAATTAGCTTCCTACTATAAAAATTACAAAAATACACTCAATATATATATTATAAATCAGTATATATTTTGACCATTGTTTTACAATAAGTGAATTTTTTTATAAAATATATCTATTGACAGTCGTTTTATATTATAAATTAATATATATATATATATATATTTATTGATAAATCATTGGTCAAAACATACGAAATTTGGCCTCAAAGTAAAAAAATGAGAATCTTTTTTGGGACGGGAAATAATATGCAAATTTTTAAATATCGAAGTTTGTAATTCTTTATCTTGACATAATTTCACTTTGTATTGACTAACAATCTACAAATCAGGAACTTATCTTCACTTTTTATAAACAAAACATAGGCTAAATTCATATTAATTTTTTTAATTGATTTTTACATAATTTATAAAGAATTCATAGATTTTAGAAAGTAATTTTTAATCTAATTAAAAATAAAAATAATGTTAAGTGGATAGTAAAGTAGTGACACATATATAGTTAAGATTATTCTAACAACCACTTTAACTTTTTATAACAAAAAATATAAAAGTTAATTGGAGTTTGGAGATATTCAGTGAAGAACAGAAGACTTGGGGGAGGTTAACTGAGGTTCTCAATTTTCCTCTTTCGTAAAATTTGTCTTCCATTGCTTATTCCTTTACGTTTGATACAGAATTTTCGATCGATTAAGGTTTTTTCCTCTTATTGAGGCTTTTGATTTCTCGATTATTTTTGTTGGGTTTTGGGATTCTGTATGATTGTTGTTCCCAATCCCAAATATGAATTTGTTGTTAAAATTGTACTGTATTATATCGTGTATGTGTATCTTCCATATCTTGCATGTATCTTACTAATGGAACAAAATATTATAGTGTATGCGTATGTAAGTTTAAATATGTGCTAATCGCTTATCAATGAGCACACTTTAAAAACAATAATATTTATCGTCTTTATGTATATTAGATCAAGTTAGTTGTCCTTACAAAAAAGATAATATACTAATCTCATTTCAAGCATATAGCATAAACGAGTGAGTGAACCACATACATATATGTATACACTATTAGTATTATCATGTCCAAAATATATATGTACATAATATGGCAATCTTCCAAATGCCTTTTTTAAAACTCCATTTAGGGTTACTTCAACTCTTCCTAATTGGTGCAACAGGAGAGGGCTTACAATAACTCCCTTTAGAAGAAACCCCATTGACCCTACTTGATTTTTTTGTTGGTGGTGGCCATAGCCCACAAGTGATTGCCATGTCCTTGTAGTTTTGTAACCCTTCAAGTTTTTCTACAACCATGGGCATCCTTGGCCTGTCCTTAGGGTTTAAGCTCACGCATTGAAGAGCCAATTGAGACATCTCCTTGGCTCCCTTGACCGAGTACTGCCCACCGAGCCTTGGGTCTATTATGTACCTCAATCTTCGACTGCTTGATAGATATGGCCTTGCCCAGTCGACTAGGTGTTGCTCTCCCTTTGGCCTTGACTTCTCCATCGATCGTCGTCCTGTGAGTAGCTCTAGCAATACTACTCCAAAACTATAGACGTCACTCTTGGTCGTCAGATGACCTATAAAACCATATAAAATACTTTGTATCACTTATATCATGAAGTATCATAGTGCAGTGTGATAGTGTCCAAAACCTAAATTAGATTGATCTCCTCTAAATGACGAAGATAATAAAGGTATCTTAAAATTTGATTCTACTTAATCATAAACGCATTACCTGTTTGAACATACTCCGGAGCAGCATAGCCATAGGTACCCATGACCCGAGTAGTAACATGGGTATTAGATCCTTCAGGTCCCATCTTTGCTAACCCAAAATCCGAC